>CAOKZL010000437.1:0-669641 GCA_948472985.1 Iguana delicatissima
TCCAGTACCATCGAGAACCAGAGGATCTGTCCCCAGGTGGCCTTGAACAGGGGCCTGAACCAGTGTTGCCTCGGCCAGTACGGTGCCACGAGAATGACGTCTGCTCGGTCCGCGAGGATCTTCGATATCATGCGGCCCAGGAAGGGAAACGGAGGGAACGCGTAGAGGAGTCCCTCGTTCCACCAAAACTGGAACGCGTCGCCCGACAGGAGGTGGCTGTAGGACTGCCACCACAGTAGTGATCGGCGCATCTGTTGAGGCAGTTGGTAGCGGTGAGACTGGTTATCCCAGAGCAGATCGAAGACCAGTGCTGAAGCGGTCGTGCGCTCAGTCTGGTGAGGTAGGTAATGGCGGTCGTCGAGGCCATGTAGCCGAGGAGCTGTTGGATCCTCCTGGCCGACAGCGTCAGAGCATGGAAGGCGGCGGATGCTGCCCGACAAAGCGTCCGCACCCTGTCCAGTGGTAAGTAGGCCCTCGCCGATACTGCGTCCAGGGTCACCCCGATAAAATCGAGAACCCTGGTGGGTTCGAGATGGGACTTCTTCGGGTTGACCTGGAGTCCAAGCCAAGTGAGAAGAGTCAGAGTCCGGTGAATGTCCTCATACAGTTTCCATTGGCATGACGCCACCAAGAGCCAATCGTCCGGGTAGAGGTAGACGGAGATGCCTTTCGTCTGCAGGAACGACACGACGGGGGTCTTCACTTGGAGAAGACCCGCGGTGCGGTCGAGAGGCCGAACGGCAGCACCTGGTATTGGTAGCTAGTGCCGTCGACTGCGAACTGCAGGTACCATCTGTGCTGCGGGTGGATGGAGATGTGGAAATAGGCATCCTTGAGATCGATGGAGGCGAAGCAGTCCCCTCGTCGAAGGAAGGGCAGGATCGAGGGTAGGCTGACCATCTTGAACCTCTTGGGGTGGATGTAGTCGTTCACTCCTCTGAGGTCTAGGATGGGCCGCAGGGTTCCATCCGCCTTCAGTACCGTGAAGTACCTCGAGAAGAAGCCGGTGGTCTTGGTTGAGGACGGAAGTGCTTCAATCACTCCCTTTTGTAGAAGGGACTGGATCTCTTCCAGCAATACCGAGCTGGCTGGGGTGGAGTAGTAGACTCCTCGCAGCGGAATATCCTGGAACTCTATGGCGTATCCCAGGCGGATGATGGTAAGTACCCAGGAGTCCGTGGTGATTTTTTGCCACTGGGCGAGGTGTCTGGCCAGGCTCGGATGGGAGGGTGAAGATTGGCGTCGGTGGAGTCCGGCGCAACACATCAAAACCGTGACTTCGACCCGGATGAAGACTTCTTGGAAGAAGAGGACAGGCATCTTCGAGGAAGCCGCCATGCAGTGGACGAAGTGGACGGCCAGGATGCAGTCGATCGCGGTGACCGCAGTTGATATGTGGAGGAGGACCTTCTCCATGATGGTTTAGAGCCGAAGCTGCGGCGAGACTGGGCCGGCTGGTTAATGCCCATCTTCCTTGCTGTCAGACGGGCCCTGACGAGGTGATCCATGGCCTCGTCTGTTGACGTATGGAAGAGACCCTGGCCGTCAAATGGGAGATCCTCAACCCTTCAGCGGCTGTCTTCTTGGAGCCCCGATGACTGCAGCCAAGCATGCTGATGAAGGGCCACCGCACCTACCATCACCCTTGAGGTAGCCTCCACGGTGTGCCTCGAGGAAGCAATCTGTTGATTTGTGACAGCAACAGCCTCACCAAAGAGGTTAGTGGTGGTAGCGCGGGACTCTTCAGGCAGCTCGGCGAGGAGCGCAGCAAGCCGGTCCAGGATGTTACGATGGTAGGCTGCAAGGCATGCCATCGTATCCACCAAGGAGGACGCCGAGTAGAAGCGTCTCCCGATGGAATCGAGCTTCCAGCCTTCACGATCCGGCGGGGTGGTATGAGCTCGATTGCCTCCCTTCGTCTGAGCCGACTCGACCACTATCGAGTTCGGTACCGGATGGCTAAAGAGAAACTCCACATTCTCTCTTTGCGTCTTGTAGAGATGTTCCAGCCTATGAGGTATAGGCTGCGCTGAAGCCAGCTTCGCCCATAGCTGCTTCATAGCCTTGAGCAACATTGGGAGGAATGGCAGCGGCGCAGTCGATGGCAGGTGTGCCTCAAGGTACTGGAACACCGGATCCTGCGCCGCTGGAGCCGGTTCCGCAACCTTCAGGCCAAGGGCCGTGGCCATATGGAGGAGGATCACCGAGAACTGGTGCACGTTCTCGAGTGCTGACTCCGGACCCGGTTCCCCAAACGCCAGAGGAGGCGACTCATGAGATGATGGAGTCGATTCCGTGGAGTCTGAGTCCGACTCATACGACTCCAATGATGGCGACGGAGATCTCTCTGCTGCTCTCTCCTGTGATGGCTTGCAGGCAGGGAGAGCCAGGGTCACTGTCGGAGCAGCGGGCTGCGCCAGCAATATATATAGCATTTATTTCTATACCACCTATCAACTAAGTGTTATCTAAGTGGTTTACAATGTATTTTTAGCCAATTGCCCCCAACAAGCTGGGTACTCATTTTACCAACCTACGAAAGGATGGAAGGCTGAGTCAACCTTGGAGCCTGGCAGGATCGAACTCACAACCTTGTGGTTGCAGTACTGGCATTTAACCACTGCGCCACTAGGGCTCCGCAGTACCGCGGTCGACGCCGTAGTCGGGGTGGGCGTGACCAGGAGGGGCACCACTGATGGCTGAGGGCGGCCTGTGTCGTGGACGTTGCGGGTCGCGTTGCTTGGGCCATGGTGGTCTGTGGCATAGGACGCATCATGGTTGCCATTGTCCGCGGATGGGGTGACACTGTCCTGTAGCGCGGTGAGGGCTCCCGGGACCTCCAATGGCGAGGTGAGTTGGACCGACGAGGCAATCGGCTTGGCTTCCTCTCGTAATAGGAGTGATGGGCCTCCCTGGAAGGCAAACGAGACCAGTGTTGTGGAGACCAATACCAGACGTCGGGGTGGTACCGGTACTGGTACGACGAGGAGTAGGAGTGGTACGACCTCGTGCCAGAGGTGCTCCTGGCTGTACCTACAGAGGTAGGAGGCAGAGGAGTAGACGGTGTCCCTCGAGTAGGCTCTCTCCAGGCTCATCTCCCAATGTCATGGGGATGGAGGCCTGGCTCTCTGGTCAGAAGAGTGGGAGTCACCGTGTCTAGAGGCTGGCCTGTGGGAAGGCAAAGGCCGATGTCGGACCACAGCCTCCTCCCAGCGGTCGACCAATGGACGGTGATCTGGCGGGGTAACCGCAGCCATCAGCTCGGACGGTTCCGAGGGCGGGACCTCTGCAGCCTGCTCCTCATCAGACACCTCAAGGACCTCTTGCTCGAGAACCTCCTGCTCCTCCGGGAGCTCTTCTGGTTCTTCAGAGAGCTGGGCGGGTGGAGGTGTTGGGAGACGAGTCTCCTTTCGAGGGGAGCGTCTCTTTTCCTTCCTCCTCTTCTTCTTTGCCTTCTCCTTCCCTGCGTCCTGAGTTGGAGGATGCTTCTTCCGAGCCAGTGTCAGTGGCTTGGAGAAGGTGGAGGCCTGCAAGCCCGCAGAGTCCTCCCGCGCTGGAAGAGCCGAGATCTTCGGGATCCTGGGGAGCTTCATGATCGGTACCGAGCCCAGTACCGATGAGGTGGAAGGTGCAGCAGCTGCCGCCGCCGCCAATGAAGAGGTCGACGGGCAAGAAGATTTCTCAGCCATGACACCGTGGGCCTTGGTCTTCTGGGCACGCAGGGACTCCTCCCAACAATGAGACTTGAGTCTCACTGAGCGGTTACGGAGGGTCTGGTGGGTAAACTGCTTGCAGACCGGGCAGGCCTGAATGTTATGGCCCTCGCCCATGCAAAAGAGACACTCATGGTGCTTATCTGAGAGAGTGACCTTCCTTCCACAGGAGACGCAACTCTTAAACAGCGCCGACATAGAATATCCAGCAGAAGAAGAGAAAAGGGGGGGATAGCGGGGGGTTCGAAGTTGACAGAACCAATCCAACATCCAAAATCGTAGTCAAGCCAAAAAACCGGGTCAGAACCAGAAGCCAAAAACACCAAGCCAAATTGTAAGTCAAATCCGAAGTCCAAAAGCCAAAAAACAGTCAAAAAAGCCAAGAATGAAGCCGAAAAAACGCAAGCTATCGAAGAACCTTCTGTTCGCAACGGTGGACAAGAAAGAACTGAGGAGTGACCGTTGCTCAGCGGGCTGAGCATGCGCAGTACCAGCATGGGGGAGGGGTTCCCGTCAAGCTATCGAGCTCTAGAATCTTCCAAATGCTACCGCGCAGGCGCAAAAGCTCCTAATGTATGAGGCACAGAGACCACGAAGAAGAACAAAAGTAACAAAGTTCCTTTTTCCTATTATTGTTTTAATAAAAACAAGAAAAGCAGTTTGAGGAAAGGAGAATATAGTGTGGAAAAGCAGTGGCCTAGACGAATGCACAAGCCTCAGACAACAAAAACCCCTGCCCCCCTGCCTTTGTTTTCAGTCTGCCCTGCTTTTCTATGGCTACAATCCATCATTCCCTCAGCCCAATGTAAATATCCATTTGCACCAGCATTACACAGCTCCATGCAGAACAGCAACACTGCACACACAACACATGTCAATGATTGGGTGTGCCATTGCGCAACATGCAGTTCACAATATGAGATACACAGTGCACAACCACAATGCGTCATGTTGTTGCATGCCTTACTTCCTCTTATGGATATAAACTGAAGTTGCAGTTGAATATTACAGGGGGCTCCTGCCACTATATCCGCTGGGGTTTCCAGGACCTCTTGTGGATACCAGAATCCATGGATGTTCAGTCCCACTATATGCAATGGCATAGTAAAATGGTGCCTGTGATACTGTAACTCAGTGAAGAGGAAGAGCACCTGATAAAATTTTGCTTCAGAACACCTGGATACCTGGGTGGGGAGTGACTAACTGAGAGCAGCCAAATCCAGCACAGAGAAGTCTGTGAGGAGAGGGAGGGGCTCCAGTAAGAGACAGATAGAGAGGAGAGGATGTTTTTAAAAAAGGAAATAGAGTTCTTTGGAGACAGTGAAACTGACATTTAGGAACAGACTGTTGAAGAAGTCAGTTGAGAGTTTGAGAGGTGTTATTGAATATTAGATGTCTGTGTGATTTAAAGCAAAGATCTGGCATAACTCAAATGGAATAATGTTAATTGTTTGGAACTAAGGCCATTTCTGCTCTCCACTGTTGTAGTGTTATTATTCCACTTTCAACATCCTGCGGAATCCTGGGGTTTGTAGTTTGCTGAGGCCCAAGAGCTCTCTGGCTGAGAATTCTAAAGGCCTCTCCCTAAACTGCAAACCCCAGGATTCCATAGGATGTTGAAAGTGGAATAATAGCACTACAACATGTCGTGTGGAAATGGCCTAAGAACTAGAACTTAAGAAAGCAATCATTATATATGTTGTTAAATAAAGTTAAACAATTTGTTATTTTGTAAAATTGACTCTGGACAGCATCTTTGACTCAGGACCAAGGTTAAGAACACAAAGCTAACATTCACAATAGTCTGCAGTGAAGACACCTGAAGGCCTAGGATGCAAGTCCAAGAACAGAGTTTAAAGGGAGAACAGAGGGCAAGGTGAGAGTGGCAGGTTTCCACGACAAGGAACTGCAGGGCCAGTCTGGGAATGAAATCTGCCACTGTGCCCCTTATGTAAAATAGCAAACAACTCAAATGAGTGCTGGAGAGAGCCTGAGGATCTGTGAGATGGTGGGAAGCTACAGCAGGGTATGCCTACACATCAAGATAGTGCTTGGTGTGCAGCAAAATCAAAATCTGCCTTTTGGATTTATTTTTTTCAAATATTTTTGAGCCATGGTTGGTTGAATCTGTGGATGCAGAATCTAGGGATATGGAGGGCCAATGTACTTCAGTACTGGTGATCAGGGACAGGTGATGGCTCCCTTATCAGAGAGGCAGTGAATCTGCTCTGGGTTTTAGTCCAGACTTTAAAAACACTAGCCAAGGTGCCAAACCCATCCCCCCAAATCAGTTCAATATCTTGGGTAGCTCCTTTAAAGTTCAGACTAAGACAGATTTATTACCCCCTGACCCTGGAAGCCATGAGATGTCATGCTGGTAACAAGACAATGTCCCCCAACATACCTGAGCACAGCAGACTAGTTTAGGGGTGCAAGACAGGCTATGAGACGTACACAGCTCTGTCCTCCATAGAAGGGAAAGGGTATATGGGAAGGCCATGAAGAATGGCTAGAGAGCTACTATCACTAGCCCTTAGCATTTGCCCTCTAAGGCAAACTTAGGCAAACTTCCTCTATCTACCCAATGGAAGGGCCAGCCCTGATGTGTACTTCAAATATAGCTGGCCGTGAAATTAGAAACATTATCAAGCACGCACTGTCTTAATGTCGGGGGTGACTCTGATCCAATGTCTTCATCCAATTACTAGGTTCACAGTCATAAATCTGATATTGCTTTAGATCTACTGAGCCCATACGCACATAATACCTAAACAATCTACTAAGAATTACAGGACAAAATGCAATTACACATCGAGCTCTGAGAAGACACTGTACACTGCTGCCCTCTTACCTTTTTCTTCACAGCTAGGGGCTGATCTGTCGCTAAAATAACCAGCAGTTTCTGTAAAGCACCTCCCTCAATTGCTGCAACTTGTACTCTGGGGTTACTGAGAAGAGAGGAAAGAGAACGCATCTGAGTCAAAGGCATTTTGGTGATCTTTAAACTTTACTGCAATCTGGCTTCTACAAGAGACACTTGTGGGGAAAGCTATTTGGAACAATATACTGCTAGGTTTTTAATGAACAAGAAGCCCTTGAGCAAGACAGGACTGTTAAAACGGCATCCACTACTATTTTGCCTCGGACGTTGCCACCTGGTGGTGAGAAACATGACAATGTAAAACTAATAACTCATTTTTAGGATGTGGCTATATTTCAAAGGGAGGCAATGGCAAATGGTCTCTGAATATTCCCTGCCTAAGAAAACTCTATGAAATTAATGGGGCTACCATAAGAAGACAGCTTGATGGCACATACACACAGATATTTGCATTCCAATTAGAGTACACAGATAATGAATTATAAGTAATGAGCTACTTGTAACCAGTTTCTTTTCTAACTGAGGAATAGGTATATTCAAATTCTAACTTAAGGAGGGATGGGGTGTAACTATGAGGTAGCAAAATGAGGGCACTACCCCCTCCCAAATAAGATCCTTCCATCTCCAAATTTCTAGCATCACAGTTAACTTAAAACTTCGGTTGAACCATTAATACTGTTCAGGTATCCAAAGGGGCAACAAAATAACAAGAGAATGTGAACACAGCAAATATAAGAATTCCAGATATGATGAATTTTGATGAATCTCTGCTATGCTAGAAATTTGGGGATTAAAGGAAAATTTCATGGGAGGGGGCGAATTTTTCTGGGAGAGCAATGCCTTCATCCCTTCATAGCTACACCCCGTCACTGAGAAGGAACAACTATAGATCTTTTGCCAGAGTAGCTGTAAATATTAGTTAGTTTTATCAATCATGCCCCCCTTTGAGAATCTGAAGAAAGCTATGCTCTCTTCCCCAGAAAAATGCAAATAAACACAGATTAATAAAAAAAGAACATTAAAAGTACCCCCAAATTTTCTTTCTTTCACCGGAAAGGGAGTCCAAGCACATCAAGGCACCCCATCAATAATCATGTGAATTTTTGCTTTGAGGGATTTTGTGAAAAATTCATTTGTACAAATGAAGAAAAACAAAACGAAAATACCCAGCCTCCTTTGTTCATGCCCAAATCATCACTTTGTGAATAATAAACTGTTTTCTGTGTAAAAATACATTGCTTTCTATAAACAGTGTTGTTTTTGTGCAAAACCCCTAAATTCTTACATATTTATCACAAAAGGTTCTCAAACGTTAAAAACATTGAAAAATATGCAAACTCTCTCATAATCTTGCCCAGTAAGATAGAACTTTCAAAATCATTCAGACTTAAATGTGGGAATGAAATGAACAAGGATTTAAACTCCTAACAAATATAAATAAAAATTGCCATACAGATTATTTTACTGCACTGGAAATTGATTTCCTTCCCGCAGACCAGTTTGGAACAAACAAACAAAAAAAAAGAAAGAAAAGAAAAGAAGAAAAAAAGGAGCTTGAAAAGACTATAACCTTTTCTCAAAATCTACCATGACACAAATATTTCAGAATAACAGGAAGGAAAACAAGGGGGGGGGTATCATTTTTTGCTCTTTGTTCACATTCAGCTTATAGGGGCCCATGGACTGCAAGTAAGGAATTGTTATTGTAAAGGGAGAAGTTACATGATGTGGTGCATATGTAGGAAAAAGCAAAGACAAGAGTCAAAGAGAACACCAAGGATTCATAAAAGTTTAACAAGGTAGATGGTGATATGGTCAATGGATGTGAAATATGAACAGAAAGAGTTTTCTTTTGAGAAGCTTTTGTTGAATCCTTTCTGCAAACCTCTAATGTGAACAGAGACAGAAGGATGACACACTGGACTTCATTCCCCATGAAATAAAGATTAATGCAACTATCAGCTTGCAGCCAGGTGCAACAGAAATTCCCAATCCTCCTGAAAGACTAAAGCTATTGTGAAAACAACAATGGGAAGAAAACAAGCCTTTGAATGTAGCTGGCAGTACCAACTACCATATGAGCTTAATATTGCAGTGCAATAAACATTTCAGGACTGACCGTAAGCAACAGATGGATGTTTGGCAGTGGGGAATGGAGTGACAGTGGGGGCAGGGGAATGCAGGATAATCAGCAATGCAATAGCAAGGGAAGTATGACTAATGTTAAATTAAACTAATGGCAATGAAGTGTAAAGCATAAAGGGCACATGAAGCTTTCTGGCCGTACTTCTTAAGTGCTGCAATGACGTTTATTAATGGAACACCCTTCCTTCACAAGAGGTGCTGCTTTAGCAAGGGGCTCTCTCTCCAGTCCTGTCTCCCTTGAATTTCATTTACACAGATTAATGGAATAATCTGCTCACTTTATGTCACATCTGTTCCTTTATTTTTTCAGAAAACCCAGCTCATTCTCTACTTCTCTCCGGCTCTTCTGTTTCTATTAAAATGATGATTTATTCAAACATTTATTATCCATGTCTGTTCCGAATCTTATCCTAGGATCAGGTTTTCAGCTCAAAGTGAATAGAGCTTCCCTCAGAAAAAAAGTTAAAACATAACAATTCAGATCCGCTTCCCTCCAAGGATTATAAATGGGCCAAATTCTCTTTAGTTCATCTGGCAAGCTTTAGTTATGATGTTACATTTATATCTCACTTGCCTTCCCTGGAATAAGGCTAGTACTCCCAGGATGCTCAAGAACACTTCCATCCAGGCACTGACTTATTTACAGGACATTTACCAGTGACACTTTGCTATTATCTGCTGAATAACCCTCTTAACAGACATAATAGGAAAGATAGCAGTGTTTGGTTCCTTCCAGAATAGGAATGCAGGCAGAAACTTCTAGCCCCTCCAGACTCAGCTGACTGCACGTTGGACCACGTTGCCAAGCTCACAAAGAACCACTTGTAACAAAAGTCACAATAAATAGTGGGAAGAGAGCTTGGAAAAGTTACTTCCTCGGACTGCGATTCCCAAGCTCTCCCAGCTGTATAATATATATGAAAACTCTAAACAGTTTAGAAGGTTAAAATTCTGGTTAAATACAAAAGTCTTCACCTAGAGTCTTCCTGAGGAAGAGCATTCCATGGGCATAGTGCCATCACCAAAAAGCCTCTCTTTTGTTTTGGCTGTTGTCACCTAACTTACCTCAGATGGTGGTAGTAATTAGAGAAGAGCTTCAGATCTTAGTGACAGGGCAGCTCTGTACTGACAACAGTCCAGGAAATACCAGAAAATAAAGCCTGCTTTCTGTTTAGGGCTAGCAGAAAGCCCAGAAATGCACTCGGGAACCAAGTGCCTCTGTTTCAACACAGGTTTGATATGATCTCCCAAGCTGGTCCCTTGTTAGTAATCTAACAGTTCTATTTTGACATACTTGTACTTTCTAGATCCTCTTCAAAGACAGCCCAATATTCTAACAATCCAACTTGGAAGTTATCAGAGTACTGATAACCACAGCTATATTATCACTGCAAAACAGGTCAGAGTGATGAAGAAGACTGAGTGTTGTACTATGACTCTGGTGACCAGGGTTTGAATCCCTGCTTGGTTGTGTAATCCACCTCCCTGGCTGACCTTGGACAAGTCATACTCTCTCAACCTCAGAGAAAGACAAGAGTGAATCCCCTCTGAACAAATGTTGCCAAGAAAATCCCACGATAGGTTCACCTTAGGGTCATTATCTCAGAAACGACTTGTAGTCACACAACAACAATAACAACAGAAGGTCCTGGTCAGCATATCCTTCAGCCTTAGCTGACAGACAACATTCTCAATCACTGTCACTGCATGACAGAAGAGGATCTAATGACAGCTCAGATCACACTGTATCCGTTTTGAAGACTGCAACCATTTCCAGAATTGAACACCGTCATCTCAAACATACAAACAATTTGCCAACAGTAACTTCAATGTGTTGGGAATACGTTTCAATTGAATGAGCTTCAGCCAGTTCAGTACAGCTCTTAGAACTTGGTTCACTCCCAGTACTATCACCGGAAGCTTCTGAATGACTGATAGAAGAAACCACTGCTGTATATTATAATGCTGGAAAACACACATGGAGTACCATAAATATTACCTTCTCTGCCAGTCCACCAATGGAAACCAGCAGGCCCATCTTACCCTCTTGGACTGGGTACTTGCTTATCAGGATCATTTCTGACCAGTATCTGCTTTCACAGTTTTCCCATCACCCAACCCTGCAGCACATGCACCATTATAAAACACACAAACAACAAGCAACAAAAGCAAGAGTATTTCACCTGTGGTCCTGGGAGGTCCATGGATGGACTTCACAGGATTCATAAAACGGGCACAAAAATATGGATCTTTTTGTAGTCCTTGAATTTTTGTTACCTTTAAAACTGTGTTTAAGAGCATTGCCTTAGGGAGGTGGGATCATAGTGTTCATCATATTCTCACAGGGGCTCAGGACTCCTAATAATGAAAAACTACTGAATGCATTCAACTATTCCTTCCAGTATCTTCCCTCTAAATTTCAGCATCTATTGAGGTGATCATAACTCTGGGCCAGAACCCTCTGGCTCCAGCCTTTGATAGTTGCTTCTGCAGTCACTTCTCTTCAAAGACTGGCCCAAATTTTTAAGAACAAACAAAACACTGCTTTTATTAGCTGGCATGCAAATCACTTTATGAATGGAATAACAATTATTGCATTTGATCAAACCCTTTAAAAATACATGGGCACCACAGAGCGAAGCTGGGAGGCTGGCTTAGCTCAGCATGGCTGTCCCATCTCCTGCTCCCTGACTCCTCCCCAGCAAGGTGTGTGCAAACTTGTTTGCAAAGTCGCTCCTATTGTTCTCTGCAAAGCATGACGCTCTCCAGTTATGAAGACTCGCCCTCGGTAACTGTTGCCATGGTTATTCCCCTTTGGTGCCTTTCTGAAGAGGAGGCTGCAAATGCAGGATTGTTTCTAGCAGCTGTTATTTATGTGGCAGGAGTTATGAATAATGGCCAAGAAAAGCAGCGTCCCCTGCTCTTTTTTCTTCCTTTCTTTTTTTCAGTTCAAACCTATCACCTTCTGGCCTGTGCCAAATTAATGCGCATAGTGGAAAGCCCTGGTAAAAAGGCCCAGAAGAGTAAGCGTTTCCTAAAGGGAACAAAGGCATGTCTCTGAGGTGAATACCTATGAGAAGCAATCCTTTATGGGAAACCCACTTGCCAGACAGTCACAGAAGGTGTCAACAGGGCAGGAACACTAAAATGGATGAATACCATGGCTGGGTGCAGTTCTGTTAGTTTCATATTGCAGATGTACATCACGATTGCCCTTCCCTCCCACAATAAATGCTGGAGGAGAGCCCCGGCGACAAGACTTAAGAAGAGAACTGTGGAACTGGTACTATGTTTCCATCCCAAAACATAGGGTGGGGAGGGGGAGATCTCTGGTCAACCCTCACCCAGAAGCTATACTCCCACTGGATTAAACTGAAGCCTGCTTTGGTTCTTTCTTTTAAAAATCCACATTTTTTCCCCCATTTATGGCATCATGAGCGACCAGAGAGTCCAAGCAGCTATCAATGACAGCCAAGAGCAAAAGAAAGAGGCCTGCAGAATAGAAGTGACTATAGGTTAATCCAAACTCCAAAAATACACCTGGTTGATGCCAAAAAGGTCAAAAACGTTGTGCTAAGTTTCAAAGCTCATTGGCTTCTTCATCAGGCAAAGATGGTACACAGCTCGTGAAGGGGAAAAAAATGATTTTGTAGACACAGGCTGAAAATCTACATAGTGTTCTGTTACTGCAGCCTAGGCCTACCCGGAGATAGCACCTGATATCGCTTTTGATATCAAACCATTCGGCTCTCCCCTGCCACCCCGCTCCACGTGTTTGCGAGGCCACCGAACACGCACGCAAACAGACACGGTCGATAATTGCTGGACATTCCTTTCTCTACCTAGGCAGGCCAGACATAGCCGGTTCGTCGCTTCAGGGACCTCTCCGGCAAACACCTCATTAAGTATGCACGATACTAACAAAGGCTTCCTGCCCCGAGCAGGCTACTGGACAAAGGTTGTGCTGTCCACTAGTACGCGCCGCGCATTTGCATACTGGCTACACTACTGTTAATTTGGCTTTGACTCAATCATGCAAAGTTGTGATCTTTCCAAGACATTTTCTCGCACCCAAAACACATTGTTGTCCCCGAGTGAGGCATGGCCTGCAGTCCCAATTCACCCTATAAAAACCCTCGACTCCGAGACATTCCACAGATCGCTCGGCCCGCTCCAGAGTTCTACCCCGCCTTGCTACCGCATCATTTGGCGAGCTCCCCTCAGCTAATCGAGTTGAGTTTCTCCTCCGCACCCTCGGATTCTTCTCAAGGTCCAGGACAATGAGACAGGTGTCGTATCACCCATTTTCCCCAAAAATCTCTATCCTAAACTCAATCTCCAATCTCTTAGCTAGCTGCGTGACTGTGGTGTCTTTAATATTTGTTTGTCTGCAATAAAACATTATTTTTATTACTGTACATCGGTGTGGCTGCTTGGCTGACCTAACCCTGTAGACATTGCGTTGCAAGATCCTGCTAAGTTACCCTGCCTCTCACTAGCTTAAGTGAGTGCTCTAGCTAATTTTCCCCAAATATTGCTTGTTGTTGTTTGGTTGCTTAGGTGTCCTTCTTGGGACCCCTAGAGAACAGGGTAACAGTTCGTTTTGATATCACAGAGAGAGAGTGAAGCAGACCAAAAAAAAAATTAAGACTCTGCCTCTCTCCTTCAAAAAAAAAAAAGAGAGAGAGAGAGAGAGAGAGAGAGAGAGAGAGACAAGAGAAGTGACAAGAACAAAGGTCAGGAACAAAACATGTTGTCGGACTTCAACAATCATTCCAAGAAGACCGTTTAGCATCAGGTCTGGAGAAATATTTCATTATTGTAACAAGAAAACATGCCAATGAAGCCAACAGGCACCTTGTTCTTGAGACTTTATAGCTTTGTTTTAACAGTCAGCAGGCTCTTTCTGCATTGTATCATCAATCCTTTATTTTAGGAAGGAGGAACTTATGACTCTCCAAATGTTGATAAACTGCTGTTCTCATTTTCCCTCCCAAGCAGCCAGGCTTATCAGTGCTAAGAAGAACTGGAGTTTTAACATCTTCTGGACGGCCACAGATCCCTGGCCCTGTATTATTTATTACTGCATTTTTATCCTGCCTTTTCAATGAAAAAAATAACACCCAGGAAACTAATCAAATTTAACCAGTAAACACCATTAAAAGCATAACAATAATAAAAACCATTTGAAAGGCACAGTTTAATCTTGTTCCCCCCTCTTTCTTTTACCCCCAAAGAAAAACCTCAGATATCAGGGATGGCTTAGATATCTCTGCCCAACAGTCTCAGGTAGGCACTGCCTGTTAAGAAAAACAGGAAGATGGGCCAATCTATACCAATGTATACGTTCATCATCAAACCTACTTTCAAAGAAATCACAAACCATTAGTGTCATCACTATAACCACAGAACCAAATTGGATGTAAAAAATTAGTCAAGCATTTTCTTAGTTCCCCCCATATTGTCACCCTGGCTATCACTCAAATTGCTCATTCAAAGAGTGTCTTTTAACAAGTGTATGGTTCTGAAAGTGTAGTTTCACAGCATATTTTGAAACTCTCAACCTTAGTAGCTTATTCAGCACTTCAGTCATTTGCAGTTTTATTAATATGCAAAGTCAAGTTCGTATAATGATGAAAAATTTTCACCAAAAACCTTCTGTTGAAAATATATTCTATTTTATATCACATTAGGTTGCAACACAACTGAGTAGAGTTCTTCTATAAGGACATATGCCGATCACAGAATGTTTCCTGTAAGACAACCATGTGACCAAGAGGGAAGAAGAAAAATGATCATGTATACAAATTCCAATATCCAGTCTACTGAAATCCCATAATAAGAACCATGAGCTGACTTGGAGTGAGTGATAGAATGGAGACAACTAGTCCCCTGTAATATTGTTTCCATTTGGTATGATTTTTATTTGCTTCATTATTCATACTAGTTTTCGGCTATAGTAAATTAATTATGTGTGCCAGATTGCAAAGATGGCCAACCTTTTCATCCCTGATGGCTGTGTGTGGCATTGGGATGGGTGACTCCCATGCTACATCCATCCAGGTTCGAGGAAGGAAGGGTTTAACTTTACTCTCCTTCCAGTGAATTTGATCCACTGCATTGCTTGGCAGACAGTGTGAATAAGGGAATCATGAATAAAGGAGTTGCCAGCATGACGGATTAGTCCAAGTATTTGTAAAATCACTGCTTTACATTTAGTAGGATACACATTTTAAAATTACCTTTTTCACAGAATCATAGAGGTGGAAGAGACCACAGGGGCCATCCAGTCCAACCCCCTGCCATGCAGGAAAATACATCAAAGCACTCCCAACAGATGGCCATCCAGCCTCTGCTTAAAAACTTCCAAGAAGGAGACTCCACCACAGTCCGAGGTAGCATATTCCACTGCCGGACAGCTCTGACCGTCAGGAAGTTCTTCCTGAGATTCAGGTGGAATCTCCTTTCCTGCAGCTTGAATCCATTGCTCCTTGTCCTAGTCTCTGGAACAGCAGAAAACAAGCCCGCTCCCTCCTCGACATGACATCTTTTCAAATATTTAAACACGGCTATCATGTCCCCTGTTAACCTTCTCTTCTGAAGACTAAATATCCCCAGCTCCCGAAGCTGCTTCTCATAGGGCATGGCTTCCAGATCCTTCACCATTTTGGTTGCCCTCCTCTGGACACACTCCAGCTTGTCGATATCCTGCTTGAATTGAGGTGCCCAGAACTGGACACAGTATTCTAAATGAGGTCTAACAAAAGCAGAATAGAGTGGTACCATTACCTCCCTTGATCTAGACACCATACTCCTATTGATGCAACCAAGAATCATGTTGGCTTTCTTGGCTGCTGCATCACACTGCTGACTCATGTTCAGCTTGTGATCTACTAAGACTCTAGATCCCTTTCACACATATTGTTATCGAGCCACATGTCCGCCATCCTATATTTGTACATTCCATTTCTTCTGCCTAAGTGCAGGACCTTACATTTCTCTCTATGTTGAAATTTATTTTGTTAGCTTTGGCCCAGCTCTCCAATCTGTCAAGGTCATTTTGAAATTTGACCCTGTCCTCTGGTGTATTAGCAACCCCTCCCAATTTGGTGTCATCTGTAAATTTGATCAGCAAATTTGATCAGCCCTCTACTCCTTCATCCAAGTCATTGATGAAGATGCTGAATAGCACTGGGCCCAGGACAGAACCCTGTAGCTCCCCACTAGTCACTTCTCTCCAGGATGATGAGCACCCTTTGGGTTTATTTGGTCAACCAATTACAAATCCACCTAACAGTAGCCCTGTCCAGTCCACATTTTACTAGCTTCTTTGCAAGAATGTCATGTGGAACTTTGTCAAAGGCCTTACTGAAGTCAAGATATGCTATGTCCACAGCATTCCCTTCGTCTATCAAGCTTGTAACTCTATCGTAAAAGGAGATAAGACTACAAGCACTAGCGTATGTGTTGGTAGGACATCTTATCCTACTATGCTGATTCTATTGTTTGGACCTTGCCTCCAAGGCCTGAACACCCTAAGGGCACCAGATTCCATCTGACCTTGGAAGCTAATGAGGGTCAGCCCTTGTTAATATGTGGGTGGGAGACTGGCAATAAATACCATGTCTTGGAGGCTATATTTCAGAGAAAGAAACTGTCATAACAACCTCTGAGTATTCCTTGCCAAAGAAAACTATGAAATTCATGGGGTTCTAATAAGTCGACAGGTCATATACATGCACACAGTTTGTATCTTAATACTAACAAGCCTGTTAGAGCTTCATTGGCACTAAATCAGTAAGGTGTATGTTTCTTTACTGTGCCCAGAATTCAATTTCCATATTTATTTTTTAAAATTGTTTAAAATTCTGGTAGGCTGGAAGGTTGTTTGTCAACGTGGAGCAAAGAAGTAGTACAGAGAATCTGCACCACAAAGCACTAACAAAATCCCTGGTCAAACACTGAAATGAATGCTGAAATAAAATGCTTTGAACTAAGCCAATAAGATAAAGGATAAGAGGAGTTTTAATGGACTAGCTTTGATTTACATTAATAATATTCAACCAAAAGTCAGTGTCACAGAAAGAACCAAGCACTTACAACGAATTATGCAAGAGCTTAACCATACCTGATTAATAAAACTTAACTTCAAATCCCAAAGGATAGAGGCAGGAGCTCAGTAACACAGAGAATGATGAAATACATGCAACTGCAAAGAATATGACATTTCACTTCCACTCATTCATGACATTAGTGGAGATGCTCCACCATCCCTATCTTGCCACAATACAGTCATGTGGAATTTTAAAATCTTGGTGTGCATGCCATGTCTTAAAGCTTAGGTTCAAACTAGTGGTCCAAGATATTGCTCGCAGAAGGGCAGATGTAAAACTTGCCTTTAACAAGAAATAGAATTTACCCAAATAATGAAAAATGTCTGTGTCTCTATCTGGGAGTTAACAACTGATAACAAAACACATGCACAGGATCCACAATTCAAAACCCAAGGGGAATTTGCAAAGTTCTCTTCTTTAGCCTGTTGTTTTCCTTTTTAAATTGGGAAATGCTCACCTCTTCTTATAATAGGGCCAGGGAATATGTAGTACTCCAGATGTGGCTGCTCTCATGGTTCATCATCATTAGATATGCTGTGTAGGTGGTGACAATTTATCAGCACTCAGAGAGGTGCATTATCCAGCAGTGACTGATACACTGATAACTATGTTTTGCCTTACTCTGTGCCCTCTGAGTAGGGATATAATACATGCAGCCCTCCACATGATGTTCACCTGCAACTTCCATCATCCCTTACTACTGGATAGGCTAGCCGGGACTGACAGGAGTTGCAGTGCATCAACTTCTAGACGGCCACACACTTCTTATTTTTGTTTCTAAGGGCTTTTGAATGGTGATTAGAATGTACGTTGACTTGTTGCTAGAATCACAAAGGCATTCTTACTTGGTGCTTTGTTTCTGAAAGGCCTGGAATCCTTGAAATAAGACAATATTTTAAAGTCCAATTACCATCTAATCCCCACAGCATTCATTCCAAGGTCTTGGTTCTTTGTTGTAAAAGTCAGCACTCTGAAAACCTCTACCTGAACATTTGCATAGGGTCAGTTCTTTCACTGCATCAACGGCCTTTTAGCAGCTGGACAGCTGCTTTGCCAGTTCCAAGGGAGACACAACCTTGAGCAGTTACCTAGCAACTATGAGACATCTTTAATCATTTTTGGGTTGATCACTTCTGATAACAAGATCATCAGGCACAGTTGACCACACAGCAGGGTGCCAAAATCTGTAACCTTCCTGTCTAATTGGGTAGTCAGATACTGTCTGCTTCTTATGGTTACTCTTTCTTTTCTGTCAAATATACAGAAGCCTCCCAATGTACAAACACACACTCACCTTGACAGTGCTGCTCCAAGGACAAAAGATACATATTCCTTCATCAGTGGTTCAGTGCTGTTTAGCCCATTTATCAGAAGTTGTAAGCCACCAAGAGAAAGCAAATCTTTTGCGTTGTCCACCTGGAAAAGATTTAGCTCTACATTTATTTAAGAACATATGACATTTTGGGTGTCTTTTCCTCATAATTTAAATAAAAAGAATGCAAATCAAAAACAAAGCATGTTCCAAGTTCCCAATAAGATTAATTTTAAAAGGCTTGAAAGCAAAACAAAATATTTTGCCCCAGGTTGCAAAATGCTACTTTCCTCACAAATCATATTTCATGGTTGAAGAAATAATACCTCAGGTTGGCTCCACAGTGTCCCGTATGCAAACAAAAAGTCTCTATTATTTGCAAAAGGAACTGAGATGTAAGCCCTATGCTGGTGTTCACCTGCTCCCTTGTAAAAACCTGGAGGGGAACTTGAGGGTACACACATAAGCAAATTCTCCCCTAAATGCTACCATACGCTTAGCTGCCTCCCTGGCCTTCATATGTTTTAGGCCTCTCATCACAGCACTCTGCTGAATGTAACAACATATTCAAGTTGATTTTGATTATAGAGCTACCATGACCTAGCCTTATCAAGGCTTTTTATCTCAGGGATTCTATAACTATGTTTGATTACATAGCCCCATCTTTGCACTCTGTGTCTGAAGATTTGGAAAGCTGTTGGCCATGTGGCAATATTCAAGGACAGGGTCTGTGTGTGCACCCACACAACAGCCTCAGTTAACCTCTACATGTGAGCAGATGAAGGTCTGTATGGCTGTCTAGCTGAGCCTCTTGCTGGAACAATGGTGTACAGAAGTGATTTTCACCAGTTCTTCCTTCTCCTCTTCAAAGTAATACTACCTCCCCCATTTTGTTGTGGATTAACCTTTCAGATGGATCCAGACAGCTACAGGAAGACTTTGTGAAAATCACCCCCAACACACACACACACACACACACACACACACAGAATGAGAGAGAGAGAAAAGGAGAGAAATGCTTTAAACTATGGATCCAGAAATACAGAAAGAATTCACTGAGATTTCAATGAGATTAATGCCTTTCCCAACCATTACACCTAGTACAAAAAGCAGTACAATCAAGCAAAATGAACACTCTTCTTTGTTTAGGAGACTATTATTGGTAACCTGGGGAGTTATACATTATTCCTACACAATGTTTTAAATTTTAATTTAACTGACAGGGTTAGAGGGTTAGAAATACTTGGGGACTCACAATAAGCATTTGTATTATTGACTAGAAACTCATCAGCTAGAACGAATGAGGTGGAAAGAGAACTTGGGATATTGATCGTAAGATGGCTGAGCCAACAATGTGACATGTTAACAAAGAATGTGAATTTTAGTGCTGACGAATTAGGGGAGGCCTGCCTACTAAGAAAAATGCTGTGATGGTACTTCTGATCAAAGCAGAAGTAATGCCTCATATGATGTTTCATCTTAAAACTACGGCACTCAGGTTTGGGAAGAGTATTAATTCCAGCTATAAGAGGTACAAAGAAATTCAAATAAAGCGATTAGCAGAAGTGGAGAATTTATTGTGAGCACAGCTTTGGTTAGCTTAGCATAGAAAACAACACAGAAAGATGATCCTCGTACAACCACACTCTACAAATGTACTAGAGGTGGGAATACAGAAAAGCAAAACCAAGCTACTAAAGTTAAAAATAATCAGTCAGTATAGCTATTTGACAAGTGATCCATTTTATTTAACTCTACATTTACCTAAAACTTTGTGGAACGATCTTAGATTAATTAGTTGGATCTTCCCTCAGGGTATGCAACATGACATGAATAACTATTGTATTCTGATCATTTCTTCTTGGTCAATCAATAAGCTATCATCGCTTTATGAGGCTATTATTGTTTGCTTAATAACATTTTTGATTATCATAAAATTTTAATAAAAATATTTTTAAAAGATCAGAGGCTACGAACTGGACTTTAAAAACCTACCTTAAAAATCAGAAGGGTTTTAAACCAAGGACATATGGAAAGGAAATTTTGCCAGCTTTATCAAACTCCTTTTAGCCTTCTTTGAAATTCCCTCGACATTCCCCTTAAGGAAGAACTTCTAAAATTTGTATAAAGGGAAATTCTGGAGGCAACACTATATGACCTATTGGTTTCCACTGCAGGTTTCTTTTAGCTACATGTGCTTAAGTTTTTAATCCTAGATCCCCCGATATTCTCTATGGGAACAGATGGGTGAATAAAGAAACTATCACTCAGTTTATAAAGTGAAATCTGTCAAAGGTCAAAAGACTTAAAAGGTGTAGCTGGTAACTGAAAAGCCTCTCCTTCTGTCACAGGTAAGCAGAAGTGAACCCTAGTTGTTCATTGGTAAAGGATGTAGCACATGCAAGCGCTTTCTTTCTGTCCTTCAAGCCATGTGCTCTGGGGTTCAAAATACCCTCATCAGGTTCCAAGGAATATCTGATGAACATTCGCTATAATCCTCAGAAGATTTCTTGAATGTGTATTCGGAAGGACCTAGAACAGGCAGTTTCCAAATGTTTACATCCATTTGCCCAATTTCACACATGACTTCCAAAAGTGTATATCTCCACAGGAAAAATGTCATGTGAGAAGAAGTAGAGTTCTCTAGCTCCACAACATCTGGTACCGAAAAAAAAATCTATTTTTATGCTTCCAGCATTCCCTAGGCATCACACAAGCAGCTGCTAATGCTTTTTAAAATGTTCTTACCTGATGAACATAATATTCAAGATCGTAAAGTGCTCTTATTTTCTCCTCCAGGGTTGAAGTAGAACTGTTGAATTTGTTGATTAATTTAAACATAATCTCCGAATCTGTTTCTAGCTGCAGACTGAGCTCCCTGAACTCTTCCTTAAGCTTTTCAATGGGACGGAACCTTTGCCTGACATCTTCTTGATGAGCCTGAGGAAACAGGGGAAAAACAAACCAAAACAGTACATGCCAAAGATAAACATTGTCATGATTAATTAGCTTGTTTCCTCAAAACCTGCCAAAGCAGTAGGTGTGTTTAGGTGTATACAAATAACCCCTATTAATACAAGGAAAAACAAACAATCGTGTAAAATCTTATGTGTTCCAATTAGGCAGATAGATTTTTCATGTAGCAGAAAAATGTATGCAAAATGGAGGGGCACAATTGCATCTTCTGGAGCTATGGTTTTTGTTTTTTGCTTTTTAAAAAATATATGTAGGAAGGAGCTGCATTAAGTTGGGCACCTCATTTCAAGAAGGATATAAGACAAGTCGGAAACACTTCAAAGAAGGGCACCAAAGAAAATAAGAGGTAAGGCAAACAAAGCGTAAGAGGAAAGGTTGAGGGATTTGGGCATGTTCAGGCTGGTGAAAAGACTGAGACCTGACAGAATTGAACTCTTTACATAGCACAGAGATGAGGGTCCAAGTTTGTTCTCTGCTCGCAGAGGGCAGGACTAGGTCTAATGGTCGAAAGTTAAGGGAGGATAGATGTTGATTGAAATGAGAAGAAACTTCTTGCTGCTAAGAATGGTTCAGCAACAGAGCCAATTACTTAGGGAGGTGGTGGTTTGTTTGTTTTTCTGGACATGTTCAAAAAAAGGCTGGACAGCTACCTGCTTGGGATGCTCTAGATGGAGTTTTTGCATTAAGCTGGGGGTTGGACTTGATGGCCTTGATGGGTCCCTTCCAATTCTTATGATCTTATAAACAAATTGTACTGGAAAGACACTGATTTATTCCATCTTCCCAACATTCCCATCATCTTTCCTTTCCCTCCTCTCCACCAAAGCTACAATTTGCCCCGCTGAGGAGTATGGCTTGCGGGGAAGGGGAAGGATTAAATGCCCATTTCCCAGGGCCCTTTGCCCTAATCCTGTTCGTATCTATCCTGCACTCACTTTGCTTTTAATACTTTTTAAAAATCACATCTCTCCCACACCATGCCTGTTTTAAGCCCTAAGTGGGAATTCACATATTGTATCTCATCTCTTACTTCTGCATTAAAAACCTTTCATGTGGGTGGTACAATCAGAGAAGGAGGGATGTTACATACTACTGCCATCCAAATTCAGTAAACTGGCATTTCTAGCTTCGCGTCAACGAAGTGGTGCTACAGTGTTGTGTAACTCCCCTCTTTATCTCTTACAGTGCTCATGGGAAACAGCCCACTAAAGTTCTTAGACAGATTACACAAGAGGTGGAACATAACATATGATCGGTTTTTAAAGCAGACAAGAGCCCCGAGAAAGGTGAAATGACTTTCCCAAGTTCAAAGTCAAGCAGCTGCCAGAATGTAATTAAAAACAAAGAAGCAACTTGATTTACAAGCACCACTCTTTGTTATTTACCATTAATGTTTTCTTAAATATTCTATTTACAACTCTACAAGGTAGTTGGCAATTAAAACTGCTTAACAGATTAGGTTATCAAGGAGACATCAAAGCAGAAAAATTAGATGTTGTAATCTTTTTTTCTCTTGGTTTCTCAGACAGATACCAGAAATTAAATCCGACAGGATGTCTGCCCCTCCAAAATCAGCAGGGACTTTGCCTCTGTACACCTGTACATACAGAGGGGAGAGAGAGACTATTCCAGATCAGTGTTCAATGGAACATTTCAATTTCTGACATCACCATCTTTTACTCTAACGAATCAATAAATAATTGAGTTCTAAATTAATGAGTGGATGAGTGAAGGGGAAGGCACTGCATTCCAATCAGCTTTGGAAATCTTCTGAAGTTGTTTTTTTAAATAAAAAATGTGGTCAAGAGGCCCACTGTAAAAGTACAAGCATATCCACCATCCTAAAGCAGTTATCAGTATCCCAAACAAGTCCTATAGTACTGAAAAATGATTAAATGATTTCCAAAAGAATCTCTTCTTAATTGGCAGTCATGGACTGAAATAAAAATGCCTTTTAAAGGGAGCCAGGGTACGGGGGGACACAAGGAGAGACACAGCACTTCCTGATAACTTATAATGGAAGTGTCTCATCACTTAGAAACAGTGCTCAAGCAGATCAGGGGCACTTATTAGAATAACCAAGATAATTCAAAGATTAAAGTATACCAACCATAATATTTTCCAAGAATATTCATTTTATTGGCTTTTGATGGTTTACAGACTGAAACAAGAGTTGCTCTGAAAACCCAGAGCCTTACATTACACTACAAATATTGAGGTTCCAGCTGAAATTTCATACAAGATTTGTCAGACTATGCTGACTGACCAGAAGTGGAAAACACAGGCCTCTAACATGAAATCCATTTGTTTCAGCAGACTCCTGGCTTTCCTTTCAGGGCTGTTTCTCTTTTCTGGAATTTGAATGAGAAGGAAATGAGAAACAGCTCTCTTGTCTTAACCAACTGGTCTCACCTTCTCAGAAACTGAGCGAGTGTATGTGATGGGGTGGAGGGGAGCCCTGAAACCAAAGCAGTGATTCTCAGGAGAAACAAATGCCAAAACAAATGGATTTGGTGTCTCTGGCCAGACAACACAGGGGTAAAAAAATCCATACAAAATTTCAAGTACAAACATAATGTCTATAGCAGATTTTCAGACTCTGAACTTTCAGAGCAACTCTATTCTCAGTTGACATTTAAATCACACGGCAGACCTCTCTTATCTTATTTTCCACAATTTGATTTGATTTGAAAATCTCATTGCTGTGTTTTCAGCAGCCTTCTCACTGATATTTTCCTGGATGAATCATACCTTTTCTTCCAAGGTGTCCTTCGCCTTCATGCTTCTTTTCATTTTAGCCAGAGCCTTTTTCAGTTCTTGGGTTGTAAATGAACCTGGGTCAACATCTATGGGGCCTAGCCTTGCAGAAAACAAAAGTATATAACACACTGTTTAATAAAAGATCCAACACTTAGAAAGTAAAATATAAAGAGTCATTTGATTGGTAACAGTCATGACGGCTCTCTTTTACCTAGCATAAACTATTTTATCTAGCATAAGATGTAAAGAAACAACCAGCAAAACCATTAAGTTTCCGTGTTGAGTATAGTTTAGTGCTGGTCCTTTAAGATTAAAAAAAATCAGTAATAAAAGCTGTGATTTTACAATCTATTTGCATAAAGCTGACAGAATCTTTTCAGATGCTTTAACTATTTTCTCTCCTAAAGCACATCTGGGAATGCATAAATCAGATTAGCTACACCTCCAAGATGAAACCCAGATGTTCCTTCTCAGTGTCATAGAATTCTTAATACGAAACCTTGAGATAATCCTGCTCACATTCAGAAGTAAAAAGTCAACATATTTGGAGGCCGAAGGAACACTTGCAAAAATCACTCCAGAGGACACATCAATTTTCAATGGGACCATTGTCCCAGTGTTCCTCAAAAGAAAAATTCATCTGAAATGAAGACACATATAGTGCTAAACTGAACGAGAATAAAAATCATTCTTTCTCACAGTGGCCTTAGATGAATGAGTGCCTAAAATGTGGAAGTCAAATGAGGCCAACCCAAAACAATATATGGCTTCTGAATACTCACACCATCCTCTAGAAGTATCAATCATACTTGCCCACTGAGAAGACAGAATAAATTTCAATCCCCAAATATATTTTCTACATTGACTAATCTAATTTTTTGGTCATGTGCAACTAGCTTTTGTTACTCCACTAACCATGAAGAAAAGAAAAAATCTGTCATTGCCACATAGTCTGCAACTCCACTCTCATCTCAAAAATACAAAAATCATACAACTGAAAAGGGTTTAAGAAAGGCAACTAAAATTATGAAGGGTTTGGAACATCTCCCTGTAAATTTAATTTAGAGAGAAAGTGTAATGGCAACAGAATAGCTGGAGAGAACAGATATTTTTTCCTTCTGTGACAAAGAGGTTAATTGACAATAGGCTCACAAGTTAAAAGACAAAAGTTATTCACACAGTGTAGAGATTAACTTATACAAAGATTATTGATATTGTTGAAAACTATGTGTGTTGATACACTGATTTTACTGCTTAATTCCAGAATGGTAAAAACAACTTCCCTAGAGACAGTTTACCTCAAATTATGGCAAGACAGAAGTTTTCCCCCTACGTTCCTATTCATTTCCCACATACCCCCACAAGACACATCATTCTAGAATACATACGCGAATATTCTCAGTATATCCAAAAATAAAAGCTGTATCTTCAAAATCAGAGGGGTGGACCCTATTTGTCATCCTAGATATCACAAGCAAAAGCACTTCCCTCTTGGTAACGATATGATTAAGCCTAAGATGACACATGACCACCACCATCTGGCTTGTTTGTAATGTCAACATCCCCAAGCTCTTCTACGAATAAAATTTCCCCTCTGCGGGTATATCAATGCACATGTTTCCCTGAAAGAAAATGATTTGTTTAAAGAGAGAGCTCTACTGACAGCAAATATGCTTCCAAGCAAAGTTGAGGAGCACTAAAGTTGAGAAGAGTGAGTTTTCAGAAGTTTCAGAGCAAAGGACTGATCATATTTGCTCTAATGAATTACTGATTCTAAATCCAGAGTCCTCCCCCTCCCATACAGATCTTGAAATTAGGTTTTTAGCCCCTGATTATATTAATTTGACAACAGTGTCTCCTGGGTGCTTATCAGACCTAACATACTAATTTAGCCTGAATGCTTCTCACACATGAGCTGTTTGCACTAAGAATGCCTAAACAAATCAGAGAGCTTTGTGCCATGGTTTGTTTACTGCATCACCCAAATGCAGGTGCCTAGTCTTCGCTGGCTTCTCTCCCAACAGGCCAGAAAAACAAACCTAAAAGAAATACTGGGGTTTTTTTGCCTGGTTTACCAGGAAGGAAACAACCAGAAAAGAGAAAGTTCCCTTTTCTGAGCAACTCAACAAATTATCATAGCTCTATGGTTTGTTTCACCATTCCTGCGTATAACAGCACATGACTCATAACTAATAACCAAGAATCCCAAGAATCCGTAAAGTATCATTTGTGGCCACAAGAGTTCCCAACAACTTATAGCAAGGCCTGTGTTACTCATTTATTTCTCCGTTTTATTCTTCAAAACCAGCTTGTTCTGTCTCTTCATAAATTGTTCTACCTTTCCAGTCAAGCTGTCTGTCATGTGAAGAGATGTATACTTCTCACAAGTCAAAAAATATCCTACAGCATCATCTTCTTCTCCTGCTTGGTCACATAGTTTCTGGCCTGTACATGAACTATTTATACTTTATTTGAATATCCTATCCTATACATTTCATTTCTGCCAAAAAATATTTCTTTTAAAGTACTCTAAAAAAAATTGATGACACAACATCACGACTACCAAGATAGTTTGGATTAGGTTCCTAATTTTTGTTCTTTTTCTCCTTCTCCCTCACAATGTTTACACTGATTTAATTCAAATGGTACCAACATTAGTAACCAATCTGAGTTAAACTAAGATTAAACCTCAAGTGTAAACCTACAGTGAAACATCTAAATCACAATGAACTCATCAGTATAAATCATTGCAGCACTAAACCTACGCTTGAGTAATGTACAATCTATAAATAAAGCATATGTTAAGTTCACAAAGAAAAGAAGATATCTTCTCTAAGGTAACTATACACATGCATTAACAGGGGAAGGTGCTAATACTACTGAGTTCTTAAAGACCAGTAATGGAGAACTTCAGGCATCTAATCCTAACATATCTATAATAGTTACTAACATAGGCCAAGATCTTATATCTCTGTGAGTCTTGACGGTAGCAGAAAAGGATATGGTGAAGAAGACAGCCAGGAAAAGAGAGTAAACAATCCTTGGCAATGGGAACAGAAGGCTCCCACTTCCAAGCGCCTAACTGCTTGAATGTCTGGCTCCCAGCAGTGGCTAAAAGCCCGCAACTTTCCCCTCTTTACAAATGGCAAGAAAGTAATAGTGCTTGCATATAGGATGCTGGTTATGGGCAACTACATATAGACTTCTCAGAATGTCCCAGTCTGATCCAAGGACCCAATTCAATAGGCCATTTGCCTTTGATCACATTCCTCCTGCAAGTCCCTCTGGCTATGGGGGAGGGCTGTTTAGGGGAGCAGAACATACCTTTGGCTGGAACTGGAGCCAGCAAATCAAAATGAAAGTGAATGCAGTTCAAAACTGGCATCTTCACACATGTCTTCTCCTAATTAGAACTTCTGGAAGATTCTCTTTTGGTGAACAAAAATGGTGGGGGGAATGCATCTAAGGGGCTTACCGCACATGGAGGAGTGGTTACAATATGGGTGAGGAAGGCATGGCTGATAGGCTACATGGGACCCCAAAGCCCACAAAAAAGTTGGCATGATATTTTTTTTTTACAACATTCTGTCCAATGACCACACAAAACTATTACTATTATCGTCTTTATTTATACCCCGCCCTTTTTTTGACTCAGAAAGACTCAAAGTGGCTTACAAAACTTAAAAGAGAACACAGTTAAAACCATGGCATACAAAAGTTAAAGTATACATTAAGCAAACAGCAGTAATTAAAAACACTATTAAAATGCATATTAAAACAACATACAAATGACAATTAAAATAACCAGCACCTTTCCTCATACTAATTACATATTAAATGCCTGCCAAAATAGGAATGCCTTTAGCTGTCTCCTGAAGGTTAGGCAGAGAGGGTGCCAGTCTGACCTCTTTGGGAAGGGAGTTCCAGAGCCCGGGAGCAGCCACTGAAAGGGCTCTCTCCTGTGTTCCCATCAAATGCACTTGTGAAGGTGGTGGGACAGAGAGAAGGGCCTCTCCCGCAGATCTCAACACCCGGGCTGGTTCATAGGGGAGGATACGGTTCTTCAAATAACCTTGACCTGAGCCGTGTAGGGCTTTAAAGGTTAATACCAGCAGCTTGAATTGTGTCCAGAAACAGACCAGCAACCAGTGGAGCTGTTGCAGCAGGGGTGCTGAGTGATCCCTGTAACCAGCTCCAGTTAACAACCCAGCTGCAGCTCTTTGGACCAGCTGAAGTTTCCGAACACTCTTCCAAGGCAGCCCCACGTAGAGCACATCACAATAATCTGACAAGGGTGTAACCAAGGCATGTGTTACCATGGCCAGGTCTGAAGTCTCCAGGAATGGGCGCAGCTGTCGCATAAGCCTTAACTGTGCAAATGCACTCCTGGCTACTGTTGAGACCTAGGCTTCCACACTCAGAGTTGAATCCAGGAGCACTCACAAGCTGCAGACCTGCATCTTCACAGGGAGTGTAACCCCATCTGATCTGCCTTTTGACTGACCAGGAGCACCTCTGTCTTATTTGAATTAAGTTCACATTTCTTTGTCCTCATCCAGTCCATTACTGATGCCAGGCACTGGCTTAGAACCAAAACAGCGTCCTTGGCTTTTGGTGGGAAGGAGTAATAAAGTTGGGCGTGATGGCACCAAACCCCAAAACTCCAGACAGCCTTTCCCCGCAGTTTCATGTAGATGTTAAAAAGCATGGGGGACAAAACTGAACCCTGAGGGACCCACAGGCCAAAGGACGGGGGGTCAAACAGCAGTCCCCCAGCATCACCTTCTGAGTTCAGCTGTCCAGGAAGGAATAGAGCCACTGTAAGACTGTGCCCTCAAGTCCCACTCCCGCAAGGCAACTCAGAAGGCTACCATGGTCGATGGTATCAAAAGCCGCTGAGAGGTTGAGCAGAACCAACAGGGACACACACACCCTGTCTAGTTCCCAGAGTAGGTCATCCACCAAGGCGACCAAGCTGTCTCAGTCCCATAGCCAGGCCTAAAACTAGATTGAAATGGATCTAGCTAATCTGTTTGCGTATGTGGCAATTTGCATATGTGGCAACTATATGCATATGTTGCAATTTGCTACCCTTCTAAACCCCACAACCCTCAAAACTTTTTTCAACTTTTTTTCCCTCCAAATGCTGACCAGGAATGATGTGGCATCACTGCTGGTATGCTGAGATGTGCCAGTGCAGACTGCAGGAAGACAGTAACATAAAAAATGGATTTCTCCCCCTTCCCATACAGTTCTCCACCCCAGGCTAAAGAAACATAAGGAACAAAGGCAGAAGGAGAATAAACATGTATTTCATGGTCCATTTCCTAGCACATTTATACTTATATTAATAACCGCTAGAATTAAAATATACTAATTGGATTTCTCAATCATGAATTAAACATAGTTCAGACTGAGGTGGAAAATTTCATTCCACCAATAACAAAAGCTAATAGAATGCATTAACTTTCTAGAAATAATCAATGGTACTTGATTTGGTGTAGTATATATCCCTAATTATTCAAGAGGATAAATGTTATTACCTTAATGATTTTTGTCTCTTGAAAACTAAAACCACCACCCTGACGTGAGCTTTTAAAATATTAGAGAAATAGTATCCTGAGTAATTTCCAATAAATTCCTGATGGCTAAAACCTGATGTGCTTGTCCTGAGACAAATTACAATATAGTTCTGAAACGCATCATTCTGATAAATAACTTTGATTCCATGCTGCCATTTTCAATGATGCAGCATAATCAATGCTAGCAGCTAAAAACACCTGAAGGCTGAAGAAGGAGAACCACCACAAGTAATTCTTCCATCTTACTATATGCAGGAGAACTATGAACCATCCATCTGCTTTGGTCAGAAGATCCCTAAGTGACCCCATCCCACAAAGCAAGGCTGTTGAGATTCCTCAAAGTACAACAAGACCAGCACTAGCTGGAAGGGATGGATTGGTTATTTATTTTTATTTTTTACTGTTAACATGGACTTTGTTTTTGTATTAGCATATATTAAGCATGAGAGCCAGCATCGTATAGTGGTTTGAGTACTGGACTATGACCCTGGTAACCAGAGTTCAATTCCCCACCCAGCCATAGAAACCCACTGGGTGGCCTTGGGCGCATCACATACTCTCAGCCCCAAAAAACCCTGTTATAGGTTCACCTTACGGTCACCATAAGTCAGAACCAACTTAAGGCACACAATATATTAAGCATGATTGTTATTTCTTACTATAACATGAATTTATCTGAAAGGCTGCATCTCCCTAAATGAACCTTTCACAATATTAAGATTCCTAGGGGAATGATTTCCCTCAGTCCCACCACCATCTCAGATCCGTCTGGCTAGTACATGGGAGAGGGCCTTCTTGGTGGCTGCACCCGGGCTGAAGAACTCCCTTCCATGAGAAGCTAGGCTCTCTTCTCCTTTCACCAGCCTACAAAGACCTTTTTAATCAAGCATACATTCAATGGGTTTCAGAGATTCTTTTTATGGCGTGTGTGTGCTGTATTTTTAACTTCATTATTACGCTTTTAAATGATTTTACACTTTTAAACTCTAATGGTATTTTAATATAACTTGCTTAATCATGTTTTCAAACTTTTTTTTATCAGATTTTCACATTTTTCTTGTTTTGGTATTTTTGTAAACTGCCCTGGGCCCAACAACAGGAAAAAAGCAGGACATAAATTAAACCTATCAGTCCAACCACAGAATTTATGCTGTGATGTATTTACTGAACTGTTGATTTTCCAACTTGAACACTTTGTAATGATTTGTTTTTAAGAGTGATGCCATATTTTCAGAGTGAGACACGTTTTGTGTGGTTATACTACTGTTACAACAACAAACAAAATAAAGTATTGGTTTTGTATGTATGCTCAAGCTCAAATGATCTTGAAAATGTGTTTAAACAGTTTCTTACATCTTCACAACAGCATAAAGGCACAGGTTTCTCACACACATAGGCCTCTGGCTTCCCTTTTTGCCAAAGGCTCTGTTCCCAAATCCTGGTCACTCTTTCTGACCAGATTCAAAAGTGGGTTGGTTTCTCTTCTGACCTACTCTCTAGACTTTCTCTGAGAAAACACTCACTCTCATTCAACCTCCCTTGGTTGAGTGAGAACCCTCTCTGGCTGAAGAACTGACTCTCAGTCCTTTCTCCTGAAATCTGACTCCTCAGCCAAACCATTTTGCCTGCTATAAATACTTTTTCACTCAGGTCTCCAGCCCCAACTTCATATTTAAGGGACTGGGTTTCTCTCCGGAGTGGCCATTCTGGTTGCCTAGCAACCTGTTGCTGGGTGACTTTTCTAACATTCAGGCTACCACTCCCCCATACTCTGTCATACTGTGGTTATTGCATTTGAGAATTTCACTTCACAGAAAGTAGAATAGTCGAACTCCAAATGTTACATAGCATCTCTGTAATGCCAGGCTACTGAAAGAAGCTTCCATAGAAAGCCAAAGTATTTCAGGTAAGATTGTGTTGGATGTTGCTTCAACGCTGTTAAATATTCTTGACAGTGAAGCTGACTGCGATGATGGGAAGTGGAATACAAGAACACATGATGATTCCATGAACTAAGACATGGATACAGTACTTTCAGTTCTACAGATGTTGATGAACTACTGCTTCCTTCAAGTCTCACCATAGTATGGGATGGCTAAGATTGATAGGAACAGGAATTCAACAATACTGGTTTTCCCCATCCATGATTTAGCATCTCACCTCAAAGAGGGAAAATCACCAGAGGCCTGTATGCTTCCAATCTTGGAGGAGAGAGGTAGTATTTTAAGCTATGGTACCTTTTACTTTTTGAAGGGTCCTTCAAGTCACTTTTCCCATAACTGTCATCTGGAAGCTTGGCTAATTTTTCTCCTGTCTGTAGATTTAATTGCACATGCAATCCTGCAGGAACAGCCTGACCTGCAAATAAAATGTTAGAAATTTAAGGGCACATTTATTCTTCTCAAGATCTTCTTTTTTCCTTTCTTCAGATGTACTTCAGACTGACATTTTTATTTCTACACTGCACAATAAAAAGTAGCCAATCAGAAATAGTTAAACATGATTGAAGCCTTTTCGTATTACCAAAGCGAGCCAAAAATGGGGTCACCTAGAGCTGCATTTTGTAGTGTGACGTTTTTCCCACCAGAACTGATGAAGACAAAGTGTCTCCGAGTATTAATATTTCATTTCGTTAACTTCATACTTGCTACTCCTCCTAATTTCTTTACTTCTACTGGCCAGATTACCATTATTTCTATTTATTTTTTTCCTGTTGGTTAGATTGTCATCATTCCTCTCTTAACTGTGAAGTAAGTCTCATCTAAAACACACATGTAAATTAAATAAATCAAGTCACAGAGAGAAAGATTTCACCAATAAAGGATGCAACTTTGAAATCAGGGTGTGACTGCTTCATTATCTGATTCCCCCTAAAACTAAAATTGAGTGGTTGTTATCTAGGTGTTTGGAACCAAAGTACGGGCAGCTTAAAATAAGCCAGTGGTTTCTAGATCCTTGAATGAATCCCTCAGTGGATACTTCTGAAAATTTGACAATCAAAGAAAAATATTCCTTTTTAAAAAAATTTCACACTTGTCAGATGATCTGACAAAGACCAGCAAGCCTCCAGACAAATGCAAAGTTGTTGGACAGTTGATTTTAAATTCAGAAACATTAGACTAGTAACTTCTTCATCAGGAAGGATCAGGTGTAAAGATGCCAACCTTTTGTGTGGAGTGCAATGTTGTTATCTGCATGCTTCCTTTTAAAATAAGCCTAATGGTTAGAGAAGAGATGTTTCAGTGGAAGGATTGAAATGGAAATACCTGAGCCTTTGAGACAAGGTGGGAAAGAAATTCAAATGGTGGGAAAAGTGCAGCCATACATCTGTTGCTGGACTGCAGTTCCCAGCATACCACACCAATGACTATGCTGGCTAGGACTGATGTGAGTTCCAGTCCAATAACATTCAGCAGGCCACACACTGACAGCCTCTACTCTTAGATCCCATTAAACGCAATGGAACTCACTTTTGAGTTAGCCCTATATAGAGTTGCACTGTAGTTTAAGCTGGTTTCTAGAGTCAAAGGACTGATTTTGCCTTACTTAACTTTCGGGGTGGGCATTTCTCATTTCATGAATTAAAGGATGATGAGTAGTATGAACAATCTCCATTGAGCATCATATTAAATTTTCAGGGTCTTAGTATTAAGAGAGAGATGATTCAGTGGGCTGAGAGCTGGACTAGGACTCTGGGAGGCCAGAGTTCGAATCCCAGCTCAGCCACGTAACCCATTAAGTGACCTCTGGCAAGTCATACTCTTTTTACCCAAGAGAAAGGGAATGACAAACCTCTTCCGAATAAATCTTGCCATGAAAATCATAGGGAAGGGTTGCTATAAGTCAGAGTCAATTTGGAAGCACATAACAAAAGCTGTATTAAGCCCCTTCACCAAACAGAGCAAACATTTCTGGATATCAGACTTCAAGTCCCATCTTGCAACATTGTGGAGAAACTGCCTGATTTCCATTGTAACAGTTAAGTGGATAGAAAACTTAGGAGGCAAGAAGCTTTTCATTGGGTGATTGATCATGATTAGAGGACTGGGAGAAAAGGACAATGAAAATTGATTGTATAATATTTAGACTCAGGAGTTCTCAGATGTTGTATAATTGGCCAGTAGAAGATGAACTGCATTTAGATATGTTATATGTTTGACATTTATCTTTTGTATATGACATCATGATTAATAAAAAAAAACCTTTCTTTACCAGTTGTTTATGTGCCTTTCTTAGTCTGTCTAATATTTGTTTCTGAAAGATGTAAACAAAACAGAAAAGTACACAATAAAAGAAAATTTGCCATAAAGCTAAGCTAGAGTTGTCACCCAAATAAAGAATAATATTAATTGCCTGAACATAAATAAATGTGCACACTGACAAAATCTCAGTGTAGACACCTATTGATGGAAATGCCAGCTAAAACACAAGCTGATTTTAAAAAATAGCCTCCACTCACTAGAAAAGCCATCTTTAATATTTCATTTTTCACTGTCTATTAAGGAAACACACCACAGACATAAAAATAGAGACCAAAAAAAAAAAAAGCAAGTGAGCCCTCAGCTAACAGCTTTACCTTCATTTTAAAAATGTCCTCATTTATTAACACTGGCCCCTGCTCTTTAATCAACAAAACTCTGGTTAATTCACTTGCCTATTAAAGCTTGCAACCCTAATTAAAACATAATTACTTGAACCATAATCATGTAAACAAAAACTGTATGAATCACCTTTCTATTTGGTGCTGTGCCCAATAAGGCATGCAAGCATTTTAACTACAAATTTCCTCCTTTGTTCTCTATACAAAAAGCAAAGAGGTATGGCAGTCTCAACCATTTTCAAAAGCCACTGTAAAATTTAAACTGGCAACAACAAAGAACAACATTAGATATTTAATCCAAACAAATGAGAACAAGATGTTAGAAGCTCAGAGGTCTCTCCTTCCCAAGGTCACCAGAAGTTGAAGTCAACTTCACAGCAATTAATAACAACAAACAACAAGTTAGAAACTGAGGAGGTTATCACACCTCTATGTCTATTTCCAATGTGACACAGCACACTGTAGATCATACAACCTCATTAACAGCACCCTTTGAATGTTCACTAAATTATTTTGTACTTTAGCCTTTACCTTTACAACTTGGCTACTTTAAACAAACATATGTGATTACATGATTACTGTTTTTCCATATTTTTAAACTACACTCAAAACAGCACAATAAAAAACAATCAGAAACATGCGTACAAAATGGAACAGCACAGGTAACATTGACTCAGAGTAAAAATATGAAAACTCACATCTAAAATAGCCCCCACCTTTCAACCAGCCTTCCAACATTAGATAGGTAGCTGCCACTTCATAGCCACTGAGCATTACAAAAAATCATTCACAGCTAATTAAAGCTGGTAGAATTTTATCTGAGAGCAAATATTTAACATAGAACTGGGCTGATCTGCCTGGTAAAGTGTCCAATAAAGGAGCAGTTACTTGCTGTCATGCCTCAACGCAGGCACTGCAAGACAAAATGAAACAAAACACACATTCCACAGCTTCATCACCTTGCTGTTGCATGGATGAATCCTCAAGGACAGGGGAACCCTGTCATATCCTCCCTAAACCATAGGAGGGGTAACCATGCTAAACCATGCTAAACCTGGATGAAAGTGAATACTACACAGTATTTGGTTACAAGAAAACTACTTGGAGAAGAAGAGGGGCTATGCTATATCAGACCAAGGGCCCATCTAATTCAACATGTTGTTTGTACAGCAGCCAGCCAGTTCCTTGTGGGAGGCACAGCACTGGTACATGAATGCAACTGCACTCTCATTTTTTGTCTTCCCCAGGACTTGACAGGAGACAGATTATATAGCCATCCTGACTAACAGTCCCTGATTGCCCTAACTTCCATGCATTTGTCTCACCCCTTCCAAAGCTGTCCTAGTTGGCAACCAACTCTGTATCTTGTTGTGGTGAAAGAGTACAGTTTAACTACATACATGCTATCTGAAGATGTTATCTCCTTTTCTTGTGTTCTGAATTTCCCAACATCCAGCTTCAGTGGATGACCCTGTATTCTAATATTAAGAATGTCATTAAAATGGTCTCCTTAAAGAAAAGGTAAAGAACGAAGAGTACAAACTGCACATATGCAAGGAGGATGATCTTGAAAGGAAATACTGCAGAATCAAACCCTATTTAAAGAAGGACAGAGAATAACGGCCTAACACAATGAGGTCTTTGATCCACATAGTTAATCAGAGTGCTTGTGTGACTATTACTGCAGAGATAAGGCCTAAGCCCTACTATCCTCTTCAAGATGGAAATCTTAAGCCAGAGTTCTAGAGTTGCCATCCAGGATTTCAACAGCAAAGGGGAATGTTGTGTTTCCATTAGTACAGTTGAACTGGAAATATATCTAGGGACATGCACAAGGGGTCATGAACAAATGAAGGCATTCTCCTAATCAAAACATAGCAGCATTATAAAGGAGCTGAACATGATATCTTAGCACTGAAAAATGTTTTAGCTACTGCAGTATACTGGAATTCTGGAATAGATCTTTCATGTAGAAAAAAGATTAACAAAGGAATCTGATCAATTAGTGCTTTCTGAAAAGTGTAAGATGCATGGATATACCATGAAAGAGAACTGTAGATATTGGAAATCCTTAATTTGCTTCTGTAATTTGGTCGTCCAAAAGCCACCAATTTCTTTTCAAATACTAGGAAATACATCGCTAAAGTATTGTTCAAATGAGTAATGATGTCTCCACTTTCAGCAAAACAGCAAAAAGTATTCTGGCACCTTTAGATCTGTTTTTGCACCAGCTTGTGTAGATTGCAACCCACAAAATCCACAGAAGTGAACAATAAATATATTAGTTTTAAAGCTGCCACAAGACTTTTTTGTTTTTCAAGGGTAAAGTATGTTTTATTAATATTTTAATTATACTATTAACCTCTGGAACCAAGTTTCCCTTAAAATTATTTTTAAACTGTCTTCCTGTCAGAACTGAGGTTAGACTGCAGATTACTGGCACTTCAGTCAAACTTAACTTTAGAGATTCTGCAGTGAACTCAAGCTGCATTCTGTTTCTACATTGTTTTTACTGACCAACCCAGAATATAATTTCAGAAGTTATGTACAACTAGCTAAGTTTACCTGGCCGAACTGTTTGCCACTGATTTGTTGGATAAAATACATCCAAGTCTTCAGAATCTAGTTCCTCCTCCTCTTCTTCTACCAGCTCTTTTCTGTTCTCTTCCTTTAGGTCACTCTCTTCTTTTTTTGTCAAAGCAAACTCCTTCAAAATAAGAGACAAATGATTTACAACTCTACATGCATTGTTTTCTTATTGAAAAAGAATCTATGCTCCTAGAAAGACTTTCAAATCCCTGATCAACCATGAGGTTAATTACTTGCACTGAAAGTATAGAGTACCCGAACAAGTTAAAGAGATCATCCTTAGAAAGAATATACATGGATAAACTTTTTTTGCCAACATCAATTCATTCTTATGACTGAACTTTCAGTTACTAAGGATACTTACTGCAACTCTATCATTTAGGCATGAAGAGAAACTTGTCATAAAAAGCAGCAAGACCACCAAATTGAGCTTCGTCACCATAGACCAAAAACAGATACTGTGAGACATTGCAACCTGAAATTAGACAGCAGATAATCAAGTTTTCTTTTCCTTTTTATCTTCATCAACAAGACTTTCACAACATTGTACAATTTTATTATCTAGGGATACTCCACAGCATGTAAAAACACCAGTAAGCAATACATATTTCCCCTGAGGTTACATCAGGAGTGAGACCTCTAGAAGTTGTTGGGCTGCAATTTCCATCAGTGTTTACCAGAAAAGCCAATGGTGAGGGGTTTTGGAAAGGCAGCAACAACACTTGGACAACCTCAGACATACTTCCTAAGTGTGTAAGGTTCACAAAATACAATCTGGACAACAGTAAAAATACATCCACATAATCAATACAGCATCTTTACATAAGAATGTACTACCAATGTAGATATTTATTTAGCATATAGCCTGAGAAGCACTGACATAGACTATAAAATTTGCAGCTATCTGATGTGGAAAACCAGCAACTATTTTTTTCCCCCAGGGCCAGGGACCAGTACCCACAACAAATTTGTACCATTGGCTACAATGGTTTCTTTCCTTCCTGAAAACCAGGGACTAGTGATGTAGACTCAAGTCGATTGACTCAGACTCAAGTCGGACTTAAGTCACTTCAGTGACTCGACTCAGCAATAAATGATGTACTGACTCAACTTGATTCAGGACCTGTATATTTTTAGTGACTGACTTGCTGCCCTTGGTTCAATAACATAACACATTCATCCAGAAACCTTATGACTTTGAACAACACTTCTATCTCTTTGTGCCTACCGGTTACATGACAATCTGGCCAAAGTGTGGGCACATTCCTCAGAGGTGAACAGCACATGGGTTAGGCAAGGAACTTGAGGCAGGCCCCTGCTACATATTAGAAGAGCCTTCCAAAATGTTTCCTAAGAGGATAAGACAAGACTCGCCCTCAGAATTCATTGTGATTTTGCAGAGGGGAACAGCTAATGCGTTGGGCAACAGGCTTGAGGGGGAAGGATCCTTCCTTCTAAAGCTTTTGAAGCTTCAGTAATGAGGAGTAAGGAGATCCTATTCCCCACTTCTGAAAAATCCTCCAGTTTCTGAAACGGGAAGTAAGAAGGATCTTATTCCCCATGTCCAAAGCTGTAGACTCTTTTATGCTCATTGGCACAAAAGTCTCCAGTTTCGGGAAGGGGGAGTAAGAAGGATCCTATTCCCCACTTCCGAAGCTGCAGATGGCAAAATCACAAATGTGGAGGGCCAACTCTACTTAAATTGTTAAAACTGATTTTATTGGACTCTGTCCAGAAATTCTGGAATACAAGTCAGGGTATAAAGTTGACTCCAAGACTTGAGACTTCACTTGAGATTTGAGTTGAAAGTATCGTCAAGGACTTGAGCCTTGACTTTAGACTTGGAGTAAAAGACTTAAATATATCACTGCCAGGAACTAGCAGTCACCGGCTCAGTCCAGAGACCACTGTTTTGAGTAGCACTGGTATATATGGTATCATCCATGCTCAGAAAACAAGTGGCTTATGACATTTTGTTTTTCTATAGGTGTTCTTCCTTTCTGCATGGTTTCACATAAGTAATCTGCCTCCCCAGCTACCTACCCACCCAGACTTTGGCTGGCTGAAGAAGGACTGCGTTCTGTCATTCGTGATTGTTACCATTCCTTTCTGCCTTCAACACGTAGACAGATATCAGCAAAAGGGAAACCACATATGGTTTCTATATATTCAGCTTGGTTTCTATATATTCAGCTTAAAGAACGATTAAAAATGGACCAGAAATTAGAAGGCTTAGAAACAACCACTCAACCGAATGAATTCGAAAAGATAATATTTGAGAAGAAAGACCATCTAACATCACATTTGTATAAATTTATGACTGAACGAGAGCTAGAAACGGAAATTATTAAAGATACAATGACAATATGGGCTAAAAATATAGGTCACGAAATTCAGTTGGAACATTGGAAAAAATGTTGGGAGAATACACAGAAATTCACGCTGGCACAGAGTTTAAAAGAAAATCATCTTAAAATGGTACACAGATGGTACCTGGACCCTGAGAAATTAAGTAAGATGTATAAAACTAAAAATAAGAAGTGTTGGAAGTGTGAAAAGGAGTGTGGCACCTTTTACCACATGTGGTAGCAATGTGAAAAAGCAAAAAAGTATTGGAAGAGAATTCACGAAATAATTATGAAGATTTTGCAAATAAAGTCACCACTCACACCAGAGATTTTCAGCTAGATAAGAAATACTATAATTATAAAAATAGGTTACTTTATACGGTAACCGCAGCAAGGACTGTATATGCTAAGAACTGGGGAAAAAATACAATACCAGAAATGGAAGACTGGCTAGAGAAACTTTTAGAATATGTTTCTCTAGAAAGTCTATCACTTGCTTTAAAAGAAACAAGGAGGGGAGAAAGTAATGAAATGTTCGAAGTAAAGAAATACATTGAGAATAATTGGGTAATGATTTGCCAAGAAGAATAATCAAATAAAGATTAAGAAAGCAGAACGTGCTTGACAGCAGAAAAAAAAAATGTTGGGAAGAAAAACATATGGGTGGTCAGTCAACGATTCTCTAATAATGTTAGAGGTAACAAACAAAAGGGAGAAAGATTAACCGAGTAAAAGAAAGAAGGAAGTGAAAGAGAATAGTATACAGTAAGGAACTAAGTTTGTGTATGTATGATAAATATGACAAGTAAAATAGATACAAATGTATAGCTATTATATATATATCGCTTTATTACAGATAATATAAGTATCTAGAATACTTGCGAGAATAGTAAAGAAGTAAGTAGAATCTTAAGTACACAGGAGTAATTATGTATTTCATGTTTCCTTATTTTTTTTTTAAGTATATTGGGAAAAGTGAAAGAATGACTGAAAGAATGTATGTCAGTATATGTTCTGTGTTTTAATAAAAAAAAAGAAAAAGAGGGAAACCACATACAACGTCAGTGTGATGTATTAATCTGCTGGATTGCCACTTGGGAAATGAACAACTGCTTAGAAGACCCTGGTTAGTCCCCAATAAGCCACGGATCTCACCGGATGACTTTGGGCCAGTCAGTCTCCCTCAGCTACCTCATAGGAATGTTGCAAGGATAAACAAGGAAGAAAGTTTGCATATATTGCCTTGAGGTCAGTGGAGAAAAAGTACAGCTGGCCCTACACATCTACAGATTTAACTTTCATGGATTTCATTGTTTGTGAGTTTCTCCAACCCCGCTGCCCACATCATGTGCTTCTTTTCTGGGGGAACCTTCTCTCTCAGCACCTCCAATCAGGCCACACAGCCCTTTAAAAAAAAAACGCCTCTGGTCCTCTTCTTCCTTCTCCACCAGCAGCTGCCTGGCAAGCTAAGGACAGCTTGCAGCTTGGATCCTCAGCACCACAAATCCTCTCCCAATGCCCCTCACACCCCCAAGGAAGGAGATGGGCAAAAGAGAGGGTCATTACACTGACCCTCTCCTTTTCCTGACCTGGTTTGGACCCTGGATGCCCATCATGCCTCATCCCCCTTCCGACAGACACACACACACATTTTATATTTGCATTTTTTTCCCATTTCTGCAGTGGTCCTGCACCCCTAACCCTAGTGAATGTGGAGGACCAACTGTAATTACATATAAAAGTAACTAATAACTGATAAATAAAATTCAATCACAATCCACAGTAGGGCAGTTGTGTACTGCCCTGCTGTCCAGCTGGACACACAAGCAGCCTTGGGGTGAACAGATCAGCTTCCTTTTAAAAAATGGCACCAAAGTATAGTTACCGATACTTTCAAGAACACAGATCTCAATTATTCAACCACAAACACAGTGACCAGTTGGCCACTTATCAGATGGCAATATAAATCTCTTTCTGGTGTAGGCACCTAGTATTTGGATGTCTAGCCTAACCTGACACCTTTGCCCTCCTCAACATTTTCTATGTACTGAGGAGAATTGAAGAGTTGTGTGTATGTGTCTCGCCTCGCCTCCTTGAATTGGTCACCCATCTAAACAGAATCTGTGCCAGAGACAACTGTCACTTTGCTCACTCCTGCTGTGCTTAGGTGCCTCCAAAGACTGGCAGAAAGTAAAATCTCATCCAACCTCTCACCCAAACCCTCTCGTGTGTGCTCGACAGGTGGGGAAGGGGACAAGAACAGCAGCAACTACCACCAGTCAAAGTTTGTGGGACATTTCTCTGGGAGGGGGGAGGAAGAAAGTGTCGCAGCACGTAAGCTTATTAGTGACGAGAATCAGTACTACTGCTCAAGTTTTAAAAGGGAAAATATGTTCCAAACACGTCCAAAGCTTCTGGAAAGACTCCTTGTTCTCAGTTACCTTGAAGATACACAGCATTGTATCCAAAAGCACCACAGTTGGCCAGGGGAAAGGAGAAAGGAAGGAATCAGTTCACAATACTTCCTTTATAATAATCCTTCAGCAAAACCATTAACAATTCAGAATACTGAGTTGCTTACTTAGCAACCGAGGGAGAAATGAGCTACAAACAAGGGAATGAAAACCAACAAGATACAGATATTCATAACAACTTACCACATATGAATATCATTAAGTATCACAACAGAGACAGTAGGTGGTAGAGCAGCAATAGGGTGGGAAAACACTGTAAGTTCCCTCAATGTTTCGCCTAGGGATGTGAAGTCCTGGGGAAAGAAAAAGCAAGAAAAATTAGAACAAAAAGTCACCCCCCCTTTCTTTTAAAGAAAAGAAAGAGAGCGAAACCTTATTTTTCCAGAAAAATGGGGTGGGGCTTGATTATGGAATATTTTCTTTCGGAATGATGAAATGCTTAATACAAGTGTTCCCATATTTATTCCCTCCATGTTACTTCTAAAAACTATATAGCAGTTAGATTTTTATGCAAGACTATGTTCAGAAGTGCTATAAAATAAAAAAAAAAGAGCTGATTTGTAGACCACTGTCAGCTGTCCGTCTGTGGTGAATTCCCGGGGGAAAAAAACAATTGTAGCCAATGCCAGTTCCCCAACATTTGAAATACACAGAAGTGCTGCTCTATGCTGGATCACATCATTGTAATTCCTGGTCTTTATTTCGTTTCTCAAATACGTTTATGGGCAAGAATTCTTTTTGTCTCCCTGGCACTATGGAGAAGTAGACGAGACAAAATATTTTTTTTGTTCTATTAATGTTGCTGTTTCTTCTGTTCTGACTGGGTTTTGGGTATTCCTTGATTCTCATAAACCGGCAAAACCAAAAAGTTCCTCACCGTTCATGACCTTCTGGCTCCGCTTGCAAGAAAGAAAAAATTAAAAATGTAATTCAGTGGTTCCCAAACTTTTTCAGGCTGCTGCCCCCTTAGCTCCCAGGCCACATCCCTAGTGACCTCTCGCAACACACACAGAAACACCCATGACTTTCTTGGTATTAGGTCTACTGCAAGTTCAAAACAGTTGATCTAGCTCTGTAAACATACATTGCTACTCTCTAGCCTCCCAGGGCGGCCTGCAGGGTCGGCAAGGACATGGCAGCAGAGGGGACGGCATACTGATCCTGTTCGCTAGTTTGCAGATGAGACAACAGGATCAGCGTATGCGCGCACACACACACACAGCCATGTCTCTGATGAAGCTGAATGAGCAAGCAGGATTGGCACCCCTTCGCCGTCAGTGGCCTAGAATTCTTGACAGTGCTGCCAACAATCCCAGGCCAGGCAGTGGCTTTGGCAAAGACACGGCAGCATGGGGCACTGATCCTGCTCACCTGCTTGCAAACAAGAGAACAAGCTCAGCACCACCACCACCACTGCCACTTCTCTACTGTAGCTCTCCGCCACCCTAGGATTGTGGGCATTGCCACCATCAGCAATCCCAGGCTGACCAGCAGAATTGGCAGGGACATGGCAGGGGTGATTAGCACACCTCTGCTGTGGCAGCTGCTTGTTCTGACCTCTGCTGCTGCCTTGTGCCATTTTTATAGGGACTTGAGAGCATATGATTTTTAGTATTTATCAGGAACCAATGCTTTGCAAGTATGGCGGGCCCACTGTGCTTGGTTCTGATGCCACTCTGCCACCCCCCCATCCCCCTTTTTCCTCATCATCCCTCTGGATCCTTCCACCATCCCTGCAGGGTGGCAGTACCACCCACTTTGGGAATGATTGAAACAATTTTTTCAATTCTCTGAAAAATGTCATCCCTCCCCCCAAAAAATGCAAGGAAAATATTTTCCTCACTGCTTCAAAATTTTTGGAAATATTTCTAGTTTTGCCTACATAAATACATGTTTATGTTAGGCTTTCAGTGCTGACTACAGTGGGCCCTCCCTTACTACAACCTTCACATGTACAAATGTGAGGGCACACAAAGTGGCATGATCCATCATAGCCAATGGATGGAGTGGGTGCGTGCCCACACTGCCATGGATGTGCGCACATCACGTTCATTGATTATAAAGGGATGGGCCACTTCACATTTTTTGTTTTATGCAGAAGTTCCTGAAACAGAATCCTTGCGTATACGGAGGGTGCACTGTACATTAAACTATCTGATGACGCCTCATCTTCTCATCGTAGCTTCCTAGTGTCATCTCCTGCACAACAGCTTCCTCCTAAGCTGCAAAGCTAGGTCTCAGAAAGCCTGGAGCCATGTGGTAAAGTCCATGCTGTAGCTTGCAGAAACTGGGGCTATGAGAGCATACAAAGAGACACAGCCTACATTTCTCCTAAAGACTGGAACCTACATGCCAATGTTAATTACATTATATTACATTTCATTGAAGGTGGAGAATGTACCTCTTCTTTAAAGCAGAATGTAAAGTACTTCTTCTTCCAATGAGACCCAATTTAATTTTGAGGATATCTTCTGGAGCAATAATTTTGTTTGCTGCATTGCTCCCCTCCACCCATGTTTCCTGCTATTTTCATGGACTTTTTCATTCTCTGATCAGCAAAAAAAAATGTGCCTGTGGCAATGAGCAGCAAGCATAATAGATAAAAAAGAACAAGAGGGAGGGAAGAGCAAAAAGAGAATTTCCATTGTACACTGCGTTGTCGGACAGAGGAGTCCATGAAAAAGGAAGGATAGCCAGCACAGAAAATGGGACAGAGGGAGAAAGAGTGTGCACAAGATGGATGACTCAAGAGGAATAGAAAGGGAGGAGCAGAAGTAATCATATGAGACACACAGAGTTTTGACCAGGGCTCGTGGAAGAAGGAAAAAGTCAAAACTGAGAAGCTGAACAGAAAGATAACCAAGGAAGAAGAGAAGAGGAAACCTAAGAGAACGAGAGATATGACAGAAGGAAGGCACAGGACAACAGAGAAAAACAGTGATAAGGAAACACATGGGCAACAGAAGACGCAGTGAAGACAAAGAAAAAACTGAAGAGGACTCATAACTCTTCATCTGGCTGTTTTTTAAAAAGATTTCTGAGCACAGTTCTTGTGGAACAGGATTGGTAAGAAGGGTCTTACTTACAATTTATATTCATAGGTAACGGTTTCTGCTTCCTGCCTGCTTCTTTCATGTCTGTTCACATTAATTTTTTTTCTTCCTCACTCATTCCCTTTAGGTGAATGAGAAGTGGGCTTCCCCAGAATTCCTGCAACTATTTGCTGTCTCACAAACTCAAAACTGGAGAAAGGAATGCATTTTGGAAAGCTATTTAGTACAATAACATAACAAATTTAAATGTCAAATTCAAATCAACAAAATCAAAACAAATGTCCTTTTTCCAATATAAAAACATAATCAACGTAACACTTAAATTTTTAGTGTAAATTAACACAGTGGCACCTTTTCACTAAGATCTCTAGTTTCTCCTACACAGTGTAGAGGTTCTGATGTTGTCTTTGTAACACAGGGAAGGAAAAAGTTGTATCAACTCCAGTACTACAAAATAGCTTTCAGGGTGCTGAAATCACTCTTCCTCCTCTTTCCCTGCCATGACTATCATGATGTTTTGAGAGAGATAGTACACAGAAATCTGTAATGGTCACAACTTCTATTTCTCTCAAGATAAGGGATCCCTAGATCCCTCAGGAACCAGCATGGCTTGAATGTTGGACTACAACTCTGGAGACCAAGGTACAAATTGCTGCTTGGCCATGAAAACTCACTGGGTGACCTTAGGCGAGTCACATTCTCTCTGCCTCAGAGGAAGGTAAAAATAAATCCCTTCTGAATAGACCCTTAAGAAAAACCTAGTGATAGGGTTGTCTTAGGGTCACCATAAATTAGAAACAACTTGAAGGCACACAACAGATTTCTGTAAGGAGACAGGCGGAGGAAGGGACAAAGATGATTTGCATATTCCTATTCAGATGCCACCTTCAAGGGCCTTGTGGGAACTGAAGGTACAATAAAAATCAATAGTTCATTAGGGTTTGAAAGGTCATATTATCTCACAACAGCAGCTACTTTGTTTGTATATATAATTTCTCCAGAGGTAACAATGTAAGTCTGTTGCAAAAACTAAGAGTCAATAATATCTATTATAGGATAAGCTTTTGAAGACTAAAATCCATCAGACGCACAAAGCATGATCTTTGACCAGCAGATATTAATACACTGTAACTGGAAGCAGTGAAATGTGGTATTGAAATGGTTTGAAATACAGGAAGTTATTTGCAAACATGTTAAGTATATTATTTTCCTTAGGGTTTTCATAATATTAGTGCTTTTAAAACATGGAGCCATTATTTGACCAACATCCTATGCTATCATCGACCTGCCCCTATCATGAAGAAAAAAGACAAAATTATTAGGATTGCTGTCTCCCACCACTCTTTTTTTAAGCTCAACAAACAAGTGGTAAGATTAAGAAAATAGTTTGTGGAGGTAGATAAGGTTTCAGTTTAGCGAGCCTGATCTGGATGAGGCCTGTTTACACACTTATTCGTAAGTTAAAAAAAGAAAAAGGATTTTCCACTGAATTCTGCACCCTACTTTAAATACAGGGTGTAGTTTTCACTCTCAAAAAGAGCTTCCAGAGTTGGAGCTATCACAACTAGGAGCTAAACGCTTTTCAAGAAAAGGAAGGCAGGAGAGGCATGAGTGATGCTTCTGCCCTCCTTGATTCATATATTCCTTTTTATTATTCTTCATTCCTTCCTTCTACAATACAGACAGGTGGCAGTTTGTGTCCCAGGCTCTGATCCATGGAGGTAAAGGGCCCACACCATGTACTCTTCTCACACACCATCAGCATCAGAATTCAGAAAAGTTACTTTTGGGAACTACAACACCCAGACTCCCCCAATAAGTATGGTAGTTGTAACTTGAAAAATTTAATGTTCCCAGCCTCTGAAAATCAGGACATCATAAAACAGATGCTAAGTTACTCTTCGTCGTTTGGCGTTCTGATTCCTAGATAGGTGTGTTGGTTTATGGAGGCGCATCCACCCCTTTTGAGTTCTTATCTGCAGTCTGAAGTGAAACAGCCCCAGCCCAAGTGGTACAGTCCTCCCCATCCCAGTAGCTCTTTTGAGACTAATGAGGAAGAGTACACTTCTAGCAAAACTTTTTGCAGACACGGTCCACTTCATCACACGCAAAAATTAAATAAGGGGACTGTGTCCACAAAAGCTTATATTACAAATGTCTTCTTGTCACTTACTTTCAAATGTACTTTATGTCTTTTCATGCTAAAAGGAGACGGACAGCGCTACCTCTTTGAATGCCCCCTTCTCCATATAAGAGATAGACTGCATAGTAGGCAGAGGATTGCACTTGCGACAGTAAGGTGAGCAGAAGAAAGCCAGCAGCTTAACTATGGGGGTGTTGGACTCTCGAAGAAAGAAAGAAGGAAGGAAGGACGGAAGGGGGGAAGGGAGGGGGGAAGGGAGGAGAAGCTCCCACCTGCCTCCGAAAGAAATACCCAGGCCATCTCCGCACTGGACTGTTATAGCGCTATTACTCCACTTTCAACATCCTATGAAATCTTGGGGTTTGCAGTTTAGGGAGGGGCCTCAAAAGCTCTCCCTAGTGCAGAAGTGCCCCCCCCCGCGTCCCTCCAGGTGCCTCCTGAGCCCCCCTACCTCTTCACGAGCCTTCCTTCTAGCCGGAGCCGGAGCCGGAGCCGGAGCCGGAGCCGGAGCCGGAGCGAGTAACACGTCCAGCCAATCAGGAAAAGATACGCCGCCTGCTTCCTCCGCCACCCTGGCTTAGAAAAGTAGAGGGGAAAGCGGCTCCGCCCCTCGGCGGAGCCACGCTCTTGACGTGGAGCTGCCTGTAGAAGCACGGCAGAGATAGAGGAGCCTGCCTCCGTGCTGGAGGAGAAACTTCCTGCCTCCTTTTCTTTGTCCTCTTCGGGCGGAAGTTGAGTGGGCTCTACAAAGAGCAACGAAGAAATCGGAGTTGACTTGGGAAAATGTTGCAGGGAAGGGAGGATATGCGTCCTACATATATATTGCATTTTTTCCGCCTCGCTTACCGACATGGTGAAATTGTGTTCAATATAAAATAATACAAGTCAAGTCATCGGTCCTTTAATAATTGTCTTTGGTGGTTTTGATTGATAACTCTCTGTGGTTGCACTGATAACTGGAGAAGATTATGAAGGACCTTTCCGCACTACACTGCTATAGCGCTATTATTATTCTTTCAACATTCTATGGAATCCTAAGGATTGCGGTTTAGGGAGCGGCATTGAGAATTCTCAGCCAGAGAGCGCTTTGGCCTCAGTAAACTACAAACTCCAGAATTTCACAGTGTTACAGGAGCCCAGAGAACACAGAGACCACAGAGCAAGAAAAAGAGTAATTTATTACACGTGGGCTTTTGGCTGGATGTCTCCAAAAGACCAAAAGCCCTGAATTCAAGTTTCACAGCTCTTTTATAGACTAAGTTCACAGCATACACAAAGATCACAGGCAAAGATCACAGGCATGTCTCGGTCCGCCCCTCCAGGGTCACAAATACCACATGCTGTTACTAGCTAATTACCCCCGCACTCAGACCTCAGAAAGTGCTTATCTACAATCTGCAATTACCGCTGCCAGTCAATAAACAAACACCCTGGCTACGTGATCAACATCCTAGCTACGTGATACATTGGCTCTCGTGACCTTTTTTCCCTTCTTAAATCTTTCTCCGTTCCTCTGACCTAAGCCCCCAGCTTCTACTTTATTTCTACTTTATTATTTCTTAATTCATACCTATATCAACAGGATGTTGAAAGTGGAAGAATAGCGCTATAACAGCGTAGGACGGAAAACCCCTAAGATATGGAAAAGCATCCATGGGTGGAACTAGGTAGATCATTGAATGCCAAAATCAAAAGCCTCCACACCACTGCATTTCTGATTTCTACATATGGATGTGAAATCCTGACAATAAAGAAACTGGAAGAAAATCAATTCGTTTAAAATGTGATGTTGGAGGAGTATTCTATTGATATATAATGGGCTGCCAAAAAGATAAACAAACAGTTCCAAAAGCAAATCGTGCCTGAAATCTCACAATAAGCCAAAATTACTTAACTGGGGCTATTGTCTTCTGAGCACACGATAGCATAACTCATTGAAAAACACAATAATGTTCTGCAAAACTGAGCATTACAAGTGGATTGACTCCACTGAAGAAGCCAGAGCCCTGAATTTGCAAGAGTGGGGATGTTAATAACAAGATCTCTTGGGGCTCTCATTCACAGTGTCACCACAAGTCAAACAACTACCTCATTTCCCTAAACCAGCTTATAGGAAAGGGATAAAGCTCTAAAGTTCAATCACTGATCCTTCCAACAGCTCCACACACGCTCAAAATAAGCCTCATACTAGGACAGAATAGTCAACCTGATAGTTCATAAGTCATTTCCTATGACTTTTAATGAAATCACCCAATTTAAATAAATTCCTGCCTCTGAGTAGGCAAGAATATGTCAATAAAGGGTAGCAGCAAAAATAGGTGTTTATGTTCTTTCTAACCCAGGCTTTATGTTGTGCAGCAAATGTGATACGTGTGCATACATGTGTTTACACACACAAAAATTGTTTTGCTGCTACTAGTATAGTTCCAATGAAATTCTTTATTCTATGTTGTGGGGTGAGGTTGCAAAATAGGAGATTTGGTTTATAACAGCTTTACAGTACATTTTGACTACAATTCTATGCTTACCTGGGAGTTACACAGTGAGATTTCTGAGTAACCACTGAATTTTGAAAAGTCTGGATTCAGGAGATGGCTGCCTACATGAATCTAATCCTACACAAATCTGTGAAAACAATAATATCAAGATGTGGCCAAGGTACTGAGTCCTGAAGCAACCATTGCTTCAGGCAGGTTGGTATTAGCAATCTGCAGTTGATTGTGATAGAGTTTACCCTTGGCTTTGACAAAACCAGCAGCCTTTGTATGAGAACCAAACAACCAGACTAATATATGATAATTAAAACAGAGAAAAGCAACCACCAAAACGGCAGGAGAGCTGGGATGAAAACGGAATGGAAAGGCTTCCTGAATAGGATCAGTTAACAAAATTCAATCTGACTGATCCTGTGAAGAATAAAGGAGATTTAAATCCACTGCCACAGGAAAGCATGCTTAAAGAAGCAACCACTGACACCAATTTGAACAGTGTCCACATCAGCCGGTACCAAGGCCCCACAAGATAAGTAAAACTCAGTCCTAGTACCTGTTGTGAGCCTTGCTTTATTTTTTTCTTCCTAGACCAATGTTGTGACCACTACTAGGCTAATTAGTTTACCTTCTGTTTTAATTTCTCACAACACCTTTGACATAAAAGACAGAGGTGAGTACAGTGTAGCCCATTACAGGTTGCTGGCCTGCAGCTTCCAACATGCATCATAATTGCTAACACTGCTAGAACTCCTGGGAGTTGTAGTCCAGCATCAGTCACAGGGCTGCTCTTTGCCTACTCCTGTTCTGGGGCATTGTAGAAAATTCAAGGAGGCATCTCAGCCATCCAGTGTTGTTGCTACCTGCCTCTTCATGCAAGATAAGGTAGGCATGGTTGATTTTGTCCTAAGGCTTCCTCAAACCTAGAGCTTTCTTTTTAAAAAGAAAATCCAGTCTGAAGTTTAATGCAGAAAATCTTTTTTCTTCTGATGGTGAGAGTTCACTCTGAAAAGCTGGATGTGGTTTTTCCCTAAAAGACTAAAGAGGGTTTCTCACCTCTAGTAACAATTTCTCTTTATATTTTTACCTAGTGTACTATCTATATTTAATCTCAACTTTTGCTGATTACTGTTTCCTTGTGTTTCTGCTGTGTTTTTATTCAAGAACCTGGTTGTTGTCCACGGAAATGAACATATTTTTGAGTTCCAGCCAGCCTTTGAGTTTTCAGAAATGAAAATCAGACATTATCTTTCCCCCACTGTACACTGCTAGATGTAACCAGGCACTTACTAGTTATTTTAGTTATTTTTTCTATCTACAATCTTCATCTTGGAGACTCATTATTGATCATTTTTCTTCCCTCTGCACCCTTTCGGAAGGAAGTTAGTATCTAGTCTGATGAAGAGTTCCAAAGCACTTGACCAGGCTTTATAGGTGCTCTCCACAGTGCTGAAACCTGTTCCTAAATGGGTCCAGCGCTTTGGAGCACTCCTTTAAAGCTAAGCAAAACCTAAAGTGGACTCACTGCTCCTCTGATATGGGAGACCTTATGAGTGAGAGCCAAGAAGCTCAGTTTATTAACAAGCAGGCTCAGATCTTCGCAAACTCAGGGCTGTGACTTCATTGACTGAACCTATTTCTAATCCCATTATAAGCAAACACTAAATATGGCTATAGTTACAAAATTCCCTGCCCAATCTCGTACATCTCTAATCCATAGCTTCTGAATACACTGGGAGAATCCTGAAAGGGAAGGCAACATCAAGAAACTTGAGCGCGTGGTTTCCCCAGATAACGGTATAAAAAGTCTCTTAAAAGGGAACAGTCTGTTACGGTCTCAGAAATTAAAGGAAAGTAGAGAGAGAGGGGGAGAAACCAAAATGGCTACTTTCTCGCGATGTTTTAGGCTGCAGCAGGGAAGATAGGGACGAGTTCTCGCGCGAAGCGTCCCGTGCGCACAAAGCTCTGCGCGCGCAGGGGAGGTGACGCATGCGCCGGGCGGTTTAGCGGTCTAAGCCGAGCGGTGCGAGAGCGGCGCCTACGCAGCTTCGCTGGAGTGGGTCTGGTTCTTCGTCTCCCTTTGCCTCTCGTGGTCCCTTCTCCCAGCTTATGTTTGCGGTGGTGTCGGCAAACAAATGAAAGACTCATTTATTTCTTACTGAGGTAGGAACGCGGCGTAGGTACTAGCCTGCGCCTGATACCTCCCAGGCCGCGAGTCCTTCGTTCATTTACGCAGTCCGGCCTCAGCCGTTGGAAACCCAATGGGGGGCGGGGGGAGAAATGGTGGCTCTAGAACCATCGGAGAGGGCTCGTGCGCCTGCGCAGGCATCGGCGGCGGCGGTACTGGAGGAGGGGGAGGAACCAAGGCGCGGGAGCTGGATGTGGAGGCGGCGGCGCCGGGGGGGGATGTTTGCTCGGCCGCTGAGGAAACTGGCCATGGCGCCGCGACCGGGAAGGTGGTGAAGCGCATGCGCCAGTGGCGGGGCCGCAGAGGTGCTTTTTTTCCCCCTAGTTGGTGCCCGCCAGTGTCTGAATGCTTCTTTGTTTCTTTTTTTCTTTTCTTTCTTTTGCCCTTGTAGGTAGACCGTGGTTGTCTCTCGCCGTTCTGGTTCGTAAGAGGGTTGCTTGTGACCACTGCCGAGCGATTTTTGTTTTTAAAACAGGAGTAGTAGTTAGAAAGAAAACCATGCACGCTGTTGCCGACGCCATTTGAATAAGGACTGTTTCAAGGATGCTTTTGATGTCCTTTTAGAGCTTGAGATGTACTTGAATAACTGTTAGTTCTTACTGGCCGTAGCTAATTTGTCTAGTAGGCTTGATGTAATCTGAGATTTTTTTTTCCCAACTCCTTAGGCCTGTACACAAACCGACGATAGTTTATTGAATCGCTGGCCTAGACAGTACTAACATGTTAAAATGTACTTAGTTTTCAGTGAGCAGGTTAGCTGATGTCTGGATGGAAATATGCCGGTGTTCAGATGAGGGCTTGTGGGACTGAAACCTTACTCATATTGTCTGTTGTTAAAGATTTCTTTTTGTTAAGAGAAATCTAGCCTGTTGGGAAATAGGATAAGCAAAAATCTGTCTCTTTGTCATTCTAGCATGAGGTTGTTTTTCTCACATTGATGGTCTCACTGAGAGTTAGACTTCGGTCACCTAATCTGCAGCCACACACTCTCCTTTTTAAGATTTGGGGATGTTGGTGTGATAGATACCGCAATCTGTAAATGGTGTTTTCTGGAAACTTCTCAACCAGAACATTGTCTGCTGCCTTAACTAGATGGATCTGCCGTAATTAGCATCACTTTTAATGTTTGCGTTACCTTTATACAGTTCACAATTTATTTCAATACTAAAAAGTTCATGATGGATGGGAGTTTCTTAAAAGTGAGATACTGAAGGCACAGTTTAAAACTGTTCCAATAAGAAGGAAAAATGGAAGGTATCTAAAGAAACCAGAATGGTTGACTAAAGAACTCTAAGCTGAGCTGAGTGTTAAAAGAAACATGTACAAGCAATTGAAAAAGGGAGAAATCACCAAAAAGGAAGTCAGACAAATAACCAGAATATGTAGAGAGAAGGTCAGAAAAGCTAAAGCGCAGAATAAATCCAGCCTTGCCAAAGAGATTAAAAACAATAAAAGGGGCTTTTTTTAGATATTATGTCCACATCAAAAGGAAAAACAAGGAAATGATAGAGTCACTGTGTGGAGAAGATGGCTAAGTACTAATGGGGAAGAGAAAAGGTAGAACTACTCAACACCTTCTTTGCCTCAGTTTTTTCCCAAAAGGAAAGAAATACTCAACCGGGGCAGGTGTTGATATGTGCCTTGATATGGGTTCCTGCATGGTAGGGAGTTGGACTGGATGGCCTCGTGGTCTCTTCCAGTTCTGTGATTCTATGAAAAAATAGTTTAATTGAAATCTGGTTAAGGAGAGTAGTGTGGTTTAAATATTATACCCTCTAGTTTTAGCAGACATGAAGTGTGTACAAATATGGGTAAAATTCCATGGGCAACATTAGCTGCAAAGGATAGCTGCAACTTTGATGTTAGGTTTAACTAATTTTTAGTTAACCAGTCTGACTTGTATGTTCATTATGCTAATGTTATTAAACATTTTCTGAAAGTGGAAAGGTCTTCCATTATACAACAGTGGCTGCAGTGGGGAGGGGGTCACTTAACATTTTAATCTGCTAAAGAGATGTCAGAAGCAGGCAAAAAGTTTTTTTAAAAAAAGAAACCCCTTTGCATCTACTCATTCTCACACAAGAGAATAACTCTTCTAAAACAACGTCTGCACATGTAACATCTAAAACGCAAAGTTTGCTTCAGAAACATTTTAACTTGTATGCAAGTGTAATTACTAGATTAATCAACCAGAAGTTGTTTGTTTGAGCAGTTTACAGAAAATTAATTGCTTTGCCACGTAAAGCCCTACTTTAAACATGATAACAACTATATATGGAGGTACAATGTGGTGCATCTAGCCCAGGAGTGGGTAACTGTGGTGGGACTGAATGTCAGTTTTCTGCCCTAGGACCCACTGAAGGCTACAAGAATGACAAAAAGTAAATAAAATGGAAGAAACTTCTAGCAAAGACAGTCCACCCAATTCTGGCCCCAAAAGGCGGTCCAGGAGGTCTGAAAGAGTCAAACGGCATGAAAATACCTCAGCCAGATATACTGTAGTCATAGTGCTGCTTAATTGTGACTATCTTCCTGTCTCTGCTTATTTGGCAATAAACTGCATTGAACTTGATGGGTTTAGTTCTGAATGAATATAGAGGGGAATAGACTGTATCACAGTCATCTAGGTATAGATGCTGGTCCACAGATTAATGTATGCTAGTCTATGGCAAGTTTCTAGAAAGAAACAATCAGTGGGCATGTATATGGTCCTGGCTTGGAGGGAGCCTGCCAGTCCTCAGTGTCAGTAGAACTTGTCTAAAGTATCTTGTCCTCATTTTATAAAATACATTGGTCATGTAGTTTTTAAGTTCATTTGCATCTGAATTGCAGTTTTCTGGGTTTAGATAAAACACATTATGCATCTCTTTAAAAAGTATAAGTAAAATATGTAATACTGATTTTACCCTTGTTTTACCTGAGAATTTATCATGGCCCATGTTCTGTCAAAAAAAAATACAAGAAAAATATTACTCACGAGTGCTTTGTTAGATAATATTGCCAAAAAGGTGCTTCCTTTTAAATAATGAATCTGCTTTTCCAGAATTTTAGAACTTCTTGCTTTGAAAAAAGTCAAAACTTCAGTTTGGTTTCCATGACTATCAATGAATGGTGGGGGGAGGGGCTTGATAGCTACTGATAAAGGATCCTGCCCTTAGGCACCAACCTTTGGCTGTGATTGCATCCAGCGCTGCAGGTTGGCTTTCAGGAACAGATCTCACAACAATCTAATTTTTGAAAAGGTTATTTCACAGTCAGTCCTGGTGGCTGTTATTGGTACAGTTGAAATGTTAATTTAACGAATAAAAGGAAGCTTTTTTTATGACTGTAAAGCTTAGTCTTAGACAAACAGTGCAGCCTGCCTCCTGATAGGTAAACAGTGTGTTGTATTGGTAGTGCTTGTACTGACAAGTGAAAAAACATCTGACACTGCCTAACTCCTTATTCTCTTGGAGTGGTAGCAAATCTGAAAAATCCTGGGCCAGATTCTGTCTCAAGCCTGCTATGTGAGATCCTTCAACTGGATGTTCCAGTTAGGTTTTCAGGCATGCAAAAGCAGATTGTAATAGTAAACTGTGACTGCCTACAATACAACTATCTTTTGCTATATCCCTACTCCCTAACAGTAGTGCTCTTTTTCAGGGTTTGAACCAGCCATGTTCTTCTCCCAGGGTAGTATAAATTGGAAGGGGCAGTGGCATGCCACTTTGTTCAAATTTGGCTGTTTGGTTGACCAGTCAAATGGATAACTTAACCATAGGCTGTAAAAGTTCAATACCTTAGTAAGGCTGTGTGAAATACTAAGTGAGTAGCACACAGTAAAGCAGCCATTCCCAGACTGGTTCCCTCCATACATTTGAGAGTACAGTTTCCATCAGCATCAGTTGACGTGGCCAGTGATTCTGGGAGTTACAGTCTAAAGCATCTAGACAGTACTAGATTGGAGAAAGCTACATTCGTATGTGTGGGTCCATTTAACATTCCTACTTTCTGTTGCTGAAAATGGTCAGACCCCATCATTATCAGGAGCATGGTTTTGCCTCTTGATCTCCAAAGAGATTTCTTTTTCTCTATTAGTACTAGTTGCAGGGAAAAGACACACTTTAGATGCAGGACTGCTAGAGATTGAGGAAATTTTTCAAGTCTTTCACACCTGGTGATCCATTAACTAACGTTGTTGTTGACAGTCAACTGGGACAGTGCTGAAACCTACTGTATTTGCTGGTGTATAAGATGCACCGGTGTATAAGACGCATGGCTTCCCCCACCCCCTTTCCCTTACATTTTATAGGGGAAGGGAAAGGAAGAAGCTTCAGAGGGGAGAAAATAAAACTCTCCTGAGCTTTCCCCCACCTACTTTCCCTTGCATTTTGCATGAGAAGTGAAAGGAAGGAGCTCTGGAGGGGCAAAAAGAAAGCTGCGAGTGAACTTTCTTCCCCCCCCCCCCCCACTGAACTACCTCCTTTCCCTTCCCATGGAAAATGGAAGGGAAAGCGTGGTAGGGGAAGCCTCGCACAAGGATTCCTTCTGCCCTCTGGAGCGCCCCTCCCTTTCCTGTGCATTTTGCCTTGGCACTGAGAACTCACATGGAGGCAAAATGCATTGGAAAGGAGGAGAGTATTTGCCAGTGTATAAGACGCACCCCATTTCTAAATGTTATTTTTCAGGGGGAAAAGTGCATCTTATACACCAGCAAATACAGTATATCATATAAATGCCATAGGCTCTACAGAACCAATTTTAGATGGTATTATGTACAGTCATGCCTCTTGCTAGATTTTATGGGGTTTTTTCACATTCTGAGTTGAAACATAACTAAACTAAAACAAAACCAAATTAGCACAAATCAGTGTGGGCTTTGTAATTTATGCAGATCCAGAGTACATTCCTAGTAGACACATGAACATATGTCATAAAATGGAGCAAAATTGGCAATAAGAAAACAAGAAGTTGCTTTAAAATATTCTGGGGAATTTTTTTCCAGTTTGAAAGAGTGAAAGAGTGGAAGAGTGGAAGTAGCTTTTAACAAAATTATCTGTGTGTTGTGGCTCAAATTTCAGGCTATTGTCTCTTTGTTTCTGTTCCATATCTGTAACATGATGATAGCATTAGCTTGTTTTACAAGGTTGCCACAAGGATTACAGACATAATATGTAAAGTACTTTGTGTTAAGATTTTCCCTGTTGACTGACTGAACAGCTTGGCCGTAAATAACTGTTTTCTCTTAGTGAGAGAATGAGTATATACACTACATGCAACATGTTGGTAAATTACAATTTCACTTTCTAAATCCTGTATTCTCATTAAGATATGGAAATTTGTTCAGCGTTATTGTTATACGTTTGTATAGGCTCCTCCTACAAAGTGAGTGTCTGAAGTATAAACTGAAAAAGATAATAGAAAGGAGCAGAAGAATGTTGCAAGGCGTGAGGAATGCGGTAACCTGTGTTAAAACAGGATTATGATATGAATATTGAAAAGCTAAAGATGAGAGCCTTGTGGAAAATTTGTATTGAATGAAGGATAAAGGTTAAATGTCCCTAACTGTGTTGAATTTGAAAATTGTCACTTGAAGCTATTTGGTATATGCACATGGTTATAGTTAATTATATAGTGTACTTATGAGAGATGGAGACTATCTACTGAAAATTGAATAGCATCATGTTCCATGAGGCTTGTTCCTGGAATTAGTAATGCCTTCAGACAGTGCTAAATCAATTGTAGAATAAAGTTTATTGGCTTCATTGATACTTAAAAGTAGCTTCGTTTTATTAGTGTGTTTTGTTGCATACATAAAATGTCAGATTAATAATACAAAATTTAAATTTCTGAAAGATGTTTCATTCCAAAACAATATTATTGAAATTCTTCAGAGGAAGTGAAATCCTATGTATACTTGCTGAATGATAGTACCAAGTCAGATCTGTTACATTTTGAGCATCTGCTGTAAAGAGGATTGAGGATCACCTTTCAGACTCAACTGAATGTTCATTTTCCACTAGATCCTGTTGGATTATGGGCACATAAACCCCAAAATGCAAGTTTATGTAACGTGATCCTGGTGGAAGACCTGAGTCCCTTCTCAATGCAATGGATGCTATGTCAAACATATATTAGACAGGCAAACACAAGATACTCCCTTTTTTGACTGAAACAAAAGCCTTTTTTGGCGAACTGATCTGTTTGTCTGATCAGGGTCGGTATATTATATTTAGAGTGGCTACATTCATTGCATTGAATTGAAAGAGTGTTCTCTTGGGATTTGATAAGATTTCTCTTTGTATCAGATTTTGGTTACCTTATTTATGATTGTGTATTCTATTTTACAGTATACCTTTGTATGTCTGCCTGAAAATTAAGAGGCTCTGGGTTATTTATGACAACTTCCTGCTAAATACAATCAATATGTTGAAATTTTAATTTCCCTTGCAAGTGAAACTGTATAAATATACCCCAGACAAGCAGGTAGATTTGTTCCGGAGCACTTCCTTTTAAACAGAATGTGGTACCAGAGGCAGAAATAATGTAGAAATAATAGGCGTAGGCTCCTGCACTACAAAAAAGAAGAACAACATGTTTCAGACAACTGCTTATTTTGAATAAAAAATATTCATATGTGAAATGAAAGAACAAGGTCAACTAAGCCTTGCATAAGTAAACAAAAACATGTTTACTTGCAGGGTTCCTCCAAAATTCATCCAGGGATTACTTTTTCTTTCACTAGCTTCCACTTTCCTTATAATTTCTATTTTGGTCGGCAAACTTAAAGATCTATGCTTTTTTAGTGTGCTGAGGTAACTGGTAATGGAGGCTTATTTGCCTTCCCCTTTTCTATTTTGCTGTTTGTACTTGCTCAGAGATTCTGGAGGCAGCTATTTACTTTGTTTACTTTGCCTACTGTAGGCAGAAAACTACAGTAAGAATGACTAGAGTAGAATCCTTTTCTTTCCCAGCTTGAGCTTTATTGGATTGTTTACTGCAGTCACATTGCTGCAAACTTAGCATCTTCAGCCCTCCTTCACCATCAGGGGTTGGATTTGATGGCCCTTGTGGTCTCTTCCAACTCTATGAGTCTTTGATCCTCCCAGTGCCAACTAAAAAAGTTCCAGATAGATGGGACAAGAAGGAAAGCAGGAAGGGCAGGTCACACAAAAGAAGACCTGTAAAAAGGAGTTTCTTAGTCAAAGGATTTCTTAACTGAAATGTACCTGTATTCCAAATCAAGCTTGTAGGGTAGACAAGAATGGTACATTTTTCCTGAATAGTTTTCCCAGTGCTGTTCTGAGAAGCATTTGCTATGTTCAAGGTGTGATGTGTATCAAAGAAGGTGTTGGTATTGGAGCACACTGATGCTTACATTAAAATCAGTATTTGAAATTAAAAGTTTCCATATTCTCCTAGGCCATCATCCTATTATATGCCAAGTCAGTCTTTTCCAGTGTGTAACCAGCTCTGTTCTTTCAGCTGTGACTAAGCAACAGAACAGGTGTATATGTAATGCAGCGCCTTCAGGTTCTAGAATACCCTTAAGGTGAGTCTTTTCTCCATTCTGTGTCCAAGAATATCCGAATGGTGGGATAAGATCATCTCATGTAGATAGCCTATTTGTCCACATCCCCTTGAGTTTCTAGAGAAGGAGAAAGGAAAGATCATGTAGGCCTTCAGTGACATGAGGTTTCATTAAAATGTGGTCTTAAACAATTCCTAAATTCTGTCCTTTGCCAGTTTTATTCTGCTTGAAGAGATTTAGATGTCCTGTTCATGTTTGTCAGTTTCTTTGCTTATATTCACTTCCCATCATGTTTTAAGCCCTGTTGAAATAACATCATTCTAATGCTGTTTTTCTTGCCATATTCAAAAAGGTTTTTGCATTTATTTGTAGTATCTTATTCTGAAGTCTTAGAGCAGTTCAAAACTCTAGTGGTCTCAAGTGCTGTGATTCATATAAGCTGGTGAACTGATATTGGTCTTTTTAATGGTTTCCAAACTTGAAAGGTAGGAGACAGTTGCTTGCTGTTATAAGCTTAACAACCCCTTTTCCTTCTTTCTCTTAAATGTTCTGTTTTCAACACAATACATCAGATACCAATAATTTAAAGAAAACTTTTGAAAGTTCTGAAAAATGCCCATTTGAATTTCTTTCTGATCAAGTTGAAATTCAGGGAACTGAAATAGGCCAGTGTTTTACAACATATTGTTATTGTTGTCCTCTTTTCTCATTCACAACCCAATTTCTATTGGACCACCAACCCTTTTTTAGTATTCTATTTTAAGACTTCAGTTTTAAGATTTTTCTGATATCTGCTTTTTCTTTGTAGGTGTACATCGATTTCATAATAAGCCTGGGCAGTTGCAGCTTGTGTGGAAACCAGGCTTTGCAGTGAAACCATCTGCTGGTCAGCCCAACTCTGTCAGGAGGTACACTTCAGATACTCCTGGGTCTGATATTGTACAAAATCTTCACAGCTCACTAAATCAGAGTTGTAGAGGTTTGCTTTTTTGTAAGGAACATAATCAACCTTGCAAATAAGTCTGTATGTGTACGTGGATGTTAAAATATTCCTCAAAATCGAAATCAGCACTCTTGTTTGAAACTTTCGAAACCTCAAGTAATAGCTCTGGAATTATGAAATTAGAAACTAAGGAAAAACATTCTCTGGTAGTTTTTCCTATCTTGAAGTAACTTCAAGTGGGTAGATATGCCTACTCTCAAGAAAGGAAGGAACACACAGAAAATCCAGCTTGGTTGAATATGCAGAAGTGTGTCAATTGGCTCAAGCTGAGTCCTCTTTACTGTAAAGAATAACATATACCATGTTTTTGCAGCTAAATGTTACCATTGCTGTCTTTCCTATCCCTAGATCAGTACTTATTTTTAAGTGGAACTTACCCTTTGTTTGCATTCTGATGAGAAAAGCCATAAGGCTAGAGAGCTTCCATTGCCATTCTCCCTTTTTTACCCTGATTGGCATGTTTTATTTTTATGTCAAGGAACTTTTGGCTTTAGGGCTTTGCAGCTGACTGTAGATTCCATCCATTATACCCTGTAGGCTTAATTTGAGTCAAGTCTTGTTGTTTTCTGTCTTTCAACCTGTTACCAGTATTAAGATTCAACCTAAAAACTTGTGCCTAATAACTATTATGGTAACAGAGCATCTAAACATCCGCAAAAAGTCATTACTCACCATTATATTACTTCAGTTAATTCCTGTACATCTGTAAAGAAAGGAATGTTTGGATATGCAAAAATCGTGTTTCAGTCTCCTCTCCTTGTTTCCATTCTCTCTGTTAAATAAAAACTGCTTCAAGCATTACGTTAACAGTTACTTACTAACCTTACACAATAGGTAGGTCTTAGATCAGGCAAAAGTCTAAAAAGTTAAAAGAAATGGAGTGAACTGTGAAACAGGAAACAATCAAGTGCATTCTACCGTGGCAGATAAGTGAGCAGGAAAGATTAGCAGCTGCTTTGGTACTGCTACTGCTGTGGAGGTGCAGGCTAGATAACTCAAACATAAACTGAAAGATGATAGGATTTATACTTGTATTTTAAAGGGCTAGGTTTGTCTGTTGTGATTCTGTGCTGCACCTTTTAGCCTGGAAGCAATTTATTTTCCTTTAGCAGATAGTTACCAACAAACCTGAAAACAACCATGTCTTCTAGGTACCAAAAATTCTCACAACAAACTTCTGTGCAGCATTGCTGGTGATTACCAGCATTATATGCTGAACTGTTAGAATGCCATTTTGTTTAGAAAACTTTCGTTTTCATGGATGGTATGTTTGTCACTTGACATTTGATCTTTCTTTCTCTTCTACTTCTGTTGATATCTGCTCTGTACTTGCGCTATCTGAACTGTTCTTCTAGTTCTACACTTGCATCAGTACTTTTCAGTTTGTTTCTCACCTACATTTAATTAGAAAAATCCTGAATGTTAACAGTGAAATATCTTTAGCCAGTGTTAATTCTGTCATTATTATAATCAGGTAGTGAAGCCACAACATTTGAGGGCTGTATATTAAATAGTTCCTATTTGGTCTTTGTGTGTATTGTAAATCTACATATAACATTTCAAACAATATAGGTATACATCCATGAGGTAGAGCATCTTATCATTGTAGAAATTAACAGTATCTGAGTTCTTTGAAAAAAATTGGAATACTGTCTGTAGGACTTCCACTTCCCAATGAAACATAATATGTAATTCTGAGAGAATAAAAACTTACAACAGTTCAGGCTCATAGTTTCTTCCTGATAAATGGAAAATCGGCAGTGAAATGTTTTCCCTCTAAATTATCTACCAGTCTGCCAGTTTTTTCCCCCGTCCCTAAATCAGTCCTCCATAACAGGATGGGTACATTGAGGTTGTAGTTTAGTGATATTTTCAGAAATAGCTAAGTGATTTAGACCTGTGTTTTCATTGAGTGTTCACAGAAGATGCCCACCTTTGTACTTAGAAAAATCTCATGAGTTCTTCTCAAAAGACCACTTAGTAGAGATTATTGGGCTTTTTAATATTTACAGTTTGCCTAGGAAGAACAAAATAAACTCTTCAAGAATAAAACCTTAATAGCCAAATCAGTTTGTCATGAGACTCTTGTAACAAAAGTTGGTTGTACCTTAATATCAAGAATCATTTGAAAGTTTAGCTGTACAAGTCCTTGAACAGTTTGATTGGAATAGCGCCATAGAATTTCTCTTCTTTAAACAAATCTGTGGTCTCTCAGTTTATTTATTGTTGACATTTGGCTATGGGTAGCTTGAGATCTTACAGTGCAGATTAATGTGCCATATCTTGTTGCGTAATATCAAAATTTGTGGATACAGTTCATACGCGGTGTTAACAGCATATGAACTGGTACTTGTTCAAGAGGTCTTATATTTTCCTACCAGCTTTAAACATGCTATTCTTCGCAAAGGTCTTATCGGTAACTCAGTTTTACTGAGTAGAAATTACTTGGTCTTATTTATTAAGTCATTCATTTGACACTTATCAGCTACTCTTAAATTCCTTCTGTCCTTTCATATAATTGTAGAGGCTTAATTCCACCAAATATGAGTTACATTTCTTGATTCCTTGAATGACACGTTATGCCCCCTCCCTGAATCTAGAGCAGTAACAGTAACCCTGTCATTTTAACATGCAAGTTTGAAATCGGGAAATTCTAGTCATCTGGTACTTGAATACCATCAAAACAAACTGCACGTTTAGAAGCAAAATGGTGGTGGGGAATCTATTTTATATGCAAGTTATATATGATAGGGTTCTGGGTGCATCTTCAGACTACTGCAGCTACATAATGAAGCTGTGTAAGGTCTTAAATTGTTTCTAGATCAACATGATGCATACTTTTTAAAACTGCATCTGCATAAAGGGTTTTGTGACTAAAACTGCTTGTTTTTCTACAGACGTGTCTGGTGTTTCTCAGCTTGAAGAAGATCAACAGTCATTATTGATTCCTTTTCTTCGCGTAACCTTTTTGAAGTGAAGTTTACCTAGTTTTCTAGAGTGAGCTTTCTTTTCAGACATCTCTAAAGTTTGATCCATAATAGACAAGCTATAGTTCAGCAATGTCCAAGTCATTCCACCAGTCATCTCTAAATAGGGATTCCCAAGGTCATGGGCGTGACCTTTCTGCAGGAATAGGCCTTCTTGCTGCTGCTGCTGCTACCCAATCTTTAAGTGTGCCAGCATCTCTTGGAAGGATGAACCAGGGTACGGCGCGCCTTGCTAGCTTAATGAATCTTGGAATGAGTTCTTCATTGAATCAACAAGGATCTCATAGTGCGCTGTCTTCTGCTAGTGCATCTTCCCATGCCTTACAGTCTATATTTAACATTGGAAGTAGAGGCCCACTCTCTCTGTCTTCTCAGCACCGTGGAGATACAGAGCAGGCCACTAGCATTCTGGCCAGCTTTGGGCTATCTGCTAGAGACTTAGATGAACTGAGTCGTTATCCTGAGGACAAGATCACTCCTGAAAACTTGCCTCAAATACTTCTGCAACTTAAAAGGAGGAGAGCTGAAGAAGGCCCATCACTGAGTTATGGTAGAGATGGCAGATCAGCTGCACGGGAGCCGCCGTACAGAGTTCCTAGGGATGATTGGGAAGAGAAAAGGCATTTTAGAAGAGATAGTTTTGATGATCGTGGTTCTAGTCTCAGCCGTGTGGTTGACTATGATCATGGAAGTCGTTCCCAAGAATCTGTTTATTATGACAGAATGGATTATGAAGATGACAGATTAAGAGATGGAGAAAGGTGTAGGGATGACTCTTACTATGGCGAAACTTCTCATAAATATCGTAAATTTGACAGTGAGTATGACAGAATGGGTCGTGGCCCTGAGAGATCTCTCTTTGAGAAAAAAAGAGGTGCTCCTCCTGATAGCAATATTGAAGACTTCCATGGACTCTTACCGAAGGGTTATCCCCATCTGTGCTCTATCTGTGATATGCCTGTTCATTCTAATAAGGTGAGTTAAGCATCAGATGCTTATTTTTCTTTACTTTATAGTCCCTGTTGCTTGTTTCTTGCCTCAGTTTCTATGTTCTGAGTACTTATACAAAGACCTTAAAAGAGTTTAAGTAGAAAAAACACTTGATTTATTTTCAAGACATCATTAACAAACACATGAAAGGAGGAATTTACACTAATACATACTGTTTCACCCACATGGGCTGAATTCCAGGTCAGTTGTCATCTAGTCAATTTCTATTGTGCATCTACATAGTCTCTTAATTTAGTTTGAACTAGCCAGTTTCATTTTGTTTTGCAGTTATTTGGAAGCTAGAATCAGCATTCTTTCCCATCTGTCTTGATTGCTGATTTTATGATTAAGATGTCTTTGTACATTTCTGCTTTTTCCCTCTTGTCCATGGCCAGAGAAAGTGAATTGATGTAGTATTCTGTAACACTATTTCAGAGTTGTAGTTCACATTTTTAAGGGTTCATTCCTTTGCTTTTTAAAAATACACTTTGAAACTGTTTTCATACTGTGGCTGAAACTTCTCATTTTTTCCTCCCCTTTCACAACTTTCTTAAACACTTCAGGTTCACTTTTTATTACTACATACTACATCTATCCCTTTTTACAGTCTCAAACATCAGCCTCTTGCTGTTGTGCAGTATCATACTCTGTTGACATTGCCTACTCAAGGTAGATCCTTATTATCAGGCTTCAGGCTTCACTCTTTATTCATAATTTGGTTTTCAAACAAAAGAGCAAGTGCCCATTATTCAAATTTTCTAATTGTTTTACAAACTGTTCATCTGTTTGTCAGTTGGATAATAAAGCACACTATCAGTATTACTGTGCTCATGTTTTATTTTCAAAGCTTGTGGCAAAAAAAAAATACAGGTAAGAGTCTTGTGCACTGTGAGTTTTGAACTGTTTCATGGGGTTGTCACTAACACTTCCTTCACAGTAACTATAGGATGTTCAAATTTCTATGTCCCTTACTCATGGAAAATATCTTGGTGAAACACAACTGTTTTAAAACAGAAAAATGAAATGTTTCATTTGCTCATCTCACTTCTGTGCTTGATTCTTCTGTATCTGAAAGTTTGCAGTATTCTTCCTTAGCATCTTTGTCTCTTACACTGAAGCTGATCTCAGAAGAGTTTTAAAAAGGTGCAGTTGTTTAAAATGATAGCAGTAGAATAGATTTTTGTGTTTACTTTATTTATATCCTGCATTTTTCTCCAGCACAGGAATCAGAGCAACTAATTTTGACAGTTACATGATTTTCTCTTCTACACCCAAACCCTGTTTTATAGTTCTGAACAGATGCTGTTACCATCACAACAGCTATCTCTTCAGCATATTGAAAGCTGTGGTTACCTGATACACATTAAGTGAGCAGTTTCAAAAGTTACATATTTTCAAATTATTTAGCCTCTGTTACCCGCAAATCACAACTGTAGGTGTCAGACAGTAATGTTGCATCTAGACAAGGAAAAACTTGAGAAAGCTCCTGTGTTCTTGGGACCTTCTGCCTAAATGCTCAAAGAATGAGCCCAAATATTTAGAGGTGTGCTGAGTGCTGGTACAGTGAGAAGAAGAATCTTGTTTTACCAAGGAAATCATTTATGTGCTCAGTGAAATGTTGAGGTTCCTTAACTGTCCAAATAAGTGTATTGTGTAAGCTCTCTGAACCTCTAAATTTATTCTAAATCCCTTATGGCTGCACATTTTTAAAATTAAATGTGAGAAACTAATTCATAAATTTATAGTTCTTTAAAAATGTCTTGAAAACTACACTGATAACACATATTTTGTACTTTAAAATCTACATAACCCACAAGTATACATTATGTAAATGTAACCAAATCCTGTACAGTAAACATCCATATATTTGGTTAAAAGCAGCAAGTTGGCTTTTAGAGTAGTAGAAACTCTGCAAAGTAAAGATGGAGCAGAGATTAAAGTTTTGTTGTGTTTTTTTTTTCCGCTTAGTGCAGTTATTGACTGTTGGGACCAGTGCATTTTTGAGGCAGTTTATCCCCTTCCTTGTGGATAACAGGTTGGGTGTCAGGCTACAAATCTCATGTTTAATTCGTCATATCTCCCGGCCACTCTTAACTGTGTGTGGATTAAGGGTGATTTAGCACATTGTTACCCATCTTTAATGTTAAGCAAGGGTTAACACTTGTTCGGAAACAGTGTAGTGTTAAGCACAGTTAACTGCTAGTGTCAACATGGCTTCTAAGGATAATTAAGACCAGTAGGAAGGTCTTGGGTAGGGAAGGGTTGTGTGGTCTTCTGGCGTATTCTGGTTTCCTAGCCATAGCTACATCTGTAGTGGCCCATAGTAAATAAAAGTAGAAGGAACTTGGTACTTAGAGGGCTCCTAACCTTTATTAGAAGCTGATGAAAAATGCAGGAATGAAACTGAAAAACTGCCTGCTTCACTGCCTTGAACCCTAAAAGCTGTTCTGAAGTGAAGTCATTGTCAGATATGGTAGTGCAAGGGTTAAGCTTTTTTTTTGTGACAGCATCCTTTCTTGAGCTTAACAATATTACTAATGTAGTAGCCACAGTTTTTTATTGCTTTTCCCCACTTATCTTAATGTACCATTCTGCAGAGGCTAAAGATCATGATCAGTCAAAGGCAGTTTTAGTTGACTTGCACTGAAATCTAGTTTTCATCATGTTTTGAAAGCTGATCCTAATTAGTTTTTATCATTCAGTGTCAGGGAGTGTTAAAGTGTTTGTATGGGTTTTATCTGTCTTTCCTTGATCTTTAGAGACTCTATTTTAGCGTGTGATTTTTAAAATTTGTGTCTAGTGGTGATTTTGTCAAAATTTGGCTTTCTCAATATTGAGAAATATTTTTGCTTGTGCATGTTGGGGCACTTTATTTTTGCCAATTGCCCTTACCCTTAGTACTTTCATTGCCACCCAAATAGCTGTTTCTCTGGGTTGGTGGAACTTTTTGTAGCAGAATGGAATATAGTAGATTAGAGTGTTTGGTGAGAATTGGCTGTCTCATTTGATACAAGCAGGCATGGAATACTTTCGAATAAGACACAGCCACTTTTGGAAGTAACCCAGTATGCATTTGAAAGCGAAGAGGGGAATAAAGTGTAAATTGCAATTATTCAGTTTGTGTTTTCCCCCTTATGGCCAGTCTTTTCCCCCTTATGATAAAATTCTGCACTTGTTGCATAAGTCCTTGTTTAGATAACACTTTCAAGAGCCTTTAATTACTGTGTAAATCTTAAGATATATTTTACACTTATAAACTAAGCCTTATTTTTTCACTTAAGGAGTTTGATGGATTTGCAAATGATTCTTAAGATGTTGGGAGTATATGTAGAATAACTACTATTTTGTGTTCCTGATCATTCTCTGACCTCATACTTTTGCTGTAGGAGTGGAACCAGCATATCAATGGAGCAACACACAGCCGACGTTGTCAACTTCTCCTTGAAATGTATGGATCTGAATATTTAAAATACGTACTCTTTTTTCATTTTAATTGATGCTTGCTATTTTCAGAAAATGCATTTTCCATTTCTAAAATTGAAAATTATTAGCTTACTCCAACTGTTTCAGTGGTACAGATCATATCTGGAAGCTGACTACTCTAGAGGCAAATAGGTTGGGTTGAAACACTCCTTAAAACCATTTTCTCTTTTGTAGGAGACTGTAGTGATGTCTACTTTAAAGCAATGCAGTACGTGCACAATAAAGCCTCAAACATCAGTTATGTTTGATATTTATGTAACCTGGCTGTATTCTTATTAATGTTACAAAACCATTGAAAGTTTTGGAACTTACCCCTGTAGGGTAGGCTATTGACAAATCTTTAATGGAAGGTCTAAATATTTTTAAGATTCATTGTAAAGCTTGTAATTGGTTACAGATTTCATTCAAGCTTTTAACCAGCTTGTAAAGTTTGGTACATATTAGCTACTTCTAAACCACTGCACTTTCTATTTAATTTAGAGTTTATTATGTAGATAGGGATTATGGTCACTTTGATGGGACTGTTCACCAGACCTGATATTTTAGATCTTTAAACCTCCAACAACTGAGAGTCTACATCTTCACGTAGCTCCACGCAGCAGTTCCACATCTTCCACCGCAGCTGTCATGCTGTAGGAGCCCCTATTGCTGTTTCTTGCTGTTGAAGGGGAGGCAATTCAGACCACAGAGAAGCAGCTGGTATTATCTTGTGCAAGGGGGATGGGGGTGCACTCTCAAGTGGAATGCACCCACCTTTTCTTTCCCACAGGAACCCAGAGCAGCTGGGTTTTCATGGTCTGAATTATGTCCATCCTTTCCCTTGCACTCTAATAAGAGACAGCAGTAAGGATCCTACCCAGTGGTTGACAGCTGCCTGGCAGTGGGAAGAGTTTGTTTGGAGTTTGTGTGTTTGGTTTGGTTGATTGGTTGGTTGGTTGGTTTTTTAGACAGCTTGGGCAAAAGAATATTCTTCTTCACTCCCACCTGGAAGGAGATGTAAGCGTGCATATGTGACTTAACAGGATACCAGCTGTAGTTTTCTTAAAACTATCCCTTTTTGTGTCTGTTAGGATATCCTATGGTAATGAATTTCACTGATTAGCAGTAAGAGATAATTTTTTTGAGAATCTTCTTGAAATCTTTTGTAACCGCATGGTCCAGAGTTCTGCCGTCTTGAGAGTCTGTGATCATTCGAATCTCTCCACGCCAGTCATATCATACATCTCATGCCTCCTTTTGATTTATTTCAAACTAAAAATAAGCCTGGACATGTTTTCATAACATACTTTAAAAGTTATTGGGTTAGTTTACAGATTGCATGTCAGAATACTTCTGATATAAACATTGATTATAGTGAGATGTGCCATTGATACTGATGATACTGTCAGTTTAACAGTTCAGTTGAGTTTAACATAACATATAGTACTTAGAGCAGTTTACGTTATTGAGATTTACATTGAAATTAATTCCAACTATGTATACTGTGGTTTCTGGCACCCAAAATAACTTCTGTATTTGCTTGTAAGAAAAATGGATTGTATTCCTCATTAGGTTTCACATTACTTGGTCAGCAGAGTACTACGGGAATGTAGTGCAGTCCTCCCTCCACATTTGCTAGCGTTAGGGGCACAGGACCCCCATGAAAGTGCAAAAACCATGAATAACTCTAGGCCTTCCCAAGCCATATTTAACAGACAAAAAAAGTATCACCATATTCAACCCACTGTGGATTCCTTTGAGGCATCAGAGTCCCTTCACAAGGCAGAAGTGGGTGGCTGGTGGGACTTACTACCAGCTCCACTGCTGCCTCACACCGTTTTTAACAGGGACTCGCTAGCCTTGTTCGCAGTTTCTCAGTATGACGAGGCTTGCAGTTCCTATCAAAAATGGCATAGGGCAGCACCAGAGCTGACAGTAAATAATCTGTGAATAATTAAATCTGCAAAAGCAAAACTCGCAAATGTGGATGGCTGACTGTACTTTAGAAATCTACTGTATAAAATTCAGTGTTTGTCTACATCAGGCAGGTGAAGGCTTCATATAATTGGCTGTGTGATGCGAGAAGACCTGGCTGTGAAGTTTCCATGGAATCCTGGGGCTGGCAGTTTAGGGAGGGACCTTTTCAGTTCTCAGCCGGAGAGCTCTTGGGCCTCAGGCCGGTTGCTATGGAGATGAGGCCTACCATCAGTAAGGATGCCAGAAAACATTTGGGAGGCATATGTGAGAAAAATTAAAGTGCCATACGCAACATAGTTACAAGGTCTTCTTGCCTCACACAGTAGATTGTATAGGTTCCATATGTGAGGAATCTTAAAGTTGAAATTAAAAACAAAAAATGCTTCCAGAAAAATGTAAAACCATTTCATAAATTCAACAGAAAGCAAAAAAAATCAAAAGCCAGTACATCAATGTCACCAGAGAACAGATTGGATTGGGGACTATGGGGAAAAATTACGGGTACTGGAATAGGCCAGTTGCTATGGAGACAGTGCCTAGCAGCAAGGAGGATGACAGTGTATTCCCACAGGAACCCAACCTCTGTATGTTAACAACTACAAATACAGATTGGATAGGGTATTATGGAGCAAAGTTACAGGAAATGTAGAAGACAGTTTGGTGAGTTCTTAAGAGGAAAACAAAAACCCCAGGCAATGCCAGGTAAAGACACTGGTAAGAAATAAATATTAAAATTGACAATATTGGGGGATCAGCAATTTTTCCTGTTGAGAGTTGCAGTTATCCTTTTCTTCTGATATTAACATCCAGAATTTTGATTCTAAGAAGATATAACTACATAATACTTCTCTAGGTATAACATTTAAGTTACAGAAATGATCTAAGTTACTTTTTTCCTTTAAAGATATCCTGAATGGAACCCTGATAGTGATTCTGGACATGGGCTGTAAGTAAAATATTATAATTAAAAAAAAAAGCAAATAGAATGATACAAATTGGTGGCACATGGAATCAAGAGAGATTTCCAGTTTGATATCCAGTAATATGAGGCTGATAAAATCTGGGGATTAGTTAAGTAACTGCCTGTTAGACTGCTGAGTTTCAGGACTTTATGAACAGGAATCTATTCATAGTCTTGAACCTTAGCAGCATCTTGCAGGGGTAGGGATATAGTTATCTCTTTTTCTTTGTGGTGCTATGTAGAAATGTTGGGAGAAGAAGCTTTGAATGAGAATGTGTCCATCATATTATGAAACTCTCAAACTCTACTTTTATTCCTCCTTTTCAAGTTTTATGAGGCTATACCCTCATCCTAGTTTGGAGCTTTTGGAAGAGGGAATAATTACGATAAGAAATTTTTTTCCTCTGATCCCAATTAATTCTCCACTCCTCTAACAAACTCATGGCTTCTGTATGGTCAGACTTCATATGACTTCATTTTCCACAGCTTTTCTGCCAGTAATAGTAGTAGTCTTTATTGATTTTTTTCCCCTAGTTTGGAGGGTGTTACTGAGTTCAGATGTTACCATGCAGACTGCCTACATGAAAAGAGTGAACATAATTCAGTATTAGATAGTGGTAAATTAATTATTCTGCCTCCTGCTAAGTTATCATTTTCACTTATGTGTTGCTGCACCTTTTTGAGACTTCAGGATTGCATAGATTTTTTAGATCTATGTTGGCCCTAGGAGCCATTTTCAGGTTGGCAAGTATTCAAGGGTTGCATGGTCAAGAGACATAGCTCAAGAGAAAGATACAGGGTTTAATGGATTTTTTTGTAAAGATTATTTCTTCACATCTCACCTTTTCCTCAGAACTGAGATTCATAGCAAATAAATATATTGAAGGAGATTACTTTTCCATTTTTATACTTAAATTTCACTTTAAAATAATTAATAGTTAAAACTTGATTGGTTAATATTTGAGAAGATTATATATAAGGGAACCTTAATATGTTCTTAAATGGACTTTTAACACTGGTGTAATATTGAGTTTGGACTTGGCATGGAGTATCCCAAGTATCCCATTGTAGTCAGTAGAGTGGTCAGCAGCACATCAGTATCATTCAGTTCACTGATAACTATAGTGTGTTTACCAGTTTAGTAGTAAATTTCAATAGCAAACCATGATTCCAAATTTATTGGGGGGGGAATTCTGAGGAGCACAGAAAAAGGGCCTGAAGGCCAAATGTGGCCCACAAGCTACTCTTTTCCTCTCCCTGTACTAGTTTCTATGTATGAAAGTAAACAACGATGCAGCAGGACTTTTGTTCGCTTTAGTCTGTTACCATTTACAGTTTTTTTTACTGAGATTTATGGGAAAGATTATGTTTTGTTTAAGAGCTAACTGACATGGCTTCACTTTTGTGTGTAACTTCTAGGGGTGATCCATTTATGTTGCAGTCCACAAATCCAGCTCCAGGAATTTTGGGGCCACCTCCACCTCCCTTTCATCTGGGAGGGCCACCAATTGGGTCAAGAGGTAATATGATTAAATGCATGCTTTAATAGATTGTACAGCCTCAAGGAGCACTACTTCAAAACAAATTGTGAAGGCAGACATACTAGTATGCTGCAATACAGGGGTAAAAACCCAGTCTTATGTCTCTTTCAAATTTAAAGCTGAAAGGAAGCTAGGGAAGGTGCAGAATGTACATAACTCTCCAGATATGTTTTTGAATCCCACAGCTCCTCCCTGTGCAAATCACCCAAACACTTGTCTGTAGCAGGAAGTGAGAGTTTCAGTATGTTTTTAGATCACTTGAAGATTTGGTCCCAAGAGAGGATTTTAGCAGGAAATAAACGAGAAACTAAGTTCCAGTTCTCCTATAGGGACAACATTTCTCCTGGTCTTAAAACAGCTTTGGGAAGGTCATAAACATAGTGAAATTCCCCACCCACATCTCACAGATATATATTAATATATAAATGTGTGTGTGAGAGAGAGGGAGAGAGAGTGAGTAAGTGTTGAGTGGGGGAAAAGAGCAAGGGATGTATATATCCTCAAGGTTCTGCAGAGTAGTAATGATAGTTTATTTGGGATCAGCATTTGTGGATTTCAGCACACTTCAGCAAGTGCATCAGGCCAAACAAAATGTGTCTTTAAGGTACCCCAAGATTTTATTTTATTTTTTTAAATTTTTGCTAAAATGTTTAAGAAATTTAAATGGTAGAGTTTGGCTTAGTAGCTTAAACTTCCTTGCTGTATTATACTTTTTGAACTGAACAAAGCCATTCTTGTTTCCTGGTTTTTCCACAGAATTGGTGAATTTATGTGCTTTGACATGTGTAAATTTCATTTAAAAGGGAAAATGTAGGAAAAGCACGTGTTTGTAATAAAAACATGTTCATAATAAAAATCAGCCATAAAGTTTTATTTAACTGCTTTCCATAAATGGTTTAAAAGACTTCCATGTTGTGGTACATTATATTCTCAGGACTCTTGTTGATTATGGAATGATTTCTGTTTTCCCTCCCCACTTCTCTCTCAATGTGTTTATCTCTTAGGGGCTGGAAATGGTTTGCAAGGACCAAGACACATGCAGAAGGGCAGAGTGGTTAGTATTGAAATCAGATCTGAAGTCTCCAGATGTGTTTGATCACTAGTACAGTAATTGACTCATCAGTGGAATGAGAGTCTACCTGTTATTAAGACAGTTATACTAACTATAGAGGTTCACATTAGTGTATATTTTCCATACAGAAGTATTTTTTGTGCAGAACTAATAATGTATTGGGGAGGAGACATTTCAGACGTGTAAGCCTCCTACCTGCAGACCAGACAAATAAGAATGTAAGTTAATTGAATATGAGATTCTGCCGTCTAATCCAGATCTAGTTATCTAAGGTCTGCTGATGAGGATCCTAAGGTAATATACGCATTGTTCCAAAAATGTTAGAAGGTTCACACTTATGTTTGCAGGCCTTTCTGCCGAGGGTGTATTTGCTTTTAAATTCAGTTAGATTGCTGCCTTTACTTTGTGCATCTCAAGTGAATCTAGGATGTGAATTATTTGTGCTCTTTTTTAAAAAATTGGCATTGCTGTCATCAGAAAAATTGGCTAACCGATCTTGTTATAAGTGGAATAGGATATGTATTTGAATGTTCAGTTTGCTTAATGTACTAGTCGCTGCTGCCTGCCATTAACAGGAAACAAGCCGTGTTGTCCACATCATGGACTTTCAGAGAGGGAAAAACCTGAGATACCAGCTGTTGCAGCTTGTTGAACCATTTGGAATCATTACAAATCACCTTATACTGAACAAAATTAATGAGGTAAATATTACACTCTTAGACCACATCATTTTTGCACTTCAGTTGAAACAGTATTAATGCAAAGATTGAGCTACTGTTCTCTGATAAGCAGTTTCTCGAATGGTATATAACGCAACAGTGCCAGTGCTAAAGGACGTATCTGAACCAGGAGGGGGCAGCATAAGCCCTAAAACTTTCGCCCACTTGGGATTTGGAGAATCCTGACCTTCACAGTAGGAAAAATGTTTGATACGGCATTTGAGTTTCTCTCTGACTATTCAGCAAACTCGCAGAGGGAAACTCAAATGCAAAGTTAAAACTTCTTTAATGTAAATTTTCAGCATTAAAGAAATTACATGTTCCTGGTACAAACAACTTTACACTTTTAAAAAGCAAAAATTGAATGCGTATACGGAGGGCAAATGTATTTCACATAAATACTCAACAATATATCACAGCTGTAATCCTTGAAGAATTTAACTGTTATGCAATTTCAGGCTTTTATTGAAATGGCTACCACAGAAGATGCTCAAGCTGTAGTTGAGTATTATTCAACAGCACCAGCCTTGGTGTTTGGCAAACCTGTGAGAGTCCATTTATCACAGAAATACAAAAGAATAAAGGTAAAAACAGTTGCCTCAATTAATCTAATCTTACATTTCCATTCTTAATGTTTATTTCCTGCATTTTTTTAACATTAAGGTTTAATAAATGGATCAACAAAACATTTTTAAACTAATTGTTTTTTAGAAACCAGAAGGGAAACCTGACCAAAAATTTGAGCCTCCAAAACAAGAACTTGGTCGTGTGATTCATCTCAGTAATTTGCCACATTCGGGCTATTCTGACAATGCTGTCCTTAAACTAGCTGAGCCCTATGGAAAAATAAAGAACTACATATTGATGAGAATGAAGAGTCAGGTAATTCATGTAATACTGCATAGCTGGAAGTGTGCAGTTTTGAGTAAAATCCTTCTTGCTAAACCATTTTGATAAGAATATAGAGTAAAATAGGGACCTGTGAGTAGTAAGCGTGACAGTAAATATTTCTTTGTTGAGAAGATGAGCACTTCCTCATATCTAAACTGCGTGCATCTTTGTGGTGGAGATATGCATTATTACTGCCTTGTATATTACCCAGGAGCACAAAGACAAGTTTATTAAGCTTACTTAGTCATGTTAACGTATGCCCAGAGATCATCATAAAGAGATAAACAACTGTGCTCTTTACATTCAGGTACAGTTAGACTTAGAAATAAAGTTAGGAAACTACCGACTGAATTTGAAGTAAGCCCAAATGTTAAAGTTTTATCTCCCTACTTCCCGAGCATGTTTTAGCAACAGCCTTTATCCCTAATATGCTGTGTACAAGAACCTAAAGCAAGTGCTTGTCCTAGTTTTCAGAAATCTTCTGAAACTTGTCTTCAGGGGGAGAAAGGAAAGATGGAAAGATTCCAAGGATTCTTCCATGTTTTGCCACTCTTTTACCAAGTACATCACTATATGATAGAGCATGGCTTTGTGTCCCTGCTTTCCATTTTATGTGATTTTAGTAAAACCAGAGAATGAAGTTGCTTGTTAAGTGTGGAGCATCAGGCCCTTATGTCCATTAGCATCTGCAAGCAACTATGTATGAAAGTCAACAGAAATGTGTCATATCTTTGTGCCTGAACTTCCTTGATTTTCTTGTGTAGGCTTTCATAGAAATGGAGACCAGAGAAGCTGCTGAAGCAATGATGGAGCACTGTTCCAACAAAGCCCTCTGGTTCCAGGGGAGATGTGTGAAAGTAGATTTGTCTGAAAAATACAAGAAATTAGTATTAAGGGTAAGTCGCATATATTAGCTCAGGATGATTCTGACTCTTGATGGAGCACTACTATGATAAATAATGTTGTAGTATGAAGTATTCTTTGTTTGTGACTGTTTCATTAGCAGAATAGCATTTTTTTAGTCTGACCGCCATCAGCTTTGGGAGTTGACCAGATTGGGAAGGGTCTTGTCACGTCAAGTTTTAAAAACAAAAGCTTGAGAGTAAGAACAGTCTCCCAGTTTCCACCTCCAGGTATTGGAAAAAGTCTAGCTTTTATTTTATTTTCCAGGGAAGGAAACGGTACTTGACAAGCAAATATACAGATTCTGGTTAGGCTGTTATTGTGTGCCTTCAAGTCGTTTCTGACTTGTGTTGACCCTGAGACGAACCTATCACAGAATTTTCTGGGGCTGAGAGTGTGTGACACAGCCAAGGTCACCCAGTGGGTTTCTGGGGCTGAGCAGGGAATTGAACCCTGGTCTCTAGAGTCATAGTCTAGTGCTTAAACCATTACACCACACTGACTCTCCTGGTTTTTCTGTTGGAAAATTTAGATCAGGCCTGCTGGCATCTGGAAAGAGTATTTTTCTCTTTTGTACTACATGTTAACTGAATGGACGGTGGTTTCATTCCTACAGTGCCCTACAGAAGTATTCACACACAACTCTAACTTTTCCACATTTTGTTGTGTGGAATTCAAATGGATTTAATTAGAATTATTAGCATTTAATGGATACAAAAAAGTTAAATCTGTGAAGGGGCAGAATATTTCTACTGTGGTCCCTTTTGGCTTCTGACTCTTACTATCTGATTTGTCCATTGCAAATCCTTTAAGGGTGGAAACTTTCACTTGAATTACCATGAAGTGTACTCCAAAACCACAAATCCATGAGGCTTAACTTGCACAAATTAATAAAGTATCACCTGTATTTCAGATTCCCAACAAAGGAGCAGATGTGATGAAGAAAGATAAACCAAGGTAATCTTTCAGATGATTAGTTTATTTAAAAATATACCATAAAATGAATAAGCAAGATTTGTTTTTCCTTTTGTTGAAACAGGAGTCCTTCTCCAGATAGCAAGAGTATGGAAGTTTCAAATGATTAGTTTGTTTTAAAATACATCGTAAAATGGATATAAAACATAAAATGTTTTCTCCTTTTATAGAAAGAGAGGTCTTTCTCCAGATAGCAAAGACTATGGAGGTGAGAAAAAAAGCAAGTCTGATGAAAATGAGAATATGGAAACCAACAGCACTGAAGATAAAGAAGAGAAGGAGGATGAAACGGAGAGGCAGGATACAAAAGATGGTGAACAGGCAGACCAAGAAGAACCAAATTTACTCGTTGAATCTGAAGATGAGCTGTTAGTAGATGATGAGGAAGCAGCAGCTTTACTAGAGAGTGGTAGTTCAGCAGCAGAAGATACTGATGTGGCCAATTTGGGTGATGTAACTACTGAAGAAAAGGAAGCAGCTGGTGATGAAACTGCTGCAAAAACTGAAGAGGGTGCTGTGGCTACTTCAGCAGGAAAAAAACTCAAAAAGGTAAGCAAAGAAGACTACTGCTGAGAGGTTTTGTTTCCTCTGCTGAACAGACAAGAGTGTTCAACTTTCCACCTGCTTTGTTTTATATCTCCTGTCAAGTCTGGTGCTATTTACAACAAGGTTCTTTCTGATCAGGCTTTGAAAAAAGTTTTGGGGGTAATCAGCTTGTACTGTCCCCTGTAGTTCCTTTAATTGGCAAAGGTGGCTGGTAGAAAGCAGTGATATCCTATAATGAGTGAGCACTAGATCAGGAATGAGAAAACATGTGGCTCTCCAGATACTATTAATTGCTGTTTTAGCCAGCACAGCCAATAGTGAGGAATGCTAAGCATTGTGGCCAACATCTGGAGGGCTGCCCAGTTGCACTGTGGATTATTTATTGAAGTTACTGAGAGAGAGCTGAAAGCTGCAGTATCTTGAAAATGGTGTTTTAAGGGGGAAAATTAGGAAAAAAATTTCGAATACCTTAGTAAACTGGGGAAAAGTGTCGCCTGTGCTGGAAGAAAAGATGTGTGGCCTCTGCTTATCCTATCTACCCTAGTCATTTATTTGGAGGAGAGGAAAGAAATTAGAAAAAGGTTTCCAGACTCTTAAAAAATGCAAAGAGCACATAAGCTTTATTCTAAAAGTATTTTAAAACTTCTGTCTTCTGGCTGATACTGTACCTCCTTGTGTCTCCTGCTGACAGTCTGGTGCTGGCTGCTGATAAAAAAAAAAACTTTATAGGTCTGCCTTTAGCTTCTCCTCCAGTTTACTGTCTATATTCCTTTGAGTATGATGATAGCACAACTTTGAGTTATTCAGCTAGTGCAACTTTTCTCAGCCCTATAACCCCAAATGAACCCTTGAAATAAAATTCAGGTTTTAGGGAGCCCCTGCATAAGAATGATTATATCCACAGCTCAAACAAAGGGTTTTTTTCCCCAAAAACAATTTCTTGCTGAAACCCTGACAAGCTCTCATGGAACCCTGTGGTTCCAGAGGATTCTGGCTGAGAAATCCTGCTCTAGTGGGTGTGCATACGAGACACCTGGACCGCATAGCCTGGGGAGAAATGACTGGCTAGAAAGGAATGTGTTGAGTCCCACACAAGGACTGTGCCAGGTGCCCAGTGCAGAGGAATGTGTCCAGTTGTGGAAGTAGTCACCTGTGTGGTTCCCTTTTGTGCTCATGTGCCATTTGATGGAAGCCAGTTGGTTACATGTTGCACAGGGCAAGGTTAAATCTAACATAGCTTACAGTGCATCTGTGCTGATGCAGCTGTGGCTGTTCCTGTGCTCCTCAAACCTGTTTCTTCTGGAGCTGCATAGGTATAGAATTGTTGGAAAGTGCCTGTTAGAATTGTATCACTGGAGTTGTATTCAAAATCCTCATAAAATAGATCTTAGTAAAAAAAAATCTGTAATATAACAGCTAGAATAACAAATATTTTTCAGCGGTATGTAGGTGGATTTCCAAGAAGCATGGAAGGTTTTGTCACTCTTGATGAAGTTGGAGATGAAGAAGATCTAGATCACCAGAAACGTCGAATTAAATCTCTTGTGAAAACTGAGGACAGTGTAGCTGAAGGTATGACTGAAGAAACAGAACAAGGAAATGAGACACTGGAAAATGGTGCCAAAACACTAAACACAGAACAGTCTGAATTCAGTGATGGCACAGCAACACAAGAAAGAGAGAAAAAGCACCAGTGAGCAAGATTCTGCCACTGAGAAATGTGCAACCCCAGAGGAACAGAGAATTGGACCATATCAACCAAATGTTCCTGTTGGTAAGATTATTTTCTCTTCTCAGATAACATGCACTGGGCATAGACCCCAGCTAGTACTAGATTCCTTTCTTGCCTTCTGTAAGGGACCATTACATTAGAAACTGTGAGCTTTTCCAGACAGGAAAAAAGTCCCTGGAAGTATCAAGCTTTTCCAATTCTTTTTGTTTTTGTTTTAACTGTATATTTTTGGTTTTCCATCCAAACTCTTTGCTGAAATAATCCTGAATTTCCCTCACTTTCCCCTTCTTTGTGTTCCTTTTGTTCCCCCTCCTACTGATAACATGTCACATCTAGATTTGGGCAATGTTTCAGAAATTGCCTTTCACCAGTTTCCACTGAAACCTTTTAAAATTATTTTTCAAGAGTTACAGTCAAAGTATTAAAGTGCTTTAGCAAAATTACCCTAGTTAAGCCACTAGTTAAGCATTAGGATCATTTTCTTTTATTGCTAGCATTCCTATTTCCCTCTCATGATCTCTGCTGAATCTGCTGTCCTGGTGACATTTGCTGTGTTTCTTGGTTGTGGCAGTCTTAGTTAGCTCTGGGATAACAGAAACTCACTGCCATGGAGAGGTACATTCGTTTAAGAAAAGAGTTGTTTAATTAAACTGACCTGGAATGTGGACGTAAAAAGCTACTCTAAATACTAGGCGTTCCCTGGGAATACTTCAAAATGTGGAAAACATCATGATCTCCCCTCACCCTTAAAGAAGACAGGAGGAAAACCATGCATTTCATAGTGGATCAATGAAATCTCTATAAGAGACAGAAATTAGTATGACAGACTTCTGTGTCATCAGGATTGTTAAATCTTCAGGAGAATGACTCTCTTGATTTTATAACACTTAAAAGTAAGATTACGTGTAGCCAGTAGAAAATGGCTGATTCAAATGACTTTCCTTCCTTTTTCATAATAAAAACAGTCTGATGCTGGTTCTTCAAATACTCCGGATCAAATTTGCAATTGTGTGTTTGTCTCTTTCTTTAGGTGTGAATTATGTGGTGCCGAGAACTGGATTTTACTGTAAATTGTGTTCTTTATTTTACACCAATGAAGATGCTGCGAAAAAGGTTCACTGCAGCAGCCTGGCACACTATCAGAAGTTGAAGGTAAGGCAGAATTTTTCAGGCATCTCAATGTGTTTTGTACAGTTGAAGAAAAAAAGCTTAAAAGCCTGAAAATGGGGGTCATTATTTTTTAAGTTTCGCTTCAAAACTTAAATGACAAATAAGGTGTGTGTTACTGCTCTTAATTTGTTTCACCAACTAGCTGAGGGGTCAGCTGATGATATGGAGTTGTTCACATTACTTATGCATTCTGGTTAGACGAGTCCAGTTATGTTCTTCAAAGTTCCACCAGGTTGCCTAATTCTAGTTGCATCCCACCCAGTATAATGTACATACTGTTTGTAGCATTCACTTCATCATGGTTCCTGATAAACATAATTATGCAGAATTTGTGAGGTTTGCAGACACCTAATCCAAGAAGATCTAAGTTCGATGGAGGACACTGTTTATGACTGAGTGCACCAAGAGTTTGTTCCATAAAATTTAAATTCAAGTTTCTTTGTTTTCTTCTTTTCAGAAACACATGGACAAAATGGCCGAAGACCAGAAACAGAAAAAAAGAGACTTAAATGTTGGGGAGGAAGCTTAAGAATTTAAGGAAAATCTGTTTTATTTTTAATGTTAATCTCAATACAACAAAATGGAGGGGATGCTATATTACGTAGATTTTAGTAGAATAAATGAAAGTATAATTCTGTTAATGTGTTTAATGTTATGGCAAACTCTGCACTCTCAATTCTTTTATTTGTTAAAGGGGAGATGGCAACAGATTTTCTGTCCAGATTGATGCTACTAAAGGACTGTTACATAATTTTGAAGACCAGAGAATTTTATCAGCATTAATCTTTTCAGGCTTTGGAGAACATCTCTTTAAATGTTGGTTTGTTCAATTAAATATAAAAACTTGGTAATTTTTTTCCCCTCTGGAACGTTGTGCATTCCATTTCTAAGTCCAGTTAGTACTATTTTCAGTGGACTTTCATGATTTCATTTCAGTTTTGAGACTCGTGAAAATTTATGTGGCTTTAAAAATGTGGAAACTTTTTTTTTAGTATTCATGTATTAGATAGTGAATAGGAAAATTTATAGCCAGCTTTAACAAAAAAAGGAAAACCTTGTATTATCTCAGCCCGCATTTTTCTGTCCTATTGTTGCAGCAAGTAAATTCTTATTCTTCTGACCAGTATTACTTTTCTGAGATCTTACTTGCAATTTTAATTTAGTACTTTTCATACATCTTCAGTATAAGCAAAAGGAGCATTTCAATGCTAAATTGTAAATATTTACCTTTTTTATGTTTGTATTTCAACTCAGATCCTAGGTTAGTTACTAGGAGTTCACTGAATTTAGAAGTGTGTGCTCCATAGTGACATGTTTAGATTGGGGCCTAAATCTTCAGATTGCTTTCATCCTATGACACTCTTCTTGATGTACCTTCACGTAGCTGATGTGAATGGAAGCTTGTGTGTAAAATCTGTTTTCATGTAGTTTTATTAATCATTTTAACAGCTTACTTAACTGTGGATTCAGATTGTTAGAATGTCAAACCAATAAACTATCAAACAAGTCATGAGTAAATTTTCTTAACTTTTCTGCTATTGACTCTGTATAAAAGCCATTCTCTAATTTGGACAAGTAGATTAGTGGCAGGAATCTCGTTGGCATTCACCAATATGTGTAATTTGGGTGTTCAATTACCTCCCCCTTCCCCAAGTGCTGGATGCACAACTATAGCCATTTAATGATAGAGGCACAGGAGAGACCACCAGTTCCATAGCCAGGAAAAGAGAATGGTAATGTATTCATTGGAGATTCAGGAAAATAATGTCTGCTTTTTTCTGGCAGCTGTGGAGTTGCATGGAAATAGAATATTGTCTAGCTGCGCGCGCGCGCGCACACACACACCCCCCTCCATGGCCATGGCAGCACACTCTGCTACTAGAACTCTGCAGAGGGTGGGAGGGTAGCCTAATGTAGGATCTCATTCTGTGAGTGTCAGTGACTGTCAACTCAGCTTCCAGCTAACTTTTATGACCAGCTTCCTGCAATGAAACTAATTTGTTCTTTGTAATAAGCTTTGCCACATGAACTCCCTTCTTCCATAATTTATCACATTAGTCTTGTTTAAACACTGTGCTTTAGCAGTTCCTAGTCTGAGAACTAAATCCAGTTGCTAGCCTCAACTAGAACTTTGATAGGTGAACACTTGAGTGTTTCCACTGATGAAATGGATCTGCTCAAGTTGGGGTTAATAACTGGATTTACGGCAAAAAGGCTAGTCCCCATCCTAGGTGGTCCTTGAAATTCCAGTCTTCAGTCCTTCTCATTGTTTTGTTCTTTAAAATGCTGTATGAATACCTTCTGAATACTCATGCAAGAGTAAATTGGGTGTCGACTGTGAAATTAGTATCTTAAAGCCTAGCTGTAAGTATAGAAAAAATACTGTGTACTGTATACAATTTTAATTTTAACTTTTTGGTTATATCTGTCATCTAGGTCAGTGGATCTCAACCTTTGGCCCTCCAGCTGCTTCGGACTTTAGTTCCCAGAAAAACTAGTCAGCATGTTCCAAAGCAATAGATTCTGGGCACTGAAATCCAACACATCTGATGAAACAAAGGTGGAGAACCCCAGATCTGAGTCATTTTTTGTCTGGCAATAACAGACTCCTCTGCAGAAGGAAACAAGATGTTACATGCAGTTGATGCACAGAATCCATTGCATAGTACTTTTAAAAATACAGTATCTCATGACAACAAAAATGATGTGGGCATTTGCACATTTTATGTGTGAACAATTGACTCTATATAATTCAAAACCTGTATGGCAGGCACTATTCTTGGAGAGGGTAAGCAAAATCATAATGCCGAGTAAATCATCCTCACTGCTGTAACAGTTGTATAATTAGGTTATTCAGCTGTTATTAAAGAAGGCTAATGGAAACACAGAAACAAGATGCAAGGACTTTGAGTTAGGGCAATAGAAAGGTCAACAAACACACACTTGCGGAGACTAGAATAAAGGAGAAATTATGAATGCTGATGGTCAAAAATATGTGAGGAGGTGGAAGAGGTTGAAGGTGAAGGAACTTTGCAGAAGCAGGAGATTTGTAAGGAAGCAAGCAACTGGGAGAAGATAATGGAGGGAATAAATGAGCCGAAAAGCTGGGAAAGGCCGAAGATGAGAACTGGCATTGCTAGGAATTTAGGGTAAGACAGTGTCAATACTCGCCTGCCAGCTCAGACAGCTGACCTATGTGTCATGCTTTCATACATACTCTTGTTTGATAGGTGTCTTGAACTTGGACTGACAGCATAAATAGGGGTGTAGCTGAAAGAAGTGGGGCATAGGAGGAACACCAGAGAAGGCAGGAAGGCGTCTCAAGAAGAGAAAAAAAACAAGTGCAATGGGATGAAGACCTTTAAGAAAGTTGAGGCCAGCATTTGTTTGGTGCTGTCTACCCCAACACTCTAGAAGTGGATATGTCTTTCACCCAAATCAGATTGATAGCTAGATTCTGTGTACTTGTAAAGATGGCTACTTCATACGCCAGTGTTACAAATGGTTTGCAACACACACTTTGCTGCAGTGGTTCAGTAATAAAAAAGAGCATAAAGCTAAATCCAACGTTAGGCAGACATATTGGAATCAATGAAACTTAGATTGGGTGTGATTAGCAAGTCCCGTTAGTCATAGAAATGCACTGTTTCACCAATTGCAATGCAGTCCTATTGCAACTAGATCAGGGTTGGCAATCTGATGCTTGCCATTGGCCCTAGACAACTAGTGATGGGAGCTGTAATCCAACCTTGAGGGGCACTAGTTGCTCACTTCTGAAAGAGGTATTTTGTCATTATTTGCATAATAAAAATACATTATCAGTTGACTCCCTTACACAATTTAAACATACAGCTACGGCTTTCTAAATATTATTTTGACTGGAGAAAGGCAGATGTGTGAAGAATGACATGAAGCAGACTAGATTTAGAATCCATGTTTCCCACCCAAGAGACTAGTCATACTGCCAAGTTTGCGTGAGGGTTCAAGACAAGTGGCAAAGCTCATTCTGTGCAGAGCTTCAGACTTTCAGTCCCTCTGAAAAGCAGGATCTTTAAGAGGTAGAGAGGTCTTGCTTGTGCAGTACAAAGCTAAATGACCCGCTGCTACAACAGTGCAATTTTTTTCATGGTACCATCTTTTCTCTCTTTACCCTGCCTTATTGTTCTGTTCTTATGCTACCATGTTCCACCTTAGTGTATCAGCCAGTTGTACAAATCCTTTTGCTTTAGTACAGGCATCTGGTCTATGGACCAGCAGCCTGAAGTCATGCATGTTTGATTATTCTGTTCACATCATCCTATGGCCTTTCAGGCATTTACAACTCTAGGGATGACAGACATCTACAAAGGCTTGTCCAGTACTATTAGAGGGCAAGCGGCAGCTGGTAACTGCCATATCGGGGTGGCGATGAATCTAGGTTTAGCTAATTAAAGGAACTCTCCAAGGCGTTGAACCTGCTTAGGAATAGGGGTAAGTATCTTGAAGAGTTCTTTTAAAACCTAGAGTGGATTCACTGTTCCACTGACATGGAAACCACCAGCCATCATGGATATTGGTTGCTGCCCCTGATGAATCAATGAAGTAGGATATCCAGGGGTTTTTAGCCAACTCTTCCATTTAGGTTTCGCACGCATAAACTTTCTAGAGTTACCAAACACAATATGGATTATATGGCAGACATGAGTCGTGGAGCAAGAGGAGGTTCAGGGGATACCAAAAGTTTGTGGAATGTCGATAAAATTCCTATGCAACTCGCAAACATACACAGAGAAATGTGTTGGCTGTCAACACCAGTAACTGTACAGTAACCACTAACAACTACTTCTCTTGCTACGTTAATTGAACACATTTAGCCAAGGAACACACCTCAAATACTGGAAAAGATTTTTATTGTGCGCTTTCACGTTGCTTCTGACTTACAGCTACCCTAGGGCAACCCTATCGCTGGGTTTTCTTGGTAAGATTTGTTCAGGAGAGGTTTGCCTTTGCCTTCCTCTGAGTCTGAGAGGGTGAGATTTGTCTAAGATCACCCACTGGGTTCCATGAATGAGCAGAAACTTGCACCCTGGTCTCTCAGAGTACTAGGTCCAACATTCAAGCCACTACCGGGTCTCACAGATTTGCAGAAGTGAAAATACAACAAAATCCAAAATTCACACAAAAAAATTTTGTTTGATTTTTTAGTGGTGGTGGTGGCGGCTGTGTCCCTTAAAGTCATTTCAAACTCACAGTTATCCTAAGACAAAGCTATCACAGGGTTTTCTTGGCAAAATTTGTTCAGAAGGGGGTTGCCGTTGCCTTCCTTTGAGGTTGAGAGAATGTGACTTGCCCAAGGTCACCCAGTGGGTTTTCATGGCCAAGTGGGAATTTGAACCCTGCTCTCCAGAACTGTAGGCCGGCGCTCGAACTACTACACCCTGGCTCTGAGTGTCTTTTTGGTCCAACTGCAAAGCACAGAATACATCATGCAAGCTTTCAAATCTCGACTGGCTCCTTTCTCAAGCACGATACAGGTGGAGAAAAGTTACACTGTTGAGTCATAGGCCTACATGTGGTTTGTGATATAAAATGTAGTCCTGTGACTAACTTATCTCTTTCTTCTCCTGCATTTTTTTTTTTTTTTTTTTGCATCTTTTGCCTGAAGAAGCCAATGGAGCTTCGAAAACCTGCATTGCTGTGTTTTGTGCTTTTTGGTTGGCCCGAAAAAAAGGATTTTGGATTTTGCTGTCTTCTGCTGCGTGACCAACACTGCATCCTGAGTACGTTTTCCAGTTGTAAAAATAATGGCCGTGTATTGAATCCCTCGGGCCCAACAAGGCTGCAATCCTAAACGCTACCTGGGGGTCTCACTTTACATGTTGGGCCTTGTTGCCGAGACACTTCCCTGTAAATTGAAAAACCGTTTTCAACTTTAAACTTCTGATTTAAATGCCTGCCTTCTTAGTGTGAGAAATCGCTTGCCTGGAGTAAGCCCGAAATATGTTCAATTTCTTTATATAACTGTGAATACAGAGAGCGACAGGAATCTTGCACGAGCTTGCCTGTTCCAACCCACGCCCCATTTTGGAAAGAACGGCGACCGTAGTGGCTAAAAAGTAATAAAAAAAAAATTCCGCCAGCCCCTCCCGTTTCGAAAAGCGCTCTCGCCCTTGGAGACCTTTCAGTCACAGACCCAAGCCGTGCGTGGCGCCGCTCTAGCCCTTGCCGATTCTATGATGACGGCCGTCCGTAGTTTTCACTACGAAAGAACGGCGCTCACTAACCGGAAGTGCGAGGGGCCTGCGTGGAGACTATAGAGGCACACGAGGTGCTTAACACGGAGGCGACGGAAGTGACTTCATTTCCGGCCCAGGGTGGTTGTTGTGTTTCCAAAGGAAGGGGGTGGCAAAGGAGAAGGAAGAAAGAAGGCGACCCGAGTAGAGAAGGGAGAGAAGCGACGGCCAGCTCGTTGGTTCTGCGTCTGTCCCGTTTCTACCACGAGGTGCGGCCCACTGGAAAGACGCGGGGGGCAGGAGGGCTCAGTACTTGGGCGAGAAAACCGTTCCATGCCTCCCCGTGCCCGCCGCCTGAGGGGGAGACGACCGGCCGCTCTCAGGGGGAACGGGACGGTTGGGTGACGGGGCGAACTGGCGCTTGGCCTTGAGTGCCTTCTCGCCTGGTTCTTCAGCCCCCCTTTCATCCGGGTACCTAGAGAACTGGGCTACCTGTCCGTTAGGGGTGTGGTGCATGATGGGATAGCGATGCTTCTTTCCATATCAGCTCCGCCTCTGGGTGGGGCGGGGCCTCCTCCGGCCCGAGGAGGCGAACAAAGAGGCCGGGCGGGGGCGGGGCCCGGTGGAGGCGCGCGAGGGGGGCGGGCCTCGTGGGGCGCGAATCCCGTAGCCCCGCCCCGCCCCCCCTTGTCGGGCCCAGACCTGCGCCTGCCGCCTGGTGGGGCCCGGGAGGGCGTGCTTGGCTTGGCTTGGCGTCTTTCCTCTGCCTGGTTAGAGCCGCCTCCTTGCGAGGAAAAGATGAAGCAGTTTGTTGCGGGGGGAGGGGTTGTAAAAAAACGGGTCGAGGGTGCAAGCTTGACTCGGAGATGGGTTCTCTAAAATTAGGAACAAGGAGCACAGGCAAGGCCCTAGCGTGTGGAGTCTCCTAGTGAAATCAGGGGATCGTAGACTTGGGTGAGGTAGGAGAAAATAGTTACCGTACACACCCGCACGGTGTGCAGTTACGTCTGAATGGCTAAGAGGTGCTTTCCTGACGCCGAGGAAGACGGCCTGCCAGCCCCAAGTCAGGCTGGGGAACTGTGGTCTTGTTGGACTGTAAAGCCTATCAATGCTGCTCGCCTAACTAATGCCGAGGGGCAGTGAGGCTCACAGTCTAACGATACCTCCAGCCCTGCCACGGTTAACAGTGCCTCTGATTCTCCATGGCAGAGAGGTGGCAAATGAATGTATTAGAAGTGACATTTGCTGCCACAAAATGTGGTGCCAGCGCAGGTTGGCTGGATTTATCTTATTAGTTCCTCTTAGGGCACCTGGCTCCTCTGCCCATTTTTATCATCACAGCAACTCTTTTGAGGCTGGCATATGGTGATTAACTTAAATTCCCGCCAGTAAATTACATGACTGAGTGAGGATTTGAACCTGGCTCACCTGGTCTCAAGGTTAGGATACTCACACCCTTAACTCACCCTGCCTCTCATTAATTTGTCTTCATATTTGTTGCTTACAGCTAAAAGAAATTCTACAGGGAGGAACAGTACAGTGGCTCATCGACTTGTGTGAGGGTTCAGAGCGCAGAACCCTCATTAAAGTAAAAAAACAAAAAACAACCCTCCAAATAACTCCCCCTACCCCAAGCGAACCATTCCCTCCCAGGGCTCCCTGCCCCACTCACTTCTGTTTCTCGCTGATGTGCTGCCTTCCAGGCTCCCCGGCAATAGGCAAGTGAATGGGAGGGTGCAGTGATATGAGCAGGGAGGGAAGGCACGCATGGAAGCTGTCGCCTGCCATATGCTTACCTTTTGGCCAGGTCTCTGGAAGGAACACGTGTGCCTGGGCAGAAGGCAGGGGGACTGAGGGAGAGGCAGGTGGGCACCTTGTGAATAATCAAGTTCGTGAAGGTCAAACCTGCTAATGTGGAGGGAGGACTGTACATTTCTGGATATCAGACAGAACGAACAGCAGGGCAGGGCTGCCTCTTCCATACCTTCCTTCATGGGGCTGCTGAGGACAGCCGGCTGCCCATTGCTCTGCTTCACTGTGCCTTCAGTGAAGTCTTTGATCAGACGCCAGATTAAGATAGTGTAGGGCCTTTTTGCCCTTGAGGGAGACTCAGTGTAGAGCATGTTTAGTGTACTGCACGCTACAATAAACTTACTCTTTCTGTGCCAGTTTGGGGCTTTTCCTTTTCCTTTGCTTTTGTCGGGCTTCCATCACTTCACCTTTCTTTGATGTCATTGGAGGACTGCTTTCAGCATTTGAAGATAATGTTCTAGAGCTGAATTTTTGTGTGTGCCTTCAAGTGTCTTGTCGACCTATGGCGACCCCATGAATTTTCTAGGGTTTTCTTAGGCAAGGAGTACTCAGAAGTGTTTTTGCCAGTTTCTTCCTCTGAAATACAGCCTACAGCACCTGGTATTCGTTGGTGGTCCCCATCTGAGTACTAATCAAGGCTGACCCTGCTTAGCATTCAAGATCAGACAGGTTGTGGTGCTTTTAGGGTATTTAGGCCCCAACTGAGTTCACTCAGTCTTTTAAACTTGAAATACATGGATATTCTTCTTCTTCTTCACCAATCTAGTTTTTAATGTAGGAATGAGGGGAAATGGATTTCTGTATTTGTTAGTATCTCTGAGGAGCAGACTAGTTGAAAAAATGCTAAATGCAACTTGTAATGGAAGCTCAATACTAATTGCTAGCAATTCGTTGGGTATAACAATGATACCTGCAGGCAGATTTTCTCTTCATGTTTGCGTTGGAAGACTCATCCAAGCCTCACTGCATTCAGGTGGGAGGTATACCCAGATACTGTTCTTTATTAGCAAAGCAAGTAAAAGGTTGAGTTTGTATTAATTAATATATTCTTATTTGTGCAGTTAAATTCAACTGTGGCTGAAAGGTTTTATGGCTCATATTTTATCATTGAAAGAATTAATATATATTAATATATATAAATATCTACATGTTAAAAATCACAAATATCAACTAAAGATAAATGTTATTCAAACATTCACCTATCAAGTATGATTGTTCATAGCTTTTCCTAAGTTTCCTAAGTATTTCTTAGAAGTGTAGTATATTTAGCACTTGAACAAATCCAAGTCACTTCACAAGTTCACATTCATTGTCTCAGTAGCATTTGTAGTACCTTGTGAAGGACGTAAATAATATTATTCAGAGTTTACATATGAGAGCTAGAGATAGGGCTAACCAGTGAAATCATAACTGAAGTGAAATTTGGCTAAAGGTGTTTCAGTTACCAACCCATGCAGTGACTATGCTATATTAAGACTTTGGGGTTTCCTAAGCTGTGTGTTACTTTGGGAGTTGAAGTTGAAATGTCTTTCTACCAAACCCAAATTGCTGCTTTTTAGTTTTCCTTCATAAGAAGGGATCCCATGCATTTTAATCTCCTTTCACCTTTGAAATGCTGAAGGTACTGTTGACTGTTTCACAATAACATCAAACATAGAATATTACTTCAGTAATTTAAAACCTTACCTTTCTGCCAGGAAAAGATGCTCATAGCTGCCAAAATACAGATTAAAAATGAAAAAATGAAATCTTAATTAAAATATAGCATATAAGCAAATGCATAATTAAAAACAGTAAAAACACTACAGTCAGCCTACCCAAGCAATTAGACCCCTCGTCAGCTGCATACTTAATCAGATGCCAAATGCCCACCTGAGGGACAACAGCTTTCTTGAGCAAGAAGTTCTGTATACATGTACTTTCACAATAATTCTTATTGTGTAACATATTCTTGATTCTAGGTAACTCCAGAGTCATACAGCAAGACAGATTTTGCAGAGGTGAAGTAGTGCTATTGCTGTTAAATAATTTTACAGTTGTGATTGCCCGGGTATCTATAATGAGGAAGTAAGCGAGAAGAATTCTTCTTCCCTTTGGTTTTTCTGAGATTGTAGACCATCACTTTGAACTTGTTTGTCACTATTTCTGACCAGTGCCCTTTTTATTGTTGCTTGCATTTTTTACTGTTTCTTAATTGTGTATGTGTTTTGAATGAAGTAGAAGTGACATATATGTTTTCTACGCTTCCCCAGAAATTATTTGAATTTAAAAGCAAATTAAAGGACACTCATTTACAATTTCTCCCCTATTCTGTATAGAATACTTTACTGAAGAGGCTTCTGATCTCTCCTGTTGATCTAGGGCAATATTCAGGCTTTTCACTTTTAGGGGACACCTTCCACATCACCTCAGGGATTATTGCAGATCCGCTATGCCATCCCTTCACACTGTGAAAGGTTCTGGGACATGAACTAGAGCACTCAGTTTCTGCTGGGAATGGTGAACGTTTGGCTTCCAGTTAAACTTGTTGACCATCCCTGATTGTTCCTAGTAAAACAATACCCAACGAGGTTCTAAGGAGCTTCATGTTTCTTGGGAACACTATTTGAAACCATTTATCTAAGACTTTCAAATGAAGCCATGCTTCTGTGTGAAAAACAATTGTGGGCAAGTGTGAGGAAAAACCACCTGCTGAAGTTTCTTTTCCGTATACTGAAAGAACACACTTCTTGTTGATGTTATTCTGTAAAAGCCAAGCAGATCTATTCAATGGCACTGTTTGAGAGTCACGTATAATTTGTTCTAAGCTTCTCTGAGAGGGAGTAGGATGAAAATAGATCAAAAGTACAGGGGCACTTCACACTCTTTCATATCTGAACTCTGTTTTATTCCCAATCCATTGTACACATTTTTATTATCATAGTATGCGAAAACAAGTAGTACACAATATTACAAGGTAAATGGGGAACCTGTTCTTTTAGAGCAAGGTTGTACAAGTATGATATTTCCTCTTATTTTACATCATCTCTCACAGGTGAGGTTTGTGAGGTCACAATCTCATTTGACATCAAGATCCTGTGAATTACTGTATAGCAGGATCCAGTAGGAAGAAACATAGAGCTGCCAGAGGGAAGTCTGTATTTAAACACAGCTCCCTTTGAATGTTGCAAATGGAGAGAGAAACATGATGAAATTTCTAAGGTGACTAGTGGTCTTGATTCCCAGGCTAAGTCATAGACACTGTATGCGTTTAAAGATGGAGGTAAACAGAATAATTTGTTTGAATGTTATGGTCAGACATTGTGATTGGAGTTGGTAATATTGTGCAATTTTAATTTTTTTAGCTTTTTGACACAATATTTTCAGTGTGTTTTGGGCAGCAGCAGAATGCTGCATCATTACAAATTGTTTTTGTTTATATATTCAAATATATAGAAGTGGTAAACTTGTGGGTTTTAAATTGCACGTTACAGTAATGATGGTACTGTGCTTGTAATAAGTGGTTTCTGAAAGGCTTGTCAGCAGTCTGCTTTTCAGGAGTTGTTAGCAAATATCTAATTTGCCAAGTTTTGTTATGAAGTAAAATGAAAACAGTAAATGCTTAACAAGATAGTCTAGGAATCCTGAGCTTGTACTGTAATAAATTGAATGACTTAAAATCTTAAGTAATATTTTTTTCTTAAATACTGTCTTTTTAAAATGCAAAATTATGGTTTGGGTTGTAATTGGAAATATTTCAGTTTCTTTCAGTTGTATTAGGTTGCAAACAAAGATATTTAAGAATCAGAATTCTTCTGTCATGTCCTCTAGTCAGGAAAGTCTTGTCGTATTTTTTGTAAAGCATTCTTGCTCTGATAAACTGCTAGGGTGAAGGTCATCAGCTGTAGAGCAGCTGTACTGAATTTCTTACTTGACAGTACTACCAAGAGTGCACTGTCAAATTTAAAATAAGATAAAACAGAGGGTGGCAGCCTGTAGGTTTGTGTGGCTGATACTGCTAAGTCATCCTACAGACAGTGACAGTCAACTGAAAGTGACTCAGTGAAAGGGTATTAAAATCTGTTGGGAGTAGATGGATGGCCACATCATGTGTGGTTCACTGGGTGTGCTAATGTTAGTGTGCTTTCTCCCCTTAATTTGACAAACAAGAGAAGCGTGTTGTTAAAAATTACACATAAGTATTCTAATAAAAATAACTTCCAGACAACATTTTGAATTTGTTTGATATAATATTTAAACCACAGTAAGTTGATACATCTCTATCTAATCAGATACTTCAATTGCAATATTTAAAGGTTGTTGATATATTAACAGATTTTGTTCAGTAAACATAAAATAAGCATGCTAAACCTTTTACGATCTTATTTAGGAGCAATGGAAACCCACATCACTGTTCAAAACCATAGCAGCTTTCTTTGAATGCTGAGAATAATGAAGTCCCAGGGCAGGAATTTTATATGTCTAAAAATGCATTTAAAACAAGAAATGGTAACAAGTAAGTACAGTAGGCCTCAAATTGGACAGTTTCAAAGTTATATCAATCACTGCATGACAAGTGCAGAGGATAGAGTATAATTTCCCTGTGTATCCTCGCTGGTACTACTCTTCTTTAGTGAAAGAAACTATGGCTCAAACAGTTTACCTTTACAGTCAGTGACAATGAAACTGAAGGTGCCCTCAGTGAAGCTCATCCTTTTTTGAAATAAATTAGCAGCGAGTAGTTGGCATATCATATGCTCAGCTCTTCAAATATGCTAAATTATACACTGAGATTTTTTGAGTAAATGAGCAAGAAATAAACAGTTCTTAGAAGTGCCAACATTTATTAAAATCCAGTGTGTTTCAGAAAACCAAAACAAAAATCTTTTTCAAGCACTGTTAACTGGAAAGAGTTGACTTCTCAGCATTCTCTTCACTGATTCAGTAGTGGATGAACTAAGGAGTTTATTCTTACGGATTCCACCTTATTTGTAAGGAAGGAAGTTTGCTTTCTGAAACATGACAACTTAATAAATGTAGGCACTTCTGAGAAATATTACTCTATTGCTCATTGATTGTATTAGATGCCTTTCTCTGGTTTTCTTGCACATCTTTTTGAAATTATAAATAGTGCAAGATAATGTACACTGCTGAACAGAATTTTAATGACAATCTCAATTTGCTTGAATAATTCATGTAAATCATGTGATTCATGTTAAATTTATTTTATTGACCCTTTTTTGTGATCAGACATTGCAGCTCTACTGCCTTTGGCTATTAGCATATTTATAAAGATATTAAACTAGCTTGCTTAATTTTGCTTACCAAATATGTAGAAATGTGGCAGATAAAATCTCATTAAATTTACAGCTAGAACAATTTTCGGAGTCAAACATTTCCGGCAAGTGTCCATCTCTTTATGTAATAGACCCCTTTCTTCCAATCAGAAGAATTACTTTGTACCATAGTATCCCTCAGAATAGGAAGCTTGAAAAGACTTGACAACTGACAGAAAAGGTTTCATCCACAATAGATTTCATTTTGGCATGGCCTGGAGCAACCTCAAGCTTAAGAGGTCTAACCATCTGTATATAATGTGATCTCAAGTCTAACCCGCCGAGGTCTCAGTTTCTTCCAACTGATAGTTTTCTTAGCCCCTAGGAAGTGTTGTGGTTCTACTTAGAAGTGTTTGCCTCTATAACCTGAAATACTTCCTCAGTGGGAACAAATTCAAATAAATAAGACGTGCTTGAGCTTTCAGAACTTCAAGTTCTGGCACTGTATTGAATTAACTCCTTTACTCATTCAGGATGAAGCCGTGTTGGCCTACATTGCCTTTGTTATCTAAAAATAAGTTACAAGGTGCAGTTCTTCAGATGTTGTTGAGTGGCCCTTACTTGCATCTATAGCCAGCATAGGCAGTTGTGAGAAATACTGGAAACTGCAGTCAGCATCACCTGGAGCAATGCTACTTGGTGTACTTTGATTGGTGCTGTCCCTGACCATTGACTGCTGGTCCTTGGAGAGTTTCCAGGAAAGAGAGAATCAGTTGTAGGAAACGGGTACAAATATGGTTCTGGTCCCTGGCATACTAGATAACACTAACTGCTGGTCCCCCACCTCAAATAACCTAAGAAGCATTGATCTGGAAAACTGCGCTTTGCCCAACCCTGTTCTCCTCCCACATTTTGTCCCAGTCATTCTGTAAAACTTAGCCACAGTTTTGAGTAGGAGGTTGAAACACTGAAACAAGTCAGTGTATATTGACGTTTTGTACTTGTCACTATGTTGGGTATGTTTCTTGTTCTTATTTTTCTTGTTTCTACTTGATTTATAAAAATGCTTTTTCTCAGATCTTATAAAATTTTGTCTTGGTGTTTATTTCAAACTCAGTGATAACTCTTGATATGTGTAGGATACGTAGTCATATTTCTTATGCAAATATCTTTCCAGTACAATGACTCCTACAAGGCGGGTCAAAGAAATTCTACTAGTCTTAATCTTGATCCTGTTGAAGTACAGGTAGTAAATATACATTGATTGTTCCTAAATAAAAACTATTTAGCAAATGAGTGTGTTGGAAAACTGGCATACATACACCTCCTCCATACAGATTAGAAAAGAAGAATAGTAAGGAAGACTTCAGAATTCCTGTCTACTTTTTTCTTTCTGGCTGGATGGCCATCTGTCGGGAGTGCTTTGAGGGTGTTCCTGCATGGCAGGGGGTTGGACTGGATGGCCCATGTGGTCTCTTCCAACTCTACATTTCTGTGATTCTGTGATTCTTTGCTAGCCATGGCCTGTTTTCCTGCCTCACTGTAGTCAAACACAGCCCTGTTTTGAGATTTCAGTACTGCATCCACTGGAATCCAGTAAGTAGGAGATAGGCTGACAGGTTGCTTTATGTTGGAGTTTCTGTAGCAGAAAGAATAGCTTCATTATTTCTGTTTTTTATTTCTCATTTATGATTGCCTTTGGCACAGAGAGAGAGACTAACTAGGAGGCATGGGGATCATGTGAATGTCTGCAGAAAAAGGGGACTTAGTGGATGGCACGTGGCTGATGTTGACATTAGCAAAGGGATTGGCACAACCCACTTTCCTGCAGAGTATATATGAAGTTGTTGTACCCCTCAATAAGCCATCAGGTTCTGTGTGGCAGAAAAAGAGAGGAATGATTGATACGTTTGCTGCCTGATTGCTTTTGAATAACAGGACATTCAATTGCCACTGGCCAAATTCTGGTGTAGAGTCTCCTGCTTGATATCTGGTTACATGTATATACTGGCCGCATGTGAAATGGGGGAGGAAATTGTAAACTTCTGAACAGGAACAGTCTCCAAACATACTTTGTATGTTCCATATTTTACAGACGCTGATGGAGGGTTCTCCGCTTATTCCAGCAGGTTCCTTCCCTTAATTTGTTCTGTTCCTTAGCAAGAATTTTCACTGCAATTTAACCTGAGAACTGTATAAAAAATAACTGAAAAGGGTACAGTGTAAGCAGGAGATAAGTTAATGTAAGTCTGCATGCGTAAAATATGCATACATGAAGAAATTTCAGTGAAATCTGCTTAAATATGATTATAAATTCTACTGAAAACCTGGATTATGTTTTTTTCTTTCAGGCTTAAGCTCAAGAGTGCAACCATGAAAGATCCAAGTCGCAGGAGTACTAGTCCAAGCATTATCAATGAAGATGTGATCATGAATGGTCACTCTCATGAAGATGATAATCCATTTGCTGAGTACATGTGGATGGAAAATGAAGAGGAGTTCAACAGACAGGTGGGTTAGCAGATAGAAAGTCCTTGCCAAATTCCTAGGGAAGGGATTTGTTTGTTTAAAATATCTAGGCCTGCTATTTGTCACAAGATCTCAAGGCATCTTGCATATAAAATCAAGTTGGAACAATTTTTAGAACCACTTAAATTTTATTTATCCATTTATTTAATTTATATCCCACCTTTCTCCCAACACAGGATTCAAGGTAGGATATAAATTAAACAATGATGAATAATTTAACAAATCTAAAAACAGCTTAAGCAGCATACCGATTAAAGCTTTTTAAAATATTGACAATTGAAACAATTAAAAACATGTTAAAACTTGTATAGATTGGGCAACATGATTAGATTTCCAGAGGGTTTGATTAGAAGCAGTGTTTCAACCTGGCATTTAAAAGAATTAGCACTAAAAGGAGGGCATTCCAAAACCAGGGTGCCGGAGCAAAGAAGGCCCTCTCCCACATCCTCACACATGAATTGCTCCCACTAGTGGGACACGGGAGGAGGATCTACTTCTAATACTGCATTTTATTAGGAACTGGGAACATTACAGCTGTTAATAATCTCACTTAAGATTTGAATAAAATTAAAGTGTGAGAGTTTGCATTACCATAAGTCAACAGGTGACTTGAAGGCACATAGGCACATCTGTAATCCTTAAAATTTGTTTCGTACCAAATTCCATGCAAAAGGCAAAACTGGCAAAATTCTAAAAGAAGCCAAAATTTGCGAATCAGTTATAAACTTGCACAGAAATTAGTTTAAGTGCAGAGAGCTAGCATGGTATGGTGGTTTGTAAATTAGACTGTGGCTCTGGAGGCTGGGGTTCAAATCACCACTTGACCATGGAAACCCACTGTGTGATCTTGGACAAGTCACATTCTGTCAGCCTGAGAGGAAGGCAAAGGCAAACCTCCTTTGAACAGATCTTGCCAAGAAAACCCTTTGATAGGTTTGCCTTACTTAGATGGGAGGCTGCCAACAAATGCTGCAGGTAAGCTGTATTTCAGAGGAAGGAACTGGCAAAACCACACCTTCAGTTTTCTCTGCCCAAGGGAACCCCATGAAATTCATGGAGTCACCGTAAATTGAAAGGCAGCTTGAAGGCACATACACATGTGCTAGCAGAAAAGACATACAGAAATCCAAAGTTTTTGTTCAGGAGTTACCCAAAATAGTTTATGGATTGTGTCCAAAACTACTGTGGCCTTCATTTTGGTCTCATTAAATTACACTCCACATTTTTGTGAGTCTACGATGAAATGCATGGAGTTGTAAAGCATAACAGATAGAGAAAAACTTAATAGTGCAGAAGGAAACAGAAGAATGCTGTTTATTTTCTGGGAGCTCAAATCTTTCCCAAAGTTTGCTATTGCATTATTTAAAAAAATATTCTTGTAGTTATGTCCCGATTGAGTCCGCTTGTCTTGGGACTTCAGTTGCAGCTGTCCTCCCTGCTTGAATTGAATGGTCTTCAGTACCCTATTTTCGGGCTCTTGGCTCCAGGGGTTTCTGGATGAGACTGATTATCTGGATCCATTTTGATCTGACTTTAGACCTGGTCATGGGACAGATATCTTTAGTCACCTTGGTAGATGATCTTTGCCAGGAATTGAGCAGGAGTAGTGTGTCGCTGTTGGTTCTGATGGACCTCAGTGGCATTCAGCTGGGATTGGACTTGGAGGCACTGATTTGCAGTGACTTTATTCCTTGTTGTGGAGGTGAATCCAGCAGTTGGTGTTGTGAAACTCCTGTTAGACTCTTTGGCCGTTGGGTTCTGTCCCCCACGCTGTTTAACGTATACATGAAACCACTAGAAGAGGTCCAGAGTTTGAGGGTCAGGTGTCACCATTATGCTGATGACACTCAGCTCTGTCACCTCAGTCCAAGGAAGCTGTCTCTGTTCTAAGCTGGTGCCTTTTGGTGATAGACTAGATGAAGGTGAACAAGTTGAAAATCCAGACAAGACAGAGGTGTTCCTTGTCAGTTGAAAGGCAGAGAATAGGGATTCAGTCCCCATGAAGATGCAGGTCTGCAGCTTGGTGTACTCTTGGATTCAGTACTGACCCTTGGTTGCTCAGATTTCTGCAGTGGATAGGAGTGCATTTACTAGTGCACTAGTTAGAGCTAGTGCACTAGGCTGCAGTGGCACATGTTACATCCCCACCGGGCTACTGTAATGCACTCTATATGGGGCTGCCTTTGAAGAATGTATGGAAATCTCAGCTGGTCCAAAGAGCTGCAACTAGATTGCTAGCAGGTGCTGGTTGTAGGGAACATACAACTTCCATGTTGCAACGGTTCCAGTGGCTGTTTGTTTCCAGCCACAATTCAGAGTGCTGGTTTTGACCTATAAAGCCCTATTCAGCTCATTCCCAGGCAGTTTGAAGGACCATATCTTCCCATGTGAAACCTACCAGTGTTTTGAGACCCTCAGGGGAAGCCCTTCTTTCTATTCCACCACTTCCACAGGCATGATTGGTGGGAATGCAGGAGAAGGCCTTCTCTGTGGCTGCTCCCATACCTTGGAACTCCTTCCCTAGGGAAGGTAGAGTGGCTCTTTCTGTCTTTTCTGTGGCAGATGAAGACCTTTCTTTTCCAACAACCCTTTGGAAACTGATTTTTAACAAAAGGGATTTTTATGGTGCTGTACCAGTCTTAATCTTAGTTTTAAATTAAGGTTTTAATCAGTGTATATTCTGCTATTTAATACTGTTTTAATCTCACTTTTGTATGTTTTTAACTTACTTACTTATTTATTTGGGTATTTTATGCCTTTTTGTAAACCACCTTTAGTCCCAGATTGGGGGAAAGATGCGATAAAAATGGAGGGGGGAGGGAGAGGGAGGGATGGACGGACGGACAGAGGGATAAATGAGTGAATGGATGACTGACTGACATTCAGAATGGAATGCTTTGTAACTACCAAAATAAGTATAGGGCTAAAAACTGTCCAGTTGTGTTGCATAGTATACTGGTGAGAATAGTCTCTGTTTACATCCTTGTCTTAAAACACTACAGTTTAAAAAAAGAAAAATATAGAATTTATTTTAAACAACCTGATGTTGTTGGGAAACGAGCATAGAGTACTCTCACAGTGTGCAGGACTCTTGCTCTCTCAGCCTTTTCTTTTTGCATTTTGCTTCCTTTAGACTTACATCCTCAGAGTTAGCCTGCATCACTTTACATATGATTTATTATAAGTTCATGTTGGGCAGAGGTTGAGAGAAAATTATTGTGCAAATCATACTGTTACTATCTATCCAGATAAGTTGTTGTTAGACATGTGTAAATAACATGCAAAGTAGAAAAAAGTAATTATGGAAAGGAATTTATTACAAGCTTCTGGCTATCACAATTTAGATTACAAAGAAAAAGTCATTTTCTGACATGAAAATACAGTCACCGCTTCACATTTGCTACGGTTGGGGGCACAGGCCCCCCGTGAAAGTGGAAAAACCGTGAACAACTCTAGGCCCTCCTAAACTATATTTAACACACAAAAAAGTATGATCACCATATTCAACCCACAGTGGATTCCTTTGAAGCATCAGAGTTCCTTCATAAGGCAGAAGTGGGTGGCTGGTGAGGCTTACTGCCACCTCCATTGCTGCCTCACACTATTTTTAAAAGGACTTACAAGCCTTATTTGCAGTTTCTCAGTCTCACGAGGTTTAAAGTCCCCATTAAAAATGGCGTAGAGAGGCAGCAGAGGTGACAGCAAATAGTCCGTGAATAATCAAGTTCGCAGAAGTGAAGCCCACAAATGTGGAGGGCTGACTGTACTACAGAGTAGGTGGCCAAGCAGTGTGTAACTAGAGCATTTTCTTTGTTTGATCTCTGCAAAGGACCCTTAATGTTGGTGATAATGTTTTCTGCCAATTACAGATTGAAGAGGAATTGTGGGAAGAAGAATTTATAGAACGTTGCTTCCAAGAAATGCTGGAAGAAGAGGAAGCACATGAGTGGTTTATTCCAGCTAGAGATCTCCCGCAAACGATGGATCAAATTCAGGACCAGTTTAACGATCTTGTTATCAGTGACAGCTCGTCACTGGAAGATCTGGTGGTAAGTGTCTGGATTTTAAAGATGACCTTTATTTTAACTGAACACCTTCCTTCAAAGAAAGCTGGTATACCTTGCTCTGCATTTCATAAGGGATCTAGCCAAAGCAGAGTCTCCTTCAAAGCTGCAGTTCTGATTTTAAAAAAAATTGTTTGTAGGTGATGCGTATACATAATTCCAGAAGGCACCATGATAGAGGTTACCTCATGTAAGATGGTCTTGGTATTTGTGTTTTGTATAAGTACTTTAAACATAGTGTAGTAAGAGGTGAATGTATTGGTAATCAGTCAGACTGATGGAATCCTAAACACATAATCTAGTTGTTGGGTACCTTCAGCTAAGGCAGCCCTATTGTAGGGTGTTCTTGGCAAGATTTTTTCTGTGGCAATTTCCAGTTACCTTCCTCTGAATACAGCCTATAGTACCTGATATTCCATGGTGGTCTCTCTTCCAAGAACTAACCAGGCCTGACTCTTCTTAGTTTCTCAGATCCAACTGGATCTGGTGCCTTCAAGGTATTTAGGCTGTTTTTCCACTACAAGTAGAATTACTTCTGAAGACTTATGTTTGCCGTGCTAATGTGCTGGTATGAATTAAAAGCTTGAGAGATCAGCAGTTACGTTTAATCATAATTCAACATGTTACCAGTTACTTAGAGTACATAGAAAAACTATTTGGCACACAGTTCAGGGAGTTACTGGCAGTACGTCCTCTGCACAGGGCTATCTATAGATTGTAGGAACAGCTTTTATTTATATGCAAGCTAACTGTCTTGTACCAAGAAATGTCTGCAAGGGTAGCTGTGTTGGCCATACAGCAAAATAAAACAAAATACAAAATCACAAAAGAGTGATACCTTTATTGATCAATCAAAATGGACAAATACATCATGCAAGGTTTTGGAGCTCCCCTGGCTTCTTCATCCAGCAAAGGATGTTAAAAAATCATTCATATCAAGAAACTTTTTCTAAGAGTACTAATTGCTAAATACTGTTACATACAAACTACATGAATTTCTAATAGGGATAAATCCAGTTGTTAGTCGCAAATAGGGTAGACCCACTGTATCCATGGGACATGCATACACATTGACTTAGCAGGGACTAACAGTTGGATTTTGCCTGCGGTCTTAATACAGCTGCATTAAAGCTGAGAGACTGAGCACCCAAGAGTATTCCAAACCCTGTGTGTAAGAGTGAAAGAATTGTTTTGACAGATGGTATCCAGCTTACACACTTGATACCTGGACTTGGATGCAGTGGTAATTTCGGCTAAAAGGAAGAGGTTGTAGATGATGGGGAAAATACAGACTTGGCTTACATGAATCAACAATCTGACCTGTTGTGAGGTAGCTTTGTTTTTATTATAAGACTACTTTGTATTGAAAGATGTTGCTCCATGAGTACAGCCTGTTGCTCTTGTGCAGCCTTTTTGCTATGAATAACTGTTGTCAATAATAACCTTGTGCAATTTTTTCCTTTGTAATCTAAGTTTTTAATATCTACCTATCTTCCAGGTGAAGAGTAATCTGAATCCAAATGCAAAGGAGTTTGTTCCTGGGGTGAAGTACTAAATATATGAGTAGACTGGGCCCTCTTTTGGTGGATGTAGCACAATTTCCACACTGTGAAGCCAGTATTAGAAGATTTAATTGTTAAAGCGCTCTCTCTTCTTGTCACTGTGTTACACTTACGCATTGCCAAAGTTTTGTTAGTCTTGCATGCTTAATAAAAGTGCTGAGACTGTTACTAAGTCAACTGCTGTCAGAGGTTAATGAAATGGGAAAGTTAAAAAAAACACAATTGGACCCAGGCATTTTGTGAAGGAGACAGTGAGGTAGGAAGCACCAGTCAAGTTGAGAAAAGTAGCAAATTTCTGAGAAACTCTTGCAATTCTATTTTTAAGAAGGATTTGGACTTTGACAAAGAGCGGTCTGTTTTAATTAAAATGTAAGAGTTGGTGTTGATACACACCTGATAATGCCTTAACATGAAATAAAAGCAAAGTTCATCTGATTATACAGATCAGCTGAATTTCAGTATTGCTACTAACTCCTCCCATTATCAAGCAAAACTTCATGCTCTTCTTTTCTGAGAAAAGTGTGAATTATGTATTATACATGGATTACTTTTACAGACCTGTACAGAGCCCTTACCTTGGCTATGGATCTGGTGGAAGGGGGAAAAAAGACTGGCAGATGGATTGTATTTATGGCAAGTTATCATGTTTGAATGTTTGTCCCACTTCTGAACTTATATTTGAAATGATCTGAAGTTGTACATCACGATTTCTTCCGGGAATCCAGAAATGTGGCACTGCCTGTGGGAAATTCTACAACCTTAAGAGTTGGGTTTACCTGTAAAACTTTAGTATTAGTGATTTGAGTGGTGCTTTTCCCTTGCTTTGTTTAATCGTCACTACACAATAGTCTACAGCACAACTTTTTTTTAATACAACTAGAACAGTCTTGGCTTCTTAAACTTCATATTTGGGTAGCTTTTAAGCTGCCATACGTGTTCAGTGTGAATAGTGTTTAAGTTGAAAATATTGTAAAAAAATTATATTTTTTCAAAATATTTAAAAAAATAAATAATAGTAGAAATGACATTGTGATGATCTCTTGAGTGTTCATCTTGTTTGGAACTTGTTGTATGCCTTTGGAGGAAAAGGTAATGAGCTTCATCTCAGAGAAGGGTGTTTGTTTACTGTAAACTAAAGCAGACTAAGGAAAAAATGGGCTTGAGTTAAATCTGCGTCTTATCATACATAGGCTGGCATCCTATTAGTTTCGGTGTTGCAACTGTTTCCTGTTCACATTTATGATCATGATATTGTTGCCATGATCATAAATGCCTCCAAAACCCAGCTTAAAATCCAACCACCCACATTGAGGCAGGGAGTTCCGCAGCACTGGTCAAGTGGGTTACTGTAAGGTGACACATCCTGCCAGCAATTGGCTGCATGCCAAAGAATTGCGCCAGGAACCCAGCTTCTGTTTGGTCACTGGTGGGAGGGGGCCGGACATGACATCCTTCAGTGTCAAGCTCGCAGGCACTGCAGAACTCCATCTCTCAATGCGGTTGGCTGGATTTTGGAAGGGTGCGTTTTAGGGGTCAGATCAGGAGATGGAATATAGCCATGGCTGTGTAGCTGTGTGTCTACCGCAGGATCTTGGCCACTGTTTTTGATGCATCGCATGTCAACAGTGTGAAGCCAGTTTGTGAAATTACCAATCTTGCCTCCTTAATTTCTGAAAGTGGCTACACCCTTTATACCTGGTTGCACTCAATAAGAAATTATGCAAATTGTTGACACATGCTCATGTAACTTGCTACAGGATTATTTCTGAAGTCCTCAGTAACTGCCTTTCCCTGTGTGTTCTATTGATCAGCACCACTCATTTGACTTTTTAAACATGTGCAAAAATGTCAGCATTCAAGATTGATCAGAATAAATGAGTAGCTGGTTTAACAAAACCTGATCCCTTCTCAAGGGCCAGAATGGAATAGTGCAGGCAGCTGTCTAACTTGGGTTTCTCAACATTTCTCTTTCATTGTGCAGCTACAATTGATTCCACTAGTCAGAGACCCTTGAATACTCAAGTTTGTTTCAGTCTGGCTTCCTGTTAGTGACGTACGGATGGTGGGTGAATCACTCAACATAGCACAACGGACATATTCTGCTGACAGTGGCAGAAGCAGACTAGCACATATGGCAGTCTTGTGCATTGTGATTGCGCACCATTCAACACCCTATGATTGACATGTGTTCTGCAGTGCTGCTATTCTGTACAGGGGTTGCATAGTGCTGGCACAGGATATCTTCAAATGCAAATACTTACGCTATGCTAAGGGGATGTTATAGAGCCAGCATGGTGTAATGGCTTGAACACTGGACTACAACTCTGGAGGTGAGGGTTCAATTCCCTGCCTGGCCATTGAAGCTCGCTGGGTGACCTTGGATGCTTCACACACAGAGACAGCCCCAGAAAACCCCACAACAAGTTTGCCTTATGCTCACCATAAGTTGGAAACAACTTTGAAGGTACGCAGCAGCAGCAGCAACAACAATGACGGATTGGATTGCAGCCTCAGACTTCATTGCCATTATATAGAACACAGATCAGTTTGTGAAGAACGAAAACCTTTTTAATAGTGACATAATATCCATTAGCATCTATGAATCTGTTTCATTTTAACAATATCCAGGGCCTTAGAATTCCATAGCTAGCAAGGTAGTTGTGTTATCAAGGAGCAAAGTATCTGCTCTGCAAGAACCTAAAATGTTGGAACATCCAAAAAAATGCATTCAGAGCAAAATGGTTTAGAGTGGGTCTTTATTAGCTTGCAGCTACAAGGTTCTGCCACTAATTGTGTAAAACTTCTTGAGCAGATGGTATTTCACACACAGGTGTATCAGAAGTACACGCTGGTGCCCTGAGAAATCTACTAAAGTTTTTTTAAACAGCTCCACTCCTCATATTTGTAAATAAAGGCTTAGAAGTGTGTCAGAAGAATATCTTCCATCTGTTACATATTTCTTGCCTGAAAACGGTCTGATTACTGAAATGCGAGTAAAATGCACAAAATAAAGAATATAAAATCAGGGCAAATGCAAAACTTGACTGCATAAAATTGGAAGATAGGAATAACCATGCCGACAAGTTTCAACTAATCCAAAATGGAAAGGGAAAGAAGCGCAGGGAACATTGCCGGTAAATATGTCTATCCCCTTACAGCTGTGAATACACGAAGGCTCTGGGTGGAATTGTAACTACTTCTAATGGAGAAAAAAAAACATGAAAAATAAATTTTTATTAGCTGTGCTTGATCTTCCACAGAATTCAGTCACTGGACTTCCTTTACTTGAAACAACTCCACTGGGATGTGATTTAAATACACTGGAACCCCACACAGTCTTCTTCAACTAAACATGATTGTCCAACCTTCCATAATGCTTCATGGGAGTCTCTTCAGACCTTCGTGCATACTGCTGAGACAGCTGTCATATTTGGTACCTGTTCTGATATATCAGGATCCCTCTTTGCCCTGAAGTTAAACCCCACGAAACCTGGGCACACTGGCACATATTTCAACCACTGGATCTTTCTAATCACATTCATCCCAAAAGGAAAATCATAACTCTTCAGTTTTTCAGATGTGTCACTGTTTGCATGTGCTCCAGCTTTCCACTGTATTAGCCCACGTTCTTCTTGAGTGCCTGAGAGGAAGTACAGAACATCAGATGAGCTTGGCACAAAGACTAGGGCCACCAAGTGTACTACAAAAGTGCAGAGATATTAGAACAGACTACCTAAAAGCAGAAAAGAAATAACATCCAGTGATCAGCACAGTAATCTTGGCTGTGCTGAGACAGGCAACAGTCTCTTTACTGTCAAGCAGATGGGTCAGGAATGGCTATGGATAACCATGGGCCTGCTGCCAAGGGCTGGCAGGAGCTGCAGGCCAGCATCTGCCTACCTCCACCAAAAATGGATCAATGTTTGATTAATTTCAATGGGAAATAAGAGTGCTGTAGAAGATAAACAATTTCCTCTTAAAACCTGCAGCATGGGTTGTTAATTGAACTAACTAATCCCCAGCAGGAGGGGGATTATACCAAAAATTCAGTAAGTGACCATTGTGTAAACTGTTTTTTTTAAAATACCATGTATCAGAAAACACAGGCAACCCTGTTAGTCTTTTTGTTAGATTCTTGTGGAACCTTAAAAGTGAATGCATTTGTTGTAGCATAAATCTAATGAAACTGATCTTGATCCAGAAAAGTTGATGCCATAATAAATTTACTAATATTTATGGCATATTTGCTGTTGAAAACATGAGGAATTCTGATGTATTTGAAGTACACACCTTTCTTTGGTGAAAACGTTAAGAGAGACAATTCAGTCCTATGGCTCCTGGATCACTGACTAAACTGGAAACCCCACTCTGAGGCTGGAAACGGGATGAAAAGAGATCACATCTCAAGCTGCCCTCTCCCTATAGAGAGAATTCCACTGCTCACTTCTCCAGTATCAGAAAGGTAGGAGAAAAGAGTAGGATCAGGCACAAGGAATGGGGAAGATGCTGAGATTGCCGTGTCCCAAGCTCTTCCAGTCCTTTACCATGCCTCCAACACTAGAGAGCAGTTAGCTCAGTTCTAGAACTAGTCTGAGTGATTTGTCCTCCATCAGTGACAAGAAATAAAATCAAACTAGAGAGAGAATGGCAAATACCACTCCTTTCTAACAACCAGCCTGTCAGCTGCACTTGTTTTCAAAGTGCTTGAAGCCAACAGGATTGTACTGTAAGTATTTCACATCCCTCTGCACACCGTTCAATGCCTTTCTCAGACTAGCCTAAATTTTTTGGAGTGATTTGCCTAAGTCTTAGCAAAAATTGTAAATTCTGGAAATGCTGGAGCAGCCATTTTGACTGGAAGACAACCATACTGGGCACATATCTTCATTAAGCATTATATTCAGATGACTTGGTGAAAAGGACTGCAGACTACCCAATTAGACATCAAACTAATTCTTCCCAATGGCCCTGGGATTTCTAGGATCAAGAAAGGCAATGAAAGCAGAGCAAATTAAATTTGATCTTTCATTTGAGGATAGTGAGGACCTCTTGATACCGCAAACCTGTTTCTATCTGATATGAAACTCTCAGGACCCTTTGTAGGAAGGGAGCAGTGACAGCCAACCTGAACTGTCATATTCATATGTGGACAACACACGTCTCTGACACAGTGTCAAGAGATCAGGATTCCTCATGTTTTCAACAACAAATATGTCTTAAATATTAGTAAATTTATTACGGCATCAACTTTCCTGGATCAAGATCAGTTTCATCAGATATATGCTACAACAAATGCATTCACTTTCAAGTTGCCACAAGAATCTTAACAAAAAGACGAACAAGGTTACCTGTGTTTTCTGATACATAGTATTTTGATAAAATACTGTTTACACGCTGGTCACTTACTGAATTTTTGGTATTACTCTCCTGCTGGGGATTTTTTAGTTCAATTAACAACCCATGCTGCAGGTTTTGAAAAGAAATTGTTTATCTTCTACAGCACTCTTATTTCCCATTGAAATTAGCCAAACATTGATCCATTTTTGGTGGAGGTAGGCAGATGCTGGCCTGCAACTCCTGCCAGCCCTTGGCAGCACGGCCATGGTTATCCATGGTTATCCTCCACCTGGATTTTTTAAAAATAATTTTGCCTGAGGAAGAAAGAGGTTTCAAATGCTTGCACAAAAATGTTTATGCCTTTTTGACTGGCCTAACAAAGGTATTGCTCTAAAGCAGGGCTGTCAAACTCAATTTCATCTTGGGCCTCATCAGCACGATGGTTGCCCTCAAAGGGCCGGTTGTATCTGTAGGACTATATGAATGTATCTATTCTTTTATCATATTAAATAATTGCCTCTGCATTCAATTATTACTGGTTTTCAAATTGCCTTCCCTCTGAGTCAACTTTTCTTTTCTTGGACACTTTGAGGCTATTTGATCATAGTTTATGATTCTTGTACCTCTGTAAAGTGACACAAAATTGGTCAGTATATCCAAAGTGTGTCATTTTCTGTTCCCCAGACCCTCTCTCTGTGCCCCATTCTATCCCCCCTCCCCGGCATGGTTATATAATGGCTCTGCTACCCCCCTCCCCTGTGGCTCTTTCTGCCCCCCAGCCCCTCTCCGTACTTGGTGAGCCAGATCCCCACATTGTGGGTGCCCAGCTGCCCATATTCTGAAAAGGGGCCCAGCAGCCAGCACTCGCGATCTACGTCTACTTCTGATTGCTCCTCTGTCCAACTCTTATGAGCCTTGCGGAGTGTTGCCATGGTAACCCACAGCAACGCTCTGATGGCAAGACGTGGACAGAAGAGCAGTCAGAAGTAGAAGCAGATCGCAAGTGCTGGCTGCTGGGCCCCTCTTAAGAATACCGGCCGCTGGGGGCCCGCAATGTGGGGATTGGGGGGAGTGCCGCAGCTGCAGGAGAGGTGCGAAGGCCATATGAAATGGCCTAGCAGACCAGATTCAGTTCACGGGCCTTGTGTTTGATACATGTGTTCTAAGCTAAGGACATCAAATTTCTGGAGTAGCCTGCCTCCTTGTGGTGTCTGGAAAAACAGAAAGGACAGCTGTGTACTGCCTTTGTACCTATCTAATATCATATATTTTGCCAGCCAATATAAGAGTGTATCGTTTCAGCAGCAGCACTGATGCCCAATGCAAACTCCTGTCCCTCCCCGTTCAGTGATTAAAATGCTGGCTCTAGTTCTACAATGAAGTAGTTTTCCTCTAGTTTCCATGAAGTGTTTGCATGTGAAATAGGTGTATTTCAGATCCACTTTGGATTCCTCTGAGTCCAGGCACTCAAGACACAAAAATGCAAACAGCTCCAGAACAGAGTAAGGAAATAAAAGAACTGTACCTGGAACAGTATTGTCCAATATGAATGCTATGGCTCCTCCAACAAACATTTCTGTGGTTAGCAGCACTTTTAATATTTGGTCAACTTCAGCAATTCCTATAAACAATTGAGAACATGCAAGCATAAAATTAGCTCACCATTAAGGTATAAAAATGTTCAAATCCAATGTTTATGCATTGAAATGCTTGTATTTTTGGACTTGATTTGTTCCAATTCATTGCTTGTATTTTTGCATGTAATATTACTCCTCAAAGTACTGTAACTTCTTTCATGAAGCTGGGAATCCCATTTGCTAACTCTAAATCAGTTTCCTGGAAGTAATATGCCAGAACTTCAAAAGGGAACTTTACTTGCAGGACCTTCTTTGGGTGTGCTCCTCCCTTATGATTATTTGAGACTGAGCAAGCATCAATTGCCTAGCCTTCCGTCATCAACCACACCAGGGAGGGGAGAACGTTAATGCCTGCAGCAAGCTCACCTTGTGACTGGAAATCCTGCTTACACCTATGATAACCTACCTTTAAGGATCATGAAGGCTTGTCTAGTCTGATCCCCTACTCAGAGCAGGGTCTGTTACTATAGCATCCTTGGAGGAGGACTGTCCAGCCTCTGCTTCCATCTCTCCAGCAAAGGTGAAACTGCCAGTCGCATAAGGATGGGGGGGCAATGATGGTAGTTTGCCCCAGGTGGCAATATTTTTGGGGTGTCCTGGCCCGTAGCCATGCCCCCATGTGTCCTGTCCACACCCCCATGCACTGCGGCCACACTCCCATTCTGTGCCCCCCCCACACACACACTCCGAGCTCTGCCACTGCTGCCAGTTCCTAAGGCAGCCTGTTCCACAGTTAAATAGCAGTTACCATTAGGAACTTTTGGCTGAAATCTATTCCCCTGCCAGCCCACCCATCAGGTTTTAGTCCTGCCCTGTGGAGCAACAGAGAACACATCTAAGAAGAAAGCAAAGCACTCTTCCCATGCACAGAAGCAGACTGGGGCCTGAATTGAATTGCTGTCCCCAACTACAGCAGACCCACTGAATCAATGGGATTATGTAAATGTTGACTTACTTATCAAGTCAGCAACTGATTAAGTGGATCTCATCTAGCTAGGACTAGCAAGTGGATTATGTTTGGACTGTGATGCAATTTTCTGTACAGGCATGATGCCTTAGTGGGGCTTATCTTATATTATACTTTTAATGCAACCTAAAATGTTAGGTGCATTTTTAGCAACCATATCACACTATTGGCTCCTGGTAAGCTTGTGACAAACCAAAACACCAAGATCTTTCGCTGGCGAGGCAAGTCTCCTTGAGCCTTTGATTTTAGGCAGGGTAAAAGTTAAATGGAGGACCTTGAATTTCAGCTTGTTGGATTCCACCTAATAAATACTGATTTTGTCTTTTATGGGATTAGTTATCCCTTCCAAGTTCATGTCCTTTGCAAATCTGCACTCAGCAAGCTAGGTGACTACTGAAGCTGTAGTTCAAAAGGAAGGAAATGACCAAGAAGGGCCTGGGAGGAATTGCCAAGGGGAGCTACTACTAGTACCATCTCCAGTGTCTAATGACTAAGAGGATCACACCATTCTGTTCAAAGATCATTGCAGCAATAATCTCACTGAGGTCATGTATCTCTGTGGCTGAGCAAAGGCTTTGGTGGCTTTTCATTTCAATACCTGTGTTGATAGCATCTGGATGTGAATCTAAGTAGTTTGGAAGGGTGAGTCCAAAAAACATTGCAAAGCCCAGGACAAACAGGTTACGGGAGGAGTTCATGTCAACAAACTGTAGGTTGGAGAGTCCCACTGCTGTGATCATGCCTAGGGAAAAAAAGAAGAATGAATGGGAAAGGCCTTTAGCTCAGTTCTAGAACTGATCTGAATGATTTGTGACTTAAAAAACAATAAATGTGTGGTGGACATCTGGGACCAATGGCAAGTAGAGAACTAAGGCTCAGGCTTCTGCAGATGATTATGAATGCCACCCCAGCACTATGGGGTGCACTATGCCAGTGTAACAACACTGTTGTAGCTCATAGTAGCAGGAGGGAAAAGGTTGTAGGTTTTTCCATGATGGAAACAAGGTACTGGAGAACAAGGCTGCTCAGAGCTAGCAGATTCTGCCTGCCTTCCCTTGTCACTGCTGCCTGGTGCTGGAAAAAGTGCAACCACTAGTAGAGTTCCTGAGCAAGACTCCCACCTGAATTTTCTGGTGGCATTTGATCTGAAAGGTCCTGGGATAAAAATCAAAGTTTCATTTGAATGGAAGGCAGGTCCCTAGAAAGTTCAAAATAAAGGACCCTATGCTGTCTTTGTTACTTTGTCTGCAGTGCTTGTCCCTTGAAAAAAGTCACTTTGTTTTAACTCAATTCTGTGCACATCTCACTGGAGGCTTCTTAGAGTTATATTTTAAAGCTCTGGCAACAGAGGAAATTGCATTATTACACAATAACTCATGAAATAGTGTGAGCTTTTTTTTTTTAAAAAAAGGTCAATCTGGAAGGAGGGAATTTAGAGTGAGAACACATCAAGGGAATAAAAGGAGATGAATTCTTTTGTGCACAACTCCCCCCCCCCAAAAAAAAGCTTCCAAATCATCTTCATGACATGGTTGTCAAAGCAAACAATATGGTTCAGTCCTCACTGAAGGGAGGAAGCTGCTGGGACTGGGATACACTTGGAATGAGGAAAGGGTTAAGCATCCACCTCACTTCTTCACTCTCAATTCTTTTTTTCCCAAAGCTGCTTTGCTTTTGTAAAAGCGAGGGAGGGAAGGACAGACGGACTTTGGGCACTGTGCCATGTTGTGCACAGTTAGCAATCCCCTATCCCTCAAAGTGAGCAGTAGAGGCCCAGCCTCAAGAGCAAAGTTCACAGTTTCTAAATTGGAGGCCTAAGCAAGTTTGAACCTTGGAACTATTCTTCTTAGGAATCAACAGTGGGCTCAGAGCTGGATGGGATGCAATCATGAACAATTCATTTGTATGCTGTTCTCTTCATCTTTTTCTGTTCACAGAAAACTGCTGACATATAGCATTATATGTTTTCTGTTATCACTCTACAGTCACATCGTTTTGCACTGCACAGAAATTAGTGCTGAGAAAGAGGGAGGTGGTAAAGACTGAAAGTATAGATTCATTCATTCATTCTTTCTTCTTTTATTTATTTTTCATGTATATGTTTGCTCACTTTTAATCTATTTTACTTCCCTTCAATTATGCTTCTCCCAGAGTTCTAACAGGTAAATGAAACCACTGAAAGTATGAATTAATAAAATACACCAGCAAAACAAGTGGAGAAAAGGACAAGATCAAAGCAGAAAAGAAGGACTATTTGAGAGAGAGAGAGAGAGAGAGAGAGGAGAGTATCTTCACCTTGCTCTACAAAGACATCAGAAGTCCAAGGAGAGATTCTCTCAAGTGGAAACTTCAAAATTAGGGGCACCAAAACTAAAAAGGCCTTTCTACCCTGACACCATCCTGATAACACAAGTGATGAGGTAGAAGGAATAACTAGAGAATGATCCCCATCTTAGACTGTGGACAGGCAGCAGGGTCACGTGTGAGGATATGCTCCTTCATCACTTGTGGTAGCCCCTTTGGAATGTGTGCTGGTGCCCCCCAGGCTTGTAGCTGGGAAATGGCACTGATATTGTAGTGACACTTGTGAGAACTGGCCTCTTCAAGGAGACAGCCACGCAGCTGCTGCAATGATCAGTCAGGTAGTACGGGCAGGGCATGCAGGGCCAAAAAGCCAGGCCCTTCTGGTTAGCAGGGATGGGGAAGTAATCTGCCACCCCCTGTTGGGCTTCCCTCTTGCTTCTATGTGTAGCTGCATCCCCCTTTGTAAACTAAAGTCTTGAGGGGTAGGGTGGGGTGGGGATTGCTTGCTCTTTGATATGCCATTAAGTCTGATCAATTTTATAAAAGATCTGCTCTCGCTGGAAATGAAAATGGCTAGAGATTGTTGTTAATCTATAAATCAGCAGGGCAGCTTACATTTTTGAACTGTCCTTCAGAGCACCATTATACTGTATAAAGGGCTTGAAAATTTAACTTTAAAATTTTACCACTGCATCATTCAGCATAATCATAGCAGCAGATTTTCTGGCGTTCGCAATCATACAGATTGTAGCAGCCACATGTGTACCCCAATGCAGTAGCACCAGTTCGCAGCAGCAGCAGCTGTATGTGAGTACAGACCACCTACCAACTGCAGATTTCCTTGTCACATAGCCTTTGTCATTTTATGCAGCTTAAAGAACATACGCTCCTTTTCATATTCTTCTCCAATATTTCTTTTTAAAGGCCACTGCTTCACCCCAGCAATTATCAGCAGGATAATGACTGCAGTGTTAATTAAGGAAGGTCATCTTTAAACAGCCATTTGATAAGAAGAAGGCAAATTGATGTATAAATAAACTAAAGGGAGTTGAGAGATGTGAGAATGAAACTGGACATTCTTTACCTGCCCATACTATTTTACTTAAACAAGGCATTTGGCGGCTTTTGGCCTAAGGAGAAATTTTCCCTACTTCTAGAGATCTGACAAAATAAAGTAATGGCAGATAAAGAAATCTTTAGGTGAGTGAATTCTGAGAAAGAGGGTTAACATGGCAAAAACAATGCTGACACATTTTCTTTACAGTGAGATCTTACATGCAACTATTTAGAAGAACACTCCAATTAGCTAAATGGGATTAATCCCCAAGGAAAAAAGTGTACAATTTCACAAAAAAAGATGTTTTCATCATTCTTTTCCTCTAGGAAGTCCAAAACTGTTAAAACATTGCTTTTTATCATAACTTTGATAAAAAGATTTTACTCTCCCAATTAATTGAACCCTCTTAATGCGGTCATCTCTAAAAACTTCATTAAGATCCTATCTAAAATAGACTAAAATAAAATAAAGTAAAAAAAAAATATCAATCTCACACATCACACTTAAATTACTGTGACCAGAATCCTGTTAGACAGTTAAGAATGTGTAACTTAGGGCCTTTTCGCACTACACTTTTCTAGAGTGATTATTCCAGTTTCAACCTCCTATGGAATCCTGGGGTTTGCAGTCTAGGGAGGAGCATTTGGAATTCCTCAGCCAGAGAGCTCTTTGGCCTCAGAAAACTACAAACCCCAGAATTCCACAGGATGTTGAAAGCGGAATAATAGCACTATAACAGAGTAGGGCAGAAAGGCCCTCAGAGTTGTGCACCTGTGACTGTTTTGTACTCATGATCCCTATTTATCCCCCAGTTTAAGGGACATGTAGGGACTGCGAAAGTCCCCCAATCCATCTTACTGGACAGCAGCCAATGCAGTCAATATGGGTTTGTTCCCTGTCACTCAGGGAGCTGCTGAGTGATGATTCCACCTGCTTTGCACGAGTGATCTCCTGCGCAAGGTGAATTACAACAGAAGTCCTGCTTTTGCCAGATGCACCAGAAATCACTCATGGGAGAGGGTGGGACTGCTTCCTGATCAACAGGGGAACAGACCCATACTGCTCACAGTAGCTGCTGCCTGGTATGTGGGGACTGGTGGGGGGAATCAGGATGCAATTCACTGCATAGCTCTGTAACACGTGTCAAACACAAGGCGTGCAGGCCAAATCTGGCCTGCCCGGCCATTTCATGTGGCCCTCACACCTCTCTTGCAGCTGTGGCACTCCCCTCCCACCTGGTGAGACCGATCTCCCCACTGCAGGCCCCCGGCTGCCGGTATTCTGAAGAGGGAGCAGTCTAGGGAGCAGAAAGTGGCACACCTTGGATATACTGATGAATTCTATGTCACTTTACAGAGGTACAGGGACCATAAACTACGATCATATAGCCCCAAAATGTCCAAGGAAAGAAAAGCTGATGCAGAGGGAAGGCAATTTGAAAACCAGTAATAATCGAATGCAGAGGCAATTATTTAATATGATAAAAGAGTTGATACATGTATATAGTCTTACAGATACAACCGGCCCTTTGAGTGCAACTATATTGCTGATGCAGCCCAAGATGAAATTGAGTTTGACACCCCTGCTCTGTAACAAAGGTACTTACACATTTGTAACTCCCCAACAGGATTAAAAACAACTTTTATTCTAGGTCAGATGCTGCTGTGGTAAAAATTATTCTAGCTGGGTCCTGCTTAGGCTCAGTCTCTTATTTTCATATACCTGATCTAAACTTTATTTTGGCTAAACTGAGTCGCCTGACATTCCTCCTCTAACTAGAGGAAAGTGCCTAGCATCTCACAATATCCTTCATGTAGTTTTATCTCACACAGAGGTAAACTTGCTATTTTTTAAAAACCTGTTTACATTTGGATATTCTTCCCAGCTGTCATGAGGACAAGAAATCCTCCTCATCACCTAGATTTCTAAAACAGGCAAACCAGTCTGCTAAGATCTCTCATTTTATAGTTAATGCCACGATTGTGGGGAAACATTAAAAAATTTCAACCCACTAGTGAGGCAGGAGTTGTAGTATCTGCATTTTCCTACATGTATTCCTTTCAGAATTTCCTGCAAGTGAGTGCATTTTGCACAATGGTGCTATTTAAAAAAAAAATTGAATAGTTTTTCCACTTTATAATATATGAATATTTTTAAAGTAACACCATCATAACATCAGTAAACTATTAGAAATGCAACCTAAGATATTATGTTATGAAGTTAATTTAAAAGTTGTTGGTATGTAGATGGGAGGAGGATCTACTGATGACATCCCACCCTGAAGAAGTATGGATTTTCAGCTGGTGCTGCTGTGATGAGCTTCTATGGTCCCCTGCCACAAAAAAGAACTAAATTTCCACAAATATGAGCCAAATCTTGTATCATCAGACATAATTACAACAAAGGAGCTCCATCATCATAGCTAAGTCTGATGATGGCGCACCCCTACATTTTCAGCCTGGCAGGATCCCAACCAAAGGGTTTCTAAGGCACTGCAGATCCAGGTGCTGGGAAGTGATGCCCACAGTGCCCTCTGAAAAAAGGAGTTGAAGCAGGACCTCAAGAGGTCTTTCCGGTACCTGTTTTCAATATGCTCAAAGACTGAGATAATGCTGCATATGCCTTATAAAGCCTTATACAGCTATAAAATCCAATAGATCTTAGGTTCAGGCTATCTGGCAAACCATATTTCTCCCTATGATCTTGCCTCCACAGAAGAGGCCCTTCTCTCAGTCCCACAGGTACAGGGCCTTCTCAGTGGCTGCCCCTAGACTTTGGAACTCCCTCCCTAGGGAGGCTAGAATGTCTCCCCTCCTTGCTGTCCTTCCTTGGCAGGCAAAGGTGTTTTTTTATTATTCATACAAGCTTGACAGCATTTAAAGAAGGGCTGTAAGAGCTGAATTTGAAATTAAATTTAAATTAGATTTTAAATCACGTTGTTTAACCTTTACTAACTTTTTTTAAAAGTGTATACTTTTAATATGGTTAATAAGTTTTAATGTTGACTTTTTGTATATTCTTCATTGTAATCATTTTAATGTGTAAGCTGCCTTGGTTCCCAGTCTTGGGGAAAAGGGAGGATATAAATAAATGTTTCCATTACCATTATCACTTCTCAGTGCCCCAATGTGCACCTCAGAGATCCGTTGATTGAGGTGCTGCCAACCATAGGTAGGGTTTCAGGGTCACGTTTGGTTATTACTGACTATAGATTGTAGCTCAGCGGTTATGAGGTCGAAAGTCTATCTTATGATCTTGTAATTATTGGGCAGGATGCCAGCTGTCATTTTGCCGTCCCACTAATGAAGAGTGTAACCTGAGGTTATAGTAGCCCATATACTTTTACAGACATTGCATGAGGAGCATCCATAACTGCCTTCCACAACGCTTTTTGCCTGGCCACACAGTGGCAGCCAGAAGGCACCAGGGACAGATTCAGCACGACCCCTGACTGGCCAGGAGACCTGTTGGGAAAATGTCATCACACCACCAACCTTTGGGCAGCTTTCATTCTACCAAACCTTTGTGTAAGCGTACTGGTGGAGCTTTACACCCGGGCAGCATCAAACAGGATCTCAGCCCATGTTTGTTTTGAGCAGTGCAGCAATATCATAAATGATAACTTACCAAACAACGTGCAGAACATCCCTCCAAGAATGGGGTCAGGGAGAGAGGCAAACAGAGCCGTAAACTTGCCAATGGTTCCCAAAATAAGCATGATCCCTGCACCATACTGCACCACTTTTCTGCTGCCCACCTGCAGGAGGAAGCCAGACACACAAGCAACAGCCAGTTACTCACCCACTTCTCTCTCACATCCTCCTGCTCTATAGACTTCTGCTTCCCATATACTGTTTGTCTCTCTTGCATCTGCTTATTGGCTACTGTAGTATGGCTACACTCTGACCCATCTGGAAAGAAGAGTTTTTCCCCTTCTTTATATATTATTTATTTAAATCATATCCTATCTTTCTCCAGAATGGGACCCAAATTGGCTCACGGCATGAATTAAAAGCAGATACATGAATTAAAATTTATTAATAAAACCCTACGGTATTAAAACGTTGATCCTTTAAACACAATATAAAACCATTTAAAAGCCTGATAACAACAGTAAAAAGTGCAGTACATGCACATCATTAATGATTTCTCTACATAGTCACGTAGCCGCCAAATGCTTGTTCAAATAAAAAGGTCACTCCCTGCCAGCAGAATGAGAGCAGGGAGGAGGCCAACCTAGTCATTCTCCTGCAGCAGAGAGTTCCACAGGAGGGGAGCAGCCTTCAAGGTGGCTCTTTTCTGTGTCCTCACTAAATACATCTGTTCCAGTGGTGGGATCTAGGGAACCTCAGTCCTTAAGGATCTTAACTCGGACAAGCTCATAAAGGGACATACAGTTTTTCAGATAGTCTTTCCATGAGCAATACAGGGCTTTAGAGGTCCATCACCAGCATTTTGAATTGCCCCACAGAAACAGACCGGCAGCCAGTGAAGCTGTTCCAACAAGGGAGTTATATGTTCCCTCTAACTCTGTATCACACGTAGCCTGTTTTGGCATGTAGGTAGGTTTTTTGAATTGTAATAAAGATAAATATTCACATTCTTCTCATAGGCAAAGTTGGATTGCTTAAAGTGAAATCCCATCCATATCTACACAGAAGTAAGGTCCACAGTAGGCTTCTAAAGTGGGCTTCCTCTAGGTGAATGCATACAGGTCTTTAGTTCTTTTCAAAAGCTGACAGTGATCCTCAAGAAAGTAAGTCATTGTTCTAGCCATGATCCAACCAGATTTAAAGCTCTGGCTGCTGGTGGCTTCCATAGCACTGAAATTGTGAATCAATTTTGGATTCAATCTGAAGTTTAAAGGAGTAAAACGAGGTGCTGAAGGCATTTTGGAGACAATATTCAGTACCTCAGAGAGCTCCTATGAAGTCCACCCAGGATGAATTCACCACCCTACTGACATATTAGCCACTTGGGCTTCTACATTTCATTTATTTTCATGGGGAAGTTGCATATATGTATAAATCTCTCCCAATACATTCAATACAAATTTAAAAGTGCTAAGTGTCTGGGCTAGACTGTATTATCAGCAGGATGGTATCTCTTAAGAACAATCAGTGCTGTTTGATTCTGGAGAATCAAAGGCTGAGTTTGGAAAAGACATTTCTTGGATCACAACCTCCAGAATCACCCCGGACACATGACAAAAGGCCATGTTGGTTAATGGATTCTGGGAAGTGTAGTTCAAGAAAGCAACATTTCCAAACTCTGATCAAGAATGCAAAAATGACCTCTTGAGGCACCACCATATATTCACAGAGACCAGATCTGTACAAAGAACATAGTCTCTGGCATTTACAGTGAAAAGGAACTGGTGATGTTAAAGACCTCTGCCAAAATCCTGCAGGGTCCATGCAGTTAGTGTATACAACAGTTGACTTGTTGGACAAGTAGTCTAGTGGCAGGTCAGCTGAGGGGTGGTGTCAGAAAGGTGGAGCATACATCTCATATCTGAAGAAAAAAAGAAGATACCATCCCTTAAATTCTAGCTTGGCATCCAGGAGGTTTTTTTAAAAAAAAAATATTAAAAACTGCTGGATTATCCCAGCGATTCACACAGTAAATAGTTGTGTGAATCAAATCGAAGTAACCAAAAACTCAAACAAGGACAGGTCTGGGAGATTTAAAACTTGTTGCTTCTCTTGCAACAAGATGCGTCCTAAGCAGAATGCCTTCTGCAGAGCTCCGGAAAGTTTCTTTTTCAGACAAAGGCTCCTAGAATATCCAGCCAGTGGCCATGGGGGCTTGGGGATTCTGGGAGCTGTAGTCCAACAACTGACTTTCACAAGCTCCAATTTTGTACTGCTCCTTGAGCACAGGAGAGAATCAGATCATTTAGCCCCATAAATTGTGAATAGCAGGAATCTAGCACGAATAAGCCAGATCCCACCATCATGCAGAGTGATGTATCTGCCTTCAGTTGTAGGTATCATAAAAAAGAAGCAAGTCAAACTGTTTCCTTCCAAAGATATAAAAATATTTTTGTGGGATTTTCTGCCTCAAGTGCCAAAATAATTTGCTTGGGCTTGGATACCTGGACTTGCAGGGGCACCATTTTCTGCTCCACCTCAGGCAGCAAAATGTCTTGGGTCAGCCCTGAATAAGATCCTACACACAGAAGATGCTGTCATCAAACATTGCAGGGTGGTACCTTGGTGATGCCCAAGACTCCAATGTTAGGGCTTGAGGAAGTAGAACCATTGCCAGTGCCCAGCAATCCGGCAATTATACAAGAGATTCCCTCGGTAAAAATGCCCCTAAGAGAAAAGGAGGGGATAAAGGAAAAGAAAGAAAGAAACAACCCCAACTATGGCATGAGATTTTCCATTTCTCCTTCCATAAATTCTCCCCGCACCCTCCCAGTGTAAGAAGTTCCCTCCCTCCCTCCCTCCCACACACACACATACCCATATGGTGTGGGAAAATATTTTTGGCATCACAAAATGCCAGTCTGGAGTCAATTTCAGCTCCTCACAGTGAACTATCATCCCTTCACACTGCTTGCCAGAGCCAGGCAGATGATATCCAAGCCATGTGAGAGGAAGCTGGATGCCTCTTACCTGTTGATGGCATGCACTGGTGGTGGGGGAGCCCCTGCAAGCCTGGCGCATGAATAGTAATCCCCAATAGACTCAATGATCCCAGACAAGGTAGCACTGAACATTCCCAGCACGGCAGCAGCTGTTACTGTGGGGAGCCCCCACTGGCCTTGTAGAAGCCAAGGAGAACAAGAGTTAGCTGAAACACATGGGATCCCCTTGCATCTCAAATTATCTCAAGCAAATGGCATACACAGCACGCTTTCAGTGTTCAAGTTTGAAAGCACTGCTCTTTATATATTTACTACAGTATACACCAGGCATTGCCTGGGGTTTTATTTTCTTATAGGTAATACTGGTTAGAAAGATTTGAGATCCTGTGTCTCTAATTCCCCAAACTGTCTTGTCCAGTACCTGTAACTTTTCCCCATATTCCTCAATCCAATCTGTGTTCAGAGGTTGGATTCCCAAGGGAATACACTGCCCTACTTCTTGCTGCTAGGCCTTGTCTCCATAGCAACCAGCCTGACCTAAGAGCTCTCTAGCTGAGAATTCCAAAGGGCCCTCCCTAAACTACAAACCCCAGGATTCCACAGAATCTTCTCAGGTAGCTAATCGTACGAGGTCTTTGCCTGACACAGCCAATCATATGGGGTCAGGTCTTTGCCTGACACAGACAAACTCACAAACTTTGACTTTTATGTATTAGACCAGGTGTATTTATAATGCTCCTAAGAGCTCAAGGCAGCACACGCGGCACTTCTTCTTCTGTAGTTAATTATAACAACTCTAAGAGGAAGGCCAGGCTCAGAAAAAGAGGGTGACTAGCCCAAAATTTAACCCAGAGGTCCTTTCACACCACACAGTTATGATTCTACTTTACCTACCATGGTTCTGTTGCATGGAATCCTGGGATTGGCAGTACAGAGGAGGGGCCCTTAGAATCCTCAGCCGGGGAGCTCCTCCAGTACTCCTGACCAAACCACAAAACCCAGGATTCTACAGGATAGAGCCACGGCTGTTAAAGTAGAATCACAGCATTATAACTGTGCAGTGTGAAATGGCCCTCTGATCTCTCAAGTCCCATGCCAACACTCTAAGCACTACACCACTCTGCCTGTCTTTTGGGTTTTCTAGTCCAATCTTATTTCTCATTTATACCCTTCACAAACACATAGGAAGTCTCTTATAGAATATTTTTATGCAGTTCTGTGCAATCCTAGAATTTATAGCGTGTTTCACCAAATAATTACGATCTCAGCTTATTGTATGGCTCATTTTGAGATTTATTTTATGGGTGTCAGAATATATCATTGTCAGCCATGGAGCTGAATGAAAGAGAAAAGTCAGCTCCTGCTTCAGATGGCTGTTCCCAGCATGAGGCCAAACAGAAGCAATTAACACTAGGAGAGAGAGATGGGAGGAAGGAGACAAGAACTGAGACAGTGCAGTCACTCCAGAATTCCTTGGACTGTAACCGCCATCATACCTCACTTTTGCCTATCCTGGACTCAGGTTGGTAGGCGTTGTAATCCAATTACTTCTGAAGAGCCACATGTTCCCTAAAACCAGGTAAGGGTAACAGCATCATCCTTTTTCCTTTTCTCCATGCTCTTAAATTCAATTCAGATTAGAGCATGACAAAGTTGGAGGGGTATACAACTGCCAGAATCCTCAACAGCCATGCTGGGTGAGAGATCTTGGGAGCTGTAGTCCAATAAGTGACGTTCCCATGCTCCTATCCAGAAACATGAGGCTCAGATCTTGAGATGCCAACATGGAGATAAAAGAACTACAGCACATAGTTGGTTTAGTTAAACCCTCTCTCCTGCTCTGTCAGGCTGCTCTTATTTTGGATGTTCTGGAGATACTCAGGAGCAAATCAGAAAGACAGCCAGTGTGATATACACTCCTTTCGGGTGGACTGTCTCAACCTCCTCTCTTAGCCCTGAAGCTCAGTAGGTGACCTTGGGTCTACTATATAGCTACTATATCTCAGCCTTACCTATTACACAAGGCTGTTGCAAAAATAAAACACACAGGAAAGGAGCCACTAGAGAATACCAAATACTTACATGGGTAGGGGAAACGGAACCAAGGTGCAATTGACATGATTTCCCCTCTAGCATCTGTCCTGGCTTTGAATCCATAGGTATTTGCATCACGAGGAAACACATCGGTGACTGTCAGAACGTAACAGAGCAGCCAGACCACCAGAATGGCCAGTATGATCTGAAGAGAAGACACAGAAGGGCACAAACAGTCCCAACATCATCCATATATCCATATCCATTTTTTATAAAGTCCGAAAGATGAGAGGAACTGCAGGATGGGAGACTAGGCCTTTCAAAAACACGCTCTTAATAAATGTCTCATGCATTCCGTATTTATCATGCTCATAGCCCCATAGCCCACACTGAATTTTTAAGTCTTTTCCAAGTGCTTCTGGGTTGAGTGAAACCTAGGGCCAAATGAGATAATAAGCAGAATGTATAGCGTCTGGCTGCAAGAGTGTTTCTTTTTTATTCACAAGTAATCATGGTGGGGCCAATTTGGACAGGTCTCACCACTGAAAGCCACCACGCTGTAGAGGTTTGGGTGTTGGACTATGACAATGGATACAGGGTTCGAACCCTCCCTCAGCTATGGAAACCCACAGGCAAGTCACACTTTCTCAGCCTCAAAGGATGGCAAAAGCAAACCCACCCTGAACGAATCTTGACAAGAAAACCCCATGATACGCCCACTTTAGAATTATCATAAGCCAGAAATGACTTGCAAGAAAAAAACACCATGGGAGCAGAGGGTAGAGCTAGACTTCCAACCCCTCAGCAACTTTTAAAACTAAGTTCAAGATATACATGTACTTCACATAAGAGCTGGAGAGGTGGGAGAGAGGGAGAGAGAGAAAGAGAAACTTCCCTACACCATAAGAGAAACCCCCTTAGGGCCCTTTCACCCTATGTAATTATAACACTTTTATTCGGCTTGAACTGCCGTTGTATAATCCATTTTATGTAAAACTCAGATTTGTATTTTGGTGAGGCTCTAGAATTCTCTGGCTGAGAATTCTAAGTACCCCTCCCTAAAGTGCAAATTCCAGGATTCCACAGGATGTTGTCATGGCAGTTAAACTGCAATCAGAGTGCTATAACTGAGTAGTGTGTAAGAGTTTGTAGACTTGTTGCACTCCTAAAGTCTGTCTGCTCCTACTAAATGGAATGCTGGCTACCTGAATGGGAGACCTGAATTCCAATCCCCAGTTACCCCCGGAAATTCACAACTTATTCTCATGCCACAGGTTATGAGGATAAAATGGTTGTGGCTGGAAATTTATATACCACTGTGATACAACTGGAGAAATACACACACACACACACACACACACACACACACATTTATTTATTTATTTTAAAAAAACCTTTAATAGCAAAGTCAAGCCATCTGTATCTGACTAAACTGTGGTCGTGGGATGCTTGTGCTATCAGCCAGCCAATAAAGAGGACCCTTCTTACTGGAAACATTTTGAAGATCTGTATCCGGAAAACTGTGCACCCTTTTCCACATTTGTAGCCAGGGAGAAGAAAAGAAACATTGCGTAGGTACTGAGCAAACAAAATGATCAAAACAATTGACCTGTTCAGAAGAAGAGGGAAAAAAGAGCTTGTAAGAGCAACTTGGGTACAGAAACATTAACTTTCTTTTGCTATTCCTAAGACTGGCAAAATCAAGCTAGGCATTTTTTTTCCTTCTGCACATTTCAAAGGCAGGTTGTGTTCCATGAACTGGCCCTGAATCTGATCTGGACTGGGCTGGACGGACAGGTTTAACTACCATACATTAGAGAGGATTTGGTCCCATTTTCTGAAGTCGTTTGGGCTTAGTAACTCCAGCTATAGTTGAGCATTCCATTCTTTTCAAATTTGTTTCCTTTTTCCCTGCACCACCATTTCCCAGTTTAGGGTTGTATACAGACTTTAATACACCTTACTGTAAAAATGGAAAAAGTTATTTTTTTTGGAGTGGAGTGAGTACACACAAATGAGCGTGGAGCAGAATGACTTGTATCTCTCAGTTTAAAGTCTGCAAATGTACATTTATACACGCATATGTATCTAAGTAAATGAACTGTACACATCCCTTAAGCTATGAACCAGAGGTAATTCACTTGCCACACTCCCAACAGTGTGAATCCCAGTGATTGCAATCAAATGGGCTAGTATACCATGCCTTCATGTAGAAAAGGCTATTTGTATGGACACAGAACTGCATGAGACCAAACCATTGCATGAGAATGCAATGAGAATGGAGACAAAACCATTGCTAGCAATGTTCTCATCATGCCATGGAGCTGTTCTGTCTACCTCCACTGCAAATCTCTCTCGTAAGTTTAATTTATGTGACTACCACCCCATGCTACCAACGAGCCATTCAGTGACAGCTGGCTGCTACCATTCTGCACGATGGGGTTTGAATCTGTTTTTGTTTGCACTTTAAAGGAGCTACAGAAATTGCTGAAGCCTAGCCCCAAAAGAGGTTCAGCACCTTGGACAGTGCCTTCAGAATGTGGGCTAAAAGGTGGAGCAAACTGTCCTGAGGGTTGTTGTGTTGGGTTTTCCGGGCTTTGAGGCCATGTTCTGTTAGTATTTTCTCCTGACGTTTCGCCTGCATCTGTGGCTGACATCTTCAGAGGATATGGTGGCATGGAAGTGAGACAGAATATATATACTTGTGTAGTTCCTGGGTGGGAGGGAGCAATTTGCATGTGTTACAGTTGGCCTGTGTGATGGCCTATTGTTAAATGGGGTATCCCCCAGGGTGTATTGTTAGTCAGGGGATATGCACAACAGTGCATTAAGTACATTAGCAACCCATTGTATTGTTCCCTGTAAAGGGACCAGGGTCTGGGTAGTGTTCACTGGCACATTTTTGAGTCTTGATTTTAGTGTTCTTTAGTACTGGTAGCCAAATTTTGTTTATGTCTTGAATTTCTTCTTTGCTGTTGAAATTGTCCATGTGTTTATGGATTTCAATGGCCTCTCTGTGTAGTCTGACATAGTAGTTGTCAGAACGGTCCAGAATTTCTGTGCTTTCCCCCACCCAGGGGTCTACACAAGTATATATACTCTGTCTCACTTCCACGCCACCAGATCCTCTGAAGATGCCAGCCACAGATGCAGGCAAAACGTCAGGAGAAAATACTAATAGAACACGGCCTCAAAGCCCAGAAAACCCACAACAACCTATGGATTCTGGCCATGAAAGCCTTCGACTTTACATTAAGGCTGTCCTGACTCACACAGCGGTCACCTGCTGCCATTGCCAGTTCATCTCCACATATACATAAGGGCAGGTGTAACACACACATGCACATGCACTTTATAAAGCTCTGAAGAACAAACATTTACAGGTCAAGCCTCCCTTACCCAGAAATCCAAAATCCTAAAACTTCCAAAACGCAAAATCTGTTTGCTACCAGTCACCAACTTTTGCCTTCGAGGTGGCAGCTGCAGTGCTCCTGCTTCTTCACCTCTCATATCTTCAGTCTCTCTCTTTTTGCTTCCAGGTACCTGCTTCTGCCTTTGAGGGGGTGGCCGCACCACTCCTGCTTATTCATCTCTCAGATCTGAGGAGCACAGCAGCTGTCGCCTCAAAGGCAGAAGCAGGCAGCTGGTGGCAAAAGAGAGAGACTGAGGATCTGTGAAATGACAGGAGTTGTGGATTCATGCTGAGCAGATCCTTTTTGCAGATCCCAAGTCTCTCTTCAGCCTTGTGTCTCATACACAAGACAAGTAGTGAATGAACGAGATGGGATGCTATTCCAAAAACACACTGTATTCCAAAATCTAAGGCCATTTCTGCACTAGACTGTTATAGTGCTATTATTCCACTTTCAACATCCTACGGAATCCTGGGGTTTGCAGTTTAGGGAGGGGCCTTTGAGGCCCCTCCCTAAACTGCAACCCCCAGGATTCCGCAGGATGTTGAAAGTGGAGTAATAGCACTATAACAGTCTAGTGTGGAAATGGCCTGGAAAAAAACAAACCTGAAATTCAGAACACTTCTGTCCCAAGTGTTTTGGATAAAGGAAAGTGAGCCTGTATAACTTTGTTCACTGTTTCACTTGTGTATGTCTGGTAGTGGAGTGAGATGACATGTGGGTAACTAGCTGGTTTGCATCTATGCAGTTCATTCTTTTAAGATTCAGAGATATTCTTCACAAGAGTATAGGGCTCCCCCACAACTACTGTATCAGTCTGAAGTTCTATCGTACAGAAAAAGTAGAGCTTACAATGCGGCAATGCCCCAGTGAGATCCAGCTCTGTCCCCTGCCGCTTGGAAGACAGAGAGACCTATTAAGGAGACAGTGGGTGTGACTGTGAGAGGTCCAATATAGCTCAGCAGGGCCCCAGGTAGGCCTACCAATCCAATGACCACTTCCACCAGGCTGGAAATGATGATTGCTCCTTGGATCTGCGGTAGAACGAAGTGAGGAAAAGATTATGTTACATCAATAGCAAGGGAATGTGGAATAGTTAAATAGCAACAGTAAGATCAAATATCATGAAAAGTCCTTATATTTGTGACAAAGTGGCCATGCATCCCACCTTATAGAGGATGACTATCCTCTTTTTAAAGTGTTCCTTTACTGGAAGATGTGTCCCAGCCCCAGCCCATACAGACAAAGAACCATAAGGAAGGAGAATCTTCAAGGGCTGTAAAGCAGCCCATCTACACTTACCACCTGGGCAGCAGACTAGCAGGTGTTCACATGGGCCCTTTCACATTGCCAAATTATAATGCTATGATTCCACTTCTGTTTGGATTTTCCCTTGGATTTGTAGTATAGCGAAGGGGCATTTAGAATTCTCAGCCAGATAACAATTAGTTCCTCCTTAACCTACTGTTTCCACAGGATGCAGTCATGACAGTTAAGATCACAGCACTCTTGTTGCACAGTGTGAAAGGACGTGCTATGGTGCATTTCTATTTAAAGTATGGTAATTATTTCCAAAGGCGTGTCAAAACATGGATATATCAGCAGTGCACACAACTGTTAGGCAGATCTGTGTACATTTAACACGTTTCCACACATACACAGCAGCAGGATCCATACCAGAGCACCTCTGTGCAAGATAATCTTGGCACAGGATTCCCAGAGTATGCAGAGACATCACTGGAACTGAACAGTTGGGCAGAGGACTGGACCCCCAGCCCAGAGAGCCCAAAAGTGAAATCCCCACTCCTATATACTGCATTGCACTTGTTTTCACTTCACTCATTTTCCCCTCCCACATAGCAGCCACCATTTTTTCCTCTTCCCCACCTCAAATTTCCTTTAACTTGTAGAACATATTGGGCAACCTGCAAACGAAGTTGTAGTCATACCTGCACCTCCTTTTTCCCTCTAGACTGCCTCACACAGGCCCACAGGCATGGGGACACCTCAATCATTTAAGTGGGGGGCTGTTCCTGCTGCTGCCTGCTAAGTTGAAAGGGCTAAAGAGAACAGAGAAAGAGGAGAGGGGAGAGAGAAAAAGCAGTGGAGGGGCAGGAGTGCTCGAGTACAGTGGGAGGAAGAGGAACAGTACAGGGAAGGAATGAAAAGGGAGGAGTGCCCAGGAGTGAGGAGGGCTCTGGCACTGCCCCACACAGTATTCCTTGATTTAGAGAGAGTGTTCCCCTCCCAAGAAGTGTTACTGTGCTGGATTTGGGTCATCCCTTGGAAGACTGAGGGTCTGGTTCAACCTACTTCTCTTATCCTTGGTTGCCATATATGGGATGTGTTCAGTGGTAATGTCCAGTTGCCATAGATCTCCTCTGCACAGTCAAAAAAGAAAAGTTAACAGATGTGAGAGGAGAAATGCAAGGTCACCAGAATGGAAGAACATGCAGATGGGGAGAATCTGTTAGTAAATGGAGCTGATGCTGAAAGGCAATCCCTCACCCTTAGCAAATTCAACAAGAGTGCAGTGGAGGAGTGCTAATATTGGCCATAAGGGCAACCCACCTCAGAATGATAAGGCAAAAATAACCTGAACAATTACAGTTAGCCCTCCACTTTCATAGGGGTTAGGGGTGCAAGACCCCCACGAAAGTGGTAAAACTGTGAATAAAAATAAAAATAGTGAAAGCTATTTTGAACCTGAGAACACTTCTCCAGAAATCTCTAGGTTCTCCAGTGCAATTTTGTAGTGCCCTTCCAGCAGAAGTGGACCACAGAGTCATGGTGGAGGACCTAGTAATGCCTAGAGCAGTGTTCTCTCCAAGAATCTCTTCTAGTATGACTCTACAGTCCACTTCCAGCATCTTGGTAAGATAAACTATATGAAAGATCTATTCCTTTGGTTTCCCATCACAAGCTTTTCCATTTGAGGTAATTATCAATGTCATTCCTTTCTGTGGGCAGGAAAGAGATATCATCACTTGGCTATAAAGACCAATGGCTTAACAAAAATCAAAGTGGGATGAGAGGGGAAGGCATATTCTCATTTCCCAAAAAACCACACCCCACTACCTTGGCTCTGATCCTTGTTCTCTTCACACCTCAAGGATCTTTCCTCCCTACAGTTCTATTCTAGGAAAGGAATCTCCAGTTGCAGAGATAGTAGGTGAACATAAATAATCATCCATCCATTCATCTATCCATTCACTAAATTTATATCCCATCTTTTCATCATTTAGGTCTTCAAAAGACCTTACAAGCATAATTTAAATATAAATTGACAACTGTAGAAGAAAACAAAGGCTGGAATTCACAGAGACAGTTATGAATGTGTAACCTAGAGTTACACATTTTGACTGGCTCGTATTCACAATCCCTAGGTGTCCTCTAATTGAGGGAATATGTAGGGACCATGAAAATCCTCCATTCCTCACTTACCAGGCAACACCCACTGTGATTGACAAGGGTCTGTTCCTCTGTCAGTCAGGAAGCAGCTGACTGACATTCCACTCACCCTTTCCCGCAAGTGACCTCAGGAGCGAGGGGGAATTGCAACAGAGACGCTGCTTCTGGTTATGACACCAGAGATTGTTCCCGTGAAGGGGAGTGTGTGGAAACATCAGTCAGCTGGTTCCCAGTCGACACAACAGACCCCTCACTATTCGCAGCGGCTGTTGCCCGATACGTGAGAACTGGAGGGATCAGGCTGGAAGACATTACTTAGCTATGTACCCTATTTGCTGGCGAATAAGACTCACTTTTTTCCCTGAAAAACACTGTTTGAAAATGGGGTGCGTCTTATATGCCAGTACATCTTATATGCCCACAAATAGTATTTGCCAGCATGTAAATGGGGTGCGTCTTACACGCTGGTGCATCTCATGCGCCAGCAAATATGGTAAATAAGGTGGTTACATAGCTCAGTAAGTGATACAGAATTCCAGCCAACTTGAACAACTCCACCTAAAAATGAATAAATGGGTGGGCAGTAGCTAAGAGCAGGTCAGCCAAAGTTAACTGTCACCAGAGCGTTATACAAACAGGACAACTTAGCCTTGTTTCTGAAACATACTTTAATCATATCTCCTTCCCACCTGCATGCTATGCAAGCTACGTCAGTTTGACTTACCTTCTGGAGGACACTTCCATTTATCCAGGGCCAGGATAGATTTGGCAGGAACCAGGAATGCCAGTGCACTGGCTTGAAACAGAGGCAGTCTGCATTTTCAGAAAGGAAGAACGTGATTTGCAAACATGACTGCCATCAACCTCTCTCCTTTTACATTCCCCAAGGACAAAAGCCAGGTAAAATATACCTGATCCCCACAGTGCTTTGGATGAGAGTAGTGATCCCCACACAGCTGAAGATGGTGCCAATGAGCTGGCTGATGGTGTACTGGTCCTTCCCTACACACAGGGATTCTGCCAGGAGGAAGGGAACTGCGATGGTGCCACTGAAACATGTCAAATAATGCTGGAAAGAGAATTTGGAGGGAGGGTGGGTCAAAGAGGATATTCTTAGGCACATTGCCAGGACTGAAACCACAAGAAGATTCTCCTTTTAGTCTTAAAAAAACCCAGAGCATTCTATACTATCATATTGTTATATGTCCAACTCAGAAATCATCCTGACATATGTTATAGATGTTATTGTTCCCTGCATCTACTTATTATATTTCTCCTCTCTGTTGTGCTCCTGCACTGGACTTAGCAAATTTTCCAAACAGAGGTCAAGTAGGCTCAAATACTCTGAAGGCACTAGATCCCATTTGATCTTAGAAGCTAAGCACGGTCAGCCCTGGTTAGTACTTGGAAGTGGGACTACCAGCGAATACCAGATACTGCAGGCTATATTTCAGAGGAAGGCAAAGGCAAACCACCTTTCAGTATTCCTTGCCTTAAAAACTCCATGAAATTCATGGGGCTGCCATAAGCTGACAGATGACCTGAAGGCACACACGCACAGGCATTGAAAAGACCTACTTAAAGGAATTTTCTTAGAGTTCTGTATCACGCCTTAAGTGGTGAGTGTCAACACACTGAGGGTCAAAACAGATGTTAAGGGGAATGCATTTTCCTTCCATTTAATCCATTTTTCCTGAGATGAATGTCAGATGTGCAAATTATATCAAATCCTGTGTTTACCTTCCAGTGACTGATCTCAAAACCAAAATGTACTAAGTACAAAATGTGGGGATGGGGGTGGTAAGAATGTGCAATGATAAACAGATGTATTTCTTCATTTGTGGGACTTCTAAACATAGGCTGATTGCTTATTGTCTACTTTGACCTTGAGAAAGCAGAGGGAATTATCAGTATGGCTGAAGGAACCCTGAGAGTGGTGAAGAACAGAGGTTTAAAAAAAAAAAAGTTGAGAGGTTAATTCTTCGCATATCCAAACGCCCCTACTACTGTCCCTCTTTCTCTGCTAGTATATTAAACATGTCTGTGCTAGTATGTTTGAAAGAAATGTGTGTGCGGTCAATTTAGCACTGACTCAGCAATTGAGATCATAAGATACTATTAGAGATATTTAGAGGGAATACTGTACTTGGATGGGAGACTGCTATGAAATTCAAGAGGTCACCATAAATTGACAAGTTACTTGAAGGCACATACACAAAACAACAACAACAACATCATCATCATCATCATCATCATAAATTTGTTACCCACCTCTCCTCAAGGCTCATGTTTACACAGAATTTCAGAGTCTTAAAATACATTTGAAATAAGGGAATGAAAGCATAGGAGAAACATCAAAAAGCGCAAACAAGGTAACAGTTCTGCAGCTTAAGAAGACAGATTATTTCATCCCTGAATTTCCCTACAGAGGGAAAGCTGTAGGTATCTTATGCACCTTCACAATAAATATTTGTTGTTGTTATGTGCCTTCAAGTTGACTTTGACTTATCGCAACCCTATCATAGGCTTTTCTGGGCAAGATTTATTCAGAGCAGGTTTGCCATGGCCTTCCTCTAAGGCTGAGTTCAGTTGCCCAAGGTTACTCAGTGGATTTCCCATGGCTGAACAGGAATTTGAACTCTGGTCTCCTGGAGCTATAGTCCTATACTCAATCCAGTGTGCTATGATGGCTCAGTAAATGCTATGTGTGGCTTTTAAAAATGGTACTGTGGATGAGGAACTACCACATAATAAAATATAAATCCTTTTAAACAATAGGACTGGTTCTAATGGTGTCAGAAGTGACAAGCCTATGAGAATTACTTAGACTGAACAAGCAGAAGAGTTGTTAGGAATAACTTTGGTCCCCTCTCCCAAAAGAAGTGTATAACTGATGCAGCTTGATCAACTTGCTACCTGAAATCCCAGTAGGATACAGAGATACCATGGAGGTGTGTCTTCAATAGTATAGATCATATCAAAACCCATCTGCTCATGAGATGCTGGTGGCCCAGTAGGACTTCCATTTTCTGCCTGTTGCTGAAGAGAAGGAGGGAGATGTTAGCACAAAGAAGTGGAAGTCTGGAAAAGTATACATACCAGCTGAACCTTTCCCAAAGTAATACGGCATCTAGATGGCTTTTTAATTCATCTCCCATGATCCCTGTCTATTGCCTATGTCAGCTGGAGCTGATGAGAGCACAAAACATCTGGAGGGAAACTTTCCAAGGTCAGGTGTGTTTTCCACGATGAGATGGAGGTGCTAGCTGTGATCAAGGCACATGGATACAATGTTCCAATACATCAGCCAGACTCCAGATGTCCTCAAACAGCATCTGTGTGTACACACACAGATCTGTACACACTTGCCCTTGTATACACTCACTGTGTGATTACTATATAGTACATGGTTTCTTTATCAGCCATTTTGGTTCTCTTGCAATTGATATTTATTTATTTATATTGAATTTTATACTTGCTTTTCTCTCAAGATGCAGTCCAAGCAGCTAATCTTTTGCCCTGATCTAGTTTATGACAGAAAAGAAAACCTAGACTGTCATCTCTAGGTGGAGAATGGCTGCTTAGAAGCCCTTGTGACTGGGTAGAAGCTCTATAAATTGAACAAACAACATTAACAATAAATACTTCTAACCCTGACAGTATCATACTAACAATTATCAGACCCTCTTTGGAAATACCTGGATACACTGAGGATAGTCAAAGAGCCATAGAATGAAGCCTACAGCTGCTAAATTGCTGGTGTTCCCTCTGACTCCACAAAATAGGAGTTACTCAGACAGTTTTCAGGAAAATATTAGGAAGCCAGTGTTTCTTGTTTTGTTTTTGTTTTGTTTTTTTGAGGCAACCCCACAATCTTAACTTTATTCCTGTCTTGGTCCCTTTAAATATAGGAACGATGCTGAGAGCATTGCTGCACAGAAACAAGAACTACTGGACACTCCTAGAGACTGTTCCGGGCAAGACTGAACAAGTTCAGCATTACTGAGCAGCAGGTCATGATGGCCTGATCTGATAGCAGACCAAACGGGAGGTTGTAGAGTGATCTATAAAACTATCCAACAGCCTTATCAGTAGGTAACTCCTGAGATCCCTAATGAACATTTCTTCTGTGCCTCTCCTAAATTTTCTCAGACATGGCTGGATAACATGTGCACTCTGGATGCTCAATTACTATTTTACCCATCAGCCCTAAGCAATAATATAACAACTGCAGCCCTAGCCAGTCCACCAGGGGTAATGGGAGCCGCAGTTCAGCAACATCTACAGAGTCCCCCACTTCTGCTCTGATGGAACTGAAAAGGCTTCAACATTTTATTGTTTTCTGTGGCATTCAGTTCTATGTTCTATATCAGCACTTCTTAAGCTATCTCATGCTGGAGACTGGTAGGACTTTTTTTCCACAGCATGCCAGGGACTGGCACCATGTTATTACCAGTGACTACAACTGTTTCTTTCTCTCCTAGAAATTCACCGCAGATCCATACTCATTAGTTCACGGACCAGCACTAGGTTTTGAGCAACACTGTTCTGTATTATAAACCCATTAAATCTCAGCTGAAGTTGAGAAAATGAACAGAAATTGTTCATTGTGTAGGAAGGCTAAACAGTCAATCTTCAGTTCTTTGCTGTCTGTTCATTGGAAAGCAAAATTGAAGATCTTTCTTTCCAGCACAGCAGAATTAAAAGGCACTCAGCAGCCAAGGGGAAGAATGGAAAAAAGAAGGACAGGCAGACAGACTCAAGACTCTAGAGCCTAATATCCATTACGAAGCTTACTTCCAATCTTGCAGCTGAGACTGTGAGGACAAGCTACCCCATAGCAACTGAATAAGCCATGACGGAAGGCGAGTCCTGACTTCATTATGTGCCCAAGCAATCCAGAAAGAGAGGTAGGTGTTTGGAGCCTAATGTATGTGTCCCTACCATGGAGCAACTTCTCCTTTACCTATCAGGCAATAGTAGTATCTTCCAAAAAAGAGGACACAATTAATGCATTTCCTTGAAACAGTCCCTGTAGTCAGAGTACCACAAACCTTGGTAAGCTCCAACCATGCATCAGAAACAGCAAAATGGAGGATAGGTTGCTTTTGCTGATGAACTCCAAGTTTTGTCTCTTTTTAGAATTGCTGGCCAAAACCCTTTTGCTCTCTGTCTGGAAGATCACAGCCAGGACATGTCAATCAAGAGTACAGAGAGACAAAGTTTCATTGCAACTCACTCCATTGGACAAATTAAGTGCCATCCTAATCATATTTGGCATCAAGGGGACTAATAGTTAAGTAAGCCTCAGTGAGAGCGCAGGAAACTTGGTTAGAGCAATAGTGCAAAATGAAACAATCATCTATGTGGCTTCTGTCGTTCCACTGATCTAAGCCTTAATGAAGAGCCCATTCATTATAGAGCAATATGGCTGTGACCTGTGGGTTCCACACATGGGGCTGAGAGAGTGGAGACGGCAAGAATAAAACCAGGCAAACCAGGACTCAGGAATACCACAAAGATTCTGCAATGAATATAGCGTTTGTTTGCCAACACTGGATCAGTGTGAGAATGATCCATGCATTTTAAATGACACAACACACACTGAAATCTTGGAAATCTGGCAAAAGATTACCTCAGAAATCACATAGGATTGAGTTGCTATCTTCAGATACAGAATGACAACTAGGCAAAAGGTAGGATAAAAAGGGAAGGAAGGAAGGATGGAAGGACGGAAGGACGGAAGGCAGGCAGGCAATTTCTGAAGACAGAATGGCATCTGAATCAATGCAAGGCAGAACTGATCAGATGTTTTTTTCTCTTTGAAGGGGGAATTCCCCTTGTTTTATGCAGCTTTTCATGTTCTGGAAATAAATGCATTGCGGTAGCCCCTCAGAACTCTGTGCGCCACATGTCTGCTTGGATCTGGTACCCTTTTTTCACCACAAGTGTTCAAAAATGGATGTTTTTCTCCCATTCTGTTCTTGAGCCTAGTTGTCTCTAGTCCTCTCCTGATAACCAGGGAAAATATGCTACTCTTTCTTTTGCCTTTAAGCCACGCTTAAAACATCTAAGTAATAAATTTTAGGCAGTTGTATGTGCTGGTTAGAAAGAATAAATTTACCTTGTGGTGGGAAGGGCCTTCAGAACTGCTTCTCATTTCTGTGCAAAGCGAGGCCGGCCTTTGTAAAGGAAGAGAAAATGTGACAACAGGCACACTTATTATCTTGGGAAGGACTTTAGTCAACGTACCAAAGATTGTCAATTTATAACTGGAACCGTTGGTTGCTGATTGTGAAAAAAAACTGTATGGTCTTGAGAGTTCACACATTAATCTTTATTCATCAGGACACTACACTGGTAAAATTCATTTCTCCCTCCCTTTCCATAATGAGAGTTTTTCACAGCTCTGTTGGATAAACATTATAAGAATAAAGTTACTGTATAACTGACTGGCTAGCTGACAGTTTACACAAAAGATGAGCTCAGTGATGTTTAAGGTAGCTGGAATCCAATATGTGTCAGTCCATTGAAACGCACACTTCAGACAGCATCTCATATAACATGGTTATAATAGTAGGTTAGCAGGCAAAAGTCCAAGTCAATCTACAGTTTTCCTTCATATTTTGCTCTGGCATTGTCTTGAGCACATATGCAACTGCGGTTACCTTCTCAAAAGTCCTTGAAATTTAACCAACCATTTACCTATCCGTTTCAAATTACAATATTTACAACTCCACAGCCTAATTTCAACCTGCACTTTGCCAAGAGTTAATGAATTAGATCAAGAAGTATTTGAACTTAATAAATATTTTGTGTGTGTCAGTTACTAGAAAGAGAAAGATGGAGGGAAAGTATATTGATTGCTTTTGCTGAGAACAAGGTAAATAAAAACAGTTTTATTGGACCAATCTTAGTTGTTTCAAATTTGAAACTGAGAAGACAAAGAGTATGTCTGCACACACCAACACTTACCTTCTTCTTGTTGTTCCTCACACTTTCCCTGTGCTACCCCTTCTTTGCAAACTACCCTGCTCTTCTTCATGTATTATTTTCAGTGCAAAGGTACTTCCTCTTTTGCCTACCAACAGTGCTTCCCCCTCCCTGTTCTTTTGCCAGTGAATATGCCTACAGAGGAATATGCCCCACTAGACACACCAATACCTTTGCTCTAGGGTGAGAAACCCCACCCCACCCACCCTCGCAAATCAGGGAGGAACCTGGAGATATCTCCTCAGGTCTGTGAAATAGTAATGGAAGCTAGTGTGAGGTCATAAACAACTGATCTCCAAAAGGAAAAAGAATAGCTGTTTATTGCTGGGGGATGTGGAATATTTGCATAATAATGTTTTAAAGGAAATGGGGGAGGCTGCAATTGTGGAAAGATGGGACAATCATTTGTGTCAGGAAATAAAAACTGAAAACTCACCCAGCACACAGGATGACATACAGACCATATACAAACGATTTGTGCTATAATCAATTGTGTTATAAATGTTTGTGAAAATAAGATGCTGGTTTTCAACAGCAATAATAGCATTTGCCCAGTATAAAATTATTAGAACTCAGGTTGGGCTAGTAAAGAGTGCAACACACACTTGGAAACAAAAATAAGCCACTCAAGTTTCTTTTCTTCTGAATAAAATTCAGACCACCCTTGGTAATTCCACAATGAAAGCAGACATACATATTCGGAGTGAAGAATTCTACTGAAACCCACACATGGCCATCACCACCAAGCTGTTTACTGATGGTGAGGACAGAAGGTAAACAACTGTCCAAAGCAAAATCACAAGTGTTTGTTAACTAGGTACTGGAACCCTTACAAGCATTGTAGGGAACCTCCAGTAGTAGGGCAGAAAGCTTGAAGAGACCTAAATATCTGCCTAGTCATGCAGTATAAATAGCAGAATGCGGCTTCTTCTAAGCTGGTTGCCACACACACACTCACAGAAGCTGAGATAAGCGCATGTTTGTTTTGTTGTTGGAAAATGTGCAGCCAGCCCTACTAGCAATTAAAAACAAGGGGATTTTAATTATGAGAGGACAATGCTTCTCTAATCAGCACAAGTTCATCCTTCCTACAGCTTTTCACAGATTCCTACTCTATATGCACTAGGCACCTAGGAACAGTCTGAAAATCTTAATTCTCTTCAAGTTCACGTGACAAATGAAACAAAGCCAACAGATTCCTGCACATCAGCATAAGCATGCAAGAGCCAGCAGAAATGGAACTTAGGCAAATATATACAAACAAATTGCACTAGTTCATATCATTTTGAGAAAATCCAAGTCACATGCCACAGAAAAAAACTAGTCTCACTGAATAGCACGTACTTAAAAAAATGTTTGACACCGTCATCCCTTGGCTACACACGGAATTACTGCAGAGGCCTGGCCGGTCTCTCCTTATTACAACTGGTACAGGACTGACTTCTGGGGCAGAGGATGGTGAGTATTTCTCCTGTGCTTATTTCCCCTGAGCCAGTGCTGACTGTCTGAATTGCATCTCTTTCCCTTACTTCAGCTCACCTTTGCACCAACCCGGTGATTTGAATGTATTTGTTGGAGAACCTCCTTTCCTCCTGCAGGCCAACATTGAGTTGATCCCCTTCTGCATTGCCCAGCTGCCACTTACAGCCAGGCTACATGTTACATTCACCACCATGACATAACAATGCAGGGCAAGTGATTCTCCATGTTACTGAGGAAGAGAGGAGCTTAAGAGGCAGAGCCATTAAATCAATTGATGTGTTGCATGCATATGACTCACCATGGCATTGCCTTTCCGTGAATGTAAGATTGCACACTCTTGTGAGACAAGAGGCTATGCTGATGGCAGCATTGCTACTGGTAGGGTCTCCCATGTCAGACAGGCTTTTGCTGAGGAGCCAGACGTTGGCCCTTTTCGCACGCTGTTTCTAAAGCGAAAGGGCCCCTTGATCATCACGTAAATGGGAGGAGTGGTCCATACGACACACTCCCATTTACGCAATGCTCAAGAGCCTAAAGTGGACTGCACACGCACCTTTTCATTTTCAGCTTCAAGCCGAAAATGGTGCGCAGTCACTCAATGCTCCCGGGGCCCACGCGCACTTACCTGCCCTGCAGTGCATCGGGAGCTGGGCCAGTCACGCTTCCTGCCTCAGCGCTAGCCTGCAATTCCCAGGTTGCGCTGTGGTAGGAAGGGGCGGAGCGCTCGTGCAGCGCTAGCGCAACCGGCAAGCCAGCTGCAGTAAGGAAGGAGAAACGAAGTGAGCGCCTCACGCAAGAGGCTGCTTGTGCGGACACCACCCCCCAGCTTCGCGAAAAGGTAAGATGCGGAAAGGGCCTAAATGTGCCAAACTGGGCAGCAGCAGGAGTGTGGGGGTGACACAGGTGGAGGATCTCTCAGGGACAATAGCAGTGGCACCATAGCCAATCCTTGTTAGTACTACACCAAAGGAGGCATTGTAAACCTATTTGAATATCTTTTACCTTGAAAACCCTATGATGAGACAATCCAAAATGAAACAAGAGAAAGTGTTAGAAGATGAGACTCTCGGCTCAAAAGGCACTCAATGAGCTACTCAGATACAGCGGAGGACAGCTACTAGCAGCACTGCGGCTAATGATGCAGCTGGACTTAAGCCTAAAGGATGTTCAGCTGTTGACGTGCTCAGAAGTAAAAGGAAAGTCTGAAGCTTCACAACACATTTTGTAGAAATGTGGAATGTGAGAAGCATGCCTCAGGGGAGCTGGACATAGTAAAACAAGAAATGGGACACATAAACATTGCAATACTTGGGGCAAGCAGGCTAAACTGGATGGGAATGGGACATTTTGAGTCAGATAATTTCATGGTTTTACTCAGGAAATGAAAATCCTGAGGGGGCATTAAGACAAGTGGGTTAAGACAAGGGCAACAAGGATGATAAGAGGTATAAAGAACAAAACATATGAGGAAGGTTAAAAGAGCTGGGCATGTTCAGCTTGATGAAGAAAAGACTGAGAAGTGATATGATTTCACTCTTTAAAGGATAATCACAGAGAGGAGGGGCTGTAAGGCCCCGCTTTGGGGGCACCATACCTAATTGGCATCATATATAATTGGCAACACATTTTATTGGCTCTGATATCAAATTCAAGCCTGAGAGGTGACAGAGAGGTCAAACTGAGTGATGGAAAGAATTTGATTGTAAATGTGAGAAGGATAGGTCAACTCAAAACTTCCTCCAGGTAAGACTGAGTCATTTGTCAGGCAAATACACACCATTCCTGTGGATAATAGGCTTAAACAGAAGCTGGAATTTTCCAGGGAACCCAACTGCAAGGACCAGGACACCAGGACACTGCTTGACAGATATCCATCCCTTATATGCCTGGATTCTTTCCTCTTTCCTCACAGCACCCACAATAGACAGCTATTACAACACCCATCATGTCTTTGTCAATCAAAGCACTAAGCCCACCAACAGGTGAGATTCATTGTCCACAACAGGTTCCCTTTGTCTTGCATCTGGAACCTTCACAGCCACAAGCCATTTTCAGGGTACAAATACCCCTGATTTCAGGATGTCCAGTGCAGTCTCTTGCAGGTCTACCTGTCACTCTGTCCGTCTGGCTCCTGAATGAGAACTGTCCTTAGATCCTACCTAAGCCAAAACACATTTCTGCTCTTCACTACTCTTCTGGACTGGTAATTATAAATCCCCCAAACCCCTCAGCCTCTCTATAATTTTTCATCCCTTTCTCTTTCAGTTAGCTCTTGTTTAAATGTGTGATTGTGTGTATCTTGTGTGCATGCATGAGCGAATTCCCCTCAATAAAACACATTTTTAGTTTACTTTTGAATCTCTGGCTGATTCTTTTCCTGCATGTGCCCATGTTACCACTGTGAACTGGCCTGGCCTTTGGTAACCTTAGATATCATTTTGATATCGTAATTCGGTCCTGCTCTGCCACCAGCCAAGTGTTTGTGAGGCCACCGAACAAGTGCAAAGCTAGGCATGGCTATTATCTGCTGAGTCACATTTGTTTATACCAAGGCAAGCCAGAAACTGCCAGATCTGCCTTAGGGGACCTCCTGAAACACACACCTTCATTATAGATGTGTATTAAAACAAAGAGACCTCTGCCCCGAGAGGGCACCCTGGCGAGCTGAGTGCTTAAACCGCCAAGCTAGCCGCATCTACACACTGGCCATACTATTGTCAATCCGGACCATAACTCAATCATGTAAATTCTGACCTTTCAGAGACATTGTCTCCAGCCCAAAACTCATTCTTTTCGCCCAAGACCAGACTAGCCCACAGTCATTCCTTCTCCTATAAAAACCCCCAGTTCCGAGAGCTCTTCGGAACACTCGGGCTTCGCTGGACTTCCATCCCGCCTTGCTGCCGCTTCTTCTGCGAGCTCCCCTCAGCTGCCACGCTGGGTTTCCTTCTCTCCAATTGGCTTCTTCAGGACTACGAGAAAGGTGGTGTATCACCCATTTCCCCCAAACTCTCTTTTCTATTTCTTAGTAGTAGCGAGGCTGTGTTTTTCCTTAATTATTGTTTAATAAATATTGTTGTTATTCCAACTGTCTGACTGCTCACTGACCTGACGCTGTATACACTGGGTAAAAGATCCCCGCTAAGTTACCCTGCCTCTCACTAGCCAAAAGAGTGCTCCAGCTACTTTCCCCATCTTTGTTCAGTTTGGTTTGGTTATTTGGGCACCCCTCCTGGGAACCCCAAGTCACAGGGTAACACCTGTAAACACTGGTAGAAAAGATCTCGCCAAGTTGCCCCCCTACCCAAGCCTCCTCTTTGAGTTAATTAATTCCCCACTTTTGCAAGGAGGTATTTGGCATTGCAGGGTGGCCCTTGTGGCAGCTACATTTTGGGGTGACAGGGCAGGCCTTGTCTCTGCAGCTGCGAAGGATAGGACCAAGTCTAATAGTTTGAAGTTATAAGAGTGGAGATTGACTGAACTTCAGTTGAAGGACTTCCTTGACAGTAAGAGTGGTTAGGCAATGGTGCTAACAGAGAAGAGACGTAGTAGAGTCTTCTTCTCAAAAAGAGGCTAGACAGCTACCTGCTGGGGATGTTTGTTGATGATCATCCTATGACTTTTGGCCATCAACAGCCCTGTTCTGTCCTGCAAACTCAAGTCCCTGGCTTCCTTGGTTGAACCATTTCCACTCTAGTGTAGTCTTCCCTTTTTGCTACTGCCTTTCAATTTATCAAGCATTATCACCTTCTTCAATGAGTCCTGTCATCTCACTATAAGTCCTAACTATAGTAGAACCAGTTTGGTCATTTTGGCTTCTAGGCTTAATTTGCCTTTGGAGTCACCTATTTACTGGTCCTTTTAGCAGTATTTGTAAAAATCTCCTTCAGGACCACATTTCAAATGAGTTGCTTCTCTTCTTGTTACTTTTTTTTCACTTTCCGTCTTTCATAACCATACTTAGAAATATAAAAATACAATAACATGGGTGATCCTGATTTTGGTATTCAATTGTGTATGTTTACACTTGAGGGTCTTAACTACTTCTTTCATGGCTCGCCTCCCAGTCATAGGCCATTTCCACACTACACTGTTATAGTTCTCTTATTCCACTTTCAACCTCCTATGGAATCCTGGGATTTGTAGTTGAGGGAGGGGCCTTTAGGATTCCCAGCCAGAGAGCTCTTTGGCCTCAGCAAACTACAAACCCCAGAATTCCACAGGATGTTGAAAGTGGAATAATAGCACTATAACAGTGTAGGGCGAAAATGGTCATAGTCGTCTTCTGGTTTCTTGACAACAGTCTCCATTTTGATTTATAACTGACTCAGATAAAGAAAGTCTTAATTTATTTATTTTTTATCTTTTTATTGGATTTTTCTAATGAGAAAGGAAAGAAAGAAAACAAAGAAAACAAAAAAGGCTACACATATAAACAGATCCATATGAGATAAATAGGATATAGGGTATCCATACATATATACAATAAGTCAAAAGAATAAATGCTTCTTAATATCCTAACACTAACCTCAGAAAGTCTCATATAGGTCTAATCCATTGTATGTTACAATCTATTAAAACAAGGGAATTTAACAAATATCGCTGGATAAAACATATGCCATATCAGTCTGCCGTGGGTATTCTCTTGTTTTTTATCTACCGAGTTGTGGATACCCAAAAGAAAAAAAGTTGGTTTTAATTTTAAGCCAATACCAAGAATCCTTTGCATCCTAGCTCTTATCATAAACCAAATTTTTTTTGCTCTATTGCAATTCCACCATAGGTGGAAAAAGGTCCCCGGTTCCCTTTCACATTTCCAGCATCTGTTACTCACACTAGTAAACATTTTAGCCCTTCTAACTGGTGGCAAGTACCACCTATAGAGTATTTTTAGGACATGTTCCTGCAAGATGTATATGACCTCGTGAACTTGGTGTTGTTCCTCCATATTTTTTCCCATTCGTCCAAATAGATATCATGCCCTACATCCCCTGGCCATTTTAACTTATATTCTTTAACCGTTTCCTCTACTAATTCATTTTAAATCTTTCTGTTATCTGCATATAAGGGAACCAATGCATTTTAATCTCTTTCTGATTTAACTGCAATTGGCTCCATAGTCTTAACTGGTCTCCATCTTTATGTATCAATTCCTTATAAGTGAGCCGCTCACCCTGTCCTCTTAAAGTATTAATAGATAAGGCTTCTACTGGGGATATCCACGATGGTAATTTCGGGCACAACACATATTTATATTTAACCCAAATTCTATAAAGGGATTTTCGAAAAACATGATTTTTAAATGTTTTTTGCTCCTCAGCTTTGCCATACCATAGGTAGGCATGCCATGCAAAATAGAGGTCATATCTTTCTAACGTTAGATGTCTCCTATCATCGAATAACACCCATGGTTTCATCCAAACCAAACAAGCAGCAGCATGATATAAAAAAGTCTTTTTTTGTGTGTATTCATCATTCACTTTTATGTGAATGTGTTCATTGTTTTTATTTTCTTAATATTCATTTGTAAGCCTCCTTTTGCACTTTCTTCCTTAACTTTTATCTGTAGCCATTCCAAATCTTTGCCATATTCTGCTAATAATACAGTATTGTTTCCATATCTTAACTTTTTGAGGTTCCTTTCCCTAGTTTTCACACCTCTTTCTTCTGACTCTAACCCCACTTTCAGTATAATATGTTCTGGTGATATATGAAACAAGGTGTTCAAATGCAGCCCTGCCTTCCTTCCCAAATGGAAATTATTCTGTTTCTCCATATTTTACCTCAACAATGGCCTCTTGTCCAGTGTATAGGTTGACAGCTGAAAGACATATTAAATAATCAGGAACTAGTTTCATTCATTGGTAATTTTCATTCTACCTGTTTCATTTCTTTTACCTTGCAAGTGTTCATGAAGGCACCTTTGTGGAAGAGTTTCCATAAGCATACTGCTAGTAACGTGCCTACTGCTGCTGTGAGAAAAGGGAAAAGGAAGGAGAAATCAGTTACACCAGTGTTGACGTATATGCTATTTAATGAGGTCACAAGTACAATAAATATACTCCTCTTGCAGATATATATGTTGCAGATTAGAGAAAGATTAAAATATTTGCTGTCAACAGAAATACATAATCTAATCTATAAGTAAACTCTTAATTACACTCCATTTCATTCCTCTGACACATCTCAGACACTGACAGTGCCTTGGTTTGGACATGCCTAAACTTGTTCTACTGTGTGACCAACTCTGGAAAGTTATTCTTAAAACAAAAAGTGCTCTCTTTGTTACTTTCACCGTTTCCCATTAGAATGCAATCTCTTGGCATTTTTAGTCTGAAGTTAGCAGGTGCTGTGTTTGCTGGATTTCACTCTGTTATTTTCTGCTAAGAGGGTAGAAGCGGACTTTAATTTCTGAATTAAAGAAGTTGCCATATTAGTTTCTAGCAGCATAAAAAAAGAGGAAAGAAGGGGGAGAAAAAACAGAATGTAGGAGCACCTTTAAGATAAACTGGGTTTTATTTTAGTATGAACTTTCATGGACATAAACCCACTTCTTCAGATGCAGTACATAGGGATATTAAAGCCTCAGGTATAAAAGAGATTTATGCAGTTGTGGGAGTGGGATAGAATGCAAAAGGATCCAAGAGAATTATAAACTGGTTTGGAGACAGTACCTAACACCAGTAAGGTTAAATCACATAGATAAGAATTATTCAAGGTTGTGCTGGAGGGGTTGCCAAGAAATTAGTACTTATATTCATATGTGGTGGAGTTGTGAATGTGTACAGAAATGTTGGCAAGTTGTGTTTAAAAAGATAAAATTTATAACAGAAATTGATTTAGAAATATGTCCTAATATACCATTGTTATCTATATATGATAAGATTAATTGTACCCAGGCAATGAAGGATTTAATTACAAATTTATTAAATGCAGCAAGAATAGTTATATCAAGAAAACGGAAAATCCAAGGAGATTTTCAAATAGAGGATTAGTATAAAGAAGGGTGGAAAATCGCAATTAATGATGTTAACATGTAGAACTAAGGTCAAAAAGGGAATAATGAAAGGGAGTGATTTTGAAGCAATATGGAAGATATTTATGGAAAAGCTGTTAGTAATAGAGGAAAGTGTCACACCTCCACAAGAAGAGTTACAATTTTGGAAGGTGGAGTAATTTGAGATATAATTGGCTCTGGGGATGGGATACACTTAGTAATAGTAATAGGTTAAATTTAGTTTGAAAAGGATAGAAATAAGAATAAAATTACTAATAGTATTTTTTTAAAATGTAAATTATGGGAGTAAATAACAACAGTGAGTATAATAAGAATGAGATTCAGATATATATAACCAAAATATATAATCAGTATGGTTTATAATACATTGAATAAGTAATATTGTGTAAATAGATTTGGAGAGAAATAGAAATGTAAGCATTTTTTTGTTATAACCTTTTTTCCTTCACTTTTATATTTATCACATTATGTATTTTGTGTGTGTGTTTTCTTTCCTTATAATTAATAAAAAAAATTTTTTTTAAAAAAGAATGCAAAGGATCCAGAAAGATGCAAATCATGTCCCTTGCCCTAAATTTTCAAAGGGCTACACAAGATGATACAGGTCTTTCAGATCTTTACAGAGATCAGTTGGTGTTTATGTGTGAAAGCAATAAATCTGCTTACCAAAAGTCACTTTTCCTCAGTTCAAAACTCTCTCTGAGATTATTCCTTTTGTTACATGTGCAGTAGTGAGGACTCTTGTGTTAATATCTATAACGATCTGTGAAGCCATTGTCTTTGTTCAAACCTCTGATAATAGATTGGAATTTGTGAATATAACCCAAATTCGGATGTTTCTTATTCTAGTCTTCCTTTGCAATTTCTTTGTTGAAGGACTGTGAGCTGTATGTCCAGGAAAATTGAGATGTTCTGCAACTGATTTTTGGGTATTGCCATTTCTAATGTGAGGTTTGTGTCTGTTTATCCTCTTCTGTAGAGACTGTCCTGTTTGTCCAATGCAGAGGGGCACTGCTGGCATAAGATGGCATATGTCACACTGGAGGAAGAACAAGCAAATATACCTTTGATGATGTGGGTGGTGTTATTGGCTCCAGTAATATTGCTCCCAGAATTAATATGGAGACAGAGTCGTTACCGCTGCGATCTGGTCTGATCTTTGGTGAAGAAAAGATATCATTTTTGATATCATAATTCAGCCTTCTGCCACCAGCCAAGTGTTTGTGAGACCCCACCGAACAAGCGCGAAGCTAGGCATGGATGATACTTGTTGCTCTCACTAAAACACCAGATATTGCCAGATCCGCTTCAGGGGGAGACCTCCTAACACAAACACCTTAACTACAATTGCACAGTAAAACAAAAGGACTCTCTGCCTGAGAGAACACCCTGGCGAACTAGGCACTTAACGGCCGAACTAGCCACATCTACATACCAGCCATACCATCGTCAATTCAGACTATAAATCAATCGTGTAAATTCTGACCTTTCAGAGGCTTTGTCTCCAGCCCAAAACTTATTGTTCTCACCAGAGACCAGACTAGCCTGCGGTCATTCTTCTCCCTATAAAAATCCCCCTTTCTGAGAGCTCTTTGGAACTCTCGCTGGATCACTTGAACCATCTGGAACTCTCGTCGGACCTTGCTGAAAATCACTTGCTGAAATCACTTGAAGCTCCCGTTGGATCTTCTTCCTCGCCTCGCTGCCACTTGGTCCCGCAGATTCCCCTTGGCCCCTACGCCGGGTTTCCTCCTCTTCAGTTGGTGTCTCCAGGACTTCGGACAGATGGCGTATTGCCCATTCCCCAAATTCTCTTTCTTTCCTTTTCTAATTAGGAGTGTGCTTGTGTTTTTATTATTTTGTGTTTAATAAATACTGTTAGTATTTTGAAACTGCTTGACTCCTCACTGACCTGAACCAGTATACATAGGATAAAGGATTCCGCTGCATTACCCTGCCTCTCGTTAGCTAAGAGAGTGCCCCAGCTAATTTCCCCATCTTGCTTGTTGTTGTTTGGTTATTTGGGCGCCCCTCCCGGGACCCCCAATTTACAGAGTAACAGAGTTGGCATCTGCCTTTGTGTCAGGATCAATTATCTTGTCCATCTGGAATACCTTTAGGTACAAGGTCAAGATATTGGGAGAGCCAGAATGGTGTTGTGGTTTGACACAGTCTGAGCCCCTGAAAACCCCATGATAGCTTTGCCTAAGGGTCACCATAGGTTGGAAACAACTTAAAGGCACACAACAACAACAGCTTGTTCCTGAATCACCATCCATGTTATGTATCTTGTTGTAAGTGAGGAGCAGTTTAAGATTTAGAGGTTGTCTGAAGGCCAATGAAGGCCTGCCTCCTGGAGCTTATGGGACAAACCAATACCTCTTGCTACAGATCTTCTGAGCTGTGGAAGGTATGCATAACAAGCCATGTATCATACCTTATGTTCCTTAGAGGGGGAACTGGATAAAAATATGATAACCTAAATAACAGACTGGCAAGTTCACCTCATAAGAATTAATTTTTTTACCTGTATATCCACGATGGTATTTATTTCTATATGTTTTTACATTTTTTAAACGTTTTTACTACACATTGCATCAACTATGTTTTGTTTTAATTCATATTGTAAGCCTCCTTGGGTCCCATATTGGGAGAATAGGGTGAAATAAATAAGTTAAGAAACTGAAATTTCTTGGTGAGGAAAATTAGTGTTTACCTATATAATCTGGGGAAGGGAATGCTAACATTTATTACGTCATTTCCCTGAATACCTTTATGCACTAGGCCGAAATATGAGGAAAGTACAGTTGGCCCTCCACATTTTCAGGTTTAGTTTTCATGGATTATTTGCTAGTTTCTCCAACCTCTGCCCCCCACGCACCTCAAGTGCTTCTTTTTCGGGGAATATTTCCTCTCAGCAGCTCCGATTGGACCACGCAGCCCTTTAAAAACCCTCATTTGGTCCTCTGCCTCCTCCTCAACCCGCTGTTACCTGGCCAGTCAAGGATGGCTCACATCCCAATTTCTCAGCACCACAAACCCTCTCCTGATTCTCCACCCACCCGAGGAAAGAAATGCAGCAGAGAAAGAAGTATAAGACCATTATGCCAATCCACCCCCTTTCCCTCTCCTTCCTCTGACCTGGTTTGGATCCTGGGTACCTGTTGCCCCCACAATGCCTCAAGACCCTTCCCAGATGCACACACACACAGAGATTTTGATATTTGCAGTCATTCCACTTTTACGAAGGTCCTGTGCTCCTAACCATAGCAAATGCGGAGGACCAACTGTAAATGCTAAATCTTCAAGAGGTGTTCACAATTTGAAACTAGGAGATTTGCACTTGGTACTCCAGCGAGGTTTCTGAACTGTCTCATCATCCAGGCTAGGACCGAGGAGACCCAAGTTCAGCCATGGAGCTCACCCAGTGACACTGAGCTGGTCACTACTACTCAGCTTAACCTACCTGAGAGGGTTATTTTGAGGATAAAATGGGGCAGAAGAGCCACTAACAACCCTTGAACCCCTTGAAGGAAATGTGAGTTAATTCATAAAGGAAGCTGCCAATTTCATTAACGATCGTTTTAGCCCCACTGATAATATTGGAATAACTTGATACCAGTTACCTCAGAGTATGAAACAAAGGATTCCCCAAAGGGCCAAAAGGATGGCAACAGTCCAGTTTATAAATCATCTGGTATGGCAGGTTGCTTCTGAGGCTATGACATTGCCCAGGTGTTTTAACATATTCTGGCTGTGTTTTTAGGATGTATAGCTTGGCACCATATTGGTGATCCCTGAAACAAAACTGGGAGGGGATGCATTGTTATGGTATGAGACCTACTCTACTCAGCTCTATTAATCTATTCTAATGTTAGAGATATGGATATTCAGATGTCCTGAAAATGGACCAGGAATGCCACTACCCTGACCCCATCTTTATCTGTAAAAGAATTTCACTCATTCCTTGCACAAGTGGAAGGCACTGCATGCATGAGGGCAGCTCCAGTCGAGAGTATGTCACCTCAGAATGAATGCTGTGCCAAAGTCCATCTTAGCAGCAATTGAACTGGTAATCTATTAATTATCAAGCTAGTAATGAAATTAGGAATTAACTACTTTACAAAGCTTCAAAGAATGTTTGCCACTGTGTTGTTGAAAAGCAAGCATTTCCAGTCTGATAACTGGTGTATGAAATATGCCTGCATTCAATATATTAATAAGTGAAGACTACTACAATGATTAGGCTCATCCACCAACACTGTGTGCCAGTCAGACTGGGGTCCTTGAAGCATTAATTTTAAAAAGGGGGGCAGGAGAAATTGTGCATTTAATATAATGCACTATCGGAACACTTACCATTATGTTGAAGAAAATGTAAGAGAAGTAGGCTTTATGCTGAGAGAAATGAGTTACAATTTGAGGCGAAACACTGAACAGTATCAGAAGTGGGTACATTCCAGCCCTTGACTTTTTTTTTTTTTGGTGGCCCTTCACCTTTTCTTTCTGGCCATCAAGAGGGATGATGAATTGCCTCTCCTGAAAGTGTCTATTTAACACAATAAATTATTCCACCTTCTAGAAGAACACTAACTTTAAAAAACACATTTTTTTCAAACCAGATGTGGACTTCTGCCCGCTCCTGGTTTTATGTTTCATTTTTGGTGGTCCATGCAGTCCTCAGAAGGATCCCAGGGAAGTAAAACTGGCGTCCACACCCTTTACGTAGCCTACTTGTATGATATGTGAGCATATGGAATTCTGATTTCACTTTCACGTTTGTGGTTCCATCCTCTGGAATCCTAGTATTTGTAGTTTAGGGAGGGGCATTTAGAATCCTCAGCCAAAGAGCCCTTGTGCCTCCCTAAACCATAAGCCCCAGGTTTCCAGAGGATACGGACATGGTAATTAAAGAGGAATGATAGCATCATAATTGTGCAGTGTAGAAGGGTCTGGAGAGAGTGTACTGCTGAAGCTTGATAGTTTATAGTCTTAGTTTCCATGAAGCACACTATGACAATGTTCAAGGTGGAACCCCATAGACATAGGGCTGTGCCCATAGGGCTGAGTACTGGTTGGATGTGCTGCAGTTAGTCTGTTACCATGCTTTGGCCACATGCCTGAGAGTGAAGCAAAAGAAAAGCTTCCTCAGACAAGCACCAGTCATCCTTTCCCATTGTACTAACTTGTACTGCCCCAGTGAGGCACGAAAGAGGAAAAACTAGAAGGTGCCACCACACCGAATTTCTTATGGTTCGTTGCTGTACTGAGGTTTTTAAAAAATGGTGGGGAAAATTATTTTGCCAAAAAGAGCTAAAGACTTGAGGTAAGTAAGATCTAGTTAGTGAGCTGAAGAGAGGAGAAATGCTGTGAATAAAAGACCCAATATATCTGGCATGAAGTCTGTTAAAAATGAGTATGTATAAGTAGACATGGGCCAGAATTTGTTATCACAGTCTACGTTGCATGACTTTATTCTTCCTTAGCTAGATAGCAGAAGCACTAAGGAATCTTCTTAGTGAACTGCAAAGATGCATAACAGGACACTCACTGGGCTCTATCTATGTGCATTGGCACTCTCTATCTAGTGTCCTGATGCTCATTTATCCCATTGTGCTTCAATCTCATTGTGTATCAGTGTCGTTGTGCATGAGACTTATTGTCATCAATCCTGTTGCACATCGCTCCCTTCACTGCCCCCCCATGTAGTAACATCATGGCAGCCCCTTGCTGAATATGGACATTGTGAAACTGCTCATTTCTGCTTCCCACAGATATAAGTTCACTTACAAAAATGCAAGTTCCTTTGCTGAATTCTGGCCCTAGTCTCTGGAGCAGCAGAAACAAGATTGCTCCATCTTATACATGACATCTCTTCAGATATTTAGAGATGGCTAACATACCACATCTTCTCTTCTCCAGGCTAAACATAGCCAGTTCTCTAATATGGTCCTCATAGATCCTGCTTTCCAGACCTTTTACTACTGTGGTTGCCTTCCTCTGGAGATGTTCCAGCTTATCAGTGTCCTTCTTAAACTGTGGTATCCATACTGGACACAGTATTCCAGGTGAGGTCTGACCAATAAATATGAAGAAAAGTTATTTTTGCTTCATGGATCAATAAAAAGAGGGATAACATCTACACAGGGGGGTTACAGAGGAATTTGTGTCCCTTAGTGACTGTTTAAACCCCCTGTGAAAGTATAGTTCACGTTCTGGGAATTCTGACAATAAACAATGAAGTCACTCTGTCTTGGACACAAGGAAATGGGAGGTAAGTGCATTTACAAAGAGAGAGGACATTAAATTTTAACCACTCTTTCAACAGAGACTTTAGAAAATCAACAATGTGAGTCCTGAACCTTTACAGTCTTATTTGGCTTCATGGGAAATGGCTGCTATGAAGTTTTTCCTTTTAATTGGTATAGTATTCATCCTCAGTCAAATGAAGCATGTCTCATCGCTTCAAAGGTAAGTATTTATTTTTCTAGTGGAAGGTAGGAAAGATCTGCTGAGAGTGAGAGCATAGTCGAAAATGGCTGAACATGAGAGAGGTGGCCAACTAACAATATTTTTTAAACAGGATGTACAGCTCTGTATAATATGTAGCAGAATATCTTTTGAGGAAACCCTAATCCCTAGATATTATTCGTAATGATACGTATCTGACATGGTCATATCACAGAACAACTTGGTTCACTACCAATATGTATGACCTTGAGATTGACAGCCCAATCCAGTACTTACGTTTTTGGAAATAGGCCCTGCTGATTTCAATGGATCTTACTCCCAACTATGTTGATAAAGAACTCCAGTGTACCATAAGGAAAAAAAAACAGCACAGAGATATATTAAAATAATAGCTTTCATACTGAAATATACTATTTGTGTATGGACAATCTGTTTTTACTTGTTTTTGTGATTACAATTAATTTGGTATAAATGTGAAGTGTTTCTTATCCCGTGAAAGCAACAGTTTATTGCATCTTCTGGGTCCAAAAACACAAAAAGAAACATAAAAAAGATATGCGAGAGATCAAACCGTCAGTGTCTTTGGTGTTTTCTGACACTCAATTTCAGAATGATATTTTGATATGTCACTGCTTAGACTTCTAAAGCAAAGGCCCTTTCTGTACCCTTCTCCCAATTTGCAATGGTACCAGGATCATGATGACAGTTCTGCATGATGTTGTCACGATCCCATGGCTACTCATCGCAACTGTGGAGTAAATCATTGACTGGTTTTTCCCATCAGTGAACTGCGATTGCACAGTCCTCCCACCTCCCTCCCACACTTACCTGCTGTGCAGAGGGTCAGGAAGCGCAACGGATGCACTTCCTCCCTCAGCGCAGCCTGGGAAAGTGTCGGGCTGTGCTGAGGAAGGGAGGGACGGAGCCGTCGTGCGTCCTTCCTTTCAGTGGGCAGCCCGTGCGGAGGGGAGCGCTTCTGTCGTGCTCCCCTCCCAGGAGAGCCAACCCTGGGATCCCTATGCGATGGATTCGGCAGCAGGTAGACTGCAGAAAGGGCCAAAGATATGATACACCCATATATGAAATTTCATAAAACACTTAGGAAAAATTATAGAATATTCTCCTCATAAACACAGATTGATTGATCCGTAGAACAAGTGTGCAGCTTCCTGGATTCTAAAATTTTAGTTGTGGCACAATCCAGATCTTGGTTAGTTTGAAGTTAAATTCCATTCTGTTCAACAGGACTGACTCTCAAGCGTGTATGCAGAAGATGTAGGCCATTTCTCCACTACACTGTTATAGTGCTATTATTCCACTTTTTTAAATTAAAATTCACACTTTTTACATACATATTCCATTTTTTTTTGATTGTATAAAAACTTATATTTCATTATCTCTGTATTAACATTCTATATAAATACTATCAAAACTTATGACGCTTAATTATACAATCCTCCATTTTATTATTTTTTTATTATTATTTTTTATTAAAAGAGTTTCAAACATTAAAATAAGCATCAGCAGATCTATTACAAAAACAAAACTCATGAATACACTGTACAACTTAGACTAAAACAACATAAACAAAGAAAAGAAAAAAAATTCATTTGATTAGACTTGTTGATATTACAATATTTTATATTCAGAATCTGGATCCCAACTTTTGTATCTATTAATCAATACGGCGTTAATTCTTTTTGTCTCAAAAGAGACGAATTTTATCAATGAGAGTAGGTTAAACATGTATATATATATATATATATATATATGCATATCTATTAGGTTCCGTATCACAATCCCACTCATCTTTCTGCAAATATTTCTCCTTTCCATTTCTCTTTAAAAAAAGATATTAACGGTTCCCAAGTTTTATTAAATTCCCCTATATTTTTATTATTAAGAGACAGAGTTATTTTGTCCATAATCATCATATCCCACAGGGCTTTTTCCCATTCTTCTTCAATAGGGATTTTATGAGATTTCCAATATCTCGCAGATACGATTCTGGCAAATACTATCATATAAAACATAATCCTTCCATGCTTCTTTTCCATTACATCTTCCAAGATATTCAATAAATATGTTTCTGGAATCATCCTATATTTAACTCCTAGAACTTTCTCCATGGTTAAATGAATAGATTTCTAATATCTCTGTGCGTGAATACAGAGCCACCATTGATGGTAAAAGGTGCCTTTTTCTGTATGGCACTTCCAGCATCTATCATCACATTTATACATTTTAGCTAATCTTTCAGGTGGGAGATACTATCTCAGATACTGTCTATTTGGCAAACATTTTATAGATGTTTTCTCTCAAATTTTGACAAACAGTATGCTTCATTCTTTTTTGCCAAGTTTTTTGCCACTGGTCTAAGCTTATCTCCCTACCCACATTCTGGGCCCATCGAACCATTGGTTCTTTGACTACCTCCTCCTCTGTATACCGTTCCAACAGGTGTTGGTATATTGTAGAAATTGACCCTTTATTTCTCTCACCCAACAGCAAATCAAACCAATTTTTTTCTATCTGAAAGCCAGTCAGTTTCTTTTCCATCTTAAATTTTTCATACAGTTGTCTATACAACAACCAGTGGCAATTCAGGCCTTCTTCTCGCAGCTGCTCCAACGTTTTTATTTTAATTTCTTTACCTTTTATTTCTGATATATCCCCATATGTTATCCATTTCCCATATAGAATGTTTTCTCGTTTATAAAAAGCTTCATGGGGGGATAGCCAAAGAGGAGTTTTAGGATATAATATAGATTTATATTTGTTCCATGTCTTAAGTATGGGTCTTCTTACAAAATGTTGATTAAAGTCTTGTAGCACTCTATCTTTAAAGAATCCCAAATAAGCGTGCCACCCAAAGGCTAATTGTAACCCCTCCAATGTAAGGAGTCTACAGTCCGTTAACTTTATCCAATCCCGAAGCCAATCTAAACAGCAAGCCTGAAAATACAAATTCAGATTAGGTAACGCTAAACCCCCACGTTTTTTATCATCACAAAGTATTTTGAATCTAAATCGAGGTTTCTTTCTATTCCAAATATATCTTGTAAGATCCTTTTGCCAATCTTTAAATATCAATTCGTTATATATTACTGGGATATTTTGAAATAGAAAAAGCATTTTTGGTAATGCCACCATCTTAAATGCTGCTATTCAACCTAGCAACGAAAGACTTTTATTTTCCCAGCTCCTGAAATCTTCCTTTATCTGTTTCCAGGTCTTCTCATAGTTGTTCTTAAATAGATCCAAATTTTTATTCGTCAAATAAATTCCCAAATATTTTACTTTGGACCTTATTGAAAAGCCTGTAATTTCTTCTAGCTGTTTTCCCTCTGTTTTCAAAATATTTTTAACCATAAGGTACGTTTTTTCCTCATTGATCTTTAAGCCGGACACAGCTGAAAAATCTTCCAGTATAGTTTTAAATCTTCCAATATTTTCCAAGGGATCTTCAGTAATCAGAACCACATCGTCCGTGAAAGCTGTAATCTTATAGTCCATACCTTGAATTCGCACTCCTTTCACATCTTTTTCTTCATTAAGCTTTACAATCAAAGCTTCCATGCATACCAAGAAAAGTAGAGGAGATAATGGGCACCCCTGCCTTGTACCTCTTTCTATGTTAAATCTGTCCAATTTCTCCCCGTTTATCAAAATTTGCGCATATTGGTTCTTATAAATAGTTTTAATAACCATAGTAAAGTTTTCTCCCATTCTCAACTTATCTATCATCTTGAACATGTGTTGCCAATTTACACTATCAAAGGCTTTTTCAATGTCCAAAAACAACATGGCCAACTTTCTGCTTGGTTGTTTATCAAAAGTTTCAATTATATCCAATATATATCTCATATTATTTTTTTATCTGTCTATTTGGCAAAAACCCTGCTTGATCTTCAGATATTATATCTTTCAGAATTATTTTCAATCTATTTGCCATTATCCACATAAATAATTTATAGTCCACATTTAGGAGTGAAATCGGACGGTAGTTCTTCGGAAAGCTTGGATCTCGTTCTTCTTTTGGTATCAAAGTTACAAAAGCTTGCTGCCAGGATTCTGGTATTTTCCCATTTTTAACTTCGTTCATTACTGCCTGAAGATGTAGAATTAATTCATCTTGTAATATTGCATAGTATTCTGAGGGCAATCCATCAGGACCAGGAGCTTTATTTTTCTTCTGACATCTTATTGCTTCGACAACCTCCATCACTGAAATAGATGCATTCAGTTTTAATCTCTGCTCTTCCGACATCTTCTCATTTTTACAGATGATATAAATTTTGCAATATCTTCCTCTTGAATCTTTCTTTCCTGATACAAATTACAGTAAAACTGTGTAAATATTTTTTTTATCTTCTCTGTCTCATGATATATATTATTGCCATCGCTTATTTTCAAAATAAGTGGGTTTTCATTTTTATATCTCAATCTGAGGGCCAGCCGTTTTCGGCTTATTCGCCCATTCGAAATGTTTCTGCTTCCACATCCTCAATTTCTTGCTTACTTCTGCTGTCATCATCAACTCCAATTGCTTCTGCAATATTTTTATTTCCTCTTTAATCTTTTTCTCTGATGGTTTCTTTTGTAGTTCTATCTTTTTCCTTTGAATTGATTCATTTATCCATTGTATCTTCTCTTTTCTCTTTTCTATTCACTTCTGCATTTTGCTGGATAAAAAAACCTCTAACGACCGCTTTGCCAGCATCCCATATCGTTTGGAGATTAACCTCTCCTGGAGTATTTTCCAAAAAATAGTTGTGTAGAACTTCTTTAGCTTTTCCACAATCTTCTCATCTCTCAATAGGTGCTCATTGAGACGCCAATTATATTCAGTTTTCCTTCTTTTAAAGTTCATAACAATAGCATTATGGTCTGAAAATGTGCCAGGTTGAGCTTCCATAGATTTTACCTGTGCACGTAAAGATTTTGAAACAAAAAACATGTCAATTCGCGAAAAAGATGCATGCGGTTCAGAGTAGAAGGTGTACGCTTGTGTTTTCCCATATAGAAACCTCCATAAATCGACTGTTTCTGTGTCTTGTATTAGATTTTCAAAAGATATAGGTAGCTTGCCTTGACTCTTTATTTTTTTATCTGATTTTCTATCTAGGGATGGAAATACCACCCCATTCCAATCACCCATCAGAATCATTTGATCATATTCTCTATCCATAATATGGGTTCGGAGTTCTTTATAAAATTTCTCTTTTCCATTATGCGGACCATAAACACCCAGCAGCAGCAGTTTTTGCACTTGCCAATCGATTTCTACTGCTACATATCGGCCATCTTCATCTCGAAAGATTTCTTTGGATGGGATTCTTTCACTTATGTACATAACTACCCCTTGCTTCTTCTCATTGGACAATGACATATATTCTTTCCCAAATTTCCTGTTTCTTAAAAGGTGTTCCTTGGCTCGTTTAATTCTAGTTTCTTGTAGGCAAATCACATCCATCTTTTGTTTGCCCAGATAATGGAAAATCTTTCGTCTTTTTTCCGGTGTACATATACCCTTAATGTTCCATGACCAAATCCTTAACTCTGCCATTGTTGTGTTCTTATGCAATTGAGTCATCTCGTTCAGTTAACAACGGTATCGATGTCATAAAGCTACCTTGTTTTACAGAATCTCCTTCAATTAAATCCTTTTGCTTTATTTTTTGCAGCTTTCCTCCAAGCTTTCTTGTGATGAGGTTGAAGTTACTTTTTCACCTACGTCTTCCTCTAAGATTTTACCTCCTTCTGCTCCTCTCAATTCTTCCTCTGATTGTTGCATCTTTTCAACAAAGTTTTTGCCATATCTTATCAGAAAATCTTTAGCTTCTTGTATCGATGAAATCACAAATAATTTTTTCCGATATCGGAAAGTCACACCTTCCAGTCTTGCCCATCTATATTGAATTCCATTCCGACATAATTTGGAAGTTAAAAAGTTATAATCTTGTCTTTTCTAAGTATTCTTGTTGGTATATCTTTGTATAATTGCAGCTTCTGACCTTTCACTTCAATTCTTGATTTAGTGTTGGCCTGGAGGATAAAGTCTCTTGTTGATTTCCTTACACATGAAATCAGCACATCCCTCAGACGTTCTTCTCTCTTATTTCTTAAGGGGCCAATCCTAAAAATTCTGTCTATTTCCCAGTCCAATGTTTGAGGGTCCATCTCAATCAAATTTGCTAACACTGGAATTAGAATCTTTCTAAGATCTTCAGAGCTTTGCTCTTCTAATCCACGGATCTTCAGCGAGTTCTCTCGCATCTTAAGCTCCAATAATGCTCTCTCATCTATATCCTTTTCATGTTCCCATGTTAATGTTGCACACTTCTCCTGGATCAATTTCAGTTCTTCCTCCAACTTCTCCACTCTTCCTGTAGTTCCCTTAATCTCCTCGGAAAGGGTGTTAATTGTTTCCTTTATTTCTTTAAATTCTTTCTTGAAATCTGACCTTATTTCACTGCATAAATCTCTCATATCTTTCTCCATTCTGTTTTCATTTCCGACTGTTCTGCTCTCATTTGTGTCTGCTCAGTTCGCATCAATCTAATCTCTTCCAAAATTAAATTCTGTTCTGTTTGTTTAGGTGTTGTAGTTATTGCTAACGTTGCTTGTCTAGAGTCAAGTGGTGTGCCTTTTATTTGTTTTGCCATCTTTGATTTAGATCTCTGGTTCCATACAGATAAATCAAATGGTCGTATCTTCTTCCATTCCCTAATGCCACGTCCCTAATTTACAAGCTTAAATTCATGTCCATTATCCTATTCACTTTTTTATATTAAAAAAAAGGTTATACCCAGAAATCTAATTATTCATATAAAGATATACAATCAGTCCCTATTTGATTTTGTACTATTCATTAATTCATTCAAATCTCCTCCCCTCCATGTAATTAATCGTTTCATCATTTCACTTCAATTCAGTTTCAATTCATTTCCTCAATTCAATTCAAATCAGTTAAATCAATTCAAATCAATTTAACCCCAATCAAATCATCTCCTTTTTAAATCAAATCAATCCAATTCTATTCACAACAGTCTATACAAAACACTACAGTACAGCTAATCCCAATTCCTTAACTTATCTGATTTTCCAATCATCTATTACTTTTAGAAACTAATAACTACAGCAATTTATTCCAGAAACAACATCTTCAAAAATATTTAATTCCATATTGTATTCTATTATTCTCTATCAGTTTCCACTCTATACATGTAATTTAATGCTCTATTTGATTGCTAAGGGATCTAATACACTCTTACAACTTTCTTTCTCATTCCCTTCTATACTAGTAGCTATAAAGCTATATAAACTCTGTCCTCCTTTCTTCCCACTTCCCTTGCCACTTTACAATTTACATTTACAATCCTCCATTTTATCTATAATTCATTATCTATAATTTGTTTTCTCACACCTAAAGGATCCTTTAATTTTGATTCTTTTTAGCTTTCCGTTGTCTTTCACTTCCTACTTTCTTTTACTTGGTTGTTCTTTCTCTCTTATATCTGTTACCTCTATACCTAATGATACTGTTGACTGGCCTCTGACAATACATTTCTTAGCTTATATGTCATTTTTGGCTTCCTCTCTATCACATCTTGATCAATTTATTCTTCTTGGCAAATCTTTACCCAATTATTCTCTATGGATCTCTTCACTTCCATCATTTCATTGTCTTTTTCTCCCCTACTTCCTCCTTTCATTGCTCATGACAGGCTTTCTAGCTATTATTCCACTTTCAACATCCTGTGAAATTTTGGGATGTGTAGTTTGCTGAGGCCAAGGAGCTCTTTGGCTGAGAATTCTATAGGCCCCTCCCTAAACTGCGAAGCCCAGGATTCCACAGGAGGTTGAAAGTGGAATAACAGCACTGTAACAGTGTAGGGTGGAAATGGCCGTAGTTTAGTAGGTTTTACTCTCTAGTAAGTAAACCTCATTGTAATCCCAGTACCATTTCGATTGCACCGCCTTGTGCTTTTAGGCCTCCTCTTCCTAGTATAGGACTGTATTTTGCAATGATTGCCCAATAACAGGGTTGCTCTGGCAAACTACATGGGAGAGAGAGAAAGAGAGAATAAGTATGAATGTATGTACAGAAAAGAGAGAGAGAGAGAGATGTTTGTTACTCTCTTCCTATAGCATCCAATGGTACTTTAACCTGGAATAGCTTGTGATACATGCAAAGCAAAGCAGAAAGAACTTTCCCATCCCCCTCAATGATAGACATTAACTGAAATATTCCTCAGTGGACTCCCTTCACACATTCAGCTCTGAATCCTATGAGCTGAGTTAAGGCTGGTTCATACATACATGAACATCTGAGTGTAGCCAAAAATTATCTACTTCAAAGTGCCAAGTTAAGGAAGTACCCTTAGCCACTAAATAGAGTGAATTTTATTTATAATGACTGGCAAGCTGTGCTGCAGTTATGTATTTGTAACCTGGAGTTATGGATCTGTAACTACTCTGTGAAGCAGACTTGGAGAAAGGAGGCATGAAAATTGAAGGAAGGAACATCAACAGTTTTAGATATGTAGATGACACCACACTATCAGCAGAAAACAGCAAAGATTTGGAATGTTTACTGAGGAAAGTCAAGGCAGAAAGGGCAAAGGCAGCTTACAGCTGAACCTTAAGAAGAATAATTACCTTAAAGCAGACAATTAAGACATTGAAATCGTTCAAGATTTTCCATACCTTGGCTCGGTCATGAATCAGAATGGAGACTGCAGTCAAGAAATCAGAAAAAGAATAGAAGGACAGCTGTGAAGTTACTAGACAGGATCCTGAAGTGTAAAGATATCATTGAATACAAAAGTTAGGATTGTCCATGCCACTTTATTTCCAATTTCTATGTGTGGCTTTGAAAGCTGCACAATGAAGAAAACTGATAGAGAGAAAATCAACTCCTTTGAAATGTGGTGCTGGAGGAGAGTTCTATGGCTATGGGGGACTGCTAAAAAGACAACTGAATGGGTCCTGGAGCAACTCAAGCCTAAACTCTCCCTAGAAGCCAAGATGACTAATCTGAGGCTGTTGTACAATGGACGTATTGTGAGAAGACATGACTCGTTAGAAAAGGCAATGATGCCTGGCAAAGTAGAAGGCAGCAGGAAAAGAGAAGGATGGACAAACTCAGTCAAGGAAGACACGTCCCTGAATCTGCAAGACCTGATCAGGACTGTTGATGGTAGGGTGATTGGAAATCTCTCATTCATAGGGTTGCCATAAGTTGAAATTGACTTGACAGCAGTTAACAACAAGCGACAACTGCTCTTTATCGAGTAAGACTATGCAGTCTTAATGTAAGACTAGGACCCCTGTCACAGTTCCTTGTCACAGCCTTGCTCACTGGCAGGAGGAGGCTGGAAATGTCAGCAGCTGAACAGATCTTCTTTGCCCTATGCAGCTGATGAGCATTAAGACTGGCCAGAAGATATTATTTGGCTGTGTATATGTAACTAAGTAACCAATGTAAAATATCAAGTAATATCTTTAGAATAAGAGTAATAAAGTATCATTCTAGGGAGAAAACTGAAGTACAGTCAACCCTACACATTTGCAGGTTTCACTTTTGTGGATTTGATTATTCACAGATTATTTGCTGTCACCCTGTGCCATTTTTAATAGGGGCTGCAAGCCCCCTGAGACTGATGCAAACTGTGAGCAAGGCCTTGAAGTCTCTATTAAAAATGGTGTGGGGCAGCAGTGGTGGTGGCAGTAAGCCTGACCAGCCACCCACTTCTGCCTTGTGAAAGAATCCTGATGCCTTAAAGGAATCCATGGTGAGTTGAATATGGTGATCATACTTTTTTGTGGGTTAAATATGGTTTGGAGGGCTTATAGTTATTCACAGTTTTTCCACTTTCACGGGGGTACTGTGCCCCTAGCCCTAGCGAATGTGGAGGGAGGACTGTACTTGATTTTCCTCAGAAGTGAACTGGTGCTCTCCAGATTGTACCCAGTACACGTTCTGTGCTTGAATATAACCAAAAATGAGGTGTGTGAGCCCCACTGTCTATTATCAATACAAATTGGTGCACTGTGAACAAACAGATTTGTCACAAGGGCATCCTCTCACACCTACCCCACACAATGTATCTTAACAAGCATTGAAACAAAAATTAGGCGTACAAATAAAAACATAAATGTGTAAACATCATAATCAACAATGTTTGTAGGGTTATTCATATGTATTGTTTAGAATGTGTTGTAGTTGTTGAAACAAGGGGAGAATATGTGGCTCTCCAGATGTTACTAGAGTGCAGCTTCTATCCCTATGCCATCTATTCCATTGGTGTAGCCATCCTATCCAAGGATGAAGGATCATGGAAGCTGCAGTCCAGTAACAGCTGGACAGTTGAATGTTCTCTATCCCTGCCTCAAAATGATCCTTCAAGTGGCAGGTCTGGATATTACAAGTAATGAACAAAGGCTAAGAGTGAGAGAACAGCTTATCTGAGACTAAGGCCATTTCCACACTAGACTATTATAGTGCTATTATTCCACTTGCAACATCCTATGGAATCCTGGGGTTTGCAATTTCAGGAGGGGCCAGCCTCTGAACTTGAGAGGCAACCAGGGCTGTCTGACATAACATTACGTTCAGTGCTGTGTGCCTATCAGCAAGGACAGAACTCGGTGCTCCTCTCCCCATTCTCCACACGCAAGGCAATAGTTTTGTTGAGAGAGGATGGTTGCAGCTGAAAGTTGAAGTTTGGAAGGTGAGAGAAAGCAGGTATTTTCATCCCATTTGGTGGATTTTTACAGTCTCTCACCCGAATCCAAGATTCCTTTAAGGGTTAGAGTTAAAGGAGCCCTGTCTTGTCTCCAATCTGACAACCCTAGTCAGGATTCTGAGGGACAGATCATGAAGTTAAAATGGTGTCAGAGTGCTACCACTCTGTAGTACAGATGTGTGTATGTGCCTTCAAGTTACACACCCTTAAACATAACTTTGCCAGCTCTGACCAGGCTAGCATTCCTCCATTGGGTGCAAGCATTATCAACATGTACTTGATTGTGACCTCAGATTAGTTGATGCAGCCCATCCAGAAGAGAGAGTGCAGGAAACTGGCGATGGAAAGAGTTCTTGGAAAATGTGAGACATTTTAGTGGATCTTTCAAGCAGAATATAAATGTTCTAGACAGAAATTTGAAGCAGTAACAAGCCACATAGTTACAAGCATAGAAAAAAAAAGTCTTTTTCATAAGATATATAAAAGTAGTTTTACTAAAGAATATTTGTGTATAATCAACACAGGTTCATCTTCTCAAGGAAAATAAGGAGGAGTATTGCATGGTTTCAGAAGAATTGTAGCATCTCCTCAGAAGGAACTCTAAAAGGGGTACATGCTTCATGGTGGGCAGGCATGGAAGAAGAGAGAGAGCAGATGAGGCCCAGAGAACAAAAGGAATGTGTCTATGTAATGCGGGAAGGGAGTGGATGTGAACAAACAAACAGGAAGTAGCCATAAACAGGATGTGCTCTAGGACTCCTAGAGAGTAATATGCAGGCTAACTCCAGTGAGCATAAGGCATGCGGAGGTTACTATTTCCAAAAAGAGTCACTTCACTCACAAGATGGAAGATAAATGAATTTGTTTAAAAGACTTGGGTAAGCAGCAGAAAACTACACTTCCGTAGACGCATACATTTTCTGTCAAGCTCAGGAGTCTTTTCTCACTTCACACACTTCTTCTCTCCAAATCCCATTTTCCAAAGTGGCTTTGCCCTAGGTAACATTTTGGCTTTTGTGCCCCATATTTGTGTATAACATGTGTAATTGAGTTCCACATCATTACTAACTGTAAGAAAGAAATGTATTTTTAATATTTATTTTTCATCCCAGGTTGTAATAACACACTGGAACAAACAAAGCATCAAAAATGACATATATACATCCTACAGATTAAAGTTGCCCTCCCCTTCCCTGCTGATTGAGTAGTTGTTTCCCAAGATCCTTTCAAACTACAAAATTATAGCAGTAGGATTCTACTTTTAACTGCAATGGCAACTTTCTATGGAATCCTGGAATTCACAGTTTAATGAGGGCCATTTATAATTCTCATCCAGGTGCCTCTGAGCAGACTGCAAAACCCAGGATTCCATAGGATGCAGCCATGGTGGTTAAAAGTGGAATCGGAATGCGATAATGGGTAGTGTAAAAGGGCCTGACTTGGCAAGATGCCACTCCTTGAAATGTAGTATATGAAGGAGGCATGTGGTTTGGGGTGAGAAACTACTATACAGCCCTCTAGCAGTTGCTAGGTCATGTCTCCCAGCAGCCCTAGCCAGCATAGCCAATGATGAGGAATGCTTGGAGCAGTAGTCCAACAACATCTGGAATGCCACATAATACCCATCCCTGACCTAGACCTTGTTGTGAAATACTGATTGCCCTCACTGCCTTGAAAGCCATGGCCAGCATAAGGGGACTGCAATGGTCGCATAAAAAAACAATAAAGAATTCCTATACCTCTCATTGTTATGCAGAGGAATTTCTTGCAGACTACTCACTATCTGAAATTCACTCCTCCCTGCAGCTATTTAAAGTAGGAGCCCTGTTGTCCTTTTTCTCCTACCATCGCCCTGGAAGGGATGGGCAGCAGGGGGGGTCTCTAACATTTCCTGGCTGGTTTAGAGGTCCTAGAAGTAGCCCTGCTGCCCCTTTTGAGCCATATTAGGAATAGATCTGTGAAAGCTAATTTTAACATGAACAAATACAAGCAATGTCTGGGCACTGACAGGATGGTGATTTGGAATTAAGAGCATAGTTTTACCACTTGTCATTTTATGGGGTATTTTAAGTATGCCGTTATACTTAATACTTAGAAGTAGCTTTTCAAGCTCCGGAGGGTTATTCTACCATTCAGAATCATAATCTCTGGTGGTTTCCTTGCATGCTTTCAGCACCGAAATGGGATAGTCCTATCAAATATTCTTTCCTCTAACTCACCTCTCTTTTCTAGTGACCAGGTATTGTGGGTTCTTCCACGTTCCAGTAGGCAAGTTGAAATCCTCCAGAATTTGACCAGTACTTTTGAGGTAAACACTTCCAACAAACCATTGCAATTAATATAAGTTCTTTAAATCATATGCAAGCAAAGAAGGTGATAATAGGGCTTGAAATGTATGAGTTCCAGGTAATGGTGGTACCCCACAACAAGTCATTTTTGTTGGGTAAAAAACGGAATAACCAAGGTATGTTTCAAAAGCAAAACAACCAGTGGGAACAAAAGTTATTTTACTAGCAAAACAGGCAATGTTGTTGTTGTTGTTGTTGTTGTTGTTGTTGTTGTTGTTGTTGTGTGCTTTCAAGTCATTTCCGATTTATGGCAACTCTAAGGCCTAAGACCCTAAGATTTTCGTGACAAGATTTTTTCATTTAGGCCAAAAATTGTAATCAGCACAAGTTCAATGCTTTTGCTGGAACAATTTTTATCTGAAGCACTTTTGCCACTTAAAAAAAAAAGTCAGTACGAGGCAAGTGGCTGAAATTTGGGGATACTGACCAGAATTCACTAAGGCAGTTACAAATCTATAAACACCAAAGTTCTTTAATTAAGTAATGTCTCCTGGCCCAGTCAGTCCTCCCAGTCTTGACCTGCCAGGCAGCAGCTGCTGCAAGCATAAAGAGTCTATTCCCCTGTTGATTCAGGAAGCAGCTGACTGGTGGTCCCTTTCTCTCCTGTGAGCAATCTCCAGTGCAATAGCTAGAAGCACGGTCTCTGTCACAATTCTCACAATCCTCGCACTGGTGATCAGTCACATGATGGCAACATCAGCTGCTTCCCAGTCAGCAGGTAAACTAAAGAATATGTAGAGATCATGAATACAAAACAGTCACCAATGTGTAAATGAATCCAAGCAATTGTTTCCAATTCTTCAAATGAAAATGTCTTAAACTACCTATCTTGTGAGCACAGTTGTATTAATTCTGCAACAAAATGTAATTCTGAGGGGGTTCCAATACTGTCTTATCTGCCTGGAAGATAATTAATTTGTTTCATATTTTAATTTTTTAAAAATTGTTTTTGTCATCTTTAGACACTTTGCAAGCTGTTCACTGTAAGAAGGTCAGGGCATGAATCAAACAAATAAATAAACCCAGTTTTATTTCAATTTTATTTGAATGTTTTTGAAAACATATTAGGTTGTGCTTTGGCAACCTGATTCACCCAGGAACATAATGAAAAACAAAGAGGTACATTTCTACGTCAACATGTCTGATATAGATGATGTGAAAGCTGAGCTTAACAGATCTGCCATTCCATATAGGTATGATTACTTCCTGCCATGCACATGTAGAACTTTAAAAACATTTGATGGCACTGTGACCGAGTTCTTAATCATTTTCTTTTCTTCCGCAGAGTATCACTGAAGGATGTTCACAAAATTATTGAGACACAAACTGCCAATGACACGGTCACCCCCCGCAGTTCTGCATCATTTTACGAACAATATCATTCTCTAAAAGTAGTAAGATGTGGCTATTGTTCATTTTTAATATTCCACCTTTCCTGGAAAACTGGGGTGTATTTAGTGCACAATGCTGTGTACTCAGAAATCAGTGGGCTTATTCTCAGGATATGGGATCTAGGAGTGTAGTCTCAGACAACTGAAAACTTGAACATTTAGCTTAAGCAAAAGGAAAACTAAATATAGTCATCTGCTACAGCAGACATCCAAGCTTAAGGAGTGAGAAGATATTTCCAAGCAATCACTACGGTTCCTTTAGGAAGTGACCCTTCTCAAGTCTGATGTAAATTAAGTACTTGGATTACATCAGTGGTGGCTAGTGGCTCTCATGTCAGTGGGGTGATGAATCCACTCCAGGTTTTGACTAGCTTTAAAGGAGCTCTCCAGGGTGCTAAACCTATTTAGGAATAGGGTTCAGCTCCTGGGAGAGTTCCTTTAAGGCCTAGATTGAAATCTAGAATAGATTCAATGTCGCAATGACATTGGAGCCCCCAGTTTCCACAAGATTACATAAACAGAGAAAACACAAAAGCAATGAAGTTCAAATTCTAACAGGAAAAGAGGAATATTTCCAGGGGTGCTGTATCCCTATGTTGCTTTAGTGAATAGAGCACGCAGGGAAAATCACAAGTGATTCCAGGAAGATTCCCAGAGTGCTGTTAAGCTTATGAAGAAGCTAGACATCTGCTGTGTTGCTTGGATTTCCGTTGAAGAAAGAGGAAAGTCAGTTTGGGGGGCAGAATGGCAATCAGTTGCAGCTTTCCTTAGGCCTATGAGGACTATTTGGGGAAAGACATTCTGATTTCTGAAAATGGATACTAAAAAAATTAAGTTAATGCATCAATAATACATTGTGGATAAATAACCCATAAGACAGGGTTTTCCAAACAGTGTGCTGTGACACATTGGTGTTTTGCCTGAAGTGTGTAGGTTTGTCGCCTACAATCTTGGAAATGTATGTTACTATTTATAAATCACATATTTTTAAAAATATATGAAAGATTTTCATGAGATATGTTGTGTCCCCGTACATTCTGTTATTACAATTTATGTACATGTCTGTATCTTTTATAAGAGATTAGTTTAACCTCCGGTTTGCTAGTAAAACTGAATTAGTGTGTTGTGAAATTATGCATGTCTAAAAAGTGTGTCATCAACATGAAAAGTTTGGAAAGCTCTGCCATAAGGTAATGAACTACAAACACAGGCCTAGTACACTAAGGACCCAATTGGTGCCTGGAATAATAAGTAACATAATTGGTTCCTGTTCCAAGATCTGTATTTATCACAATATGAAAATCTGGATTCGGGGCCTCAGGGGATGGTCTGTGGCACATGTTGCCACCACATTTCTGATACTAAGGTGATCAAGGGTCTGATCTGCACCTGGATGGAAGGCTATCCAAGTACCCCACGTATACCACTTCAAGTTCAAAGGGCAGTAAATGTGGAATATGAATATTGTAATAAAAAAGGTAAAATGCCCATTAATTGCAACTCTCTTTGCTAACAAAATGACTTTATAATTTTAGATATATTCCTGGATGGAACACATAGCTGCCCATCATGCCAGTCTCATCCAAAAAATACCCATTGGAGCTTCCTATGAGAAACGGCCACTTTATGTTTTGAAGGTACAAGTTGCTGATAACTCTCTGTCCAAACATCTTGACAATGTTATTTTGTCCATCAGATCAGGAGATTAAAGAGCAGCCACACAGCAAATCCTGTCCCTCCCCATTCTTGTAATTATTGCGAAAATGGAGGTGGAATCTACTATGAGATACATGTTTTCTTTTGGTGTAGTGATGATCCTGGTCTATGTTGCCTGTTGCAGGGAACAGAGATTAGGCAGAAGTGCCTTATTGTGGATGACAATGTACAGGAATATATTTAGAAATATATTAAGGGGAACAAACCGGTATGACCACACATTCTGGCATTACTTTGAGAGCCCTGCACCATGGATGAATCACTTTGGGACTGTAGGATACATGCTATCTTCACCCTTTTTTCCTGATCTGCTGGGTTGTGGGGAAAAAGCTGCTTTTGTTAGCAGTTCAGGGCAGCTCTCCAACTAGGGCTGGTTGCAGGAGAGGTTTTCTGAGTGCTGAGTGGTTAGACATAACATCCTCCTCTTAGAAATGATGATAGTTTAAAGATATTCAAAGAGCAGGGTATTTCAAGTTTAAATGCTTTTAAAACCTTAAATACACCACTCTTTAAATACCTTTACATTTCAATACTTAGTAAGAACAGAAATCATGTTCATAGAATTGAGCTGCGCTTTGCATGCCTGAAAGTTGTTGCTTTTGGACTTCCCTCTAGGTAGACACGCATAGAATTTTGCATGCTTGGTAGGAAAACGATCAAATTGACAAGAACTATACATCTAGGCTGCGTGCATGTGGATGTGTGACTCTGCACCCCACCTCCCATATACTGCAGATATGGCCATCAGGACTAAAAGGTTGTGTATTTTCATTGTACAATTGAGATTTTTGCTTTCATTCTTCTCTTAGCTTTCAGTTGGAGGAGGAACACCAAAAAATGGCATTTGGATAGATTGTGGTATCCATGCTCGGGAATGGATTTCACCTGCGTTTTGTATCTGGTTCATAGGACATGTAAGTAGATGACATGCTGTCTCAGAATAAATTTTTGCACACACACACACACATATACATACACACACACACAAAGCCCACTATTTTATATAGTTGTGCACTGCAGAATTATATAGATAAAAACATTCCTGTTCCCAAGGAACTTTTAGTAAAAAATAAACAGAGAAAGGAGAAAAGAATGCAGGAAGCTGAGACAAGGCTATTGTTACCCTGTAACCTGGGGGTCCCGGGAGGGGTGCCCAAATAACCAAAGCAAACACAACAAGATGGGGAAATTAGCTGGGGCACTCTCTTGGCTAGCGAGAGGCAGGGTAACTTAGCGGGGATCTTTTACCCAATGTATACAGCGTTGGGTCAGTGAGCAGTCAGACAGTTCAAACTAACAACAATATTTATTAAACAATTATTAAGAAAAACACAGCCTCACTTACTACTAAGAAATGGAAAAGAGAGTTTGGGGGAAATGGGTGATACGCCACCTTTCTCGTGGTCCTGAAGAAAGCCAATTAGAGAGAAGGAAACCCGGCGTGGCGGCCAAGGGGAGCTCGTAGAAGAAGCAGCAGCAAGGTGGGATGGAAGTCCAGCGAAGTCCGAGCGTTCCAGCGAGAGATGCGGAGAGCTCTCAGAACTGGGGATTTTTATGGGGAAAAGAATGACTGTAGGCTAGCCTGGTCTTGGGCGAAAACAATGAGTTTTGGGCTGGAGACAATGTCTCCAAAAGGTCAGAATTTACATGATTGAGTTATGGTCCAAATTGACAATAGTATGGCCAGTATGTAGATGCGGCTAGATTGGCAGTTAAGCACTCAGCTCTCCAAGGTGCCCTCTCGGGGCAGAGGTCTCTTTGTTTTAATATGCATCTGTGATGAAGGTGTTTGTTCCAGGAGGTCCCCTAAAGCAGATCTGGCAGTTTCTGGCTTGCTTTGGTGTAAATAAATGTAATAGCCATGCCTAGCTTCACGCTTGTTCGGTGGCCTCACAAACACTTGGCTGGTGGCAGAGCAGGGCCGAATTATGATATCAAAATGATATCTGGGGTTACCAAAGGCCAGGCCAGTTCACGGTGGTAACACCATGAATGGGAAAATGTTAGCAACAGGAGTTTCATATACTTAAAGCCTAGTTATATTTGGGAATAAAGAGAAAGGGGTTAAGCCAAAAACTGAATCTGGAACATTTTGCCAGCACAGGATGTGCTATTCGTTCTAGCCCATATCCTCATGAAGAAAATTGGGTTTTGAAGATACGTTTGGATGAAGAGAGGTGGTGCCGTGCACGGATTCAGAAAGAAAATCACTTGCATTGGGGAGGAGAGTGAGCAAGACAGTGGTGGAGTTTGGAGTGTGTGAAGGGGGTGGGGTGGGGGCCTACGGCCAAGAGGTATGGCCACTGTGCGCAGGGATGTGGCTGCAGTGTGTGGGAGCATGGCCAGTGTGCGTGGGGGTGTTGCTACCGGCTAGGACACCCCCAAAAATATTGCCACCCAGGGCGAACTGCCTTCCCGTCCCTACGCGACTGGAGCAAGATAGAATAGAGGTGAGATGGGAGTCAAATGATACCAGTGATGGTACTTTCAGATTCCAGAGGATGGTAGAGTAGCAGTGAATTAAAATTTTCATTTATCCCACTATCAGTTATGTATAATCCCTGACTGGTCCAAGATGACCAGGATGGGCTTGGATCCATTGCACAGGGCACATTTTCCTAAGCATATTGTTCAGCAAAGGGGCCAGCCATGTCATTAGGGAGAGTGAAGCAGCTTGTCACTCATAGTTCCTCTTGAATTCCCCATTAGCTTTCTGTGTGTGTCACGAGCCAGCCCGCTGCCCTTGGGTATGGTGCATAATGTCCCATGAGCAGTGCTGGAGGGATGTTCAACTGCTAGTCCAGTCAGATTTTGTATGTGACATATGGGAGAAAGGCGGAGGGCACCATTTGGTCCTTTGCTTCAGATATCTTGGGTCAATCATGCTTACCCTCCTCAGGGTATACTTTTTGGAAAGCCTGCATTCAGTTCCCACTCTTTACTCTTCCTTTGCTTTTTGCATGGAAGGGCTCGTAGACATCATGACCTGTATCTTATCTAGGCTTATAAACTGCCACCAACCAAAACTGCCTGACATCATTACGTCCTTTCTTTTTCCTGCATATCTACATAAGAAGATAAATAGCCATAAGTAGTCAGCGTATAGAAAATTGAACATTTTCTCCCAGTCAGTATTGTTGTCAAGAAATGAAGAGCTAACTGAAAGTGAAGGATGGTGGGAATGGAGAAACTAACCCTGTACATTAGGTGCCGTTACAGGGCAACAGAGGGAAAGACAGGTAGTTAGGAATCTCTGATGTCTTCTCCCATTTATTCCTGTCTAGTCACTTATAGACTAATTTGTAAAGCTTGGTTTCTCTTCCCATATGCTGCTTCTTCTGTCTCTTGGTCATGTAGCCAGTGGAAGTAGATCTCATACTTTCTCTTGCTCTAAAGAGAGAGAGTGTGTGTTTGGACTGTAGCCTCTAAAGATGCAGCTCACTGCAGTCAATTTTCTGTTCACTAAGGATGCTATTTCACTCATGATTCCACGCGCCAGTCTTTATATCGGTTAACCAAGAAAATGTCAGGAAATAGACAGAAGTGTTGTGTGAAGAGACTTAGGCCATTTCTACCCTACACTGTTATAATGCTATTATTCAGCTTTCAACCTCCTGTGGAATTCTGCGGTTTGTAGTTTACTGAGGCAAAAGAGCTCTCTGGCTGAGAATTCTAAGTGCCCCTCCCTAAACAACAAACCCCAGAATTCCACAGGATGTTGAAAGTGGGATAATAGCACTATAGCAGTGTAGTGCGGAAATGGCCATAGACTGAAGCCAAGGAGGTGGTAGGAGTATTCAACATCAGTTCCAGGGATCAAGAGCCGGTGCACCTTTGCACCGTGCCTTGACATTTATTAGTTGGTCCTAACAGACTTATTTATTCATGGAGATATCGCTCCAAAGAGCCTCAGGCAATTAATTCTAGCTATCACTTTAGCTTTCCACAAAGCCCTGGTGTAGCATATCTCCAGGTCATTGTGGAAAATAGGAATGGTACCCAGACACTCAACACTGCTCAGCCCCTGGGTCAGATGATGATGATGGTGATGATGATGATGATGGTGATGATGATGATGATGATACAAGATAAGTTTAAGTCAAGAATCAGTGGGGGCGGGGCTTTGCCAGAGCTTTGCAACTACTCAGAGACCAGCCAATTGCTGATACCAGATGTAGGACCAAAGAAATGGGAGGGGCATACATGGCGATCTCCCCCGAAAGACCTGACCAGTGAGGACTGAGGAAGGTTACCCATGTTCATATTTTAACAGGGCCGGTCAATACATGCGGCAGGACTTTGAGAGAGGTACAGCTTGTTGAGGCCTCTCGTTCATAACCTCATCAAAAGTCAAAGCTGACTTAAGATCAAGTAACAACAACAAGAAGACTTGGTTCTTCTCATTAGTTACTTTCAAGTAAATCTTGTTCTTGCATTCTGTGTAGGCAACCCTCAACAGCGATGCCTCGTTGGCAAGGCTTCTACAGAACTTTGATTTCTATGTCTTGCCAGTAATGAACGTGGATGGCTATGAATACACATGGACTACTGTAAGTGCAAGTCTTCCAGCTGTTTATCAAATTTGATCTAGAGATTTGAGAATCACAAGAATAATTTTTTAAAAACCCTGCTGTGAGATGTCAAGCTATTGCCTGTCTCATTTTCTAGAGGTTCCCAATGGAAGTTGTGACCTAAGTCAAACACATTATTGAAACAAATAGTCACAGGCACACTTCACTCTGTGTTGGAGTGAAGCATCAATCTTTGAATGCTTCCATAATATAAAATGTAGACCAATTATCCACAATATCATTTGTGAAAGCTCCACACTGGACTTTGATTGCCTATTTTTTCCATTCCACTACAGGGCCTTGAACTTTATGACACAATTCAGTGCTTAGTTAAGTGTGTGCAGAGTCAAGGAAACATTCACAACCAATGTAAACATTGATTGTGATACTTACCCACCCTTTTCTCTGAAGCCCATGCTAACAATACTGCACTTAGATGGACCCATGACCTGACTCAGTCAGAAGCAATTTTCTATGTTCTACTAAGTTGGTAGTTCTGTTTAGTCTCTGTCAAAAATTATGTATGATTCATTTGATGGGATTCTTCTGCATTCTCTTCTTTTGCAGGTTTAGCCAAATCTAAGTGAACACCTCATCAATCTGAGAGCAGTATTTTTCTTCTTAAGCCCTATTCTTTCACATCTTTAATTCCTTCTTATCCCCCTTCTGTTTATCTAATCGGCTCTTTCTACTTACTGGTATTGCAGAAAAGACCTTAGTAATGCTGAGAACTTTCTAGCAAGTATATTCATATCGGAAGCAAAGCTGCAGCCTTTGTTGTAGTGTCCAAAGAACATGCCTCTATTGTTGTGTGTCTTCAAGTCATTTCTAACTTATGGTGACCCTAAGGTGAACCTATCATAATGTTTGCTTGGCAAGTTTTGTTCAGAGGAAATTTGCCTTTGCCTTCCTCTGATGCTGAGTTTGACTTGCCAAGGTCATCCAACGAGTTTCCATGGATGAGAGGAGATTCGAACCCTGCTCTCCAGTGTTGAAGTCCAATGTTCAAACCACTACACCATGCTGGCTCTTTCACACTCCTTAGTATTATTCCACAAACAACGCCTCAGAAGGAAAAGCAGATATCCCATCATAACATTACTTCTCAGAGCTCTGTTTTTGTAATTATATTTTCTTCTTTGGGAAGTAAACTTAAGAGGACCACACAAAACAGAGTAAAGGCAATCTTATAAGAATTCCAGGAGGGATTATTTTGACAACCAAGCTCAACAGAGGGGAAAGGCAGCCGAAAATGGCCCTGTCCTTAATTGTTTGGATAGAACCCCTTTGGATGGAAAAGGGCCTCTGTTACTGGAAGGCAGTTAAATCTTTCCCTAAGGCAATTATTATTTTTTTTAATTAACTGGCTAAGCTAGACTGCTGAATGGATGCGAAGGCTCACTTTGCCAGTGCGCACACAGCTGTCATGGCTCTTCTCAAAGGCATCGTCTCATGAAGGCACGCACAGAACCACTCCTGCAAGTGCCCAGGTCAATGTCAGAGCAAGCCAGCTTGTGCCTCACCTACATCTGAACCACATCTGAAAAGCCCCTGAAACTGTTCTTAGGGCAGAAGCTTTTTTAAAAAATATTCCTCCAATACTTCCTGCTCTCTTCTCTCTGTCCTGGACAGCTGCCTGCATTCTGTTTCTTTTCTTTTTTTTCCAAATATTTTTATTAAAAATTTAAATGCATAAAAAACAGAGCGGATATACACCGTTAAAAGATATATCCCACTCCCCCCCTCCATCCTTATATTCTCCAGTTGTTTCCATTTACAAAAGAGAAGAACAATCACATTTCCATTTACAAAAAAGAAAAACAGTTACCTTTGTTTCTTTCTTTAGTTCCTTGTATGTTTACGTTTTTATCCAATCCAAAACTCCTTTCCATTCCCTTTCGAAGCTCTGGATGGGTTTGTTTTTCAAAGAGAATGCTAATTTTTCTGTCTCTACCATATCCAGAACTTTTAATTTCCACTCTCCTAAGTCAATATCTTTCTTTTCTTTCCAGTATTGCACATAATTCAACCTTGCAGCTGTTGTCAAATATAACAATATCTTCTGATGACTTCTTATCTCCCTTTGTTGCCCTAACACATTTAACAAATAAAATTCCATTATCATTTCAAAATTCACTTTACAAATTCTTTGAATTTCATCATGTATCCCCTTCCAGAATTTTCTGGCCCTCGTGCTACTATTTCTGTGCTTCCAACAATATTTTAGAAATCTTTACTTTTTGAAGAAATTCAGACAGATTTTTCCCATATTGGTGAGAAGATTTTGTTTCATAAAACAATTTCCCAAAGAATTCTTTGAATTTTTGTTTTATTTTTTCATGTTGAGTAATCAGCTTCTTACCATGCTTCAATTCTACAGTTATATTCCTTTCCTTCCTTTTCTTAAGTTTATATGCTAACCATTTCCCAATTTTGTTAGCATGTTCAAATTGAGTCAGTTTCATCTGTTTCATCTTTTTCTCTATCTCTTCAGTTGTTATTATCACCATCTCTTTCTGTATTTTCTTGATCTCCTGTTGTAATAGTTTTTGTGATGGGTTTGCCTTAATTTCTTTTTCTTTCTCTTGAAGTTTATTCAGTAAAGCTTGGTATTTCTCTCGTCTTTTTTTATTCTGAATTTGTCGCTGCTGTATAAAGAAACCTCTCATTACTGCCTTAGATGCATCCCAGACCGTTTTCATCTTCATATCTTCCTTTATATTTTCTTTAAAATAATGTTTTAAAACTTCTTTCACTTGTTTTACTATCTCTTCGTCGTTTAGTAAGCTGTTGTTCAATCGCCACTGAAATTGTTTAGTCTTCTCTTGTACTTGTAACACCACCGGATGATGATCCAAAATGACCTTAGGCAGTATTTCTACCTTCTTTGCCTCTGGTAACAAATGTTTAGAAATAAAAATCAGATCTATTCGAGACCAAGATTGGTGTACTTCTGAAAAAAAGGTGAAATCTTTATCATTTGGGTGAAAAGTTCTCCATACATCCAAAACAGTTAATTCTTCACACATCTCAAAGAATCTTTTTGGCAGTTTTCCTCTCTTTGCTTGACCTTCTTTACTCTGAGAAATTGTTTTGTCCAATTTAATATCCTGAATTCCATTCCAATCTCCCACAAGGATCCAATCTTCATATTCATATGTTAATATTCTTTGTCGCAATTTCTTGTAAAAATCAGCTTTATCTTCATTTGGGGCATAGACTCAAACCAATATTTTTTTTTTACCATTTTTCAAAATTTCTACGCCCAGTATTCTTCCCTCTTCATCTTTAAACATTTCTTTTGCTTGAATATCTTTATCTATATATATTGTTACACCGCTTTTTCCTCTTTAAGTTTGAAGAAGTAAAACACCAGCCCAGTCTGAAATTATACAAATATTTTTCTTGGTTTTTCTTTATATTAGTCTCTTGTAAAACAGTGATTTGAGGTCTCAGTCTTTCTAAATGGTGAAAAATCTGTCTTCCCTTTGTTTGTGAATTTGTTCCTCATACATTCCATGAGATTATCTTCATATTTGCCATTTTACTGTCTTTACTTCCCCTTTTTCTTTTTCTCTTCTGGTTCTACTGATTCTGACTCTTCTTCAGACATTGGACTGGATTCATCTGCCGCTGCCGCTCCCATCTGCGTAGATTCTACTGTTTTTTCTGGTTTCTTATCTTCTGTTCTTACTGTTTTTGAACCGGTTTTTAAGTGTTTCTCTTGAAATTCTGTTGCTTGCTGAACAGAGCTTATCTTTATTCTTCTGCCTTCAAAGAAAAGGAGAGACCTTCTGGTATCTCCTATCGATATCTTATTTCCAGAGATTGCAGAATCCTTATCAAGAATGCATATTCTCTGCTGCTCCTCATCACACTTGGCAGTACATCCTTAAAAATTTTAATTTCATTCTCATCCACTATTAATTTTTCTTTATAATTTTGCTTGATGATTAAGTCCCGAATCTTCTCCCTGGTGAAGTAGACCACAATATCTCAAGGTAGATCTCTCCGCTTTGCCACTGCCGATTCAATGCATTCTGTTTCTACAAACTGAAATGTTCTTGCTTGTCCCATGCATAATTATGAGTATGTATAATACTCATTTCCCCTGTTCATACAGAACACTCTGATTTTAACTGTGTAAGTTGCTCAAAGGGATTGCGGGAGTATCCTGAACTAGGTGGTAGTCTTCCCAGATGTGTGATTCTGAGTTAGATGTTTGGTTTTCTATTCAGAATTATGCACTGCTGATAACCTTAAGATGTTTATGAAATGTATGTATGTGTGTGTGTGTGCATGCATCTACAGAATCGAATGTGGAGAAAAAGCCGCTCAGTCCACAGCAGCAATGGGTGCATCGGGACAGATTTGAACAGAAATTTCGATGCAGGCTGGTGTGGTAAGATTTAGTTTTGTATTTGATGACTGGTTTCCTGTTAGACAGTTATGATGTCATAAGATAGACGGAGGACCTTGTAACTGTTTTGTATTCATGGTCACAGCACCATTACTATGACTGCAAAAGCCCCTAAAAAGCCCCTTAAAAGCCAGGCATCAGTACCAGGCTAAGGAGTTCTGTGGCACTGTTAAGCAGGGCACGGAAGGATGATGCATCCAGCCCCCTCTCTCAAGCGAGCTACGGAGCGATGAGTTACAACAGGACCCTGCAAGACCCTGTGTGTCACATGCAGGATCTTGGCCACAATTTTTAATGTGCGTAAGTATTTTGACTATACTTATTATTTAAGCATGCAAACTTATACTCCCTTGTCAGCGAGTAAATGTCAGTGATCTCAGTGTGATTTGTGTCAGTAGGCATGTACAGGACTGCTTTGTAAGCATTTCTATAAAGCATACACATATGTGGATGTGCACATATGTGTATGCTCAACCCTCACATTATAAGTGTATGCCATTTCATGATGTGGTTTTATGAGTGCAATTCCAAGCATAGCAAAGATCACACTGTATGTCTGTTCATTAATGGGCAAACAAAAAATCTGATATATGAAAAGACTTCTCAAAGGCTCCGGTCTCCTTAGGCAGCAAAGGTGAAAAGCTCAAGTGAAAATACAGATCATAGGTACACACATTTAATCAGAAAAGCAATAATAATCCTGAATCTCTGACATGAAGTGGCATCCCAATCTACCAGAGGTTCCAGTCTGAAAGTAAGAATACTCCTTCTGCCTGTCTGTATATCAACCGTAACTAGAGAGCCATTTTGAACCTGAAGTACCAAGAAAAAATTCATATGGAAATGTTAAGATTTATATTGGAAATCCAGCATAGGGGTTTATCAAAGCATTTACAGGAAAAAAACGTACATTAGTTGGGAAGGTATACTATGGACTAAAGTGAATGGAAGTACTGCAGGTACTCAATGATAGTCTCTCTCTCTCTCTCTCTCCTTGTTTCCATTCATCATTTCAAGTGAGTAGCACTTTACATAATAGTTCCAGGCAGGTTATGAAGAAACTCCGGAGGAGGTCCCCTTTCAGGATTTCTTAAGTTTCTGAGGAAGAAAATTTTCCCTCCTTTCCATGATGTGAATCCAATCCTCTAGCAGCAAGGAGAAAATGAGACAAGTCTTTACAGGCTTCCCGTCTTTTCGTGCACGAGGCCAATTTCCTTTTCTTATGCTGTGCCAATTAACAAAATCTAATGTGTAAAATAGCATCTATATTGCTGATTTTTAAAAATCAGAATATTTTTCTCTGCATTTGGAGCTTTCTGGGAAAAAAAATAGTCACATACAAGATTAGAGGCAAGGCACACCACAGATCTGAACTTTTGATAGAAAGGGACTGTGTTTCTCAGTACAACACTGGTAAGTGTAACAATAATGCTCTATCTGCATAGGAGTATTTACTTCAGCTCTGAATATCTAGTGAAAATACAAAATGAAAAACGTTCCTAACCTTGTAGTCCACTGGATCCAACACTTTTAAAGGAAACTAGTTTCATATTAACTATATTTATTTTCTTTTTAAAATAAAGGCAAAGGTGCATCTGACAATGACTGTGAAGAGATATACTGTGGACCTTACCCCGAATCTGAACCAGAAGTAAAAGCTGTAGCTAATTTTCTCAGAAAGCACAAGGATCGTATTAAGGCATACATAACAATGCACTCTTATTCTCAGATGGTTCTGTTTCCATATTCTTATACTAAAAATAAAAGTAAAGATCATGATGAACTGGTAAGAATCCTACTAGTATATTTAAATTTAATCCAGCCCTAATGAACTGCCATGTTGCAGTCTTTATGTATGTGGGGGTTTTTTTCCCTTTCCCTTTCCTGGGAAATGCACAGAAGAGACTTCCTTTATCAAAAAAGGGGCTAAATGTTGCAGCCATTTGCTCACAGATTCAGTTTAGATACATTGGTAAACCATGGTTTGATATTATGTGAATGCATAGTAGTGAGAGTCTAGGACTTTCTCAAAGCTTGGAAAGTTACTTTTTAAAACTAATGTGTACCTAAAACTTGTTGTAGTATATAACAGGTAGTTTGTTATCATTACTGATTAAGATGTCCAAATAGTAACTTGTGTTATTCATCACATTGTTCATTATTTTTATATCACTTTTTATTTCTTTTGTGGAGGGAGAACCACCAGGTAAACAGTATCCAAGAAACCTTAATTACTAGAAAATAAAATACACTGAACCCCCAAACCTGTTTAATATTTGATCCTTCCCATTGGTTTATATAACCAGATAGCATACTCTAGTTTATGGCACAGAAGAAGCTAGCCCATATTGTACTACACAGCAGAGACAGGAAATATGGGGTAACAATCAAAATTATGTGAGCAACAGGACTTTCCAGCTACAGCCCCTTGCAAGCCTCTCTCTGAGAGTTCCTGCCCCAAAACAGATTTTGAGGATGTGAAAGAGGCTGCAGGTGGAAAGGGGGATTGTTCTTCCTTCTGCGCTCCACTGATGAACACTGTTCCACTGGCAGGAAGGCCTACTTGAAAACCACCTGTGGTCCAGGAGAGCAACCAAAGGCCTTTGGCTGTTCTCCATTCATTCTGAAGAGACCTGGCAGCGGTTTTAGACTCAAAGGGTTCTGGGGCTTTGGGGGTAATTTTTTGCTCCCAAGGGCTGTACACCCTTGCTCTAGAACAGAATTTCTTTGCATTCATTGAATAAACTGTATGCAGATTTGGGGACATGCTTGCTGTGTTACATTGGACTGGATGGGGACATCTAATCAGATGGTAGTAGAGAAGCAGGACAGCTAACAAGAAATTTCAGACATCTGTCATGAAGACTAATGCAATTCTTACATCTCTAAAAGGAGGATATTATTGCCGGTCACATAGCGCTGACGAAAAGGACTTAGCAGACTATTAAACTGCAAGTTCACAGGGTCAGAAAGACTGATCGTTGTCTGGTTCTGTGAAAAGGTCTCTATGGGCCTTACATAGCAGAGGGAAAGATAGGGCAAAACTGCTAATCACACCCCCAGAGGGCACAATTGGTATGTTTTAGGGGAAGATGGCATCAGAGGAGGCAATAGGGACCCACAGTCTGCTCTTTGCTCATGCCTCCTTTAGGTACTTTTCCAAGAGGATATTTGAATCAAGGATGTGGTCTCAAAATCAATGACATCTTGAAGAACACAGAAAACTCTAACCACTGAAAGAAGTTCCTGTGTTCTTATACAGGGATTAGAAGTTAAACTTAAGTGCACACTAAAAACTAGTCCATTTTTTGTTTTCAGCAACTTGTGGCAAACAAAGTAGCTACTGCTATTAAAACTGCACATCGAAACCACTACCTGGCAGGTTCTGGTGCACAAACTATCTGTAAGTATCTATGTGTGTATGTGCCTTCAAGGTGCCAGTCAACTTAAGGTGACGCCATGAATTTCATAGCCTCTTTTAAGGCAAGGAATATTCAGAGGTGGCCTTGCCAGTTCCTTCTTCTGAAATATAGCCTATAGCACCTATTTGTTGGCAGTCTCCCATCCAAGTACCAACCAGACCTCACCCTGCTTAGCTTCCAAGATCAGCTAGGATTTGGTGCCTTTAGGGTATTTAGGCCTAAGTATATACAGTAGCACAAAAGGAATGTTAAAAGAGACATTCGTTTGTGAAGTTGGCACAGCTCAGGTAAGGTTGCTCAGCTGAACATGGATAATGAGTGTTTCTGGTTGTCTCCTACAGATTTAGCTCCAGGAGGTTCAGATGACTGGGCGTACGACCTTGGTATAAAGTATTCTTTCACCTTTGAACTTCAAGACAAAGGAAGATATGGATTCTTGCTTCCTCAGCGTCTCATTAAACCAACCTGCTACGAAGCACTCACTGGAATCAAAGTAATAGCGTCACATGTTATTAAAAATATGTAAAACACGGTATTCCCTTAAGCGTTGAATAGTATTCCAATTTGCCAGCATACGTGGCCAGACAAATACAATCTGCTTGGTATTATAATTTCAATAAAAAATGAACTTTTTTCTTTGTCATTTATGCAAAATTAACAAGTGTGCTAAATACTTGTTACAGTTAGCCCTTCACTTTTGGGTGGGTTAGGGGCACAAGACCCCCATGAAAGTGGAAAAACCATGAATAAAAATTAAAATTGGGAATGCTATTTTTTTTTGGGAACAGTGCAGAGATTCCTAGAGAGAACCTATTTTTCTTCATGGCAGGGACAAATACATTAAGAACTTTTTAAATAATTAAATAAATGAAATAAAATGACACACAAATAATTAAACCCATGAATGCTGAACCTGTGAAAGTGGAGGACCAAACTGTAATTTCTCATAAGCAAATTGTTAATACAAATGGCCATCACTTAAAAGAGTTTCTTTCTCAAAGCCTGAAGCTACACGTTCTAGGAAAACCATCACAAGTTGCCAGAACCAATCAAGAAATGCATCAACAGTATGTATATTTCATTTGTGTACCCAGGATCCTCACAGAAGATACAGACTACTGTTGTCATCCTGTTGATTAGTCCCAAACAGGCTAGGTCCATTTGCTCAGTTTGCTTTATAGTGAGTCAACACATAGATGAATCCCATTAATTCAAGGGGCTGACTCTAACAATAGGATTAACAATAGGATTTAGGCTATTTATTAGGCACGCTATTGAAATGGAACCTCTGTGCAGAGGTACACTTATGACAATTAATCAGTAATGGCCAATTGCTTTCCTCTTTGTTAGCATAAGAGATATCTGACAACCAGTGCTGGCAACAGATTACAAATCTAATCCAATAAGGCAGTTTTTGTACTTTTAATTTCACATTGTTTAAGTGACACGGTGGTCAAATAGAGCAGGATGGACTTCAGCAAATCTGGAGGCCAATTTGGCAGCCCTGCCAAATTTGGGGCAAATCACATCCACCAAATTTTGTCAGCAAACCAGGGCAGGACATTTCAATGAGCAGGATATTCTTATTTTAACGAGATTTCTCCTAGCTTTTCTCCTGCTGAAATTCATTTAATGCAAGCATCTTCTGCTTGATGTCTTTTAGTGATTTCCCAATAAAGTTGTGTAGTGTGATTTGGTGCTTGGTTTTGCTCTCTGTGTTTACTGGTGTCTTGTGTTCTGCATAAGGAGAAAGGCTGGATATAAACAGAAAACAAGTGTATAAATAATTGAGGGCCCATATGAAGCTTGCAGACCACATATTGCCAAACTGTGAAGTTAAGGATTAAGAACTTCACATATTTATTTGCATTAAATTATGCCACTGATACCTTTGTCTGGCAGAACTACCCATTTCTCAGATTTGGCAGGAACATTTGGACACAAAACAGCCATCATTGGCAGTAGCATAATTAACAAACTGATTCCATCTAAATACAGTAAGGTCTGATAGACTGGTTTCACTGATAAAAGTGGGACATTATTTACAAGGAGTATGTAGCCAAGTAGTAGTTTTTTTAAAAAAAAAATGCAGGACTGGATCTAGACTTGATGCTAACCATCAGCTCTACAAGAAAGGGGAAGTGGAAGTCATTATGCATCCTCTTCCTTTAGCACAGTGAAATCCCACTTAATTCAAGTTGGTACCCAACCCAAAAGAGAACTTCAGTGGTTAACCTGAATTCTGCTTTTCACATAAATATTTCTGGATGAAATAGAGACTTGTCAGATGCCTTGGGATTTGGTGCAAGTTGTACCTGTATTTACTGTGTGTGTATGTATGTATGTGTATATTTGTGTGTGTGTGTGTGTGTAAATGATACATTTCCTGTTTATTGTGAATTTCAGCCACAAATTTTAAAACCCAAGGTATGTGTTTTCTCTCTCAAGAATTTCCAACAGAGACAAGGATAAATTCCCAAGCCTTCTGTCTTCATTGTCTTGGGTTCTCCTGTACTTCTGGGTGCATGTTGAATGGGGGAAGGGAGGGAACGACCTTTGCCAGAAGATTTTCCTCTTTCTCCTTCTCTCATTACACTTCCAATTATCTGACTGAACCTTGCTTCTTCTTTCTTTTATTTTACCTATGCCTACACTACAGTTAGTCATACCTCAACCAGGGGGAAAAAAAGAGTGATAAAACCAAAGTATATTTAGGCATGACTGGATGCAGAAACAGGAACAACCATTATGACATGTGAATTCAAGAAACAAGATAGACTGACATTTACAGTAACTAGCTTACCATTAAATGTAAATTCTTACTAATAAGCTCATTTTACCAATGAAAATTTAAACACAGCTTTAAAAAATGTGAACAAAAATCCAAACTGTTTTCTTCTTAAAAATTTAATAGCAGGTGATAAAACATATCTCCAAAATGGACATTTTCACACTTACATACAAGTGAGTTATTAAATAAGATCCATGGTTAGAACTCAATGTTATAAAACATGCAGCAAAACAGACAGACTGGTCTGCGAATTTTTGTACTGAATACCTTCCTTGATGTCCCATGTGACAATCCACCCACTGGGCCAGTTTAGATGCAATAAGAGCAAAATACTTCAGAATTCTGGCTTAGCAGGAACAGGCAGGCATACTAGCGCTTGTTGCACGATACTTATTGGCTCTGCCTGCCAGTGGGAACGGTTAAATAAACTAGGAAACTCTGTTCATAGTTCATTCAGTGCTAGGTCCAAACTGGTATCCCTGGATTTTGTTCTCCAAAACAGAATCTTAAGCCAAGAACAAATTGCAGCTTATGATTCTTGCTTTTTAGGAGGCCAGTAAGCCAGTTTAGACATAAAAGTAAAGAAACTATATAGAAAAGTTTCCCTAATTGTTTAATTGCTCCCACTAGCAGCATGCCTACTAATTCTTGACAAGCCAGAACTTGGGGGAAAAATGGCTGATTGTAACTGAACTGTCCCAATGGATAAAGAATGTTATTTTCCTCTTCCAGTACTGTCCTACTTCAAAAGAATCAAGATGGACATTTCAATACTATCAAACAGGGAAAAGACGAAAGGGGATGGCTCAGGACATGCATATTTCTGGAATATACGGTTGTGAAAGTTTAGAGTCCTCTGTCTTTTCTTGTCCAGAAACTTGTTGCATAGTCTTGCGTTTAAACAATCGTAGACTCAACCGGAGCAACTCATTGTCCACTACTGGAGGATTTGTGTAGGTTTGTTTCGTTGTGCCCTGTTTTGAGAACAAATGCAAGTTAGTTATGGTTGAACGGTAGATTTAAATGTTGTAGCTCTACAAATTTAACTATGTTAGGTTGCACTAATATTTGTGAAGCAGTATTTGTTAGCCTTCACCATGTACACCACCCAGTCTACTGGATGGCAGAAAAGCAAAGCTGAAGATATATGTCTAATAGTAAACTTAGACACGTAAACAAAATGGAAAAACTCTATTAAGGCAAAGTAAAACAAAATCAGCATTACATAAAAAGAACACAACGGCGACAAAGATGGTGACTGAGATCCTGCACTGGGAGATAAATGTGTTATCACATAACCTGTATCTCTGTAGCTACACACACAATGCAACTTGCAAGCAATGCAGCCCCCTTCCCCTGCCACAACACAGCCATTTCTACATTGTCAGAAAGCAGGAAGATCAGTGGGGAAGCATCCATGTGGGGAAGCATGTTTTCCTGTAGCTGTATGTGCTGCAACAGGCATCCACAGGAACCTTCGGGGATCCCTGGGAAGCCCCAAAATGACACCCTTGCAGTGTGTTCAGCTAAAGGGAAATAGCTGGATATATCCCTGCTGATCCTCCCTGCTCTCCGACAACACAGAATTTGCGGTTGGAGAAAGCTGTGCTACATACAAGGTGGGTTTTAGAAGGGATTTTGGTTGTTGTCAATTGGAACATAATTCTGAATTTCACAACAGCCAAAAAAGTGAGTTGTGGTGGTGTTAAGTCCAATTTATACCATTGTAACTCACCAACAGAATGCCAGCTGGTATTTTTGTCAAGGATTTCTAGTCTCCAGAAATAAACACTGAATATTGTTTCAGGAGAACAGTGCTTCTTAAGCAACCAAGTCATCAAGGCAAAGCAGATTATTAAATTCCCACTGGTTTTATAAGGGAAAAAAATGTTTCACTATAAATGGCAAAACCTAATGCAGTGGAAGCTTGTTTAGATGGCTTACGAAACATGTTACAGTTGTATAACTGAAGGATTCAACAAGAAATCAATCTCTAACTTAAAAGATACAGTCAAGTCATCCTGGATTTGCTGGGTGTTGCACAGGCATTTTTCTGTGTGGCAGCCATATGCCCTATACACTTGCCTTTTCATTTTTCACTAGCTGCCTACGAATTGCAGAATCCCTCCTGAAGCACAGGGCTTTGCAGCAAGGGCCAAGGTTGCACAGCAGACCAGCTCGCTCTTCCTTTCGCAGCAAGGCAGCCATGTTCAGGGCTCCAAATTCATGTCCAAACAAGTTCTCTGCATCTACAAAGAGGCAGCACAAATATATAAAAATATGATCTACATTCTTTTAAAATGGTGAAAAAGGGTGATGGTGATGATAATTGAGAGAGCAGTGGTTTCTCAAATGATTGGTCCTCGGTTATAGAATTCTCCCCATTGGAAAGTTACAGAATCTGAGCATGGTTCAGGAATGCTAACATAAAAATTCCTTGTTCAGACTACCTTCTCCTAATCTGAGTTAAGCAGTGTTTTCTATCCCAAGAATAACTGAGTCCATGGATCCCTAAAGGCACGAGTTTTTTTAAAAATTAAACACAAAATATAGAAACATGAGTAGCTTTTTTTCATGTCTATATCAGGACCTGCTTATACAATCACTATCTCGACATTCCATGCACATTGGGGGATCCCGGGCTGTACATCCTACCTTCTCCCAGTCACCACCTATTGTGTGATGCAATCAGTGTCCCAGACCATGATCCTCTTTTCTTTTCTTTTTAGGAGGAGTAAATACCCTAGGAATTGAGCATAAGTATGTGCTGCAAGGTTGCCTGGCGTGGTGTACACGCACTAGAAGAGGATAACCTGATCATAGAGCCTGACTGAGTACGCGGCTCCTAGTCAGCAATTAAATAAATCTGCTCTCTTGTCTCCAACTATTCCACATGTATCACTGGGCAAAACATCAGAAGTCCAAGTGAACTGCTTATGAGGCTAAATCCTAAATGGCACACAGAAAAAGATTTCAACAATCCATCACATTCCCATGTGGCCAAGCAACAGAATCCAGGATGGGTAGATGAAAAGAGGCAGCGGTGCAGAGCAAAGATTGCTTCTTAGTTATTGGGATATCATAAGCAGGGAACATATCCATGTAGCCCCCCCAACAGCATTTCCATTCCTACAGAGAGAGGTAAATAGTGACAAATCCTATCCTCCAGTCCTGGAACTAGGCAGTTAAGCTCTCACTGACAAGAAACCTAGAGGATTTGGGGAATTGGGGGGGGGGCATGCAGTTTTTCATAAATATCTTTTTCATAAATATTTTCCATAAATATCCTTTTTTTGATAGATAGAAATCCCCCTTCCACTCATATATGCATGACACCTACCATCCTGTTGCAGAACTATGAACAGCCATTCCACAGAGCTGACTTGACGTAGCCCCCATAGTGCGATGCACATCCTTCCATCCCAACCCAAGTAATGCAATCCTGAAATGTCTTCCAGCTCATATCCAGGTAGTCCTAGGAATGAGTAGTTACCTTTTGGTTTCTCCAATGTTCTCTGGCATGTCTCCTTAATTTTTGTGAAGAGTGAAGGGCCAGCCAATTGTTTGGAAATGCCCACTCTCAACATGACAGCACCTGGAGTAAATTTTAAAAGAGCAGCTCCAGGCTCTCGTGGCTCTTTTGGCTGCTTTGGCATAAGACTAGACCAGTCTACATCTATGACGTCCACAGGATCTGTAAAAACATATACAGAGATGAAATCATCATCCTGCCCAGGGAGCATGGCCAGGTACAACAGATCCCAATGGATGGTGCTACACAAGTTACCACATGAAGGATACCGCAGTCACTTCAATGGCTAGGAATGTGGGAGCCTGAAATTTGTCAGTCATCTATCTCTGAATGAACAAAGAAGCAGTTGCTGGCTTCAAAGCAGTACAGAGCAGGGAGGAGAAAAGAGCAGAACCCTTTAGAGTTTTCATTCTTGACGCAAAGCAAGGAGAGAGTTAAGTCATGTCAAAGTCAGCATGAGTGTTAGCACATTGACAAACTATACATCTAGGAGTGTAGGAAGTATTCTGTATGATATGTAGCAACCATTTTGATTTGCAAACAGCTGAAGGATGTTTTCCTCTCTTCTCAACTTCCTTGGTTATTAAGCTCAGTTTACTTGTGAGCAGGACATTGTTTGGCAGTTTCTACATTTTGCAGTTCCAACAGAGCTAATCTGCACAGTGTTTTTGAGGAAAGACATCAAGCATCAACATAACAAAGTTTTGTAACCACAATAACTGCATCATTCCACTTTCCTAGTTCAAGCCTGGGAAAGGGAAGACTGAACATACATTTTTTATGATCCAACAATGTTTTCCTTGTGCATCAGATTGAAAAAGGCAATAGCAACAAAACTGCCCACTTGGAAAGGCAGAACGAAATGGATCCAAATCATATCATACTCTGATTTGACCCACCAAGGACTAACTGGTCAGCATAGCCTTTTAACCACTGAACAAATGGATTTTAGGTATAAATTGAGAAACCATGCCCCATTTTCAAAACTCCACTGTGAAAACAAAGCCTGGCCAAATTCAAATCTTACGACTCCAGTTCAAAAAAATAAGATTTGCACTCATGTGTTCCTTCCTTCTCTCTCCTCTGATGTGTCCAGATTTGGTATAGGTATCCTGGCTTTACAACACAGTTTCTTTCTCATGATGTATGAACAAGAAAGCCATGGCTCAAGCACTCCTTACAAATGAGCATATCAGGTAAAGATCTAATACAATATTGTTTTTATGGTGGACTGTTTTAAGATTTCCAGGACTCGGGTCATGACAGACTACTTTATGGCCCAACAAAGTGTCTTCACCTTTCCTACGATAAGTAAAGCAGATATTACACAAAACTAACAAGTCCAGGCCACCACTTTCACATGTGAAATTTATGCCAGCTGCAGAATCGGTGCCATTTTGGAAGAGAAGGCTGACTTTCTTTTAGCACCCCCAGCCCCTGCCGAAAAGAGATCTGCCACACTTACCTGGCATTTTTTCCTCATCCTGCTGCTCCTCTCTTTTTTAGCATCACCTGCCAAAATTTCATCCAATTCATCATCACTGATTGGCTCATATTCTCCAGCACCAGATCCCATTGACTGCGTATCATCTATTTTGGCTTCATCATCTCCACCTACAGAAACATGGCAAAATGTATCTCTTAACACTCTTTCAAAGATGAGCAAAATGCAGATATTTCTTGGGAGAATGGATCAGAGGAAGGAAGACTGGTATAGATACTGCTTCCATCTCTATCCCCTACTATGGAGGTAATAAACTCGATAGCTGCAGTGGGGGGGGGAGTCATGGAAGGAAAGAGTAAAATACATTTTCATGCAGACACCCACATTCTTCATATTCCAGGCAGCAGACACTCTCTGATAGGCTAAAATTGGAAGCAGGCCCAGGGTCAGAACATGCAAACAAGAGAAAATGAGATACTTAGTCCTCCACTAAGACCACCCCCACAGGTATCTGGTATCCTAAAAAAGCAGAAAAATTAAATGGACTGCCTCTCTCCCCTTCCTCAAATATTTCACCTTCTACATTTTCTGCCTTCTCAGCTTCAACTCCATCTTCAAAGCCTTGCAAAGGTCCCACATCTTTGTCCAGTCTCTCCTTCTCTAGGGAAGTTGAGTCCAGACAGATCGTCTCAAACTCCTGGCGTTCTTTGACTTGTTTTGTTTCACTGTGTTTTGATAACTCTGTTTGAGAGGAGGTGCTAACACCTCGGTCTCTTTCAGCATTCTCGGGAACAGGCCTCTCCTTCTCACGATCCGTATCTCTCCGTTTTTCCCTCTGTCTGTCACGTTCTCGAATTCTGTCCCGGTCTCTGCTCCTCAACCAGTCTTTAGCTGTATCTCGATCCCAGTCTCTCGTCCTACCATCTCGTCTTTCTCGGTCCCGTTCACGATCGTGGTCATGTCTGTCTCTGTCCTGAACTCGCTCCCGACTGTCAAAAGACCCAGATCGGGAATGGCCTTGACGATCTGATTCAGGAGAACTTCGCCTTGAACTGTGGCTTCTTGAATCCTGCCGATCTAAATGCAATATTAAGACAATGTGGAAATCATGTTGCAGATCAATGGAAGGCATAATTAACTGCATCAAAACAGCCTAACATCCTTCAATATAACTTTTAACTTGAAATCAGAACTTAAGAACAAAACTTTCCAACTAAATGAAATCCTAAGTGAGATGTCAAAATCTTACCAAACCTGTAAATAAGGCTTAGGTGTTCACCCTTCTTGCCCTTCTCTTATTCCACTTGTGTGCTTGGCTTTGGGGCTAATTGGCTTTTTAAACCACAATTCCCCATGATGTCATGCCTAGGAAACTATTATTTTAAGTACTGCTTTGCACATCATAATATGATCCAGGGTAGCTTAGAACAGGTTCCCTAATTCCTTCACAACCACAATTTCAGGACTGATGGGAAGTCTCCCTCAGCAAGTTTAATAGCTCAGAAATGTGAGTGTTAAAACTACTGTGATAGCATTAACTCAAAAATTAACTTTACTCGCTCCTTGTGTCTTTTTTGGCAATAACGTATCAACGTCATACTATTAACATCACACTAACTGGTAACAGCATATCAGTGATACATTATTTTTAAATGAGGAGAATCATTTAAATGAGAAAGATCATATTATTCCTAGAAGTAACAAATTAATATAACATGAAATGACTATTCAAGCAGTTAAAACAAGATAACAACTTTTAAAATTATAGTTAAAATTGTAATTATAAATTATGGGGAATAGATAACATTGCAATGAATTAATTCTAATTTGTGTGCACACTCAGTCAGCTCAGAAATCGACACCCAAAATGAGAAGAAAACCACTGCTGTACATGTACATCTAACCACAAATTACTGAAGAGAACTTCTTGATCCTTGCCAGCAAGATAATTATACAGTGTTTTTGTGACAATATTCCCTTGGAATACAGATTACATTCTTGAGGATTCAGTCAGTGGTAGTCTGGAGGAGGGGAGAAATCTGTGAGGGCTACCTGCCAGTGGTGGAAGGGGCTAAGACTCCTCATTCACACACTTTCTCATCAACTATTCACCTCTCTGACCAATGGCTCCTTTCTCTCTACCCCCCTTCTCATCTTCTCTCCGTGAGACCTTATTTCACTTATTTTCCTTCCTGTGGCCTCTCTTCACTCTTTACTGTGCCATCACTCAAACATTTCTTGAAAGCCTTGTTGCTGTGGGTCTACGGGGGGAGGGGGCAATATGTCACAGCCCGCAAGGAGACTTAACTCTTCCCTCTCCAGCCATGACATTCTCCCCTGGAGCAATCAGAAAAGATTCCACCAGCAGATGAAACTTTTTAAGAAGTCTGCACCATATGAGAGCGGGACCAAGGAAGGCTCATTGCTGTCTGGATGGATAGCCCTATGTGGACAAAAGTTGCCACTGCCACTACTGAAGCATGTCCTGGTTAAGAAACACTTTACAATCTCTTTTTAACTTATTTGTTTTATTTTACACTATATAATTTATTCTACTTTATGGTAAAATCTGTAAAGGAAAAACTTCAGTAGGCTAAAGACAGTTATGAAATAGTTGTGTGAACTTTTCTGCATCCCTTGATACTGTAAATCTCCTCCCTGAAGCATCTCCTGGGGGTTAAGAAAGGTCTGAAATATGAGGGGGGAGGTATAATGGGAGTAGGGAATTAAAAGAAATTGAGTTGAGACAAGCAAAGCAATGCAACCAGAGCTACCTGAAGAGGTGCTGCGGCTGGGAACACCTCGTTTTAGCTGATCAATTCTTGATTTCCGCTCTCCGGCAATTTCTAGACATCTTTTCTCTCTGTCACTGGAGCTGCTATGCAAGATCTTCTTCAAATTAATCTGGTCATCTCCACTGCGGTGTGCAGAATCATTGGAAGGTGATCGGAGTCTACTTGAGGTATGGCTTCGATTGCTGCACAGACTGCTGCTCCGCTTCTGTTCAGCAGGTTTGACGCGTGGGGTATCTTCAACAACATGAGGTGTTTCCACATTTTCAGCTCTTGTTCGGTGGCTACTTCTATGGGGTTCCTCTAAACTTCTTTCCAGAATAGGTTCACTGCGCTCTGGAACATCTTCATCTGACCAGTCACTGAATGTGGTCTCTTCTCTTTAGGAGGAACTTCTACCACCACAGCCTTCTCAGGCACAACTTCTACCAACTCCTCCCTTGTGGTTACAGGCGGTGTCCTTGGCCCTTTCTTCTTTTTCTGGTGTGAACCACTGTCCTCTTCAGAAGCTTCAGAATCTCCTTTTGATCTCTTGCGTTTTTTTTCAGTATTTTTCTTCTTTGGAACTTTCTTGGGAGAAAAGACTTGAGTCTTCTCTGGAGCTGGCTCACTGACATAGCGCTCTACTCCAACATCATCCTCTTTCTTCTTTTTTGTAGCCTTTTTCTGCACTTTAGCCTTCTTCTTATCCTCATGCAAATGATCAGCTGTCTCTCGTTCTTCAGAAGCCCGATTACTCACAGTCTCTTGGGCCCTGCTCCTTGAACTTTCATTGATCTCTCGCTGCTCTCGTGGTTTCTCCCCAGAAGTCCCTCGCTCTTTCAAGTCACTTTCTTCATAATGCCTGGAGCTGTCCTTTCTCTCTGGCTTTCGGTCACTGTCTTTCCATCGGCTCTGCTTGTCTTCTGAAAGGTGTGTAGGACTAAGTGAGCGTGATTCTTGAGGTCGCACCACCTGACTTGGCAATCTGCGCTTCTCATCTGCAAAAGATGCCAAACATGTCAAGATGTTTCATTTCTATACTGACCTTTATACCCACCTCAATTACTTAAGTGGGCCTAACTTTCAGGGAGAGAATCTCACATCACTTGTCCCCACAGAAGTGGGGGGATACCTTTTTAAACTCATATGCTAAAAACAAACAAACGAAACAAACAAACAAACAAAGACATACATGCATCAGTTTGGAGGTTTGACCTTGGAGATGCTCACGGAAAAATTCATCAGCATGCACACACTCTCTTTTCCTAATCTTATAATTACTCCCCAACAGCCAAATTAGTTTTAAATGAAGGTTTTAAAGTTAGCGCTGTTAAGTTCTGTAGGGAGTTACAATGGGAACAGGAAAATGATGATGAGAAAGAATTTATCCTCCACAAGTGAACAGCCTCATATTCACACTTTTCAAGATCTGTAATACATCTCAGGTATCAAGACAGAAATCCAGAAAACAAAGCTAACTATTTCAGGATGTCTTTAGATAAGGTGAAGGATGGGAAGTCTTTGGCCCTTCAGACAGTTTGGACTACAACTCCTACAACTGTACCCCTGTACAAATGCCCATGCTGTGTGGGGATGATGGATGCTGAACTCTAAGAATATCTGGAGGATCAACGATTTCCTACTCCCGCTTTAAACAGATCATATACCTGCAATGATAAATGTAGCTTTTAAGACTTACAAATATTCTTAAAAAGTTAGTTTTGGATGGAACATCTTGCTGTATGACCTATTTATTATATAGTCAACTCTCCATTTTTGTGGGCTCAGCACTCGCAGATTTGATTTTTCATGGGTTTATTTATCTATTCACTAAAAAAAACTTTACCGTTTTTCCCCTGCCATGGAAAAAACCACGTTCCCTCTAGGAATCTCTAGGTCCTCCAATACAATTCTATGGTCCACTTCTACCAGAAGTCTCCTACAGGGAACACTTCTCTAGGCACTGCTAAATCTTCCAGCATGACTCTATGGCCCACTTCTGCCAGAAGCTAATCACAGAATTGCACTAGAGGACCTAGAGATTCCAAGCAAAATGTTCCGAGGTAAAAAACAAAACAAAATTTATTTATTTTTTGCAATTTTTATTTTTTTCACTTCCGCAGGGATCTTGTGCCCCAACCCCCATGAAAATTGGAGGGCAGACTGATCTCATTTGCTGTTTTGGTCACATATAGATTTCTGTGCAGTGAATCCCCACTGGTATGGCCTTTTCTTAATATGTTTGAACTATTATCACTATGGAGATGCAGACAAAATTATCTATTACATGCCCTGGGAATCTTGACTTCTAAGTTTCTGCAATTTACTTTCATTCAGTTTCAAGCTCCTCTTTGTTTAAATATCTTCTTTACTTCTTTATGATAAGAGTGCCTCTCAATGTTGTTCATGTGGCATGGAGAGGGCAGATGACTGGGAATGGAACAGACTATGAAATGTACTAAGAAAACTGCTGCACCCAAGAAATCATTAATCTACAAGAATGGCAAACTTTTAACCAAAAAGCAGGATGGGGGGGGAGGGGGAAAAACCATTTTTTAAAAAAAATCTTGCCTGCTTTTCTATTTCAGCTAGCAAAATGGCAGCTATTATTTCTAACCTGCAAGCTAGCATGGAATCTTACTTACTTTGATCATCTCCACTATTGTAGGCATCACTGTCATGTGAATGCTCACGGCGACGTTTGGGAGACTTACGTGGGCTAGGGCTACTTTCATTTCTGTGACGTTTTCTAAATTAGACCAAAAACAAACAAACAAAACAGAATGTTATCAAGTCCTATGAACCTGAGTTCCAGGAAATCTCATGGAATGTGGCAAATCAGGTAAGCTAACCTTAATTCCAGTACCTGAATCTGTGAAACAGGCTTCGCTTCACCTTCCTATAACACCTCATTCGAATGATAAACCACCCATATATCTAATTTTTTTTACCGTCTCATGATGCACACATATAGAGATACAAAACCAAATAATGAACATTTAGTTCATTTCCCTTTAAAACATGAACTTACTTTGACTTCCTGTCTTCACGGCTATCTCTTGTAGTTCTCTCTTCCCGAACATCTTCTCTCTTCTCTCTGCGTTCTTCTCTTCCTCTCTCTTTTTCATCCCATTCTCTCTGTCGCTCTCTCTCCTTTTCTCTTTCACGTCCTCTTTCTCTTTCTCTTTCTCTTTCCCTTTCCCGTTCCCTCTCCCGTTCTCGTTCTCGTTCCCTTTCTCTTTCCCGTTCCCGTTCTCTCTCCCTATCTCTCTCATGGTCTCTGTCCCGTTCACGTTCTCTGTCTTTATCCCGCTCTCTCTCACGATCTCGTTCACGGGCACGATCACGTTCTGCTTCTCTGTCTCTTTCCCGTTCCCTCTCCCGGTCTCTAGGCCTTTCGTCTCTTCTATCGTCACCCCTTTCCGCCCTCCGTTCTTCTAGTCTTTCATCACGTTCAAGGTCATCATTTCTTCCTTGATGTCGTGTGGGTGAACTTGCTCTCTGATCTGTAATAAGACATGGATTACAGGACCATGTATAAATGGAAAGGTTCATTTCATAATTTAGTTAATTGCATGATGCTTGCATACACTAATTCTTTTAAATTTCAAACTGCCGCAATGGGCTTCAATCAACTGTGGCAATTAATAACTGTGGGAAACGCAGCCTGCAGAGCAGACCAATGACTTCTGAATTTGTCCAGGGCTATCCGTATTTATAAAACTATCCAAATTCAAGGAAGAATGAAGGGGGGATCACAGCTTAGCAGCAGGTATAGAAAGTCCCAGAATAAATTTTAGCATCTCCAATTAAAAGGATTTCAAGTAGCAGATGATGAGAAATTACTCTGCCTGAATCCTTGGAATGGGGTTTCTCAACCAGGACTGCCTGGAACCCAAGGGTTCTGTGAGCCATCATAAGGAGTTCTGTGAGAAGTCGTGATTAAAAAAAAAAGCCACCCTTTTTTAATTAAAAAAAGATGTAGAAATAATAATTTTTATGCACAGGTTCCCTGAGACATGAAATTTACTCCAGAGGGTCTTCCACAGTTAAAAAGTTGAGAATGGCTGCCTTGGAAAATTACTGTCAGGCAGAGTAAACAACAGTGGGCATCATGAACAACAGTGAATTTCATAAACAACTTAGGACAGACTATTACTTTATTAACAAAATGCCCACCATTATTTCAGGAGGTCTATGTAAAAGGGAAAGATGAATGTATTAAGGATAATCAGAGATGAAACCTTAACTGCAGGAATCCTCTTGCTGAAGGTTGCTTTTCCATTTAAAAAAATCTGCTGAAGTACAATGTTATGTTCCTCCATAAGACTGTATGCCAACTAAGGAGTGCAACCTTGTCTCTGCCAGTGGGGACAAATTTGATATCAAGAATCAGATTTCCTTCCCTCTGGAGAATCAGCCCTAGCCTGAGGGTTTTGTTTCCTTGCTTATGGTGGAGCAAACTGAATGGGAACAAGTCACTACAGATGTCTTCTAAAAATATGTCAAGAGGTTCAACAGCCCAGTGAGCTAGCAACTAAGAAAAAAAAATCAAATGATACTCACCCCGTTCTCTGTTGTCACGCTTGTCCCGTTCTCCATGTCTTCTCTCAAAGGAAGAATCCCTTGCATGCTCCCGGCTTTCGTAGCGATCCCTCTCAGGATAACTGCTTCGTGATTCCCAGCTGTCATGGTAGCTACTACTAGTATTGTGGCTGTCAGCCTGAGATCCCCTTGTTCCTCGACTACCTGATAAAAATGTACATATAGAAAACATGGAAGCATCTCCACTATCACAATTCAATTTTACAGAATTAGTAAAAATAAAATAAACCTAAAAGTTAGTTTTAATGAACCAACAGATATAGTATTGTTATTGTTCCAGCATGCACCCTGGTGAGTTAGAACTATATTCCTAAGTAAATCTAAAGACTTGCTCGCAGAATGAAAAGTCTGCCATAAAAGAGACAAAAACAAAAAATCAAAGCTAGAAAAAACCATGAAGTTCTTTGTTCCAATTTCTGCTCAAAAGCTCTGTCTTTGACAAATCATCCTTCTGCAAATTAGCCCAAACTCCAGAATAAATAATTCTGCATGCAAAGAGCTGTGGCAGCACAAATCTATGAACTAACAGAGCAATTACTCCAACTAAGTTTGAACTTATGAGTGGACTGAAAGCCATTTACAGACAGCTCAAATTAATGACAAAGATTTGTATGGATTAAGTATTTTAAAGCTTTCCAGCTGCTAAACTGGAAGACAGTAAATCAACACATTTGACAATAACAGGAAAAGGGCCAAACATTAATTCTCTTAAGTTGTAAGAGACCAAATAACATCTAAAAGGAAGAAATCCACTGAATTCATATCTTCCCATTACCCACCTCCCTCACAGCATTTCAGTTTTTTGAATACCTACAGCATACAGATTCATTAAAGAGTATGGCAGCTAAATTTGGAGAAATTATGAAAGGAAAAGAGTTCCATTTTAATGAAATTTCTACCATATTGATTAAACCATTCTTTACACGGGGAACCATACAAAGGTAAACGTAGTATTTCACTTTTTGTACCCTTGTCTGATAATTCAGGACCTCTTCCTCTACTTCTTCCAGATGTTCTAGATTCATTTCTAGTTTCATTCCTTGAGTCTGTCCTCGTTTCAGCACGTGAACTCTCTTCTCTTCCATGGCTTCTTCCATAGCTACGCGGTTCCTCCAAATATTGCTCTTCCTTTTTATGGCTGTCTCGACTCTCTCTGTCTCTGTAGTCACTTGCATCTCGTGTGGAACGCAGGTCCCTTTGATCACGACTTTCTTTAGCGTCTCGGCTACAGTCCCTTGAATCCCGAGTAATCTCCCGTGAGTCCCGGGTGTCCCGAGATTCTCTTAGATCTCTACGGTCTCTGTTATCTCGGGTTTCCCTTCGATCTCGTCCATCCCGAGATTCTCGATCATCTCTGTGATCCCGAGGGGTACTCTGTTCTTGGTCATAGTCGCGTTCATCTCTGTTATCTCTCTCTCTTCCCCTTTTTCCTCTAGTCTCTGAAAATGCATTTAACATACAGTCACTCGACAATGGAATAAAAACCTGAAATGAAATCTATTACAATTAGAGGGGGAAAAAAACGCCCATGAAAAATAATTTTTTAAATGGAGTTTGGTGACAACCTAAATGCATGAATTTGTTTTCTTAACTTCATCTAATGCTGGTATTAAAAATGTATTTGTGTTCAAGAACTAAAAAAGTCACAAGGATCAATCCCTTTGGGATGGAAAGAATATTTGAAGACCTGGAGGAGGATGAAAAAGAGACTTCTTGAAGGTCAAGACATCCCAACATGGGGAATCCTGGCCAAAGCCCAGGCCCTGGAATCCTGCATCAACAAGGCACAGCATAACTATACCACATCTCCTTTCTCTTAACCCCAGAGATTCACAATCTTATCATGCCCCCTCAACATAGCCATGATGTCATCCTCTGAGACCTCTGGAGGTTCTTCAGGAATTCCTGCATCATTCTGCATCTGACTATCGGAACACAGTTGGACAATTTTTGGCTGTTCCCCTATCCTCCCCAGCCACTACATCACCATATGCGGGGGGGAGAAATCCTGCAACTAAATATTGTCCCAAGTTTCATGGATAGCTGTTTAGAGGAAATAAAATATACCCTAAAGGAGTAACATGTTTCAGAATGAAAATGGATAAAAAATGGTTATTGCCAGGGGGAAAATGCAGTCTTTCTTCCACTGGTCAGTGCACAGCACAGGAAAATAGTATCTCTTAATCTGGAGGAAGACTTAAAATAATTTGCAAATCAATTTTCTCCACACTGTGAGAATGTTTTCAAAAACTGCAAATTTTCTATGATGTTTTTACTGCTGGGAGAAAATTGAAAACATTATTTGTTTGCCTCTGTGAAAATGAAATAAATTGAAAATTATATCCCTACTTATCTCCCTTTGTGGGTGGTCATGGGGTGGAATACATTTTATTTAATACATTACACAAAATGGAAGAAGGGAAATAATTTCTATCTCTGAAATCTGCTTCCCAAAACAAATGCTTCATTGACAGGGCTAGGCATGATTAGGTAGAATATAGTCACCCTGAAGTTACTGCAAGCTTTCTATTAGGATTTTATTTTCTCTTTCTCTATCTCTTCCTGACCAATTTTCCACAATTTTCCTCAGTTACCCTCACTACTATTCAGAGCAACTCCAAATTTAAAATTGTATGCATTCAATTATATTACATCAAACAAAGGTTTTAATAATTATTTTAAAATACACAGGAAATACTACAAAGCATTAAAAAAACCTAAAAATATTACAATGTAGCTATACAGTATACAATGCTCTAGGCTTCCCCATACTTCTCTTGCTCTGGCAAAAAAGGTGAAATTCTCTAGGAGCATTGGTTGCAGGGTCCCCCTCTCCCCAGCACTGTTCGACATTTGGGTATCTGGCGCTGGCAAAACCTAGAGCTGACAAAGTTGCCTAGCCCTCTTCTCTAAACAATGACAAGTGACAGGACATTTTTCTAACTACTTCAAAATTGTATTAAAAATATTAAATCACACAGAACATACCTTTCAAAATTGCCTAACTGAAGCCACATTATAAAATGTGTACTTTCAAAATTGCAATCAGAAAACCAAGTGAGAAAATAGAGAGCAAGTATTCTTTTAAACAGTTTAAATAGACAACTATCATTTCTGCAGCTCCCTTATTTTCTGAACAATTGTAGCAATGTGGCTTTTCCCCCCAATATGTTGTAATTAAGATTTTTCAGTGTCTTGAATTTCTCCTATTTGGCTCTAGTGGTGGCAGGAGGCAGAACCTCAGCTTCTGCCTATCTGCTCCAGCACATGTATGTATGTCCTATCCACAGGTTGAGTGACACGAGAATCTGGTAGGAAGTTTGCAATTCCTTTATCTTAACCTTGAATATAAACTGTAGCTCTAGCAGTAATTTTTCATTTCAGTGGATAATTTGCAGGTTAACTGCATTTGGCTAAATGCCTTGTGCTGGAGCCATGAAGTGCTCTTATTCAATCACAGACTGATCAACCAAGCAAGACTGACTTGGCATGCCACCAGTACTGATGTCATTGTGGTGCCCAGCCAAAAAGCCTTTAGTTAAGGGATTTTAGCTTCAATTCGTATATGACATTAAATTGTTTAAAACTGTTGAAATCATTTTAGTCTGTAGGCTGCCCTGATTTTGTCTGATATAAGGTAGGATATAGACAGTAAATAAAATATCTTTCCTTCTAATAACTTAATTCTGTGAGGTCTAACTGTTGACAGTTATAGCTGGCTAAGAAATCATGGCTGGCTCCTAAAGTCCAATTAACCACAATGTGCTGGCTCAAAATATTTACATCTTTCAATTGACTGAACCTGATTCCAATTTGTTTCAATGCACAAATTATCCCATTGCAAGAAGCAAGTCAACTTATCCACAATAAAATAATATTATGATGTGCAGGTTCATCTCTTCAACAACTTTTCCTTTACCCTGAAGAAATACAAGAAGCTATCTGTTCACAGCAAGCCTTACGTTATAGTCCTCAATACTTTTTTCCTGAAACAGCAACTAGTATGAGTATGATGGTCACAGTTTCATATTCATGCTATCTCCATTCTGCTATCCATTTTGGATTTTTTGGGGGAGGAAATTCTAAATACACTATTCAGGATTTTACTATAATCTAGTATAGTATAACTTATTTCTAAAAATTCCCTATTTTTAACCTGATTTTTTCATCTCAGAATTTTGACTGATCCTATTCTAGACAACACCCTCAAAGAACTGTAGAATAGGAAAATGGAACAATTTCCCTCAAACACACCTACAGGATGCTTCTTTCTAGGAAAGACTTTCTGGGAAATCTTTAGTAATTGTTTCTACATATAGACCTGAGCCTGGAGTTAGGGCAATTAATTCTATACACTTTTCACAACTTTTGATAAGCAAATCTGATAGTAATGTTTCACGCTTTATACTTAACCCTAAAGTTAGCAATTCCAGATTTGAGTCTAGGAACTCCTGTGATAAAGAGTATCCAGCTTACCACTTTAAAAAATTTACATGGGCTACAAATATAGAGATTGTTTTTATGCTTATTCATACCATCCCTTCTTTCATGGCGTCGATCATGTGAATGTGAAATCCGCTCACGATCGTGTCGGCTTCTCTCTCTTACGGGTGAACGATGCCTTGAAGGGGTCTGCTTTTGTTGAGGAGACGGTGAGGCTCTGTGAGGATAAGGAGAGGAGGAACGGCCTACAGGAGGGGAAGCTGTCCTTTTGTAAGAGGGGGAAGGAGTCCTCTTGTGACGTGGGGAAGGAGAACGCCTCTGAATAGAAGAACCTGACTGAGATGAGGAGGAATGATGTCTTGAAGATACAGGGGAATGATGGTGTGTTGGTGGTGAAGCAGACCTGCAGGTGGAGAAATTTTAAAATGTTTGTGCCGTGTCCATTTTAAGCCTGAAAACACCCTTTTCAATTGATGACTTCTTGCTGAAACTGTACGCCTGTTGTCTTCTGTAAGCTCAGGTATACGTCTCAGAATGTTCCTAAAAATTCATTCAAGGCCAATCTAAATGCGTCAAGGGAGAAAAGGTGGTCCCATACCCTTGCATGCCCCCAGGTGCAGTTTTGCCAGCTTGAGTTCTGCCCTGCATTAGGATAAGGAACTCTATGTCCCAGGTTCTGGTTCATGACCTGAAAATGGAATATTTTTACTTTTATTTATTTCCAATATTTATATGCCAACCAATAACAGTGTTTTTCTTGGTAGTTTCTAGCACTTAGATTATACATGCCTATGCAATCTCAGCCTCTGTAGAGTGTTTACTTGTATTCCTCTGCTCTTCCTCATAAGAACCCAGAGGAACTCATGTATGGTTCCCAAATGGTATTAAGGTAGCTTGAAGAACCAGAATTTGCTTACTTTCAAGCAATGAAGTGTTCAGATCATTCTCTCATCCAACATGTGCACAGAAACGCTATAGTTAACAAGGAAAATAGCCTCCCTCTTTCTGGTATTTCGCTGCCTCCATTTTTGTGCATAACATATAAAAATGTCCTGTTTTCAGATTCTTCTGTAAATGGGATACTTTGGACTAAACGTGTACCAAGTGCCAGCTGTTTAGTTAAGTGTGAAAGTAACCTCACTACTTTATGGTAGTATGCTGGACATCCAGAAAATTAGGAAAGAAACAAATATATGCCATTTCTGAGTACTTATAATTGTGATTACATGTTTTCTAAGTTTTAGGTTCTGAGGCAGTGTTGAAGAGCTTTTTATATTTGACACAAGCAAATCAATCCTAAAACGTCTTTATGCACAAAAATATACTCTTCTGAAAGACCGGATACGTGTTCTCAGCTGATGTAGAAAGCACTGCTCTCTCCACCTGTCCAAGCTGAAGCCTAATCAAGTATGTGAAAAGACAAAAGCACTACCCACAAAGATGAATGACTATTTTCTGTGTGCAGCCTGACTTGTTCTATCAAATCATACCTTATGTTGCAAGTGTGTGGGGAAAATGTGCCCCCAAAGGTGTTTTTGACACTCCCAGGGCTCCCAATACCTCAATTTCTTCTCATTCTCCCCCATGCCTCCCTTATCCCCCGAGTGTATGAGGTGCATGGGGGGGGTTAACGCTTTAAAAACTGAAGATGACCCTTCAAAGTCCCATGGAGGGCCAATGCCCCTCCCTAATCACTGGCAGTGGCTCACTCTTACTCTTTTTATAAGATAAATATATCCCACTGTGTCCTGTTTTCAGGTTTCCTAGGTAAAGTTAAATTGTCCCAATTATTTGATAGACTTGTGAATAAATGAGGCTACACACACTCACACGCAGTAAACAAGCAGTAAACAAGATATAATTATTCTACCTGCAAGATGGTGAAAAAGAATGTTTATGGCTGCTTGACTTAGCCGGAGCCCAAGACGCCTGCCTTCTCCTTGTGGAAGGGGAATATTCTCTTGAAGGAGAAGAATTACTCCCAGAATGTTCTTCTGGACTAGGTGAACGTCTCTGTCTGTGGGAACCTTCTGAGGGATCTCTTAAGAATAAACAGAGGTGTGATATCACCAATGGTGTAATGGAGACAACTGCTTGTAGCTTTCATCAGCCTGGTCTCATCTACAGTTAAACATATTCCTTCACAGATCTTTTTGCATTGGACAATGGATTGATAAGTTATTGGACCTATTAGGTACCTGACGGTGGCAAACTGTAATTGTTTGTCATCTCCTGTATATGTTTCCCTTGTGGAGGGAGGCCTCTGGGTCCCACTTGCCCCACACTTCTGTTCTAACAAGGAAGGGATGAGGCAGACCACCCAAAATGTAGTGCCACCAATACGCTGACATCCAAGTCAGTGACCATAAGCAGCTCTGAAAGATGTGGTACTTTCTCAGGGAAAGAATCCCCCTACAGAGCACCCTCACACCCTCAAATTCTGTTCTAGTGGGCAGGTGGAGCAAGTCTTCAGGGATGTATACAAAGGAGAAGAGAGATGAGGAAAGCGGACATTCATCTGCACAATGTTGGTTATCGCCCTCAATGTTTATCTCAATGTTTGGCAGCAGCAAGGAACATGTCTGAACAGCCTAAGTGAAGCTCTGTTCCTCCAAGTTAGAAAGTGAACAGAAGAAGAAATGTCTCTCAGGTTCTTAATGTCTATCACTTAACCAAGAGAAATCCCATCAACGACTGCTACTTATTTTTTAACAGTCATGTCTACTGTCAGCCTATTTCAGAATATTACAAAAGAAGACACTCAGTTATTTTTGTCTCTGTGCATTTGTGAAAAATGCACAGTAATCAAATGTATCCTCTTAAACAAGAACAACAAACCAGACATACATAAGCCCTTATGTTTTTAGTAGTTCATGGATTAGTAATGTTGCAGATATAGCCAATTTAAAACCTATACACAAACAATAAATTTAAAACCTATACACAAACAATAAAGCAAATACCTCTGCTTCTCCTTTTTTTCTTTATTATGTCTTTCCAAGTCACGGCCTCTCTCTTTTACCTCCCTTGGCTTCTCTTCCAACCGTTCTTTAACTTTATGTTTTTCTTTATGTTTTTTTGCTTGTGCGGTCTCCTCTTGCACTGGTGGAGGTGGACTAGGTGTACGAGGGCCTTTCTTTTTGTTGTGGTTGCTTTTTGAACTCCTAAAAATCCAGTAAAAAAATTAAGTATTTCAGGGGTTAATCACAGTACTGCCTGAAAAAAAAATGCAGATTTTTTTAAAAAAAACACCTTTGCAGTAACTCTCTAAATGTTCAGCAAAAAGAATTCTATACCACTTGTTTTCACCTAAAGTCTACCACGGTCATTCAAATCAAGGGCTTCCATCTTCAGTGTGGTTGCCATGTGGAAGCCTCACATATTTTAACCAATGCTTACTTCAATAAGCTTTAGACCACTAAATCAATTAATGCAGAACACACCATTTTACTTACAGAACACCCCTACGTACTAACCGCTGTTGGTCCAAGAGGGGTGAAGAAACTGCAGAAGTCTTCTTTTCCCTCTTACTAACAGACGATGAAGATTTTGGGCTCAGTCTTAGTTTTGGAGATTTGCTAGATTTTCTTGGTGAAGGTGAGGATAACTTCGATCCAACAGCCTCTGGAGAAATCTTTTAAGAAGCAAATCAGTTAATCCTATCCTGCCGCAGTTAATTTCTTTTACGTTGCTATCTGCATCTTAATATGTACAGGTACATATCACTGAAGGCTGAACCACATTATTCATTCAACAGGCATCCACTTTCAATGCACTTTCCCTACAAAGTAATATTTTTTCTAAGACTTTTTAAAAATGGTGAATTTTTGAACTCCAAGAGACAGGATAAGAAGGAACCATAAATCTCTGCCTCAAGGCTAAGGAAACCTTTGGTTAAAAGAGTACAGTTTCTTTCCCTCTTTAACCCTTGTATGAGATGTGCTCCTGGTGGTATCAAGTCCAAGGCCAAAACACTGGTCAGAGGTTCTCAAGGGACCAGACTCCATTCCTCCTCCCATCTCCCCACATGCATAGAAGATGTGAAGCTGACGGCACACTCTGCCAAGGCTTGTTGACTTCACTCATCCTTCACCTTTGCCACATGCAGAAGAGGAACAAAGCACACAGGGAACATAGTGGAGGAACAAAGCCAGCAAAGCAACATCAGGACTCAGGTGGCCCTCTGAGTTTGCAGGTGGCTTACAGAATTCCTTCTATTACATTTGAGAAGTGAGGATTTCTTTCCCAGGAGCCAGGGCTGGGGGAGGCACCTCTGCAGGCTAAAGGGAGAACCTGCACAGGCCAGTCTGAGTGAAGGATAGAGGCTCCTCAATCTTATTGTCCTTGCTGACTCAAGTACTTAGCTCACAGTAAAATCCAGGTCAAGTGACATGGGTATTTTTTTGGGTACTTCTTATGTAGTTTCAAATTATAAAATACGTTATACTATCACTCTTTAAAACCGAAGAGCAGAGGAAAGAACCTCATGTTAATATATTCGTAAATACTAATTCAGGAATCATCCGCTTTCCCTGCTGGCAAGAATCACCAGATTTAGAACTATTTATAACTTTAAAAAACAATAGCAAAAATAGCTCTGATTCCATCTGATGCTTTATTTTTGTAAGGTGATCTAGCAAGCTCAAGAAAAATCACCTTAATTGCTAATAAGCAAGACAAAGTGGAGTTCATCAATGCTGATGTTGAAAGGTAGGACTTAAAGGCAGGAAAGATTGTGACAGCAGGCACAGCAATTTAAAGTAAGAAAAGCACTTTAAAAAAAATCACTTATACTGCAAGCAGAGTGTATCTTCTCTGTCACCCTCTGCATACTGTATGTCCTGCACTTCAAAAAAAGCTGAAATACTTGCTAGGGGGAGGGGTACAGGTGTAAAGAAATTAGTGACACCCTCTAACTGGCATGAGCAAAAGTGCCACCTCTGCAAGTACCAATGAATAATCAGTACCTGTAAAGATCAGTGTGAATGAGAGATCTACTATGGATGAAATTCTGATTTGTTTTCTGTTACAATGGCTTTACTTATGAAAGGTCATTCACCAGTCTTAAACTACAGTTAATTGACTCCTGCAAAATATTTCAAGTACAGCCACTAAAATGCAAGCACATTAAAGACAAATCTTAATTCTAATATGTTCGAGTTGTGTAGGGGAGGACAAAGAGTAATTGCTACAACCACTGTTTGTGGAAGAAAAAGGAAACTGAAGCAGATGCGGTCTTTAACAACAGCAGACAAATAAGTAGTGTTTGCAGGATCTGGTCAATTATTAATTCCTAATTTTTACTGGCTAGCTGATGCTTATTTTCAAGATACAAACCTCCTTTTTAATTACTATTTCTTCCCTTTTCTCCATGTTTTCCTCTTCAAGCTTCATTAACTCTCTCTGAATCTTCTGGCGTTTCATTTCCAGAGAAAGTTCGTGGTCATAATCGTAGTTAACGTCTCCGTTATCAGAATCTTCATTTATAAAAGAAGGAAAAATAAAGCAGATATGATGACTATAATATAACAGATTAAACTACAGGATCTAGACTGATTAATTTAACATTGCTACAAATCAAAAAAAGAATATATTTCTTGGAATGGGAAATTATTCAGTAACGGCACTGCCCAATTTACTGTACCACAGAATCTACTTATTTTACCACATTTTATTTTTATCCCATCATTTCTCCAAGTAGTTCAGGACAGCATACACTGTTCTTTGCTCCACTTCTTCCATTCTACACTATGTTGGACATTCTGACCAATACGCTACCCCATCACACACATATATTTATATTCCTAAAGAGAGAAGAGACATGAAACGAGAGAGGGAGGAGAGCCAGAATTGAGGAAAAGTGGGCAGAAAAAAGAAATTAGTGTCCTTCCCACCATTTCTCTGTTTCCAAGCACACTAGCAGAGTACTAAAGAGGCTACTGGACTACTATTACATGGATTGTTGTTTGCCACAATTTTTGGCCTCTGTAGCACAAATCCTTCTGAGAACTTCATTCTTACCAGTTATTCCAGTTCTCTCTCTCCTGCCTATACTGTGTTTTCCCCCATCCTCTGGATATTATGCGATTCTTCACTCCGTCCCCTTCTTTAGTCAGTATTCACATATTGCTCTTGTTTGTTTCTGTTCCCTCATTACATTTTTTTCTGTGCATGTTATCCCCAGCGATTTCCACATCCTACAATTCTCTTCATGCCACATCTTAGTTTCTTGTTTTTTTCCTTTAATCTATTTTGCTTCATTTCAGTTCTCCCACAGATTTACTGCTCCTTTGCCAAATTCAGCAGTAACAATCCCTAAGTCTTTTACTTTTCCAGCAATTCACATGAGTCATGCTGCAGATTCAGATGAGCCACAGAGTTTGACTGGATGGCTTGAAAGACTGCCACCAATTCCATCTCTATGGAAAGCTCTACACATTAGAGCTACAGCATGAACCCCGAGTTCATATACTCCTAGGTTTGAACCCCAGCCTCTCCAACTAAAGAAACCTTGGCAAGCGTGGTTAGGGAAGGGCTTTTTGCAAGTTCATGGAATGCTACTATCAGAGAATGTAACATCAATCTTACAGAAAAATCCTGTGTGTTTTTATTCAAAAGTCAGTCTTATGTTCATCAGGGCTATGTAAAAAGTATATTTAGGTTGGCAAACTAAACAGACCCATGATTTGACTCAGTAGCTTGCATAATTACATTCACACAACTTTAAATCTAAAAACAGAACCTGTGTAGATATTGCAGAGCAAAACTTAATTCCCATTTGCCACAGGCATTGGAAGAACCATGAAGATGCTCCATGAAAGAAGTCAGCAAGTGCTTCAAAGAGCAAGTATTTCTGTACCCTCATAGTCTTGCAAAGAGTCAAGGATAGACTTACGTGGATCCTGTGTTGTGCAAGTATCACAAATTAAGGATTTTTAAAGGATATTAATTAGGTACAGCACTATTTTGGATTTATGAATTCATATCACTAGAAGAAAAGTATATGTCTTTGGTATTTCACTGAACTTTCTTTTAATCAGGGGTAAGGAGCCTTTGGTCACACGTGTCTTTTGCGCTACAGCTCCCACAATATGCTAACATTGTACATCCTAGGTAGGACTGATGGCAGTTGTGGACCAAAATATGTGAGCACCAAACCTTTGTCACCCCTGACACAAAGCAGAATTTTATCACATCAAAAATTAAGGCTTTATGTGTCAGAGGAGAGTAAAATGCAACCTTACAGCTATTGCTGGACTGCAATTCCAATCAGCCCTATCAAGCCTGGCCAACAGTGATGAATGCTGGAAGCTGCAATTCAGCAACATTTGGAAGGCAGATATAAAATTTCTAGAAATTCTGAAGCCACAGGGGCAGGGTTTTTTTTGGGAAGGGGAGTTTACTTTACTTGTAATTGTTACAAATGGAGCTACAAATTTATGAATTATAAAAACTGGTTTTGGTTTTGACATTTTCTTAAGATCAAGCAAAAAACAATAAAAACAGATGAAACTATTAACATTATTAAAACAAAGAAAATTATTTTGCTGCTGCTATTTCTCCTTAGGGTCTGGCAGACGAAAAGCACTCGTTCCCATAAAAAAAAATAACAAAAGGTAACTACAACCAGGAACTGCAATGATTTGATATTCCACATAGCCTTACGCAAAAATCTTCCTGTTACATTGTTCATAGAAATAAATTTGTGGAGTAAATATACAAAAACCTTGCTCTAAACATTTTATTCATTATTTTAAAAGAAAATATTCCACAATTCTTTTCTTCTGGTGATACGAGGCTTTAACGAAAAAGTCATTTTCCCCCCTAATTTTTTCTAGTTTTTTTTCTTCTCAGCCTTTACATCTTTAGGAGGGCCTCATTTCGGCTACTACATTCAATATGGGTGCTGGGTTTTTCTTTTCCTTTTATTTGCAAATTAAAACACCTATGCAGACAGCTATGCACAAGCAAGGACCAATTCTCCAAATAACGTAACAAAGGAAAACTGCAGAATTTATATAGATTTTTAAGAGAAGTTCTAAAATTATACAATATAATTGAAATTTCTTGAGTACCACACACTTGAATGAATTTAGACTGCCTCCTTACTTGAGGATTCAAAATACAGTGGCCATAAACTAACTATATATCTTCTTCTGTGGAGAAGACTACAGAAATAAATGTTTACTTCCCTTTCTAGTTCCTTTTTTTCCATTTTGAATTTAGCAGCCTATCCCACCTACCGTCTCTATTTGTTTCCCAGTCAGGATTTTCTTCTTCACTTTCTGGAGTCCTCTCCTTTGTAATTTTAATATCTTCCTTCCCCCTGTGCCTTCCTCGTGAGGACTCTTTCTACACAGAAAAAAAAGAGGGCTAAGTGAAATTAGTTGCATTTTAAAAGTAAAGATTGGAAACAGATGCACTGAACAATTTTATGGTAGCCTGAGTTTAATCAGCTTCTTAGAAGATATGTTAATGTCTCTAATTCAGTTTCAGATTTCAAAATCAATAGGAATGAAAATTCAAAGAACCACAAAATGTACCTCTTCTTTCAGCACACATCAAGAGATAACTACAATGAATAATCAAAAAGAGAAAGGCCTGGTTCACATTCTATGATGTTCTGTCTCAATCCAATTCAATAACCAGACTTTATGGATGAATCCAGAAAGGCTTTATTAAAGATTAGATAGAGCATAAAGACACTGCATTTGCCAGAAGTGAAGATACAGCATAGGTTTTAAGGACTTCCCCAAATCCCCCTCCCAGAGATTCCATGTTCACATTCTTTCCCACACAACACCAGGCTATACCAGCTTTCTAAAATGACCTTGGTTCCCAGGTTCTGGCCTACATGCCCCTCCCAACACCCAAACAGGAAAGCCATCAAAGTGATATGGTAACAGAGCACCTAAACAGGCCAACTAGCATGCCAGAGGAGCCTAACTTGGTGTCCCCACTAACAGATATAATGCTAAGCCATGGTTGAATATTAAAGAATAAAAGCTGACATATGATTTGGGATTGTGCACTCCCTTTTTACCATGCACTGGGAGTGGAGTGAAATTAAAGGTTTCTGATTATCTTTTTTAAAAAGCTAGTTTTCATCGAAACACAGAAAACTATACCATGTTAAGAAAGCCAAATCCTAACTTCAGAAGTTGGCTTTTGAGTCCTGCCTTGATGGAAACATTAGCTATGGTTGCCAATTCACATACAATGGGAAGGTAAGGTTCACAAGGGCATCTTAGTTTCTTTGTTCACATAAAGGAAGGAAGAGCTAATCAGCAGCATGTGAATGCACAGATCTTGTTCATCTCTTCACTTATCAAGCCAGATTTGTTTGCCTAAGCCAATGCTGTGCTTTGCTGAAACCACAGGTTGTTCACAAAGCAGTCTCTTAAACTATAGTACAAATGAAGTAACTATTGTTTGAACAAGCCAATGATCTTGTATTTGGACATAATAGGACACTGCTGTTTATTTAAAATCTCAAATGCTTTCCTCCTCTCATATGCACAAGAGAAACAAGGTAGGAAGTGCAGAAGTTTAAGGTTTATGCTTGCCTTTGCTTGTCTTGCAAAACTACATTTATAGTTTCACCACATCTGAACTCAGTCTATTTTAAAGTATTTGGAATATTGAAAAGCAAAAGTTATCAACTGAAACCCTTTAAAGCCAAGAACAGTTTCTTCATAACTCAAAGGCTTCCACTCAGTTTGGTCCCCATGCTTCTGAGATTCAGCAAACAGGTCTAACGAAGCTCGTCAACTCTCAGAGGAAATAAAGTTATATACTATGAATCAAGAAGACTTGCAAGGACACCATGTACAGCTCATTTCTGTACAATGGTAATACATTTACAACTTTCTCCAGAGGTTATTAATGACACAAATGAACCAGCAGTATGCAAAGAACAGATTCAAACTTCTAGGAGGGCTTTCCATGGGAGACCAAAGCATAGGCCTTAATTCTGAGGTCAGAACTTATGAGAGGGCTAGTTGGAATATGGTCCAATGGCAAACTGTGATAGATTATATAAAACACACACGAGCTCTGAACCTTTCAAGGCCTTGAACATGAGTCAGCAGTGTGATGCAGCAGCCAAGAAAGCCAATGCAATTCTCGGCTGCATCAACAGGAGTATGGTGTCTAGATCGAGGGAGATACTGGTACCACTCTACTCTGTTTTGGTTAGACCTCATCTTGAATACTGTGTCCAGTTCTGGGCACCCCAATTCAAGAAGGACATGGTCAAGCTGGAGCAAGTCCAGAGAAGGGGGACCAAAATGGTGAGGGGCCTGGAAGCCATGCCCTATGAGGATAGACTTAGAGAGCTGGGGATGTTTAGTCTGCAGAAGAGAAGGTTAAGAGGGGACATGATAGCTATGTTTAAATATTTGAAGGGATGCCATGTAGAGGAAGGAGAGGGCTTGTTTTCTGCTGCTCCAGAGACCAGGACAAGGAGCAGTGGATTCAAAGCTGCAGGAAGGGAGATTCCACCTGAACCTCAGGAAGAACTTCTTGACAGTCAGGGCTGTCCGGCAGTGGAATATGCTGCCTCGGAGTGTAGTGGAGTCTCCTTCCTCGGAGGTTTTTAAGCAGAGGATAGATGGCCATCTGTCGGGAATGCTTTGAGGGTGTTCCTGCATAGCAGGGGGTTGGACTGGATGGCCCGTGTGGTCTCTTCCAACTCTACATTTCTATGATTCTATGGACAACAGATACTGGAAGGAAGAAGAAGCAGATGACAGCAGTACTGTGTCTGAACCTCCTAGAAAGCACTGCACTGGGGAAACTGGTAGCAAAGGAGCTCTGAAGTCCACTACGTCAAGCTTTCATGGACATGTTTCTTCTCCCATACCCTGATAGTGACAAGTAAACAGCTTGAACAAGACAGCTGCATATACACAAAGATCACAACTCAGATGAACACTGGCTTCAATAACACAAAAAAGCAAGTCAAATCCCATTAAACTGACCTTCTTATAAATAATATTTGATTGCACAACAAGAGACAAAGTGAAATGTTTCTTATTTCTTACATCTATGCTCAACAGACAGTAGTAATCTATCCCCTGCAACCAAATGGGAAGGGAACATTTATTTCTGAAACACCCGCGTGCCAAAATTCACCAAGTACAATTTCTTCCATGCAGACCCATCTTTTGATCGGGCATAAAGGAGAGCTCTACTTGTATCCTAAGTCAAAGAGCATCAGTCAAAATCCAGACTTACTGTGGCAATCTGGAGTAGAACTTTGTCTGTAAAAGAAGGCCAAGCCGTTTGTCCTTTTTACAGCAATCTGAAGGAGTCTGGGCCTAATCCTAATCCAGTCATCCCTAACCTAAGTACCTCTGAACATTATGGATTACAACTCTCACCATGCTTGACCACTGGTCATCCTGTTTGGAGCAGAAGGAAATCACAGTCCAAAATATCTGGTCCATGTCATACAGTGCACCCTCCTAAAATGCAGGGATTTCATCCCAGGAACTCCACATAAAACAAACAAAGCAAATGCTCACATCACATTATCTTCAATGGAAGCAATGTAGGCATATCCATTGCTTTCGCTGACGATAACGAATGTGATGCTTTGCACAACCTCAGATTCATATATGCTGAGGTCACACCACAAGAGGGCACACTGTATTGGGAGAGGCTGCTATCACTAAGAAAACCGTCAGCACAGAAACAGATGTCGTTATGTTGTTGCTGGGTGGGTAGATGGGCAGAAGATACGGTGGAAGATACCTTGAAAAGGAACAGCCAATGGTAATCGCAATGTTAGGAAGGAAAATAATTCAGAGAACTTATTTCATTGTAAATAACAAATGTTTTCAAAGGAAAGTTTCAGGACCCTTACAAGACCAGTTCCACAGAGTATGTGGCAAAGCAATAACAATTTAAATCTCCATCAGGGCTTTAATTCTACCAGTCTCTCAACAGGAATCACAAAAATGATTAAGACTTAAAATTTCCCAGAATTCTTAAAGAGAATATCCCTGTGCAGACTACACAAATAATCAGTTCTCATTCTTTACAACATTAAGAAAGAACAAAGTGTACTCACAGTAAATTGAAGACTATGTTCCACTGAAATAATAACGGTTTGAAATTACCATTTGAAGCAAATTTGACTACTGCCACACTGTAATATTAAACAGATTGTATTTCCAATGTGGGTACAAGTGGAATACTTAATGATGGGGTTTCTTGCCCAAAAACAGATTACTCTTTATTAAATGAAGTTGGCAGATAGAAAAAAAAATTCAGGGTTAAAAAAGTTACATGTGTTTTTTATGTGTACATTTATTTTATATTCAATTAGTTAAACATCACATACTGAACACATTATCTTCTATCAGTTACATACCTAAACACAGAAAGTTCACCTGGACTGAAGGCAGCCTTAGTCATAACTGGAAGGGGCATCCTGAAATCACTAGGACAAACTGATTGTGTGCTATTAATTTAAATGCACCTACTGCATGTACAGCTAAGTCTGAATCCAACAAAGGATTCAGTTACAAAGAGTAGGATCCACAAGTTGTGCCAGTAGAAGTATGTACTGAGGACCCCAGGAAATGCCTGAGATGTGAGGCCAGGGACTGCAGAATGTATGCGAGTGCCTATGTGTGAGCACATGACAGCCACAGTTAGTGAAAATGTGAATCAAGCTCCAACACCAGCAAAGACTTGAAGGGGGATAAGATATGCCAAGAAAGGCAAGAAAAAGTCCTGTTACATGAATGGACATCTGAATGTGCAAATATGGACCCAGCCAATAGTTTAACCTATCAAATTAAGGCCAGGTTCCCTAACAACTGCCCCAGGAACAACCAGTAGGAATTTTCTCTCATCTGCAGGCTCTTAAGCAACATCACAAACTGTTTTTGAAACTTCTCACAGTTTTAAAAAAGTATTTACTATAGTCCATGGGGAGAGTGTGTTGCTTATTACTGCAAAAGACACAGACTTTTCTCCATTTCTCACTCTCTTTGCAGTCTGCTGTACTCCCCAAAAGTGGCTTTGGAGTGCTTAGGAACCTTCCACTACCATGGGAAAGGTAGCACTGGAGGTTGATGGTGGGAAGAGGAGTTTAGCAAAAGTGATTTTATACATGCCTTCTCCCAGCAGCAAGTCCTCACTTTCCCAGTTCTCTCCACAACCTTAATAAGACCATCTATTCATAGAGCAGCAAATCTGAAGCCAGTCAGGGGTGTTTTGAAAGACGCACACCTTTACTTTACTACTATTAAAGTAGTCTTGTAAACAGATGGACCTATTCTTACCCTGGCAGGAGAAGACTGCTCTTCTGTATTATGCTTCTGTGGTTCTGTTTCAATGTCTTGTCGCTTATTCTTCATTCTTTCCCGAAGATCCCCTGTAGGCCTTTCTGGTGACCTATACAAAGTAGACAAAAAGAACAGCTGCTTTTACAAAATTTATGTTTAAAACTTGCATTATATAGCTTTGTAGCTTGACATTTCATACTTCAGATTGCACATGAACACTGCTTTTCCTGTGTGTTTAACATAGCTCCCTTCATGTAACATCAATATAGAATACTTATCCCCAAACCTTCTAAACTGCAGTTGAATCTGTCCAGGCTGAAGGAGCTCTACTGAACTACTTCAACTACTGTTGAAGAATGGCACAGATAATCTCAGATCTACAAAAAGTACTGGCCACACTATCAAAGCCCTACCTCATTCCAAAAAAGGTAAGAAACGAGGTACTAACTAGCTGTTCTTGTGCAAGAGCTGTTCATTCACATCAGACCACATATATGATAAGTTGAGATATAAAATTATTAAATTCTATGGCAAACTGACATCTCATCATTTTGAAGCTCTCTATTTTAGCAGTTTTAATCCCCACCGCCAGAAAAATCTTCAACATTCTCCCTGTCTATCCTTGAACAATGCAATAAGACAAAATATTAAACATACAATGTTTAACAGAAAACCAGAGCTGATTTTATATTTTCCAAGTAAAAAAAATGGATGCCTTCTTAAAATAAAGTGTATCCAGATTAAAAAAAAACCAGTAGCTGGAAGCTTCCTATTGAAGATTTAAGCTCTCTTGTTACACATTAATAAGAAAGCACAAAAGCTAGAATCATAATATTTTAGTTATTTCACTGAGAATCACCTTCTAGAAATTTCTAAAAGTTATGGAACACAATACTCATACTGAGATTAAAGTATTTTCAGTGTTCAGTTTTCAGAGGTAATGTATATTTGTCTGGCATTCAAAGATAAGAAGTAAAAATTCCACTGGACTAACTAAAATTTCAGGAATGGGTAAAGAAGCTTTTTGAACACTGGAAACTGGTATAACTATCCTTACATGTTGTTTCTATATTTTCCAAAGCTGAATAAAACTCTGAGATCCAAACTTCAGGGTATGTGTGGTCACTCTGAGTTAGCTACACTGATGGTTCTTAACCATCAGTTCTATGATTCTATGAACCCTTTCTTTACCAAGACCCCAAAACTTAATTCAAGAGTTAAATATTTACATTTACTTTTAAGTATTCAAATATTTATTTAAAATTGCTGATCAAGGGGTCTTCAAATTAGGAAGCAGTTTGGGCATGTGCACATGCCTGCCACAGTGTCCCTTTCATCAGGGATGCCGCGGCGGGGGGGGGGATTGAGGATGCTGAAACTGCTCCCTCATTTGCAAATAAGGGAGCATTCCGGATGCACGCACATGCCTTCTGCTGTGTCCCCTTCATCAGAGATGCAACAGCAGGGAAGGTGCAAGTGCTGAAACTGCTCCCTCACCTGCAAACAAGGGAGCAGCTTGGGCATGCACACATGCCTGCCACCATGTCCCTCAGCACCCACACCCTCTGCTGCTACACAGAAGACACAATAAAACATAGCATCCTGTGCAGCAACTGCAGCACTCTTCTGAAAAATTACTCACTCAGATTGCTTGTTCACATCTGTGGGGAGCCCAGAGAAGGAAAGAAGGGAAGGAGGGAGGGAGGGAGGGAGGGTAGGGGATGGAGGGAGAGGGAGAGGGAGAGCAGAGGCAGAAGGAAGGTACTTGCCAGATGGTTTCCATCTGTAAGTGATGAACCTGAGTGTCTCCTCTTGAACTCTTTCATCCAGCCTAACACTCAATGTGGAGTTCCCTCTCCCTCCCTTCTTGAGGAGCAAAGAGTTATCCAAGTGCACAGACATACTCCCTCCCCTCTTTTTCTCTCTTTTCTGAGAAAAGCAAGCCATTGGTAGAGACGTGTTGCTGCTGCTGCTGCTGTTGGTATCCAGCAGCAAGGCTTTGTGAACCCCCTGTGAGGGCTCTGTGGACCCCAGGTTAAGAACCACTGAGCTACAGAATTTCTATGTTATTTGTGTAAAGAACACCCCAGGTTTAAAAGAGCTATGCAACAAAGTGAAGCAGATGTTAATGGGTAAATTATTAGCTTGCAAAGACAAAACTCAAGTCCAAAACCATTATATAATGTGCATTTATTTTTACTGGAATAATTTAACAAAATTTATAAGAAAGAATTATTTATTCAAAAGCAGGAGATATTTTGGGAGGGAAGGGAATACATCGTTTTCAAGAAGAAAAATAACACCCCCCAAGTTAAACCATTCTGACTATATTTAGTGGATCTAGCTGTAAGCAAATTTTCAAGATTTCTCTCTTCTTTGTCACTACGGAACTTTTCACGTATTACTTTTTTAGATGGACACTTTAACTGCACACCTACAAATATCAAAGATAAACATGATAAAGAAGCATCTGAGAACATGTAGATTATACCACCACACTTAATGGAACCGGGGACAGGATGCTGTCAATATACACACAGCATCAAACTCAGGATTTTTACTGTATGACGTAAAAAATATTAGCTCTCATTTTGTACTGACATGTCAGAACTTATTTTTCAACAATCTAGTCAGATACATAAATACAGAGAGCAAGCGTGGTGCAGTGATCTGAGCACTGGACTACGACCCTGGAGACCAGGATTTGATTTGTCATTTGGCCACAGAAACCCACTAGGTGACCTTGGGCATGTCACTCACCCTCAGTCCCAGAAAACCCTGTGATAGGTTTGCCTTAAGGTCGCCATAAATTAGAAATGACTTGAAGGTACACAACAACAACAACAACAACAACAACAACACAAATACACTGAAGAAAAATGAGGTTCTTGTTTCAAATCTAAATTACAAATCCATCACACTACTTTAGTAGAACATTACTCTTTCAGTTCACCCCCACACTTACTGTTTTAATTACAGTGAGAATTACTGAGATAATCTACACAAGCTTTTTAAAATATCTGAAATAAGCTATTGTTCTGACATTATTCAATTTAGCTCAGCTGAAAACTCTATAGAGCAATACAGTGCTTTAAATGTGGAGAAGACAAGGATTAAATTCAGCATAAATTTCAAGATGCACTGAGGTCACAAAAATATTTACGGAAGAAGTCTGAAAACAAATCATGCCTTTCAGACATTAAGCAACATGTGTTGCTCTCTTACATTATACCTAAGTGCTCTTTTCATAGTTTAAGTAGGAAAATAAATAGACTATATCACCAAAATAATATGGGTATAAAATTTTACTTTCTGTGTTAAAAAATGTTAAGACAAATCAAGTTGATGTTAGAATGAAGAGCATCAGGAATTGAGCTTCAAGGAAGAGCCTGGCTGGATTGTTAGTGACAAGACTGAAAAATCAATTTTACTCTTCTTTTTTTAAAAAACATTTCCTTTAAATAACGTATATTTTGCCTAATATCTGTCAGTTTAATCTTCACGTAAGTCCTGGCTTACTTGAAGATTTTGGTTGTATGAACTGGAAATAAGTGAGATCAGATTTTGCATCTCTTACAAAAGCAGAAGTTATTCCTATGTAGATTCCTTGTTCATTCTAACAGAACTCTTGCACAGTTAAAGTAGAAATCACATCCAAGATTTGGAATGATGGAATGAAAATAAGGATTGTACTAACACCCATACTGAACATAAGTAACACCACACTGGCAGATTAAAAAATGAAATATCCCAACCACCCTATATGTTTATTTAAGATATTTCTTTATAAATATTTCTATATTGCATTTCAAGCCAAAGCCTTCTCAGAAAGATTCACAAAATTTAAACCAATAAAATATTAAATACAACTAGAAGAATATAAATATTTATAACTACTACAACAAAAATTAACATGATAAAAGATGGGTCCATGTTCCATTAAAAGCACTGTGGGACACTGAGGTCTTCAAGGTCTTTTTATAAACAGTTGGGGGGATGACATGCACATTCCACATTAGCGTATTCTATATGGATGAAGCGACAGCAGAAAAGGCATTGCCTGTTTTGCATACCAACTGAACAGATCTCAACAGTGGGCACATGGGCTGTAACTCCACGGCCAGAATTAGGCTCAGGGCAGGTTCATACGTAGGGCTCATTCCTCTGAAGTTTCTGCATATGTAATACACCTCAAAGGAGTTTACTGTTTTAGCCTTCGGAGAAGTCAAACAAAATTTTATATCCTGAAAATACTCTCTTCGTATTTGTATATCTAAATGAAGCACTCAGAGACTATTTTGCAAGACGTTTTAAAATGCAGTGTGTCTTCAAATCACTCCCTCAATCTGCTGCATCCAAAATGGAAAAGTAAATCAGTAGCTAAGGTAATCCTTCTTAGCAAATTGATACATACTCCTTAGTATAATACCTATTGAAGAATGATTTTAACATCTCCTTTACGAACTTAAGACAACATGATTAAGTTAGTAACAGATATCCTAATGCCACAAAAAAGAAAAAAAATCCCATTAACACTAATTATGAACACACGATGAAGTATTCAGCTTTCATAAAAAAATTATTTTTTAATGGTTTGTTTCAGTTACACTGGCTTTGAGTATGACTCTAAGAACATTTATTTCATTTTGACTGGGAATGAGGCTTTTTTTTGACAGCAGAGGAATTTCTATCAAACTAAAGTGGCGTATTATTTGCAAGTTTCTGAAATATGTATCACTATTAAGAACTGTGCCCCAACTGTTCAAAGTCTGGAGGACAATAACTTTCCTGAAACTCACTGACTGACAAGATCCTCTACTCTGGAGTTGGGAATTTAACTCCCTCTATATGTTGTTGGAGTATAGCTCCCACTATGCCAGACACTGTCCATGCTAGCTGGGGATTATGGAAGTTGGAGCCCAACATCATCTAGAGACCACAAATACTTCTTCCCTTGAATGAGATGCCTGCAAAGAATAATATCATGGAAATTCCAATTTTGTACTTCCAAAAATCTCTAACTTGATTGTGGTACAATATTTCAGTACATTCTCTTTTGAATTTTTATGATGAACAAAAAGGAACGGGGGAAAATTCATGCTGGAGAAGACACAATAATTTATACTAAGAATAGTTGTTCACTCCTAACTAAAGAAAGAACAAGTCCACTTATTTCAAAATCTCGACCTCATGCCGTCTGGTAATGCACATGAAATGCATCAATCACAATATGGAAAAATTAGCTTTTCAGTGCAATCCTATACATTTTTATGCAGAAGTAATTCACACTGAGTTAGATATGTTTTACTTCTGGATGGGTGTAAGACTGCAACCTTACGTAATTAATCTCTCTCTCTCTCATTCTTGATTACTGATTTCAGTCACTAACTAGAATAGCTACACTTTAAGAATACATTCGTCCTAACCAGAATAAGGTTGCCACTAAAGCATACTTAGTTTCTCCAACATCTAACATACAATCATTTGGTAAGGAACAAACTGCTTTTAGCAAATAATATGCTTTATCATCTTTGCTCATGAGCTAAAAATACAACCTATAAATGCAAGCCTCTCTACTGAATCTGATGTTCCAACACTTTACCAGAAGTAGTATGCAATTTTTACTTCCTTGAGAGCTCTTATGATAAAAAACCCCCCTATACATTGTGCAAAGCATAGGTGATAAGTCCAAACTACATTTAAAAGAAGTTTCAGCTATATGCAAGAATAAACGGGACCCTCAATAAAAGGTTGCTCAGAGTAAAAATGAATACCCTACAAAGCATTTCATTTCTGTCTCTTGCTTCCCTTTCTTCCATACATTCAATTTATTTTCAGCCTTTGTTTCTTCATTTCTCATTTCACGTTATCTTTCTCCTGCCCCTCATGTTTGTTCTCATGTCTTCTTCAGGCAACCAACACCCCTCCTCCACCCTCTCCTTGTCGCTTCTCCACCTGCCCCATGTTCTTTGCCCATTTACTATTATGTGTTTCTTACTCCTGCTCCCACTGTTTCTTCTGCTCCCTCCATCCAGCGCCCTCTCCTTCCTCTTTACTAAGTTCTTTCCCTTGTAGTCTCCCATCCTTCTTCTATTGACCCTCCTCCTTCCTCTGGGCTCTTCTGTAATTTCAGTTTAACAACACCTTGCAGAGTTGTGCAGGCCATTTGCCATTGCTTGTTCCTTCCCTCTCCCATCTTCCATATAACTGCACAGTCTTCCTGTTTACAAAGAACAAGATTTTGTGGGTGGGGGGAGTCCTAAGTTTTGTTTTTGTTTTGTAAACAGTATTTTTCATATTTCTTTAAACAGAAGCATTCGCCTGAGCATGCAAGTACTTCCCACTCCCCACTCCTTGTTTTTCACAGCCCTTACTTTAACTATAAAAGTCTTTGCATTAGGAGGAATTCTATCACCAGTGTACGGCAGTATATGGCCACTATATACGATCTGAATCTAGTAATGAATTAATATGGTTTTGAGTATTACAGAATGAGGAAAAAATCTTTATCTGCTGTCGACTTTCTCTTTCTTTTCATGGTTGGTACCCTCAGTCTAGTCAATGTCAAGAATACCAGACTGGATTAATACTCACACCTGGTGAGTATGCACTGGTTTTTTACTCTTAACATATCATACTTCAGCATCAACAAAAGCAGATTGAGAAAGCAAGATCAGGTCACACTTGCAAATCCATGCTCAAGAAAGAATAAGAAATGTGCTTCACAACACAGCTGACCTTCACATTTTGTGCTTCTTCAAAGTAATAAATACTCAATTTCTGAAAATATCATGAGCCTATCTAGCATTTTCCAGCAACAGTTAACAGTACAATCCTATACATGTCTTTATTATGTCCCACTGAGTTCAATGGGATTTATTCCCAGGTTTATTTTAATTTATTCCCAGCAGCCTAAGCTCCTGTAGACAATCAATTTTCAGTCTTAAATATAAATTAAATACTTATGCTAGATATTCTATTTTGGCTAAATGAAATTCTACGTGAAGACAAACTTGCCTATGAATTAAAACTCTAAACACTGTTTTCACTTTAAGTAATATTTTTAACTTAGTTTTTCATAACACAATTATGAAGAAACAGTTTGGGTACAAAGGTATGCTGTGTTGAGAAAGCACAATGAATAATTTTACTGTCCAAGCTAATCACACCACTAGTGATGAAGTTGTAAGACTGAGATTTTTAGTGCTCTCTTAAATAGCTGCAAGGCAGAATTGGAGCAAAACAGAAGCTGTAGTAACATTAGCCAACAATCCATTAATTATGATTTCACTTCCTGTTTAACATCAGGAAAAACTGTTCAAGCAGAAATTTAAATGCAACAAGGTAATTTTATTACTCTGAAGTTACACTCAATTTATATTCTTAATAAGCCATGTCACTGTATTATAAGTTAAAACAAAATTACAAGAAAACAGCTTTTGCAAGCATGTGAATATTAAGCTGAGTTCTTCATTTACCTTCTGTAACTGCTGCTAAAGCCTTTACCTCGTGGTGAAGGGCCATGTACGAATCTACATGTGTTCCCATAGAGGCAGTTGCCAGTCTTCAGCCAGTTACGACACTGTGTCTAAGAGACAGACATTACTGGGTGAATTTCAGACTAATTTTGGAAGTTCTCGTGTGAAAAGACACACCAAAAATATTCCCACCCCAAGAGTAACTGAATAAAAATAGTCTTAGATCCAACAGTGCTCTCTACAAGCAGGGTTGGATAAAGCAAGACATTTCAAAAATGTATTTGTCTGAACAATCTCTTCCCTTTTCCCACCAAGCAAGAGTCTTCACTTCACCTTGATGCACAACTGATATGCAACACCCAAGATGTGAAACATGCACATAACTAATTTTAGCGTGTGTGCTTTCTTCTCCTGAACAACAGCAATATATTTTAAATTTAAAGGTACAAGTGCTGAACAATTCATTCATGTGCATGTCACTTCCCACAAAGTTTGGATGCATTTCGTACAAAACAACAAAATTAGTCCCAAATTATCACAGCACTGAGACCAGGGAATCAGAGCTGAAAAAGAGCCAAAGGATCTCCTGTTCTACTCAAGCAAGGATCCTTTCTACATTAACTCCTTCAATATTTGCCCACATAGTTCAGACTAGTCTATGCTATAAGACAAGAGCAAGAATGAATAGAACATACTACAACAAGGGTAACTGCAAAAAAAATGAACCCATAAAAGGCTTCAGCCATTAAGCCAAGCCATTCTGCCCAAAGCAAGACAAAAAATGCTACTGCACAAAGTTTCCAGTCAATCATACCTAAGGGAAATTTCTAGTCCAAATAAAATTATCATGTCATACAAACAAAAGTTATCTACGAACTCTCCTCAGGACAAATTACATTGGGTAGTGAACCAGTTTGAATACAGTGCTCTTAGCTTTACAAGCTATACTTTATCAAGGCAGAAACACTTGATCCTTGAGTGCCCCACCTTACCCCCTTCATTGCACTGAACTGTTCCAAACTACAACAGTCCACAATACACAAAATGAGAAAAGAAACCTTTCATGAATATACTAAACTCCCATGAAGCCTGTGAGGCTCTTTATTCTCACATCTCTTCCCTTCTGAATATCTAGAAGTAGCCAAGATAAATGAGCTCTCCCTGTGAAGGTTGAGCCAAACTAGGAAGGGGATTTCCTCATTTTACTGCAGAAATAGAAGATGGTTTCTTGGTCCTCCTTTCTCTCAGAGGGCAGCCTTCCCATGCCTGCTGGCTCCACCCATCCACTAACCAAAAATGAAAACTTTATCCCATATCCGACTGAAAGTGCTAAATTAAGAGCAAAGATTTGACTCACCTCAGCAGTACTTCCAGTGCTGGGTCCAAGTCTTTCAAATACACTGGGTCTTCTGGATGTGCTATCAGATATGGTCTTGGTATTTTCCACTGTGACCTTCCTTCTAATTTTTGACATTTTGTACTACTTCAACCAAAAAAAAGAGGCAACACTGTAAAATTCTCAAGTTGAGCTATTGCAGCTGAACTTATAAAAAAAAGGTAAGGTATTAATCTTCAGGAGCTTCTGCAAAAAATAATGCAACAACATACACAAGATTTTGCTTAAAAGATACTTTGAATTTATTTCATACCAGTATGAGCACCAAAATCACAGCACGTATCTATGCCCTGTTTTGGCCTTCTTGCCATCCATAGTTACTGTCTCAAGTAATTTCCAGTCTATGAGGCATCTGTAGCAGACCTACAACTACTATTTTTCTTTAAGAACACTAAGTGCATTTGTCTCTTGCAGCAATCATAAGTACAGTGGAGGCATTTCAGATTGATGTTCTCATGGAAGTTGATACTAAACAAATCAGGATTGTAAGTAACTGTTGCATGAGTGAAAACATCTCATTCTACCAATCCCTCTCGTCTTCCCATGGTTGAAAGCCCCCTAAGAGCTTCCAGAAACCTGTTCAAGAGGACCAAGGGCCTTTGTAAATATGAACCCTGTCTTGTATTTGGCTACATTACAATGTGAGGAATGAGCAAATTTCAGCAGAAGGAACTTGTAAAAATAAAGCTTCCACTTGCATGGAATCCCTCCCACTGCAGCCTGACACATCCGCCAATGTTCAGGAGGGCTTCTTGAGAAACTTTGGGGGGGCTGTGGGAAACAACAGAAAGTTTGACTGTACAGGTTATCATGGACTCCCACAAGCACATGATACAATCTTCAGTCTTCAAAATGTTAGCAGCTCTTTTGAATTTGTCAGTAACTGCATAAATTAACATCAGCTCTGGTTATATAAGTCACGGTGATGCAGTATACTGTCTTTTAAAGATAAAGTATGGAATTTCTTCAAGCTAATCTTTGAACTGGGTGATCCACTGTCAGCATCATTAAAATATGAAGACAGTGTGTGCCAGATACTAGCCAAAAACAAAAATATGAACCCTAATCAGAAAGGTATATAAGCTCAGATGTATCCTATAACCATTGTTCAGTAGCTACCTGAAAGAAGTATGTTTTGAATTGCTGTCCTATGTAATTTAGATATTTGTCTAATGGAACTGTACTTTTGATTTATGTAATTAAGTTGAGTAGTGTTTGCTTTTTTCAGGGTCAACTCTTACACCCAAGTGCTGTTAAACACATTAAATAGCCCAAAGAAAGGTTGTACCATTTTCCCCACAAATGAAGAAAATAAACAATTTCAATTTCATTCTATATGCTCTTTTATATGACCACACATTTCCAAAGGAAAGCGTTTTCTTTTACAGCCTTAAAGGTGAAAATTCAAATATAGCATACAAACAATACATATCTATGGGAAATCGCAAGGCAGAAAAAGGCTAGCAGGAAGCAGGTACAGTTCTCAAAATGAAAATTCTCTTCATCCGATACCATAACCAGTACCAAACAGTACACTGGAAAGCCAGCTTACGTAAACAATCCCATTTTCAGAAGGGTACAGGGAGAGAACACAACATTTCCGGCCTCAGATGGCACTTTCTGGGCAATGTCTTTCTCATGGGGGGAGGGAGTGGTCCTCATGCAACTGTCAGTTTCCCTCCTCTCTCATTTTTTTCAGTTTTTTAAAAATAAAGGGTTGCACCCAATGCTATGCAAGCAGACAGCTACTTGCACAACACACTATTCCTATCTTTTCATCCCATATGCAATCCTCTGCGTACTCCAAACTGTGCTCTGCAAGGTCTGTCAACTTCCTGGCAGACTTGGGGATGGCATAGATGATTGATTGGTACATGCCATTCCATCAGACAGATAGAACTGGGTTTCATTCAGAGTTACCACATCACATTACACCAGGAGCAGAAAGCTTTAGAATATATAACTTTTGTTGTTAATTAAGAAACTACAGATTCCTAGACTTGGAAAATGCCTGATATGTGTTTGTAAGTAAGCACAATATATTTATACAAGAGGCTTAAAAAAACTGCATACTGGATTCAACAAACTATATCATCAGATCTGAAATGTGAAAAGTCCCAGACTTCAAACATTTCTAATGAGTACACAGCACAGCCTAAGGATCTCAGAAAGAGATCTTTAAGAGTGATACTGTGTTTTAGTTAGAGATGAGCCCACAGGGATACAACTAGTATTACCCAAAGGGTGAGGATGCTTAGAAGCCCTGCAGTAATATCTGTATGTATTTGTTTAGAGCAAGGAAGATTAAAAATGTGACTGTTCTTTAGTCGGTAATATGAGTGGAGCATGGATAGTTGACAAAGTATTAAGGAATGAACAGTTAAGACAGAAAGAAATTTAAAATGTGCTGTGTAGAAATCTTCTTTGGGCACCTAATGGTAAAAAGCAGTTTAAATTAAACTCATACCACTGCAATGGTATGATTACGTTACAGACTGAGGATACACATCTGCATGTTTATATTTACCACTATGCTTATCTCTCAGACAAGCACAACAATAACACTAGAATCAATTACTTTAACAAGATTTTCTACATTCCTTAAATTACACTACAATTATTTCACGCTTTTTTAAACACAGCTTTCTAGAGGAATATGATGCTTGGGCAAAAGAAATTCTACACAAAGGCTCACAGAAAAACTTTCCAATACGCACAGGGGTTTCAGCAGGGAGAAACCTGCAAGGAATTCTCTTTGAGCAGGTGCTGCATGCAAATGTCCACCATGTATTTTTACTTCTGTATTTTCAAAGTATTATTTTGGATTTGCAAACATTTTCAGCAGAATGTTTAAGTCACTTAATCTGAGGCACTGAAAAATTATCCAGTGGCATATTGTACTAGAAAAGTCTAAACTACCATATTTGCATTTAAATAGTTGTATATCTGCAGCTCCCAAAATCTGGAATCCACATACCAGTAGTTCTGCTAAAGTTAAAACTGTTTTTACCATAGCATTGCAATTATCAATTAACATACTGAACAGTAACACATCATAGATCAATTTGGATCTCTACTGCTTTGGTTTATCTTGCACAATCTGTCTCTCACAGTAGTTTGCACAACATGCTTCCACTTATACACACACACACACACACCTTCCAAGCTCATTCTAGAAATGAGAAAAAATTGGGGAACACTGCCCAGCACATGCACTTTCTGCTGACTCTGTACTTCTAGAGTGGCACTTTCTAAGGGGAAAGGGATTAAAAAGCAAACATCACTCAAAAGCAAACATCACTTAAAATCAATGGGCAGTAATCAAGTTATTTTTCCTTCTTTCCAACATATATAATTCCTGAAGAATATCCAGCTATATAGAGGTCTGTAGGTGGTTTGGAAGGAAATAAAAGCAAGGATATCATGAGGGAAAGAAACTATAGTGAATCAGAAAATACAGATTAGAGGAATGAAGAAAACGGATGCTGTGCTATTTCACCACTCCACTAATAGAACTGGCTGGAAAGAGAGAAGAAAACCAAAAGCTAATGCTGTTAAAGGGGATCTCTGTTTCTTGGAAAGAAAAGGCAATTTTTTAAAACTGTATTTCTTTCCCACTTGGAAGGGCAGCTATGAAAGAACAAGGTAAGAACCTCAAGTGTAAAAATAAACAACTGAATACCAGTCAGGAGCATTCACACATTGTACTTTCAATTTCTACATATGGTTGTGAAAGCTGTACACTGTATAAACCTGATGAGAGGAGAATCAACTCATTTGAAATGCAGTCCTAGAGAAGAGTTCAACAGATACCACAGACTACCAAAATGACCAACAAGCAAATCAGAGAACCAGTGTGGTACAGTGGTTTGAGCGCTGAACTACAACTCTGGAGATCAGGATTCAAACCCCTACTTGACCATGGAAACCCACTGGGTGATTCTGGGCAAGTCATACTCTCTGCGCCTCAGATGAAAGCAAAAGCAAACTGTCCTGAACAAATCTTTCCAAGAAAACTTTGGCTTGGGATCATCATAAGTCGAAAATGACTTGAAAACAGACAACAGAGCAAATGAAGCCTGAACTGTCCATAGTAGCCAAACTGAACAAACGGAGGCTATTGTACTTCAGCCATGTAATGAGATGACACAGCTCATTAGAAAAAAGACAATATTGCTTAGTAAAATGTGAGGCAGTATCAAAAGAGGAAGATGGCACTATAAAGTGGATAAATTTGATCAAGGAAACCACAGCCCTTAGTTTGCAGAATCTGAGCAGAGCTACTGGTAACAGGGTGTCTTAGAAGTCTCTCATTCATAGAACGGCCATAAGTCAAAGCGAACTTGATGACAATTAACAACACTTTCCCAATAAGTAAGAAAGACCTAGCCTAACCTTCCCAGATTTTTCAGACTGTAACTCCCATTGTCACTCACCATTGGCCATGCTGACTGTGGCTGGCAAGTGCATTAGTCCAAATATCTGGAGACCATTAGGGGGTGAAAGACTGAGGAAATGTAGTAACATCAGAGCAAGTAACATTTAGGGTTTTGGAATTTCAAGAAGAGCTGGCAAGGAGCATAGACAGATCTCACATTCACTTTATACCCGTGTTTTATAAGTTTGAGGGATGCATAACACAGTAACTGGATATTTACCAGTTAATCAAGCAAGCCTGTAGCAAAAAAATAATAATGTGCCTTTCAGCAGTTGCAGCTTCTCAAGCAGGCTGCGGAAGGCCAGCTAGATAAGAATGTTTCCATTTTATAACAGTCGGGAAACTTTTCCTTTTCTAAGATGGGGTGATTTTCCACACCCCACCAGCCCTTTTCAGAATAAGGGAGAAATTATATTTAAAGATCAGGAAAGATCGGATTGTCAGCCTTGTCCTGGGGGTTGAATTCAGCCATATTAAAGTCCAGAAAACCACTCCATTAGAGAGCGGTGCCTAGTTCATCACAAGGGCCCCAGTAAGCAGCAGCTGTGACAAAGGACCGCTTCAATCAGCTAAGGCAGATTAGATAACATTGCCTTTGCTTTGGGTTTTATAGCTTCATCCCACTTCATCAATTCAATCAGAAAAACCATTGTTTTGGTGCACCTGTGACTTTGTTTCATTTTGAGAGACCCTGAAGCCTTGGGAACTGAGTGGAATGGAGCCCTGGAATCATAGCAACATGTAATAAAGTAAAATGTATCCCAAAAAATAACAAAGTAATCTTCTACACACACCATCCAGAATTAGGCCATCAGGATTATTATTAAAAGTAAAACATACTAATCTTATTTTCTGGGGGTACAGAAAAACACTGGTCCTATAGCCAGACCTGTCTCTCACGTAACTTGGAAGAGTTACTTTTTTAGACTACAATACCCAGAATCCACATGTTCCAGCCCCCCTCCAAAGGAGAGAGAGAGAACTTTCCCAAAATTTGGTTCCCTATCCGTTCTTTTTTCTACAGCCAAATTCCAAGAGTAGATGTGAACGCAAGGAGGGAGAAGGGTAGCAGTAACCAAAGCAGCAGTCAAAAGGACACATTGTGTCCTTGGCTCATACAACACGCTCATACAAGAATTTATGGGAGCACTAACTTAATAAATCCCACTGATTCAATATGTCTACTCTAGTTGGGACTAACAAATGGATTTAGTTCAATACCAATACTAGTTACGGTGCCAAGCTACTGGGGATGTAACTGAAGTGTTGTCTGGGAGTGACCTGTTATTGTTTAATTTTGAATCAGCACGGTAGACTATAGGCTGGTTTGCCCATGAAGGAAATCCATTACTTAACATTATTTACAAGAATGGATCTCACAAACTGTTGAACTCGCAAACTTTACCCTTCCTTTTCCTCTTCATGAGAAACCAAGAGAAACAAACCTCAATTTAATTTTACTTTAGATTCCTTGCTCATCATTAAGTGTGAACCAGGAGTTGTTTAAAATGGTCTCACCTTTGTTAAACAAATCGGAACTACGGTCCATGGTCTGAGGTTAGTTTATTGAGCAATTGACTGGGATTTATTTTAAACTGCAGTATCTTTTTCACATGCCAGAGCAAGCCAGGAACCTGCTAAAATGAATTAAAGGTCCAGCTCATTCCTCCTCCCAATGATGCCAGAATAAGAGAGGGGAGGGGTTTGCACTCAACCTAATATTTTGCACAGGCAATACAATGCTAAATGCTGACAGACTTATGTGTAAACTAAACCCATGTGGCCTGAGAATAACTTAAGAAGCAGTGAAATTCTTTTATCATCCATCCACGTCCTATGAATAGCTACATGCAAAGTTTGTAGCTTCTTCTAAGACACACTGAGCAGTATCAAATAGTCTTCTACTGACCAAGAAAAAGAAAGCAGGGGGCAGGCTAAGGCAGGTTTTGGGGCAACTCTAAGGACCGCAAGGATGACAGGAAAGGCAGGAAATTCTCTTGCACTGCTGTTATGCTGCCAGCACAAACCTAGATTTAGGCTTTAACTTGCCATTAACACTGTAACAAGTGACATTTGCTTAAGGATTTTTAGTGGAAACAGTGACCATTTTGTTATTCCAAGATGCTTTTTGGAAAAGTAAGCAAAAATAAACAAACAAACAAAAGTAAGCAAAAATAAACTGGTACTTACTGGTTGCATTCAGTGTATTTGTTCATTTAACTTCTGTGACACATTCAAAATATCACAACATCCAATATCCATAAAATAGTGATACCTTTATTGGGCCAATCAAAAATGCAAAAATATATCATGCAAACTGTTGAAGCTCTGCTGGCTTCCTCATTAAGCACAGGTGTTAAAGAATTCATACAGGAGAAGGAAAAAATGATGCTTTTGTTGTTGTCAGTTAAGATGGTTGCGGGGGTGGGGTATCAATGCAGGCAGAGGTCACTCCCCTCTTTGGGAGACAAAGCAGTAAAATCCAGGCAGTAAAATTTCAATTCCATTAGCAACATAAAAAACAACTTCTGTGATTCTGTGAAATCTAGTCTGTTTCTGTCTCTAGAGAATCTACTGTCCCTTCCTTGGGCAGAGAACACTGCATTTCTCAAGAAACCCCTGTAACCTCAAGAAACCCTTGGAAAAATCTTTTAGGTGCTGTACAGGGAAATCCTGGATGACCCTGGGTGCATAACACACTCTCAGGCCCAAAAAAACCCCATGACAGGTTCACCTTAAAGTTGCTTTAAGTCAGAAATGACCTGAAAGCACACAACAAGAAGAACAACATGTAAAACCTGCCAAATGCAATCCTAATGAAAATGTTGTACCTTTGTTGGAGGCAGAAGCTTCAACGAGTTAAATTCTAATCTCTTGTTCCTTGTCCTCCAGCTTCTTTAGGATTCCCCTGTTGCAGCTAAAATGCAGAATCCTCAAACCCAGAGAATAGCAGCGTTGGCCACACAGCAAAATATAACATGCAAAATCCACAGAACAGCGATACCTTCATTGGGCCAATCAAGAATGCATAAGATACACTGTGCAAACTTTCAAAACTCCACTGCCTTCTTTAACAGGCAAAGCGGTTAAAAATCATTCAGAAGAATATTTTGCACCTTCATGGCGTTGTGTGTCTTGTCTATATATAGCGGTAACAACCCAAATAAAACTGAATCTAATTCCAGGTGGTACACAATAAAATCAGAAAAAGTCAAGGATGGGGGGAATTAATGCAAGGCAACATATATCCCATCCATCAGTTAATTAAGGTAGCTTATGTAGTCACAAAATTTTAAAAAATGGTATATCCAGAAAGCACAATTATAGCAGTTTTATATTATTTTAACTGCCATGGCTATATCCTATGGAATGCTGGGATTTGTAGTTTAGAATTCTCTACTAAAGAACTCTAATACTGTAGTTCAGGGAAATGGACTAGAATATTCTAAATCCCTCATCAAACTACAAAGCCCAGGATAGAGTCATGGAAGTTAAAATGGTATCTAACTGCTATAACTGAGTAGCGTGGATGCACCTACAGTCATGACATTCATAAACAGAAAAGAATTACTAACATATAAAAACAGCAATAACAGCAACATTAAAGTCACCTGAAGATAAGAATCAGATTTCAAGCTAAAGCACCAAAAGATGCAGGAAAATCTGAAGGTCTTCTTCATCCATTGCCAAAGTAACAATTCTTCTGGGAAGTGAATTACAACCCTGGGAAACCACATGAAACTTCACCACAGCCAAGTTGTCATCTCTAACTGTCATCTTCTCTACCATTCTCTAGCATCCATGTATTTCTTCAAGGAATCCAGAGCAACACTCAGAACTGGACTTCTGCTGGTAGAATGGCAGAATCCAGCAGAAACGGATGAGCTAATCTGTCTTCCCCACCGCAGTCCCTCAGCAACTGGGCCTGGAGGGATTGAGAAATATTTCAGAGCCATTTTTTAGGCAGTGGAGAAGCACAGAGAGAAGAGAAGAAATCCTATCATGCTGTGTCTCTCCAGAGTGCCACTGGACTTAGCCTCAATAAGTACCTTTCTGAAGGTACCATTCTTAATATGAGATAACTGAGCCATCATTTTCCATCACAGAATCACAGAGTTGCAAGAGACCACGGGGGCCATTCAGTCCAACCCCCTGCCATGCAGGAACTCCCATCAAAGCAATCCTAACAGACGGCCATCCAGCCTCCACTTAAAAACCTCCAAAGAAGGAGACTCTACCACACTCCGAGGCAGCAAGTTCCACTACCAGACAGCTCTGACTGTCAGGAAGTTCTTCCTGAGGTTCAGGTGGAATCACCTTTCCTGCAGCTTGAATCCATTGCTCTTTGTCCTAGTCTTTGGAGCAGTGGAAAACAAGCCCGCTCCCTCCTCAACGTGACATCCCTTCAAATATTTAAACATGGCTATCATGTCCCCTAATGAAACATGGAACAATGTTACTGTTACTGTATACGAAGCCCCTGGGTCTCATGGGCAAATGTTACAGTGGTTAAAATATTTCACCTTCACAGGGAAATTATAGATTAGATAGTATAATTCAGAACACTGATGCGAAATACAACTTCTTACATCACTGATCCTTAGACATGATTGGCTTATTATTATTCAATTATTATTGAAACTGTTACAGTATTTCTACATCAGCTAAAAACAGGAATTTATCACCTGAGCAGTCAAAGATGCTCAGAAAATTCAGACCTCTCCCTCAAAATATGGGATATGTAGCATAGCCCAAAATGCTTAAGGCAGTTCTATGGAGTGAAAGAAATCAGATTTGGGATACACACGACTGAAGACATATTTTTATCAGTTGGTTTGTTTATTTTTTTGTTTTTGGGTGTGGAATAAAAATAAGAGTGTAAAAAACATACCGATCAGCAGGAAAGTTCCAAATGAAGGGTGAGAGTGTGTCTGTTCCTCAGACAAGGGAAATGTAAACTATACCCCCAGAATTTAAGATAATTTCTAATCACTTATACACTTTCAATTCATAGCACGCACTTCAAGGCTCACTATTCTGGACTAAAGCTACCATCAATAGAATGTATGTTTGTACAGTTCACCATGGAAACCAGAGACAAATTATACCTCAATGTAGCAGTGTGTTATGGTCATTAGAATAGGATACAGGAGACTTGGATTATAATTCCACCAAGCTTGACTATAAAGTTCCCCAGGTGTACTTAACACAACCACTCTTTCACAGGAAAGTTGTGAAGATAATGCATGCAGGAAAGGGGATGGAACATATAAGTGATTCCAAAATCCTTAGAGGAAAGGAGGGATTTAAATGAAATAACCTACCACTGTGGAATGTCTATCATAACAGTGGCATATCCATTATGGCAGTTTGCTCTGACTCAATAAAAACTAGTTTTTGTCCTCTAGGACATGTATTGGTACAAACCATATTGCTGTGAATTCATTCAGTTTTGAATTCATGCTGACAGTGTGATTCTGTAAAGATTCACAAATTATTCTCAGGGTTACATGCACTAAGTATGCATATAAATAGCTTACACAATAATTCAAAATATCCCAATTTATCATTCTTTAAAAAAAAAATATTACTAAAGCATCTTAACCAGTCTAAACAAGATGGTAACTGCTAGCATGGATATTGTGACAGCCAGCTTAAACAATAGACTACAGCTCTGGAGACAAGGATTCAAATCCCTACTCAGCAACTGAAACCCACTGGGTAATCTTGGGCAAGTTACCCTCTTTCAACCTCAGAGAAAGGCAAAAGCAAACCCTTTCTGAATAAAAATGGCCAAGAATAGGGTCTTAGGGTCGCCATAAGCTCTAAATGATTACAAAGCATGCAGCAACAACAATGGATGATGTACAATAACAAACTAGAATCTATTCTTTCCTTAAGCAAGAAAATTTGGCAAGATGTTTCTTCATACATCCAGCTCTCCCACCCTCTTTGGTTTTATCTAAGGACTGCTTCTTCATTCAATTCAGAATCTGGTTTGATTTCAAACTGGCTATAACTTTTTTGTTTCCTCACACATCCACATAAAATTACAAACAAGGTAGACCCTAAACCGGAGATTAACCCACCCTATTTTTCAGACAGGTGACTTCAGCATTTTCTGTGCTGCTCTGCAACAAACAACAATAATCTTTAAAAGTTGTTGTTGACTGCTCAATCTTAGCAATTCATTTCATGCTGATTTTGTTCAGGCATTGTTCCCCAGAACATCTGTCAGCTAAGTTTTTAAAAGCCTGGCTAAAATATGCTCATGATATGACAGCCTACTTCAAGAGGATACTTTTTTCTTCTATCAGCAAACCAACTGATGAAATTCAAAGACACAGCTTAAGGCCGTAGGGAAGTGACAAGATGATGCCTTATTTACTGCCAGCAGCCCAAATGTCATAATACCCCAAAGATCCCCCTGCTCTCTCTTAAGGCATTTGGTGATTTGGACTGGCAATGAATCTTCCCTCTCATGACCCCATACTCCCAACCATGCCTTCCAGAGTCACCTGCCTAAACCTCTTAGAAGAGGGGAGGAGGTTGGGAACTGCTGCAGCCGTCACCCTTTGTTCCTACCTATGCATTTTGTCCCTGCTGCCCAGTTGCTGAGATTTTTCTATCTCTGTCCTCAGTCAGACTGCTTGGATGCTGCCTCAGAGGGTGTTAGAACACATTGTTCATGCTGTTAGGTGGTCCACCCCTGTTCATTTTCTCTACAGTGGAGGCAAGCAGCAGTACGAGGATCTGCTTCCACCTCAAAAATGTTCCCTCACAATGATCTACTTTGTGTATAGAGACCCTGTTTACCCATCTTCCATGTAACTCCTAAGCAACAAAAACCAGAGACAACTGGTTTAGAGTGGAGGAAGAATAAATTTTGCTACCTAGAAAACACAGTCTCATTAAACAGGCAAATTAATATAAAAGAAAACAAAAAGAAATGGAAACTCAGATCCACTTGGATGGCAGTCACTCACCACGCACACTCTACCACAGCTTAATCATGATCCTCTACAAAATTAAGAGATTCCAGGAGAAAATTGATCATATAACTTCAATGACCTCACACAATCCCCCTCGAAGCACTATGACTGGAGTGTATTGCTGAGATTTCTGACCCAGTGTGCACAAGAAAGCTGTCAATAAACAAAACTCTGCTCTCCCTCTGCATCACACTAACTTTGTATCTTCCTAGTATGGGTATGTTCACAATGCAGTGTCCGGGATTTTTCCTACTTATGTTTGATGATCAGATCCTCAGACTTTGCCTGCTCTATTCCAGAACCAAACTGGACCATTCTGTTCAAATGTGGAGCTCATCCAAACTGGTTTGAACTGGCCCAATCTGTTTTCAATTCAGCTGAGTCAGCTGCACAGCTCTATCAATATCCACATATCAAAAGGTACACTCCATCAGATACAAAGGGCATACATACGCAAGAACTGTCACTTCCATGTCTGAGAAAGGAAGAGAGCAATCCTTTACCATCTATATGGTTTACAATCACAAAAACTGTTTGATTCAATACATTGGATGCACTTATATTTTGTACTTAGACTCTTCACAGCAGTCCTAATACCATAAGGTCCATAACACGGTTCATACTGAAAAACAAAAGTCTCACAACTATTAACTGTACTTAATAAGATAAATGCAGCAGTTGCAATCCAACCAGCTGGCAATAAATTCTCCAGAAAAGCTAATTTAATCTTTCTATGAATCCTGCTGTCTTTCTAACTGAAATCAGAAAAGCATTATTGTTAAAATCTTTGTTTACAGGCATTCTTGTAAAAAGAAACATTTTCTAGAAATAGCTCCTCATTCTGCATTAACTTGCATTCAAGGCAAATGGTAACCATCATTACACCTGACTCCATCTGCACAGTAAAATAGTATGCAATTGCACGTTTGTTCATTATTTCTTTTCATGTGATTCTTAAGGTTTCCTTTTCAAAGGTATGCACTAAGATTAAACTGCATTTTTGCAGAAAATGCATATCCATACCACAGATTTAAACTGTTAAATATCAATTTCATTTTGTCATTGAACTCTAACTTTGATGCAATGAATATCATCCATCTCTGTATTCAGGTTTCCATACCTATCACACACTGATCAGAAAGCACAGGCAAAAATTTTATGAGCTTCGCAGCAAAGGTGCCATCTATTTGCACTGCACAGACAGCACAGAATGGTAAGATGACTCTCTCACACATCTTTTTACACTGTAATTGAAATTGAATCGGGGTACATGGCATAGTGGTTTGAGTAACAAGGATTCAACTCCCCACTTGGCCATGGAAACTCACTGAGCAACTCTGGGCATGTCATACCTTCTCACCCCCAGAAAACTTCATGAAAGGTTCACCTTAGGATAACCATAAGTCGAAAATGACATGTAGGCATACAACAACAACAAGTTTCCTGGGAAAGTGATACATAGTGATCTAATCATTCTTAGCGCTTTCAATGTACTATAATCCCCAGAATTCTTAGGGGAAGTTATGACACTTAAGCATTCATTAAGTTTGTAGTATGGATATTCCCAAAGACCATCTTTCCTTTGAGAGTTCCATGAGGGCCAGAAGTCAAAGCCTTTCAAGTCAGTTCAAATTCTAGGCATCAGTTTCACATTTCTACAAATTCATGCCACCAAACATACACTTTTTTCCCATATCCCCCATACATCCCCCTATATCCCCCATACATCATGGAATAACTGCCACACTTACTTCTTGTACTGTGAAATTTTTCACCTTTCACACTCACTCGTCTGGAAGACAGCATTTTCAGACTTCCAATCCAACCCTAAAAGGACTATTTACTAATCTGGTTGTGAAAATCCTCTGTATGTGGCAAAACTTTATGAAGAAAATTTGGGCAACATTTTCAATTCAAATCACCTCAACATGCCATCATACATGTTAGCAAGGAAAACAGGAGACACTGAATTACTTTTATTATAGGAAAACTGAACTGCAATACTGATCTCTTTCCCAGGAGCACAATTTTGAAAGACACTGTTCTTCGTACTTTCCAAGCAGAGCAGCAACTCATTAGTATCACAGCTCCACTATCAACCCAGCTAGCTTCAGCTCTGCACTAATCAGTCCTAAACACTCCTTCATCTGAATTTAAAATGACAACTTACAATTAGCACTTGATTCATAAGCATGAAGTTGAGGGGTGGCACACAATAAACTAAACTTTTGCACTCTTCCATTTTTGTGGATACCAAGGGGCAAATATTTGTTTTGAGTTGCCATATTCAGACTACTAGCCACTTACATATTAAGGTTTTGGTTATTATCATAGTCTAAATACTGTGAAACACCATTTGAATCACCAGACCAACAGAAAGGTTTAGAACATTTTAGAAGACAGTGCAGCTTCAAAAGCAAGGTTCAGAAAAGCTAAGCATGAATTCTTCCAGTCAAATTGTGTTAACTGCAGCCACCTTATGAAAGGAGAGTCACTAGTCACACAAGCCTGTGCAGAACAAATTCAACCAATCCATTCCATAAATGAATTCAGCTAACTGAAGCTGCAATATAGAATTAAGTGGAAGTAAATCTGAATTAAATGTAACTTACTTCTGACTAGACATACATAGATTACTAAAAGCCCTAAATCTTCTGCAAATTTAGAAGTAAGCCTCACTGAACACAAACAGATGCACTTCTAAGTGAACACACACAAATTTGCATTATATATTTCTAGAGTTGTCTGACAAAATAATCAAAGACAGAGATGGCAGAGAATTTAAATAAGGGCAGCTTCTCATGCACAACTGGAAAAAGCTCCACAAGCAGAACATTATTTTCTAAACCATGCAAAAAAGGTAAAGGATTTCCAGTGTCTACTTCTGCATCATGATGCATCAGCAAATACAACATATAATGCTTTTCTTAGCACTGTGATTACTTAGTTAAAAGGCAGTACTTCTAGCTTTGATCACAGAGGTAATTCTATGAACATACGCTTTTGTCCTATTGAACAAAATCAGAACTATATTGTATTTGGTGATACTACAGTACCCTCCTAAATACTCTTACAGCACCAGATTCTGTCTGACCTTGGACATCAAGCCGCGTCAGCTCTGCTTAGTACTTGGATGGGAGACTGCCAATGAATATCAGGTGCTGTTGGTTATATTTCAGATGAAGAAGCTGATAAACCCACCTCTGACCATTCCTTGCCTAAGAAAACCCTAAGAAAACCCCTTTAGGATGCCATGAGCTGACAGGCTACTTTATGGAACATACACACACAGTACCAATGCACGCTCCCTCAGGAAGGAGTGAGTCCATTGTACAACTGGCAGATGTGCTAAAGAAGAAAAGTCACAGGTAAAGTTTCTCATTATAGCAGCATCACCCATGTGCTTGGAAAGAAATATCCAGGCATCCAAGTGGAAGTTCCTAGCTAGTATCAGGCTGGAAACTTTCAACACTCTACAAAACACTCTCAGCATTCAGGGCTCCATTAATCTGTTGAACTTTTCAGTATTATGTTTTACTTTCAGTAAAGAGTCAGATTCCAAGGTGGAACCAAATTCTGTTTTTTTCTAAAAAAAAAATCTGCAGCAAAGAAACTCTGCTTGTGTTCAAAGACACCCAATTCAAGGTGCTGGTTTACAAAGAGCGAAGCAAAGGAAAGCCTACAGCCATACTGAAGGTGACAGATCATTCCTCCCTGGGGGGGGTCAGGGGATACAAGTACAGTTGGCTCCCCACACTTGCAGGTTTGACTTTCACAGATTTGATTATCTGCGAGTTTCTCCCCCCACCCTGGTTCTTCTTTTCTGGAGAAACCTTTCCTTGTGGCAGCTCCAGTCAGACCGCGCAGCCCTTTAAAAACCGAACTCTGGTCCTTCTCTTCCTCTTCCTCCACGACTGCTACCTGGCCAGCTAAGGAGGACTTGCAGCCCAATTTCTCAGCACCTCAAATCCTCTCCCGACCCCCCTCCCCGCCCAAGGAAGACGATGGGTGGGAGAGAAGAAGTGTAGGGCCACCATGCTGACCCACCCTCTTTCCCTCTCCTTTTCCTTGAGCTGGTTTGGATCCTGAGTGTCCCTTTTCCTCACCATGCCTTGGTCCCCTTCCCACGAACGGACACACACACACACACACACACACACCTATTTTGATATTTGCGATTTTTCCACTTTTGCGAAGGTCCTGCGCCCCCAACCCTAGCGAATGTGAAAGGCCAATTGTATTTATTTTATGGATGGATACCTCACTTTTTAACACGTTCCCACGGACAAGGAGAGGTGAGGGATTACTTATATTTAAATTGCAATTTACTAAGACTGATTGGGGGGGGGAGAGACTACGCCTCACCTCTCTCTCTCTCTCTCTCTCTCTCACTCACTCACACACACAGACACTCGCCTCATCCTCTCCCCCGCTCCCGCCGCCATTGCCCCGTAGCCGCGGAGGCCGCAGGCCGAAAGGTCTCACCTGTTCCCTCCGCAGCCGCCCTGGTCCTCCCCGCCGCCTCCGCCGCCGCCGCCGCCCAGGGCGGAGAGGGGGAGAGGGCGAGGGGGGAGTCCGTCCTCCCGGGCCAAGGAGCCGCGCCGCACGGGGAGGAAAGTCGGGAGCGCGGCCCGCTCCAACCGCAGCAGCGCCGCGGCCACGGCGGCGGCGCGACGGCGGCGGCGGCGGCGGCGACGCCCTTCTTCGCTTCCTCCTCCTCCTCCCCCGCCTTGGCCGCGCGACACAATCGAAAGGAGGGGGGCGGATGGGAACCGAGCACAAGCCGCCTCCGCCGCCGCTGCCCCCTCCCCCGAACCAGCGTTCCCCGCAACTGCGCCTGCGCAACAATCACCACCCCTCCCCCACGAGCCCCCTCGCGGGTTACGCTCCTTCCGACGCTCTGGAAGGAACCGGAACCGGAAGCCCTGCAGAATCTTATGAGGCGCGAGTTTGCCTGTGTAGTATACTTAGATTTAGGTGACTGTCATTTATGAGGAGCTCAGATGTAGCCGTAGAGCTATCAGTGTTCACAGGGCCATGTCAGCGCTTCTTCTCGAAAGCCAGCCGTGTTCCCCTCCTCAATTTTCATTTCCTCACGCTCCCAATGCCGCCAGTTATTTCCGCTACGGAGTATCGAGGGCTAGGGCGACTCGTTTGCCATCACCACCAAGAAGATTTTTCGTTTCTGCGTAGTTCGTAGGAAACGAAAAATCTACGAGTCACAGACTAGGCGCCACATATCTAAGCCAGTCTTTTCATCCGTGGTTGAAAAAGCGTCTTTCATTTTCCCCTCCCGCCTGACACTTCCGGTATTTAATTGACAGCGGCTACATTCCTCTTTTTCCTTCCCTCCCCCTCCCCCTTTCATTATTCTTGGTTACGGCTCTCCGTTGACGCGGCCTTAGGCGCCGTTCTGCCCGTTGGGGCGGGTGGAAGCGGCGCCCGGGACTCGCAATGGGAGTAGGATCCTTAAAGGACACACACAGGTTCTCCCTTTCCCGCCCTCCTGTGGTGGGACTCCTGAGGGGTCGAGGATGCTGATCCCCCGAGCCGAGGGAGTCCTTTAAGACTTGGGGGACTACAATGCCCAGGTTGCCTTGTGCTCGGCCTCCCGAATCACGTGAACGCTGCCCCCCGTCCCTCCCCCCATCCGATGGAACATGGCAGTGCTGAGTCCGGGGGACCGCTGGGCTGAAGGTAACTCATCGTGCTGGCGGTGCTGTTGGAGCCTGCTGGAAATCGTCTTTGATTTCCAGCAGGGAAGCCATCTTTGATGGGATGGGCGGTGATGTCGCATGTGGCCACAGTGGAAGTCAGAGGCCATTTCCGCACTAGCCTGTTATAGTGCGATGATTCCACTTCCAACCTCCTATGGAATCCTGGGGTTTGCAGTTTAGGGAGGGGCCTCAAAGGCCTCCACTTTCTCCTCTCCTCAGAGGCCCCCCCCTAAACTGCAAACCCCAGGATTCCATAGAATGTTGAAAGTGGAATCATAGCAATATAACAGGCTAGTGCGGAAATGGCCGTAGTGGCCTTTTAAGAACTGACAAATCTATTGACATGTACTCGGACACAGAGGGAAAAACAGTACACTATAGCTTTAGGATATTTGTATGTCGGGTGCAATTGTTCAGGCAGATAGGAACGCAGCAGGCCTAGTGTTGTCCACTTCTATTTTTCATGGCCCTTTGGCTCTGCTTTCTTGCAGTATTTTCATTTGTTCATGTGTTTGTGCACATGAAAGATATCAACCAGGTGAGGATGTCGCTGCGGTCATACACATGGCGTGCAACAGCTAGTCCTAGTATATATTTTAGTCTGGTCTGCAAGATGTCAGAAGACTGTTGTTTTCTTTGCGGTACACCGACACAGCTTTTCCTCTGGGAATTCTCAAATTATAAGGAGGTGGAATAGGGGCTAGACTTTAGGACCAAACAGGGTATTAACGTAGTAGGGCAAATGTGAGGAGCGAGTGGAACTATAGGAGGAAAATTTAGAATAGAATTAATCTTTTGTTTCCGAACACTACGGACAGATACTGTAAAGGAAAGAGAGGAGGTTCTGGTGCTGGCTATGGAGAGCAGAAAGGAAGTAACTACTGTGTATGAATGAATCCTGAATTTTTGTAACAGATCCTTCCTTTATCTTGCGTCAGGGCTGGAGGGCTGTTGAGGGATATCTATGATGATTACTATGTCCAGTTAGAGAACAGCCAGTTTCACAGTATTCCTCTGAATACTTGTTGCTGGGGGCAGGGTCATGAGCATGGCACATAGCAGGTGAGATGTCTTCATCTTTGTTACCTGCAGCAGGCTTCCAAGAAGTACAAGCTGGCTACTCTTTGAAAGAGGATTCTTAACAACAAAAATCCCTGGCTAGATGCAGCTGGGTTCTTCTTATGTACTGTACAGTTCAGCCTTCCTCAAGCTGGTGCCCTCCAGATGTTTTACATCTCACATCTAGTGATTCCTTAGACCAGGACAAACATCTGGAGGATTCCAAGCTGGTGGTGGCCTGTTTAGTTTATATTTGATAATAATGACTTTCCTTCCACTTCTTATTTGTTATGCCCATGTATTCTGAAGCATATTATTACATGTCTCACTCTGATAAATATACAGATAAGAAATCTCGTTTCCTTTGCAGCACTAATTGATGAGCTCAGAAGAAACCCGTGTCTGTCAGAGGAAGTGCAAGACAATTTTGACTACTGTGGTTGTAGTGACTGTATGAGAATGAAGAAGGAGCATGTGTCTGACAGTGGAAGAACTCAGTCAGCACCTGCGGAGGGAAGCATGACTTACACAAAGGAACAATTACTTGGGGTCCAAAGGTAAATAGGAAACCTCCATGATTAAACCATCTTTCCCCAACATGATATGCTCCAGATGTTTTGGAGTACAGCTGCTAGAATCACCAGTGTCTGTGCTGGCTAAAGCTGGTGAGAGTAGAAATCCAGTAGATCTGGAGGGCACCAGACTGGAGAAACCTGGACTAGAATAGTAGCCTGTAATTTGTTTAACTGGTAAATTAATAAATATGAACTTCAGCTTGTAGTTTAAATGATTTATAGATTTTAAGTATTCTGTAATCTTTTTTTTTTTGCTTGCCAGGAACATATTTTTTTAATTTTATTTTTATTAAAGTTATTACAAACAATATTTACAAATAATCATTATTTGTTTTTATAAATATATAAGAACCAGAAAGCAAAGAAATATATACAATCAAATTTTTATACCTATATACTTATAAATTTATATACCTATCCAACATCTAATTCTATTTCTCTTTCTTGTTCTTCTATTGATCTTCTATCTTAATCTACATAAATAGATAGATAAATAGATCATTTCCCTTTTTCTATGACTTGCCATATCTTTGCTTGTTTTCATTCTTTTCATGTTTCTTTCTGAATCGCCCATTTTCTTTGTATGTATTCTTTAATTGGTTTCAGTTCTTCCCTATTTTCCCCTCTTGTTTCACCCTTAAGTGCCATTGTCAAATCATCCATCATTATCATTTCTGATAGTTTAACATCCCATTCCTCAATATCAGGTATATGTTCACACTTCCAGTACTTTGCATAAGTAATCCTTGCATTTGATACCATATATAGTATTATTCTCCAATATCTAATATGCTCTTTTTCTATTTGATGTAACATATTTAAAAGAAATATTTCAGGTTGCAAAGGAATATTAATTTGTAATATTTCCAATATTTTCTTTTGAATGCTTTTCCAAATTCTTTTAGCTTCAGGGCATGACCACCACATATGAAAAAATGTTCCTTCTTCTGTCTTACATTTCCAACATTTACTGGAAATCTTGTACATTTTTCTTAATTTTGCTGGGTCTAAGTGCCATCTATAGAGCATCTTAAAGTAATTTTCTTTCATCTTTTGGGCTAATGTAAATTTTTGTGTGTTCTTCCAGCTTTTCTCCCAATGTTCCAAGCTAATTTCATGTCCTATATTTCTTGCCCATTGTATCATTGAATCTTTAATTATTTCTGTCTCTAATTCTCTGTTTAATAATATTTTGTATAATTGAGCCACCATATGGTCTTTTTTTTCAAGAATGACATTTTCAAATTCATTTCTTTTCCTTATACTTTCAAATCCTTCCAATTTGTTATCCATTTTAAATCTTTCTTTCAATTTATTATATAAGAACCATCTACATTTGAAACCTTCCATCTCTAGTTCCTCTCTTGTTTTTATTCTTAGACTTGTCTTTTCTTCTACTAAAATATCTTCATATCTGATCCATTTTTCTTTCTCATCTCACCATCTTCCAAATCAGGCTTCGTGTGGAGATAGCCATAACGGGATTTTAATATACATCTTCCTTTTAAATTTCTTCCACGTTTCTAATAATGCCCTTCTAAGATAATGGTTGAGGAATTCTTTATCTACTTTGCTTTTATTATACCAAAGATATCCATACCAGCCAAATTTCAATTCTGATCCTTCCAATTCCAATATTCTTTCATTTTCAAGACTTATCCATCCTTTCAACCAGGTCAGGGCATTTGCTTTGTAATATATCTCAAGATCAGGTACACCAAATCCTCCTCTTTCTTTTCTCTCTATTAAAATCTGCCACTTTATTCTTGGCTTCTTCCCTCCTCAAATGAATCTCGATAAATCTTTCTTCCAATCACAGAAACATACTTTGTTGATTATTATTGGAAGATTTTGAAAAAGATAATTAATTTTTGGAAGAATATTCATTTTAATTGATGCTATCCTTCCCAATAAAGATAACCTCAATTTAGACCATTTCTGAATTTCTGTCTTTATTTCAGTCCATAATTTTTTGTAATTATTTTCATACAATTCATTGTTTTGTTTTGCTATTGCAATACCTAAATATTTTATCTTTTTTTCTGTCTCAAATCCCGTTAATCGTATTATCTCTTCCATTTCTTTTTTAGTCATATTCTTCATTATGATTTTTGTTTTACCCTTATTAATTTTAAATCCTCCTATATCTCCTTTGATTTTTTTGAGAGATAGAAGGAGAGGAACTTCAAGAAAGACCAGAAGAGGAACAAGAAGAAGAACTAACAGAATTAGAATCAGAAGAGAAGTTAAGTGAAACAGAAGAAATTTAAGAAAAATGGCTTTAAAGGTTTTATCGTGGAATGTACAAGGTTTGAATTCAAGTTATAAACAAAGACAAGTATTCCATTTTTTAGAGAAGATCAATTCAGATGTTATTTGTATACAAGAGACAAAAATTCGAGATGCAGATGCACATTTTTTACAAAATCCTAAACTTGGAAAGTGCTATATTTCGGCATACAACAAAAAGAAGAGAGGGGTAGCTATTTATGTAAATTCAAAATATTCATTGGAGGAAGTTTTCCGGGATGACCAAGGACATTTCATTGGAGTTAAAATTCAAATCCCAGATCTTACATTACTGCTGGTCGGAATATACGCGCCACAGGAAAAGAAAAGTGAATTCTATGATAAAATAAGAGAAGAAATAATAAAATACACAATTGAAAAGAACCAAGAAAATATTTTGGTTATGGGGGATATGAATGCAGTATTGGATCCAGTGGAAGACAATAAGAAAGAAAAATAAGAAAGAAAAAATAATCAAATAAGAAAGAAAAAAACAAAACCAAGGGAAACTACCGAAGACTTTCTTTAAATTAATGGAAGAGACTTCTTTGATTGATGTGTGGAAGTTAAAACATCCTGAAGAGAAAGGATTTACCTATTATTCCAATAGTCATCATATGATGTCAAGAATAGACATGTTTCTTATTTCTAAGACGATTCATACTAAAATACAAGATATGGAAATCCTACCAAAAATTACCTCAGATCATAAGTATTCTGTAATCTTAAAATGGACAAGTTGTCAAAAGAAGAAAAAGGGAAAACTATAACAGCAAGGTGAATGTGAGAACCAAAATTCTGCATTAAGTTATTCAGCAGAACTGCAAGGATGATTCCATTCACAGCTCTGAGGCTGTGACAAAAGCTGGGGGACCTCTAATCCCATTCAGCAGGGAGCGACAAAACACTTGCTGTGGAAAGTAGAATGGTGGGCTCTTGTTTTACAGGGCTTGAAAAGTAAGCTCTAGTCCTAATTTAGTTCAGCCCTTGAACCTTCCAAATGTGCTGGACTTCAGTGTCCATCAGCCCAAGACCACATGGCCTTAGTGTTAAGCATGATGGTAATTGTAATTCCAAACATCTTGAGTGCTTCAGGTTGAGATAACCCAGACTAAATCTTTCCCATTTAATTTACATCTTATTTGCTGAAATTAATGCATAAGAATAAGTAAAGGTTGATTTGCTTATGTGTTTAAACTGCCATTTCTTCCAAGCCACTGTCAATTTTGTAATGGCATTAACTAGCTGTCTAGGTTCCTTTCCTCTGTAATTAATGGCAAGATGAAGAAATATCAGCACCAGCTTCTCTGTGTTCCAGAAGTCAGAAAAAGCAGTTTTTAAAGCCCACATTGAATGTACATTTGACTATTTCTGAGTAGTTGATGGGGTAGCAATCAATGGAGTATATCCAAAAGAATAAAAGATATGGTCATTTCTTCACAGAAAGATCTGAAACTTGCATTGGCTGATACTTTTCCCTTAATATAATTAAAGACTTAATGCAGGCATCCACCAAGAATTGCTGTCTGATTGCTGTGTGATTGCTGTCTGGGTAGAGATACTCAATTTTAAAATGTGTTCATTTCACAGAATAAAGAACAGTAAGAATTACTACGAGATTCTCGGCGTTGGGAGAGATGCAAATGAGGAAGAACTAAAAAAAGCTTATCGAAAACTTGCCCTGAAATTTCATCCAGACAAGAACTGTGCTCCAGGAGCAACAGATGCATTTAAAGGTATGTTAAGGAGTCTAGATGGGGCAGTTAAGTATAGAGATAATGTTGTGTTCTGTTTATCAGTTTAATATTGATTGATTTTTTTTAACACTAACAATCTAATTCACAAACAAAGTAATATATATTCAGAAAAAGAAAACACAAAAAGAACATAAAAAAGACATAACTAAAACACAATAAGGCTCCAATCGTAACTGTAAGGAAAAGGAAAAGAAAAAAATACTCTTCCATTACAGATCCAGCTAAACAATCCTACAAATTACTAATAGCCATAACCAGAGATTATTACATCATTAGGTTTCTTATGATTCAAAAAGTTCACAAATAGTTTCCAGTCTTTCCAAAAGTCTTCAGTTGACAATTTGGGCTAACTCAGCAACCTTGGCAATCCATTCTTCCATCATCAGTGCTTCAGTCTGTTTCCAAGATTGAACAAATGTTATTCTTGCTGCTGCAGTCATGTATGTAAAAAGTGATCCATACTTACTGTCCAGTTCTTTATCCATAATGCCCAACAGAAATATTTCTGGTGAAAGTCTACCATTAAAATTTTTTGGATTAACATATACATTTTAGATAAATAACTTTTCGCCTTCGTACAAGGCCACCACATATGAAAAAAGGAGCTCTCCTTATCTTGACATCTCCAACATTGTTTTGAAACGGTCTGAGATGTTTTCAACAGCTTCTTTGGGGTGAGATACCATCTGTTCATCATCTTATACATGTTTTAAAGTATTGCACAGAGTAAATTCTATATCTTTGGACCACATTTTTTCCCATAGATCCATATGAACATGCCCAAAATTTTGGGCCCACCTTATCATGTGCTTTTTTTCCTTTGTCTCTAATTTCAAAAGCAGTTTACACAGGTTTTTTTTATTTACATGGTCATCATCCTTACGTAACTCTAAGTAAAACTCATTTTCTCCAACTTTTATGGCTGTATTTCTCTTATCTGGATTAAATCTGCCCTTAAGTTGCACATAAGCAAACTGATTAAGATCTTTGCCTTCCTTAAAGTGCATGTCTGTTGATTTATACCTCAGGTTTAGGTTCCAAAAGTCTCATCTCCATATTTCTTCAGCTACATAAACCAACAGACCTCATAATACAATTTAATATTGGGGACTTGCAAGTCCCTGCTTTCCTTAGCAACATGAACTGCTTATACTATTCTTTTTTTCACCCTCACTCCATAAATTCTATTGTTGTGTCTGGTGTCTCTTGGTAGAGTCTCCAATACCAAATAAATAGTAAAGGTGAGAGGAGACAACTTTGTCTATTCCCCTTTTGTGTTTCAGTGAATCTTGTTCACTGCCGTTTACTAAGATCTGGGCCCTTTGAATTGAGTAAATTGTCTTTAGTGCCCAAATAATATTTCTACCAAAGTCTGTTTTTCCCACTCCTTGAAATAAGTCATTCCAAGAAATATTATCAAACACTTTCTCTGCATCGAAAAAAAAATCAAAACAGTATTTTTGAAATTATGATGTTCCAAAAATTAATAATATCAAGAACAGTCCTTGCATTATTCCTTAAAATCTTTTTGTGGGGAAAAACAAACAAAACAAAACACTCTGATCCTCATGGATATTCTAAGGAATACGTTTTCTCAACATGCTTGCCAAGATAGTAGTAAGTATCTTAAAGTCATCATTAGTAATGAAATAGGCCTATAATTCTTTGTTAACATTTCATCTATATTTTCTTTACAAATCACTGTAATATTGGCATTTGGATTATCAGTTTGAGAGATATTCCTATACATCAATCCAAATACTTAAAAATAGTTATAATAAGAAAAGCATGTTTCTCTTTCCCAGTATTTATCTATTCTGTTCAGCTTATATCCTGCCTACTTACTAAAAACAGAGTTCAGTGCAACTAACCATAAAACAAACCCCAGCATTAACAGAATTATAATTAATGTAATAAAATTCACCAATTGAAAACATGTCCAGTAAAAATAAATCAATTGAATATGTCATATTCTGAGTGTTAAATCTGTTTCTGCTTCAGGAGAAGTAATATTTGGTAGAGTTGTCCAAAGATTCTGAACACGTGAGATGAAAGTTTGATTACAACTTGTAAGATTATTAGGTTCTGAGCGTAAATTTTCCGAACTGTATTTGTTCAATATTATTCCTCAAAAGTTTATTTCATAAATATCTGGTTTTATGTATTTTAGTGGTAGTTGCATTAGTTAATTGTTAGATATTCATAATTAGAATAACTTGTTTTTACATTGGATTTCTCATATTTAATTGGTCTTGAAATATTACCTTTCTTTTCATTGTTTACTAGAAATTTCTTATTTGGTGGGAGCAGCAGAGGACAATGTGTTCACATTCAGATTTAGCTACAGAATCTTTATATGGGATAACTTCTGAGTTATTTTAGAATAAAATTGCCATATTGAATACATTTTTTAAAAATATAAATGAATAATTTAGTGAAATTTTTTACATGTTTATTCTAAAAGCATATGTGATTTATCATCACCATCTTGAAACCATTCAGCTCTCTGAACTAATTTAACAGCTTAGAAGTAAAATGAACGTTTTCAACTAGTGTTATCTTCTTAAATGCCATCTATTAAATGGATTGCTGATAGGCCATCATCTTTTTTTTAACTGGACCACATACAATTAATTGATTATCTTTTGCTATTTTCTAACACGTAATTAGACATTAGAATGAGAGTGTTGCTGAAAAAGAAGATACACTTAAAGAATATGGATAGTTCACTTGAATTACTTCTAAATATACCAGCCCATAACCAGAACAGGCATACAACTGGAGTTTCTATACTATGTTTCCCAGCAACTGATATATAGAAATAGACTCATGTTATACACAAATATCTCTGATGTTAGAGATTATATATAGTCTGTGTGACTAGTAGCCATTGATGTGCCTGCCTCCATGAATTTATTTTGTCTTTTAAAGCCATCCCAAGTTCAGAGCCAATATCACATGTGGCAGGAAATTCTATTGTTGTGTGCATCTTTTTATCTGCCTTGAATCTTCCACCTTTTAGCTTTAATGAATAACCTTGGCTTCTTCTATTTCTGTGTATGTGTGAGACAGCAAGAAGCTTTTCTCTATTGACTTTCTCCATACTGTGCCTTATTTTATACACCTCTATTATGTTTTCTCTCATTTGTCTGTTTCTAAGCTTAACGTTCCCAAATATTGTAACCTACATCAGTGGAGAAGAACAGGTTGCTTACCTGTAACTGTAGTTCTTCGAGTGGTCATCTATGCCCTCATACATTAGGAGCTTTTGCGCCTGCGCAGTAGCGTTCAGAAAATTCTCGAGCTTAGTAGCTTGGCGGGAACCCCTCCCCCATGCCGGTACTGTGCATGCTCAGCCTGCTGAGCAATGGTCACTCCTCGGTTCTTGGTCCGCCGAAAAAAGGGACCTGAAAAGAGGGGACGGGTGGGCGGGCATGTATGAGGGTACAGATGACCACTCGAAGAACTACAGTTACAGGTAAGCAACCTGTCTTCTTCTTCGTGGTCTCTGTGCCTCATACATTAGGAGAATGTGTAGCTTACCGGTAGGATGGTGGGTCAGGTCCTAAAGAACGGAAGCCAGCACAGCACGTCCAAACCGAGCATCTTGACGGGACCGGCAGTCTAGCCTGTAGTGGCACACGAAGGTCGATGGCTGGGACCAGGTCGCCACACAGCAGAGTTCCTGCAGGTCAACTCCCCATAGGAGGGTTGCAGATGTCACCACAGCTCTGGTGGAATGAGCCCGAAGGAACGCTGGCAGAGGCTTCTTGGCAAGCTCGTAAGCCAGCTGAATAGTCTGGACCACCCACTTAGAGAAACGTTGGGTGGAAACTTTGTGGCCTCTTCAACGCCTGCCATAGCACACAAAAAGGTGAGGGGTCTGTCTGAAAGAGGCAGTCCTGTCCTTGTAGAAGGCCAAGGCCCGACGAACATCCAAGGAGTGAAGGGATTGCTCCAAAGGTGTAGTCGGGTCCGGGTAAAAGGTGGGCAAGATGATGTCTTGATTCAGGTGGAAGTTAGACACCACCTTCGGCAGGAATGAAATGTCAGGCCGAAGGACCACCTTGTCCCTATGGAAGACGAGGTATGGCTCGTCAGATCGCAGGGCTGTCAGCTCTCCCGCCCTCCTAGCAGAGGTGACTGCCACCAAGAAGGCAGTTTTCATGGTGAGCAGCCTGTCATCTGCAGTCGCCATGGGTTCGAAGGGTGGTCTAATCAGCTGTGATAGCACCAGCGATAGCAACCATGGCGGTAGCGGCGGCGATACTGGCAGGTAGAGGTGCTGCAGGCCCTTCAAAAACTGCTTCACTGTACCATGACAAAAGAGAGCCACCGATGGGGATCGTGGTGGTTGGTATGCCACGATAGCAGCGAGGTAAACCTTCAGCAACGGGAAGGCCAAGCCCTGCTGCCGAAGGTGTAGGAGGAAGTGGAGTACGGTAGGCAGGTTGACAGGTGATACCGGCTCTTGTCATTCCTCCGCAAAGGCAATGAAGTGCTGCCACTTGTAGTGATAATTGCGGCATGTTGACTCCTTCCTGGCTGCGGTCAGGACATTGCTGATGACAGGATCATCTAAGGCGATATCCTCCAGGCATGGAGGGCCAGGAGCGGCAGGTCTGGGTGAAGAACGAGACCGTTGGGTTGGGATAGGATGTCCGATAATGTTGGAAACCGGAGAATCTGTCCATAGGCGGCCTCGAACAGGGGGCCGAACCAGTGCTGCCTCGGCCAGTACGGTGCCACGAGAACGATGTCTACTTGGTCCGCGAGGATCCTCGATATCACCCGGCCCAGGAGGGGGAACAGAGGGAATGCATAGAGGAATCCCTTGTTCCACCGGAACTGGAAGGCGTTGCCAATGGAGTGGCGATCGTGGCCGGCCCTCGAGCAGTACCGATGACACTTCACGTTCTGGCTGGTAGCAAAGAGGTCGATCGTTGGCTCGCCCCATTGATCCTGAACCATCTGGAAAGCCTCGCTGGAGAGGGACCACTCGTGATGGCATGAGGTGTCCCTGCTGAGGGCGTCTGCTGTGGTGTTCTCCTGCCCGGCCAAGTGAACCGCCACCGGATGGATCCGGAGCGAGAAGCACCAATCCCAGAGGTCAAGGGCGATGTTGAGGAGGGTGGTTGAATGAGTCCCTCCTTGCCTGTTGACGTAGCAGACCGCCGTCGTGTTGTCCGTTAGGATCAACATTGTGCGGCCTGTAACGAGGTGTCGAAATGCCTGTAGAGCTTTCGAGATGGCAAGGAGCTTGAGGGCATTGATGTGGAGAACGGTCTCGTGACCGATCCACCGGCCGCGGACTCTGAGGTCGCCGCACTGTGCTCCCCACCCGTAGAGGGATGCATCTGTCGTTACCGTGACTTTTGGGTTCTACTCCCAGAACGGCATGCCCGACAGGAGGTGACTGTAAGACTGCCACCACAGTAGGAACTGGCACACCTGTAGAGGTAGCTGGTAGTGGCGTGCCTGGTCGTCCAAGAGTGGATCGAAGACCCGAACAAACCAGTGCTGAAGCAGTCGTGCGCGAAGCCTGGACAGGTAAGTCACGGCGGTCGTCGAGGCCATGTACCCAAGGAGTTGTTGGGTTCTCCTCGCTGTTACCGTCGGGGCACGGAAGATGGTAGACACTGCCTGACGAAGCGTCCACGCCAGGTCCATCAGTAGGTACGCCCTTGCCAATACCGCGTCCAGGGTCACCCCGATGAAGTCGAGAACCCTCGTGGGCTCGAGATGGGACTTCTTGGGGTTGACCCGGAGTCCGAGACGGGTGAGAAGAGTAAGTGTCTGATGTATGTCCCTGTAGAGTTTCTGTTTGCAGGACACCACCAAGAGCCAATCATTGAGGTAGGGGTAAATCGAGATGCCCTTTGTCCGCAGGAACGACACCACGGGGACCATGCACTTGGTAAAGACCCTGGGCGCAGTCGAGAGTCTTAACGGCAGCACCCTGTATTGGTAACAGGTGCTGTCAACTGCAAACCACAGGTATTGTCTGTGCTGCGGGCAAATGGGGATGTGGAAATAAGCGTCCCGAATATCGATGGAGGCGTACCAGTCCCCTCGTCGAAGGAAAGGCAGGATCGAGGGTAGCGTGACCATCTTGAACCTCTTGGGGTGGATATAGTCTTTCACCCTTCTGAGGTCCAGGATAGGCCGCAGGTTTCCATCCATCTTTGGTACGGTGAAGTACCTTGAGAAGAAGCCAGTGGTCTTGGCTGAGGACGGAAGTGCCTTGATCACTCCCTTTTGTAGAAGGGACTGGATCTCTTCCAGCAGTACCAAACTGGCCAGGGTGGAGTAGTAGACTCCTCGCGGTGGAATATCTTGAAACTCCATGGTGTAGCCAAGACGGACGATGGTAAGCACCCAAGAGTCCGTAGTGACTTTCTGCCACTCAGCGAGGTGTCTGGCCAAGCTCAGCTGATCTTCTAGGGCTGCTGGGAGGGTGAAGGTTGGTATTGGTGGCGACCTGCACAACACATCAAAACCGGGACTTCATCCCAGACGAAGACTTCTTGGAAGAGAAAGATGGGCATCCTCGAAGAGGTCTCCGTGTGGTAGATGAAGTGAACCGCTGGGACGCAGTCGATCGTGGGGACTGTGGTTGGTATGTGGAGGAGGAGGAGGACCTATGCCACGATGGCCGGAACCGAAGCTACGGCAAGACTAGGGCGGTTGGTTGATGCCCATCTTGGCTGTTAGTTGGGCCTTGATGAGGTGGTCCATAGCCTCATCCGTTGAGGTATGGAACAGTCCCTGGCCATCAAATGGAAGGTCCTCGATCCTCTTGCGGCTGTCCTCCTGGAGTCCTGATGAACACAGCCACGGCGTGTCGTTGAAGGGCAACTGCACCCACCATCACCCTCGAGGTAGCCTCCACGGCATGCCTCGAGGAAACGATCTGTTGGTTTGAGACCACCACAGCCTCACTGAAAAGCTGTGTGGCAATTACGCGGGAGTCCTCCGGTAGATTTGCGAGGAGCGGGGCGAACTGGTCTAGGAAGTTACGATGGTACACCGCAAGACAGGCCATCGTGTTCAGAGTTCTGGCCATGAGAGAGGAGGCAGAGTAAAACCGCCTGCCAAAGGTGTCGAGCTTGTGGCCTTCACGGTCCGGCAGGGTCGTGTGAGCTCTGTTACCACCCTTGGTCTGAGCAGATTCTACTACAATGGAGTTCGGGACCGGATGACTGAAGAGGAACTCCGCATCCTCCCTCTGAGTTTTGTAGAGGTGCTCAAGCCGGTGTGGAACTGGCTGAGCTGAGGCTGGCTTTGCCCACAGTTGTTTCAGGGCGTCCAATAATGTCGGCAGAAAAGGCAGCAGCGCAGTGGATGGTGGGCGTGTCTCCAGGTACTGGAAGACGGGATCGTGCGCCGCTGGAGCTGGTTCCGCCACCTTCAGGCCGAGGGCCGTGGCCATCCGTAGCAGGATTGCAGTGAACTGCCGAACGTCTTCTGGTGCCGACTCTGGTCCCGGTTCCCCGAAAGTCAATGGAGGCAACTCGTGGGAAGACGGGAGTCGAGTCCTCAGAGTCAGACTCATACGACTCTGAAGATGGGGTCGGAGATCTCTCCACTGACTTCTCTGCAGATGGCTTGCAGGGGGGGAGAGTCAAGGTAACTGTTGGAGCAGTAAACGGTACCGCGGACGATGTCGTGGCCGGGATCGGTGTGACTTCGACAGGCACCACCGAGGGCCAAGGGCAGTGAACGCCATGTGTCGTTGACATCGTTGCCTGCGTCGCTTGTGCCAGGGTGGCTTGAGGCACAGCACGCGTCGTGGTCGATGTTGTCCTCAGGGGAGGCAACACTGCCCTGTAGTGGAGTGAGGGCTCCCTAGACCTCCGATGGCATGGCGAGAGCGATAGTGAGAGGGCGATCGGCTTAGCAGCCTCTCGTAGTGGGAGCGGTAGGCTTCCCTGGAGGGCGAGCGGGATCGGTGCCATGGTGACCAGTACCATTCGTCCGGCTGGTACCTAGCCCTGTACGATGGGGAGTAGGAATAGTAGGAGCCCGGGTGCTCACGCCAGAGGTGCTTCTGGCCGTGCCTACCGAAGTAGGAGGCGGAGGTATACACCGAGTCCCCAGAGTGGACTCTCTCAAGGCGCATCTCCCTGTGGTGGGGAGATGGAGGCCTGGCTCTCTGCTTGGGAGAGCGGGACTCGCTCCGTCTAGAGGCTGGCCAGTGACTGGGCAAAGGCCGATGTCGGGCCATAACTTCCTCCTGGTGGTCGACCGATGTACGGTGACTCGGTGGGGTAACCATAGCCGTTAACTAGGGCAGTTCCGAGGGGAGGACCTCCACAGTCTGCTCCTTGTCTGACACCTCGAGGACTTCTTGGTGGTCCGAGTGCTCTTCTGGATCCCCAGCGAGCTGGGTAGGTGGAGGCGTTGCGAGGCAAGGCTCCTTCGAAGGGGAGCGCCTCTTTTCCTTCCTTCTCTTCTTTTTCTCCTTCTCCTTTCCGGCGTCCTGGTTAGGAGGACACTTCCTTTGGACCGATGTCAAGGGCTTGGAGAAGGCCGAGGCCTGCAAGCCCGCAGGTTCCTCGCGAGTCGGAGGAGCCGATAACTTTGGAATCCTCGGAAGCTTTGACGTCGGTACCAAGCCCGGTACCAATGAAGTGGACGGAGCGGCAGCCACTGACACCGTCGATGGAACGGTTGCTGGGCGAGTCGATTTCTCTATCACCACGCTAGTCACGGGCAGTTCTTGCACTCACAAGGAGTCTTCCCACAATGAGACTTGAGTCTCACCGAGTGGTTCTGGAGGGTTTGGTGAGTGAACTGGTGGCAAACAGGGCAAGTCTGAATGTTATGGGCCTCGCTCAAACAGAAAAGGCACTCACGGTGCCTGTCTGATAAAGTGACCTTCCGTTCACAAGAGATGCAGCTCTTAAAAAGCACCGACATAGACTAAAGAAAGTCCGAAGAGAAAAAGGGGGTAAAAGGGGGTTCAAATACCAGAAACCAGTCCGAAGTCCAAAATCATAAGCCAAAATCCGTAATCCAAGTCACAAACGAGAAGCAAAAAACTCCAAAACCACAAGCCACTAAGAGAACCTCGTGTTCACTATGGCGGACAAGAAAGAACTAAGGAGTGACCATTGCTCAGTGGGCTGAGCATGCGCAGTACCGGCATGGGGGAGGGGTTCCCGCCAAGCTACTAAGCTTGAGAATTTTCCGAATGCTACTGCGCAGGCGCGAAAGCTCCTAACGTATGAGGCACAGAGACCATGAAGAAGAATTGCTGCTATCTCTTATTCATTTCAATTGTCCTTTTCCACATTTTTCCCCAGATCTTTCTTTAGCTCCAGAACTAACCAAAACTGTACTCTTTGGAGACTCAAAGTTATTCCTACCTAAATTGCTTGACCTCATTATACAAATGCCTAAAAATCTCAATGGATTATTAATTAGTCCATTTAAACATCTTCAAAAAGTTTTCTTGATTTAAGTTGTTCATCATTTAATCTCAAGTACTTCTGTTTTTTCCAGATTAATTTTTTATGATAAGCTGTACCATGTCTCCTAATAGAGCTGTCTGATTCTCAGCTTGATTGCTCACTACTGAATTTATGAAAAGATTATTCAGGCAAGCAAGAAGGGTAGCATACAGTGTCCCAGGGTGTTCTAATGATACATGTGTGCTGCTTGAGCATTTTAGAAAAATGGAACGCAAATGTTCTGTTGCTAGTGCAGAAGCATGAAACATTGTCATGCTAGTATGTTCTGCCATGTTTCAGAACACTGAATCCTCTTCCTTTGGTTTGATGCAGGGGTGGGTATCATGCAGCTCACTAGGTGTTGGACTGCAGCTCCTCCTTGCTTAGCCAGCGTAGCCAAGAGTGACAGATAATGGAAGCTGCAGTTCAACAGCTTTTGAAGGGCTGCAGAATTCACAACCATGGTTGTATTTGAACATTTTCCTTGCCCCAATATAATTTGTTAATGTTTCTGAAGCACTTGATTAGTTGCATTCCCATGTTAGGAAGACATTCAACAAGACTGTAGTCTTCAGAATAACTGGCAAGTGTACAGCATTTTTTCTTTCTTTTTCACACCACAGCAATAGGAACTGCTTTTGCAGTTTTGAGCAATCCTGAGAAGAGGTTACAGTATGATCAATATGGAGATGAAGAAGAACATTATACCAACTTGCCCAGGCATTATAATTATTACAGAGAGTTTGAAGCAGACATCACACCAGAAGAAATATTTAATATGTTTTTTGGAGGGAACTTTCCAACAGGTGAGTTTTCCTTATCTGGATGTTCTTTGAAGGACACCAAAAGCTGGTGTTTGTTATTAAAATATGTAGAATACTAATTCTACATGATGTCTGAAGATCTCAAGGCAGGATAAGTTGCTATTATTTTTTCATCCTATTTGACATTTAGCTACTGTGATAAACCGCCCCCCCATCAGTGTTTTGTTATCATCTGAGACCTTCACAAAAACTACCTATAGTGTTTTTTGTTTATTTGGGGCTTTTTTGGTAAGTGGCTGAAATGTGAGCCATCAAAGAATGCTGCTTTACATTCTTAGCATAATAAAGAATATGATACTTCTCTGGCTTTGAAATACAGACTAGGTTAAATTGATTCTTCTCAAATACATTGCTTCAATTCACTTTTGATGATTTACTATTTATACTAGTCTTACTATACCGTGCTATGCTATACTGTAGATCAGAGCTTTCCAGACTTTTCAAGTTGGTGACACACTTTTTGGACATACATCATTCCATGACACAATAATTCAGTTTTACTAGCAAACCAGAGGTTAAACAGTGGGAAAAGCAGCTCCCCCCACCCAATCCTGGCTCACTGCTGTTGCCCTTGCCAAGGAAAGACCCCAATGAGGGCAGCAGCAGCAAAGGCAGCCTCCCTACTTGATTCTGGCCCACTGCTGTCACCCTCACTGAGGAAGGACCCCAGTGAGGGCGGTGGCAGTGGGAAAGGCAGTCTCCCTACTTGATCCTGGCTCACTGCCATCACCCTAGCCAAGGAAAAACCCCAGTGAGGACGGTGGCAGCAGGAAAGGCAGCCCCTCTCCACCCAATCCTGGCTCGCTACTGTTGCTCTTGCTGAAGAAAGACTCCAGTGAGAGCAGCAGCAGTGGGAAAGGCAGCTGCTCTACCTGATCCTGGCCTGTTACTGCCACAGCAGCAGCGGAAGAGGCTCAGGTGGGGGGTCTTTCTCAGCTCAGGGAGGCAACATGCCTACACACTTCAGGTAACACATGAACATGTCGTGACACACTGTTTGGAAAGCCCCTGCATACTATAGTAGTTTTATTAGACTTCATATTTCAGTTTACCCTAAAACTAGGAAATCTGTGGCTGTCCAAACACTTTGGCTATTAGCCTTATCTGGTATGCACAATGATATCAGTTAAGGCCAAAACATCCAAGAACCAAAGTTTCCCCACCTAAGGCAAGTCCCCAACTGGTAGGAAGAGTATGTTTCATGCCTGCCTAAATCTTCATTAATGACAATCTGGAGTCTTAAAACACTCAAGTGCTTTAAAATAAAAAGCTGAACTGTGAAAAAAAAGTTGTACAATTATATAGTAGCACAATTGCTCTTCTTTGCCTGTAGGGAGCAAATCCTACTGGCACAGTCTTGGATGCCAAATTCTGTGAAACCTGAGTCTCAGACTGGTAGTAAGATAGGGAGGTAGTTTCTTCCGGTTCCCTTTCTCCCTCTGCAGATCCTTTAAGATCTGTTCCACAAGCTTGGGGAATTCTCTGGAATGGCTGGGGAGATGGCCTTGTGGATCTGCAGGGTCAAAATGAAATTAATGAAATCACCTCTACCATTACACCAGCAGGAATTTCCACTGAATCAGAATCCCTTTACAGAAGAGAGGGATTTCATCCATTAACTGAAGGAAACAGGATCTAAACCAAACTGTTTGTCCTTTCTACAACCAGTGAAGGCTAAAACATTTTAAAATGAAAACTAAGATGTTTACAACAGGAGTAAAAACCCATGCTTGTCTTTTGTGTTAAATGGCATATGTACTGCTACTAACAAAATAAAAATAATACTTTTTTTCCTTTTTTTAATAAAAAGGAAATATACACATGTTTTCACATTCAACCATGGATCCCCCATGTTATCAACAGCGGAACAGACATGAAAGGACTTGGACACAGGAGGAAGAGGAAGAAGAAACTAGACCGCAGGTAGCTTGAAAGTTGATTGCATGATTGCCCATAAAAAAGCTCCTAACGGTTACCAAAAGATCTGATTTAGCTTATAATTTGCTAATATGTAAATGATTTTAAAAGGAAGAGGTATTTATTGCTCTTATACCATTCAGTTGTAAAAGTGCTCATTCAGTATATTTGCTAAGAATGATTTTAATCCTACAGAATAAACAGATGTAGAGGGAGAAGCTAAATTCACATGTGTATATGGGTTTTGTGCCCACATATGCATAAAAATTTAACTTCTCCCTCTATACCCTCATGAACCCTATGTGGCTTTATACCAGATAAGACAAATATTGTATCAAATTGAAACTTAGGCCCTTTTCGCATGCCTTTTTTTTGCGCGAGAGCCCCTTGACCGTCGCATGAATGGAAGCGTCACTCCGTATGACACACTCCCACTCGCGCGACACTCACGAGGCTAAAGCAATGTGTGAGCGCATTTTTTCATTTTTGGCTGTAAGCCGAAAATAATGCGCGCTCGCGCAATATTCGCAGCGCCCTCACGCACTTACCTGCATGCAGTGCTTTGGTGAGCCGAGCGGGTCGCGCTTCCTTCCCCCAGCGCAGCCTACAGCTCCCAGAGTGTGCTGCGGAAGGAAGGGGCGGGGCGCGAGAGCGACGGTCGCGCTACCAGGAAGCAACCTGCGGTAGCAAGGAGCGGGGAAGCGGTAGCGTTTCGAATGAGGCTTCTCGCGCGAGCTGCCCTCCCCCGTTGCGCAAACGGGTAACGTGCAAAAAGAGCCTTAACCTTATCGGATGGCAGTTTTATGGAGGAACATGATACAGGTTTATGGATCATTTAATAGGATATTCCTTCTGGTCATTTCTGCTGCTCCTAAAAACTGTCCACATCTCCATTGCCAAGGCAGTACCCTTTTTTTTCTTGGAACTACGCTGGGGAGACGAGAGGAAATTATGTGTGCAAGGTCACCCATTAACTTCATACTTAAGCAGGATACTTAATTCTGATCTCTACCATCAGAATCCATTACTATATCTTGTAGACACTGCAGAAAGGAGGTGTATGTAACTCATAGGCACCTCTGCAATAATTTATTGGAAGAAAACCTTCAGTTGCAAAATGTAACTCCTTACACTCTAATTTGAATGTATGAGAAAACAATAATACTAGTCATGAGAATTAAATACTATCAGTATTTATTCTATATAATAGAAATCAGTGCCTGGAGTAGTGATGATAGTGACCAATTCAAGGCAGCATATGCATAAAAGCTAAAAAAAACTGAGTGAAGAAATTATCCTTCCTGGATTTACTTGCAAAGCAGTAAAAAAAAGCTGTTCTCTTCTTGTCACATAATTTATATTAACATGACAAGGCTTGAACAGAAGTAGTAATTATTCATCAGCACTTCTTATTGCTAAATTAAATAATAGTAAGTCCTCCTTAAAGGATTGATAGCTAGTTAATACATCAAACTTGTAGGGGTTTTTTACCTTGATGAAAGGGATTTTTTCCACTCCTAGCGTGTAAGATTTCTAACAACAGTTTTTATTTCCAGAATAGCTACTCAGCATTTATCCAGTTACTACCAGTCTTTATCATAATAGTGGTGTCAGTAGTAACCCAGCTGATGGCTACTAATCCACCCTACAGCCTCTTCTTCAAATCGTAAGTCCCAATAATTTTCCTTGCTCTTCTAAGAGAACCTAGTTTAGGATTCTTAAGGGCTTCTCAACACTAGTCTTCCAACATAGGAGTTGCTCTTGAGGTTAGACAAGATCTGTTATTTGTCTTATATGAATGGCAACTAAACTAGGTAGCTAATTCTAGCCTCTTAAAGACAAAAATGCACACCTACAGCCAAGCCTTCCAGCAACATACATTGTCCAAAAGAGAGTCAGAATTTCAATGTTAAAAGTGCTACGATAAGTTTAGTGGTTATTGTTGTAACGTAAGAGGTAAAGACTGGTTCTACACCTAGTCTTGCATACAGTGCATGCACTGACATGTGTGAGACTTAAGTCACACATGACTAATCTGCTCTGTTAATTTCAGTAGATCCTGTGTGAGCATGATTAATTCTGGAGCCATCCTGAGATCCTTTCTCTGAGCACTAGAAATCTATTTCCTTGGATTACTGGGGAGAGAGGCAACTGCTTTAATAGTCATAATATCTGAATACACTGGTGGGACCCACAGTGCTACTCACTACTCAGAGAGAAGAGTCCTGTTTGTAGAGTCTGATGCCAGAGAAGAGCTCCAAAATTTAATAGAGCGTTGACTTGTTCATAGTTTTCATGTCAAGTAAGCTTAAACAGAAGTCTACTAAAAAAAATTCCAGTTCTGGCTGGTGAGTAGTTACTTAAACAAGCTTTATTTTTCAATAAAAGATTCAGTAACCATTTAATTCACTTAATATCTTCAATTCAAGATAGCTGAGAAATTGCCTCCTCCCATACCATCCTTTTTGTTGCCTAGGGTCAAGCAGAGAAGTCATTTCCCATTTCCTGCCAAGAGTAGAGAAGAAGTTGATTTCAATAAAAGATCAGCTTTCCCAGTAGCTACTCTGTTTTTTTGGAACATCTTGCCTCATGCAGAGCACATATGCTCTCATCAGCTGCCTCTTTACTGTCACAGTGAATATAGGCCACCCTGAGTCATACATAGGCAGTAGAGAAGAATAGATTTTTTTATACACATGAATAAATAGTAAATAGCCCAAAACTTCATTTTAACTTATAAGTGTTCCTTAAGGACATAATTTTATGTTCTCTGGTAGTATGTTTTATTTTTCTGGTTCTGTAGTTCAGTATATTTCAGAAATGAGATGGAGGCTAATGATAATACTAACCAGTTAAAAGATCTTTGTGCTCACAACTATTTATGTGGTTTTCACAGTATCTAGGTAGGCTTTTGGGCATTATAAAATCATGTAGATCAGAGGTGGGAATTGTATAGCCCTCTGAATGTTATTGAACTGTAACCAGCTTAGCTAGTGGTAAAGAATGCTGGGAGCTGCATGTAAATGGCATAAGAAGACCTGCGTAGTTCCAACCCCTTATGAAGGTAGAACAAATCTCATAAAAGAAGGAAGAAATATGTAGTCTGTTTCCATGTTTTTCAGTCATCTTTTTGAGGTCAGATAAGTATGGCTAGAAAAATCAATGTGGTAAAACTTATTTTCTGAGCTTTCTTCTTTATGGTTTGAAAATTCTATTCTTCACTGTCTTACCCTTATAGGAATCTAGGGCACACTATTCTTAGGGAAACTCAGAACCTGCAGGTGCCTTACTATGTTGATAAATACTTTGAACATAACTATAACGGTGAAGAACTTGAAGAGCTTGAAAAACAAATTGAAAAGGAGTATATTGACCATATCCAGACTAACTGCCGGAAGGAAAAACAACAAAGTAAGTTTTCTTCTATTCATTCTTCCAGGATGTTGAGAGTGGAGTGGTGGCTCTATAACAGCGTAGTGCAGAAAGTCCCTGAGTGAGGGCCGGTTGGAAGAGAGGAACTGATAACAGTTGAATAAGGTTCTAGTAGGTGAGAATGTAGACAGAGTTCAGGGAGTTCATGTTTCAGTTAACTGTTTTGTAGTAAATCTTTACTGGTTTTATTTTCTCTTTTATTCATTCTTAAGCATCTTAATATGTGTCATGTTTTACAATCTGGGAAAAATTATTCCTGGATCTCGAAAGAGCACTCATAGTGTAATCAGTTTACTCCATTAAATATGGTGTGTAAGTAAAAGATGTATATAAAAACCACAGCAATCCATGAGCACACTTCTCCTCACTGTGCCTTCTGCCGCAGGGATACCAGTCTTTTCAATACCAGAACATAAAACCACAGCCAATTATTGTGTGTGTGTGCATGTGGTGCCCAGGTGATGTCAAGCTGACGTTCCAAAGCCAGGAGAAAATGCCACCCTCCCAAATCTCCTGAGTAGTCTTTTATACTACCGTCTCCTACTGGAGATCTAGGATGATGAAGTCTTTTTCTGGCCATAGCATCCCAGTAGTGGATGCTTCCTAGGCGCTTCTGTGTCTTCCCCCAGTCACTAATTGATCATGGGGACATGTACTGACACTGAAAGGGTTGGTTATGCTGTAGGGGAGGTTAGTTGATGCATGAGGAGGTCCTGAGTATCTTTTTGACTAATTGATACCAAGGCACTTACACTAGCAGGAAGGTAGGCAACACATGGGCAAGACAAATTCCAGTATGATCGGGGATCGGGGTTGCTGAAATTGACATGTAGGCATTACAGACATTCCCACCAGTGCTGTAAGGCTATGAAGCAGAGCTCTGAGAATCTGACAGGCAGTAGAGACATAGCTGAGGAACAGTGGCTGATGACACTACTTTATTATGGCAAAACCTAATGATAGTTTCAAATTAAATATTTACAAGGAAAGAGAAGTAGGGAGGGTGGCTAATAGTCTTGATAAAGAAAGAAGCACCATTTATAAGAGTAGAGGCAACACATATCATAAAGTAAGGCATTAGAGAGAGTAGTCAGTGTGTTGAGGGAAGAAAAGAAGAAACAGGCAAGGGATGTTTGAGTCCTGTGGATCAGCAGCAAACAAGGCAGAAGACAAAAAATACAGAATCCAAACAAATGCATGCAATCGCTATCTTTGAAACTCACTCCTAGCTAATGATAGTACTGGCTGTCCTATGTTTAGGCTTGAAATCCAGTGCTTTATAGGACTGTGAACTCAGTTTCAAGAAATGTATATTATTTAACTGATTTGTTAGTCAAACTTCATTTTAAATTAAATTTACAGTGATAATGAGCGATGCATTAAAATCTACAGCTGGCTGTACTAACACAAAAAGTGATATGATAATTAGTGATATTTTCTAAGTTTCAGTTTTATATACATAGTCTTACATTATCATCACAAAGACTATCAGTTATAGTCATATAAGGACTGAAAGGTATGTTGTTTTTTTATAATCAAGTACTAGAATCATAGAATCATAGAATCATAGAAATGTAGAGTTGGAAGAGACCACAAGGGCCATCCAGTCCAACCCCCTGCCATGCAGGAAAACCCTCAAAGCACTCCCGACAAGTGGCCATCCAGCCTCCGCTTAAAAACCTCCAAAGAAGGAGACTCCACCACACTCTGTGGCAGCACATTCCACTGCCGGACAGCCCTGACTGTCAGGAAATTCCTCCTGAGGTTCAGGCGGAATCTCCCTCCTGCAGCTTGCATCCATTGCTCCTTGTCCTGGTCTCAAGAGCAGGAGAAAACAAGCCCACTCCCTCCTCGACATGACATCCCTTCAAATATTTAAACATGGCTATCATGTCCCCTCTCAACCTTCTCTTCTGCAGACTAAACATACCCAGCTCTCTAAGTCTGTCCTCATAGGGCATGGCTTCCAGGCCCCTCACCATTTTGGTTGCCCTCCTCTGGACCTGCTCCAGCTTATCCATATCCTTCTTGAATTGGGGTGCCCAGAACTGAACACAGTATTCAAGATGAGGTCTAACCAATGCAGAATAGAGTGGTACCAATACCTCCCTCGATCTAGACACCATACTCCTATTGATGCAACCAAGAATTGCGTTGGCCTTCTTGGCTGCCGCATCACACTGCTGACTCATGTTCAGCTTGTGGTCTATGAAGACTCCTAGATCCCTTTCACACGTACTGTTAGCCAGCCACGTGTCCCCCATCCTATATTTCTGCATACCATTTTTTCTGCCTAAGTGTAGGACCTTACATTTCTCTCTGTTGAAGTTCATTTTGTTAGCCTTGGCCCAGCTCTCCAATCTGTCCAGGTCCTTTTGAATTTTGATCCTGTCATCAGGCGTATTAGCAACCCCTCCCAATTTGGTGTCATCTGCAAATTTGATCAGCGTGCCCTCTATTCCTTCATCCAAGTCATTAATGAAGATATTGAACAGCACCGGGCCCAGGACAGAACCCTGTGGCACCCCACTAGTCACTTCTCTCCAGGATGAGAATCTGCCATTGGTGACCACCCTTTGGGTACGGTCAGTCAACCAGTTACAAATCCACCTGACAGTAGCCCTGTCCAGCCCACATCTTACTAGCTTCTTTGCAAGAATGTCATGGGGAACTTTGTCAAAGGCCTTACTGAAATCAAGATATACTATGTCCACAGCATTCCCTTCATCTATCAAGCAAGTAACTCTATCATAAAAAGAGATAAGATTAGTCTGGCATGACTTATTTTTGAGAAACCCATGTTGACTTTTCGTAATTACGGCATTGTTTTCTAAGTAATTAGAAACTGACTGTTTGATGATCCGCTCCAGGATCTTTCCAGGTACTGATGTCAGGCTGACTGGGCGATAATTATTTGGGTCCTCTTTTTTTCCCTTCTTGAAGATCGGGACAACATTTGCCCTCCTCCAGTCTGCCGGAACTTCTCCGGTCCGCCAAGAGTTTTCAAAGATTATAGCAAGAGGTTCCGCAATGACCTCTGCTAGTTCTTTTAAAATCCTAGGATGCAATTCATCTGGCCCTGGAGACTTGAATTCATCCAGTGTGGCCAGGTATTCCTGTACTACCTCTCTATCTATTCTGTGCTGCATTTCCCCCACTTCCTCACCTGCTCCCCAACTGCCAGGTTGCGTGTTTTTATCCTTTTGGGAAAAAACTGAGGCGAAGAAGGTGTTGAGGAGTTCTGCCTTTTTTCTTCCTCCTGTTATTAATTCACCATCTTCCTTGCGCAGTGACCCTATCATCTCCTTCTTTTTCCTTTTGCTGCGGACGTATTTAAAAAAGCCCTTTTTATTGTTTTTAATGTCTCTGGCCAGCCTAAGTTCGATCTGTGCTTTAGCCTTTCTGACCTTCTCCCTACATCTCCTGGCTACTTGCTTATAATCTTCTTTGGTGATTTCCCCTTCTTCCATTTCCTGTACATGTTTTTCTTAATACTTAGCTCAGCTGAGATCTCTTTAGTCAACCATTCCGGTTTGTTCAGACGCCTTCCATTTTTCCTCCTTAATGGCACAGTTTTAGCCTGTGCCTTCAGTACCTCCCTTTTAAAGAACTCCCATGCATCCTGAACTCCTTTCTCATTGACTATTCTTGACCACGGGATTTCATCCAGCAGCTCCTTCAGTTTACAGAAGTCTGCTTTTTTAAAATCTAAGACGAATGCCTGGCTACACTTGCCTTCTCTTCCCCACTGAATGCCAAATTCTAATAGGGCATGGTCACTCTCTCCTAAAGATCCAACTAGTTCTACGTCATTAACAAGGTCTTCCCTGTTGGTCAGGATCAGATCCAGAATATTTGATCCCCTTGTCGCCTCTTCCACCTTCTGGACCATGAAATTGTCTGCAAGACAAGCAAGAAACTTGCTGGACCTTGTCGCCTTTGCAGAGTTTGACTGCCAACATAGATCCGGGTAGTTGAAATCTCCCATTATTACTGTCTCTCTCCTTTTTGAATGTGCAGTCATTTGGTCTATGAAAGCGCCATCGAGGTCCTCAGTCTGGCCTGGAGGTCTGTAATAAACCCCCACTATAATATCCCTATTGTTTCTCGCTCCCTTAATTCTTACCCAGATGCTCTCGACCTGGTTTCCAGTGTTCAAGTCATGGATCTCTTCACAGGTGAAAACATCCTTGACATATAAGGCTACTCCTCCTCCTTTCTTATTTGGCCTATTTCTACAAAATAGGCTATACCCCTCTATTCCTACATTCCAATCGTGAGACTCATCCCACCAATTCTAATTCTGTGTTACTAATTACTAATACTAATTCTGTGTTAGAAGCAGTCATAGTATCACGATGCTTAATATAAATTGGTGGGCTGCCTGCTTTACAGCATTATCCTGAATTCTGCATAACAGGTTGGAATTATATTAGTATCTGATTGCCCATCTGTTAAAATAAATTTCCTTTTTGTTAATTGCCTCAGTTTTAATTGTAGCCCATATTGTCGGTATTGCAGAGTAAAAGTTCCACACAGATACTGTGTAATTCTGATATCTTGCCTCCAAGTGGAAGAGTCAACAATTGTGTAATCAGGTTGTCTCATATTTGTCTGTACCAGTAACTTCCATTTGTACCTTCCCAGTAATTTCCATTTGTCTGTAATCCATTTTTAAAAATAATCCCGCTCTGAATGAATAGGGTTCAGGTCATATGAAAGGAATAAATAAAGGAAATTAAGTCTTACACACCTCCAAGTATAACTTCTACCCATATTTTTCATTTTTCAGAGTCAGAGTTATCTAATTTGGCAAAGCTATACCGAGATGAGCGACTGAAACAGAAAGCAGAATCCCTAACACTTGAAAACTGTGAAAAGCTCTCCAATATCATAGGACTACAAAGGAGTCGCTAACTCAGAGGCACAAGGAAGAAGAGCAGTACCTACATGTCCTATGTACTGACAGAATTTCAGCTTGCCTCTGTTTTCCTTTTATAGTCCAGAGAAAACACATAATACATAGACTTAGTACTGTATCATGTACAGAGAGCTGTATGAACTGAGCCAGCAAGGCCACACATGCTGTAATGTATTCGGTACATTTGGTTCCAAGGCCTGGTAGTAGTTTAATGTTAGTAATTCTCTGGAGGTTCAATTACATTTGACAAATGTTATCATTTGATACTTTGCTGCCATCCAAGTGCCAAGCACGTGAATCCTAGAAATGCTGCTGTCATGCTCACTATTCTTGCCATGAACAGTCTGCTCAGTTCAAGATCCATGACATGTCAGCATTTTACATTGTCGTTCCCATTCTGATCCAAAGCTGGTGTTTGTGTGACTTGTTGGTGAAAGCTTAGATAGAAGGGACAATATATGTTCCACACAGTTTTTCCATTGCTGTTCTGTTTCAACAAAGCTTGCAAAAAAGGACCTCAAAAGGTGGTATTGTTTGTTTGTTTGCTTGCTTGCTTGCTTGCTTAACACTCCCAAAGTACTTAGAATGTTTTAAGCATGGGCTGGAGATTAAAAGGTAAGCAAGTTCCACACCTTGTCCACAGATTAAAAGATATGTAAATGGAAAATGAGGATGGGAGATGAAACAAGCATTGGAAAAGAAGCACCTCTGGCTGAAGGCCTGGTCCCCCTCTTGCCAGAAAGCCCACAGATGCAGCCCCTGTTTTTATATGTATCTTCATAGTTGTTGAAGCAGAATCATGTAGTGGGGAATGAATGTTGTCTATAACCTTAGAGAGTTCTGAATCCCTGCAGCCAGAAGCCAATTACATCTATTTGCTTTCACTTGCCATTTGTTTTCATCTTCTCCTAAATCCATTTTCCAATTGGGAGTTCACCATCATGGTTTAATCACTTTATGCGTTCGTTGAAATAGCTCTGCTTTTCTTCAGGACAGCAGATTTTTGAAGGATATGCTTAAAAGCTTTTGTCTATACTTTTAGTTCTTGTGGTTTATCTATATTGCTTTGTCAGTGATTTCCCTCTGCTGTGTTCACTTGCATAGACACCAGTCAAGCCAAATAATCCAAGGTATGTTAGTCTGAAAACATTATTTAGCTATATTTCAGGGCCAGCAGTTTTTCTTTGTGGTGTCTTAACACTACATTTGGAGAAAGTTAGAAAAGATCCCCGATTTATTAATGACACTTTAAAACTACTATGTTGCTAATTTTAGGAAAACTAGTGTTCTGAACTTTTATATATAAAATTGTGTAAATTTTTTCATCCCAATTAGGCTACAGTCAAGCCTATAGCAGACATCATAGTATAAATTCAAAACCTGGTTTATCCTTTGTGAAATAGCTTATTTTTAAATATACTTCGAGCATGCATGAGATTTAAAAATGTTCCTTTACTTTGTTTTTATTTATTTCACATCCATCTCCAATTTAATATTTTTTTTCTATTTGTTTCAGATGCTTGGTGAGATTTATCTTTCTGAATGTAAATATACATTGGCAATATGGGTTATTGTATCATTGCATTGTACAGTACATCTTTCAGAAACCATTTAGGTGTGTATTGTTAAACCAGATGACTAGTAAATAAGATGTTTTCCTTACTGAGTGTAAAAATTCTGGAAATGTTGTAGGGCAACGAGTAGATTTGAAGGTATCCCTTATATTATTTTGGCCTTGCTGTTGGGCAACGTCAACGGGACTAACACGGTTTTTGAAGATTGCACCCTTAAAGTGGGAAACAAATTTATATGTGTGTGCGTGCGCGCGTGTGCATTTTTTTACAAAGATATTTCAATGTAATGCATTGTTTAGCTATGAACATGACACCTATTGCTGTATGGAAACAAACAATGAAATAAAAGATGTGAATAGTAAAGCCTTCAGGATGTTATATTTGTTTCAAGCTACACAATTTCAGTGAATTTCAGATTTTTTAAAAAACTGATTTTCAGTCACTAAGTGACAGACAGGACACAAGACCAGAAAAGGAAACACGTTAGCCGCCTTTGACCTCCACATTCAAGGATAAAGCCAAATGTATGTTGCCTAGTCAACAGTTTGGATATGGAGAGGGATTTGGGGAAAATCTGGTGAAAAGGTTATGTCTTTTAGTCTTGAAGGTATCAGTGTTGATATTCTGATGAGATAGTCAAGTGGATATATTGAAAAGAGATGTAGTAGTGGAAAAATGGACAAAGACTAGAGGTAAAAGAAGTATATGCCTTTGTATATTTCGCATACTGTTTCTTGAGACTCTGCCCTGTCATCTGTTTTGTCATACTGTTTTCTCCTCCTCCTCCTCCTGTTCAGGAAACTTTGGTCCCTGTCCTATCAGCCCACAGATTTGTGCATGGCTGTCAATCTTTGCATTCTCCCAGTCTTTTTATCTCCACTGTTTACCTTTCCGTTCTCCAGACCTAGTCTTGAATGACAAGACAAAAATCTGGCACTCCACTATGTTCAGCTGCCTGTTACTTTCCAGTGTTTATTCCAGGTTGTTTGGAAGACTTCAGAATGATACTTTGCATACATTTTGCTGGAAATCATCTCCAGTTTCTGCTATATATATTCCCACTTACTTTTGTAGTTGTATTGCAATTGTCTTTAAAAAAAAGAACACCACTAAGTCTCAGCACTGATTATTTCTTGAAAGAAAATAGTTTATAAGTAAAAATCATGCCAAAATACAAATGTTAGGATTTCAGCATTTTGCAAATTTTTGAAAGCGGGGATGTTTTTTCCTGTTACGGCAAAAACAAAATGTGACACCTTGAAGAGGAGCAAGTTTCATTTGACCTAAGCCTTCATAGACCTAAGCCCACTTCATCAGATATAAGCAAAGTGTTCTTCCTGCAGTACAAAAACACAGCTCTGGACAAGAAATCACAGGGTGCATAACTCCATGGACATTAACACTAATGCCTGGAGTATGTACGTGCCTTCCACCACCTGCCAACTAATAGCGACGAGTTTTCTTACACTAAGAATACTTAGAGGTGGTTTTGCCAGTTCCTTCCTCTGAAACAGAGCCTCCAGCACCTGGTATTCATTGGTGGTTTCCCATCCAAGAGGTGATCCTGCTTAGCTTCCAAGATCAGAGGGAGTCTATTGCCTTTAGGGCAGTGGTTCTCAACCTGTGGGTCCCCAGACGCTTTTGGACTTCAGCTCCCAGAAGCCCTGAGCATTGACCATAGTGGCTGGGGCTTCTGGGAGCTGAAGTCCACAAACATCTGGGGACCCACAGGTTGAGAACCACTGCTTTACGGTATGTAGGCCCACCTGGAAGCAGAGGGAAGTGACAATTCCCACATAAAATGAGGCTCGGGGCGGGCGGCATCCCATGGATTCCATTACGTTTTCTTCGGCAAAGAATACTCACAGGTGGTTTTGCCAGTAACTTCCTTTGAAATATAGCTTTACATATTCTTTTAAGGCCGCCGCCTTAGCTCGGCCTTTCCAAGGGGCTGTCAGAGAGCAAAGAGGCCCTTTCCACCTAAGGCGGACTCGCGGCGCACCCCCAGCAGCGCCTCCCTCCTCGGTGCCATGAAGGCCGGCTGCGGGGGAAGCGTACTCTCGCCTCACGCGAGAGCGGGCCGGGGAAGATCTCGGGGCGAGTTTGAGGGGCCGAGTTGTGATTGGTCAGAGGAGAGCTTGTCGCCGGCATTTAAATTAAAATGGCGTTAGTCGCCTTCCGGCAACTGCGGGATCTGGTGGAGACGCAGGAGGCCCTGCTGGACGGGCTGAGGCAGCAGGTGAGGGAGGGCAAAGGCCTGCCGGCTGGATAAAAGGCAACGAGATTCGGGGAGGGGGCGGCGCGCGAGATCTGCCTCTCCCCGCAAAAAGATCTCGCTGTGGGTGGAGAGCGCAAAGAGGGGTGCCGTGGCTATCTCCACGGCTATCGCTAGACTCGGCTGGTCTCGGTGTAGAACAGTTTAGGGGAAGGCGGAGTTCCTCTCCGTTTTTTGACTTCAGCTCCCATCGCCCTTCTCAATCAGCAGGGCCGGTTGTTGGGGATGATGGGAGATGCAGTCTGACAATATGATGCAGCCAGAAACGAAGGGCAGCCGCAGCAGCATCGAGCAGAACGTTAGTAAAAGCCCACGCCGCCTCTTTGTACCTACCCAGCGTTGGATATATGCAGTCCTCCTCCCTCCCCTTTTTTAAGAGGCTCCTTGAGGATTAAGACAACCTTGTCGTGAAGCTTTTCCTCCTCTCACATGCATTTTTATAACTTTTTTTTTTCAAAGAGCTCAAAGCAGCACACATGATTCTTCACGTGATCACGCCCTGTCATCATTTCCCGTTTTATCCTTAGGAGATAAATTGGGCGGAAAGGTGAGGACTGGGCAAAGAGTTCAATTGCTGAGATTTACAGCTGAGAGGGGATTTGGCCATAGGTTCCTGCAAAGCTTGTTCCATTCCAGCAACTATGCCAGTCTCTTCTGCCAAAGGCTGGCATTCGCTGCTACAGCTTCTTGTATTAGGGACTTGACGATGAACAGTATCATACCCTTCGACATTTCATGAAAACCGGGGCCATTTCCGCACTAGCCTGTTATAGCGCGATGATTCCACTTTCAACATCCTCTGGAATCCTGGGGTTTGCAGTTTCGGGAGGGGCCGGGCGGCCCCTCCCGAAACTGCAAACCCCAGGATTCCAGAGGATGTTGAAAGTGGAATCATCGCGCTATAACAGGCTAGTGGGGAAATGGTCCGGGACATGTGGCTGAGCCAAATCAGAATGTGGTCAAAAATGTGTGGTCAGGCATCGAGAAGCAAAAGTTATTAAGGAAGAAGAATACCCAAGACTGCTATATTACATAGAGAAAACCTGCAATTTATGGAACTGTGTTTAGAAAGAGAAAGTCCTTGCCCTCTCCTCTCCCTGCTTCTGAGCTGAATTTGAACGACTGTGCTCTTGTACTCTAAAGGCCCCTCCCTAAACTGCCATCCCCAGGATTCCATGGAATCTTCACAGCCAGCCAATCACATAAGGCAGTGGTTCTCAACCTGTGGGTCCCCAGATGCTTGTGGACTTCAGCTCCCAGAAGCCCTGAGCATTGACCATAGTGGCCGGGGCTTCTGGGAGCTGAAGTCCACAAACATCTGAGGACCCACAGGTTGAGAACCACTGACATAAGGCCTTCTCGCCTCACACAGCCAATCATATGCTGACGCAGACAAACAGACAAACGCGCAGACAAGCATTGACTATTATACAGTAGATTTCAGGCGGTTACCAAATCAGAGTCAGCGTGGTGTAGTGGTTTGAGCATTTGGGTATGACTCTGGAGACCAGGGTTTGAATCTCCACTTGCCCACAGAAACCCACTGAGTGACCTTGGGCAAGCCACACTCTCAGCCTCAGAGGAAGGGAAATGCACTACCCCTTCTCCACAAATCTTGCCACGAAAACCCAGTGATAAGTTGGCCTTAGGGTCAGCGTAACTCAGAAACAACTTGAAGGCACACAAAAACCAAATCTAAGATTTCAGAAGGGAAGGTTTAACAAATGTAATGTTTGAAATAAGGTATATCAGTCATACATGGTTATATGTGGGGGATTATAGCCTTTAAAGTGATAGAACAATGTTTAAGACAGTGGAAATAAATGAATTTTAAGTGTGCCTAATCTGCACAGGAGTAGTCTAAAGCAAACTAACAGCATGGACATTTCCGTACTACACTGTTCTAGTGCTATTATTCCACTTTTAACCTCCTATGGAATTCTGAGGTTTGTAGTTTCCTGAGGCCGAAGAGCTCTGTTATCACCGTGAACCGGCCTGACTTCGGGAGACATTAGATATCATTTTGATATCACAATTCGGTCTTGTTTTGCCACCCTCAGCCAAGTGTTTGTGAGGCCCTCAAACAAGCACAGAGTTAGGCATGGCTATTAAATGCTGAACATTCCTTTTCCCACCTAAGCAAGCCAGACACAGCCAGATCTTGCTTTAGGAGACCTCCCGAAACAAACACTTCATTAAGCATGCACACTAATACAAAGAGCCCCCTGCCCCGAGCAGGCACCCTGGCGAGCTGGACACTCCACCGCCCAGGCAAGCTGCATCTGCATACTGGCCATCCCATTGTCAATTCAAACTTAATCATGTTAAATTCTGACCTTTCGGAGATATTGTCTCTCGCCCAAACCTCATTGTTCTCTCTCAAGTACAGACTACCCCACAGTCATATTTTCCCCAATAAAAACCCCAAGCTCTGAGAGCTTCCTTGGGTCGCCCTGGACTTCCATCCAGCTTTGCTGCTGTCTGTCGAGCAAACTCCCCTCAGTCACCTCGCTGAGTTTCTTCCCTTCCATCTTCAATCTCTTCAGGACTATGAGAAAGGTGTCGTATCACCCATTTCCCCCGAAAACTCTCATTTCTTATTCCTTAGTTAGCTGTGTGTATGTGTTGTCTGATTTGTTGGTTGTCTGTTAATAAAACTATCAATTTTGTTGCTTTAAAACTTGTCTGGCTGCTCTTCTGACCTGATGCTGTATACGTAGGGTTAAAAGATCCCTGCTAAGTTACCCTGCCTCTCGTTTAGCTTAAGAGAGTGCTTGAGTTAATTTCCCCATCTTGTGTTTTATTTGGTTATTTGGGCACCCTTCCCAGGACCCCCAGCACACAGGGTAACAGCTCTCTGGCCGAGAATCCTAAATGCCCCTCCCTAAACTGCAAACCCCAGGAGTCCAGAGGAGGTTGAAAGTGGAATAATAGCACTAGAACAGTGTAGTGCAGAAATGGCCTATGTTGTGATCTGAGCTAATAGCAAATGCATTATACAGAGAACTGATCTGTAAAGTATAATTTTTTATAGATAGCAGAACAGGAGGAGAACTCAGTCAGCAAGGTAGAATATGAGGCTGTTGTGAAAAAATTAGAGGTACGTATCCTTCCATTTTTTATTTTCTGATATTTTTAATCCTCATTTCTACAAAAAACAATGCATCACTACATTCTTAAAATTTTTGCACATTTTCGAGAATAGTTGTGTCCAGGTTTTTATGTCAACATTAAATAAATGGTTATTTTTTTCTACTGTACTGAAAACTGGACTGTTAGTAAGTTGTATTGATTTCAAAAATATGAAAGTGGCATCTGTGCGATTTTGGAATATTTTCTGTGCTTGCTGATGCATTCAGATGCTGCCTGTTTTACCAAATTGCCAAATGAAATCTACTAGCAACCTAATAACTCAAACTTTTCAAATGTACTTTAATTTACAGAGGGAAGAGGAAGAACACACGAAGACGAAGATTAATCTAGCACTAGTGTCAGAACAGTTGGAGTTTGCCCTTGGGGAGATTGATGTCTTGACAAAGCACCTTGAGAGGGAGAAACAAGTATTTGACAGCGCGTACGCTTGTAAACTGATGGGGAAGTCTCTGTGAAAAGACTGGCTTATAATTTGTCTGCATAAAAAGGGGGTGGACTTGGACATTACATCACTCCTCACTCCCAGATAGACTGTTGGCTAGCCAGTTCCCAGAAAACCACAAACTGCCTTTTTTCCCTGTGCTCTGAATAGCCATGGTAATGGCTTGATCTTTTACAATGTTAGTATGTACAAAAAGTCACTAGTTTCCGTGGCTGTAAACACACTCAACTGCAAAGGATTGCCAGAGTCCTATTGGATAATTAAGTATGCATAAACACAATAGTTATGGTGCTATACAATGAATCCTGTCCCGATCTGCACTTACTGGGAAGTAGATGCAGTAATCATTGGGGGTTTGTTTCTCTGTCAGTTGGAAAGCAGCTGAATGATAGTCCCAGTTCCTCCCATGAACAGTCTCCAGTGCAAGAGGCCTGTTTCAGTTCCTCCTCACGCTGGCGATCACTTGCATGGGGATGGAGGAGCCAGCTGCTTCCCAATCAGCAGGATAACAGACCCCTTTCAGTTGCAGTGGCTGCTTCTCAGTAAGTGGAGATTGGGAGGCTAAATTAAAGGCTAAGTAAGGATCATGAGTATTTAACATTCATGAGTGCTTAACTCTAGGTTATGCATTTGCAACTGCCCAATAGGATTCCAGCTGGCAAGGGTGCTAACAATGTTTGAAAATATCACTAGTGTAGATAACCAAAGTGATGTGCTTCTGTTCAGGGTTGCTGCCAGGGAACTGCCCTCTTCCAGGAACCTCCATTTAATTTCTCCCTCTTCTCACTCCCCCATCCACAAATATACCAGTTTCTAATCCTTTATTATTAAAGATACTGTTCATACTTCAAAAACTTGCGATTCTTCCAAGCCTTCTTACGCTTCCCTCTTGTTCACATATGGCCATTTTGGCTACTATATATGATAAGGCTTAGTCCCTTGGATGGGTATTATATATCATGAGGCTTGGGCCATCTAAGGTGCTGAATGTGGACATTCTGAAATCAATACAGTAACACAATGGAAGTTTAAACTGGATCAGTGCAGTGTGTGCATTTAAAATTATAACTATTCCTGACTTTGCTCTGTAAATCAGGAAGTCCTGCCATTATAGAGATAAAGCTTGTAAAGCAGGAACGAGAACTGTGTAACTCCCAGAACTCTTCATCATTAGGTATATGGTGGTTTTTGTTGCTAGGAGTTGCAGTTCAGCATCACCTGGACTGCCTCACAGTTCTCACTCTTGCTCTAAAGAGAGTGATGTAGCTACTTTTTACTCATTTTATCATCTTTGACAGATGAAAAGAGTGGTCTGAAATTGTTATGCTGGTTGCAAAGAACAGTATTCATAGAATCATAGAAATGTAGAGTTGGAAGAGACCACATGGGCCATCCAGTCCAACCCCCTGCTATGCAGGAACACCCTCAAAGCATTCCCGACAGATGGCCATCTAGCCTCTGCTTAAAAACCTCCAAGGAAGGAGACTCCACTACACTCCGAGGCAACATATTCCACTGCCGGACAGCCCTGACTGTCAGGAAGTTCTTCCTGAGGTTCAGGTGGAATCTCCTTTCCTGCAACTTGAATCCATTACTCCTTGTCCTGGTCTCTGGAGCAGCAGAAAACAAACCCTCTCCTTCCTCTACATGGCATCCCTTCAAATAATAGTATTGGCAAACTATTATTTGTTACATTTAATAGAGCTCACATGACATTCATGTAATTGTTTCATTTTTATTTTATTTTATTATTAAATTTGTTTAATTTTATTATCCTACGACTCTTAGACTGGGACTCAAGGCACCTCACAACATTAAAAATAGGTTCAAAGGAAAACACTGTATAATATTAATAAGTTGTAGTGTTAAAATGGTTGAATTAAAGGCTCCTGAGTAGAATTGTAATTAAATTGAATTAAAGTTCATCATTAAAAACAGTACTGCACTCTGATAAATGCCCCCTCCTTGACAGCCAGTCCATTACTAAATGCCTACTTGAAAAAGAGGTCTTTGCCTGCCAGTGGAAAGACAGCAGGGAGGAGAGCAGCCTAGCCTCCCGTAGAAGAGAGTTCCAGTTGCTGGGAGCAGCCACAGGGAAGACCCTAGTTCTATACCAGCCAAATGCTCCTCTGAGCATGGCAGAATCAAGAGAAGAGCCTCTCAAGACAGGCTTCTATGGGTACACAGTCCTGTCCCTCACCCTATTTTTATCCTCACAGCAGCTCTGTTAGTTGCAATAACTGAGAGACAGCTCAGAGTCACCCAGTGAACATCAGTGCCAGATGGAGACTTGAACTTAGTCCACCCAGTCTTTTTCCCACAATTGAAAGTTAAATATGCAAATAAAACTGTAAAGACTTGTCTTTTTACACTCTGCCACTGTTATTTCTGTTGCAGACTTTCTCGTGTAAACAACAAAGTGCTAAAGCAATCAGTCCAAAAAGACAAGCTGATGAGCAAGTGCTCTGGTAAGATCAGTAGATTTGACTGTCTTAGAAATGAAGGTCACATCATAAATTACATTTTTTTAAGTGCTGCCTTTTAAGTGTGTACCTAACTGTGTTACCCTCATTGCAAATGTTTTGGTGTCACTTCAGAGCCTTTTTGTTTGTTCTGACATTTTAGTTAATTTAATTGGTATAATCATCTGTTCACTGTATTGGCTGCTAGAGCACCAAAACCATAACTACCTCCGACTGAACCTGAGCTGCAGCATAAAAACAGGTAAACAAATTTGTGTAAACAAAAATAAACTGTGTATGTAATATCTTACAAGATACTCATAAAGATACGGTCAACAGCTCACTGCTGTGTAGTTCAAGCAAGTAGATGGCTAAAAAATAAACATGAAAAAAGTTCTAGGTGCAGTCTGCCCTCTGCTGACATAATCTCAGCACACGTGAATGCAAGGTCATGCGAAGCCTTGTGTCCAATTATTGTCAACGGACAGTCCAGGCACACACCCTCACCAGCATGGGAGCATGCACATTGCGTCCATTGGCAATATTGCGATGTTTGTTTTATGTGAGTGTTCCTGGAACAGAACCCCTACATATATGGAGGGCATACTGTAATAACATACAAACATAAACTTGAAACATAATAATAATAATAATAATAATAATAAAAAAAAAAAACATACTATACATACTCAACAATTCCACAGTTTTGTAACAATGTGTGTAATTTGCCTCTGTGCATTTCTAGCAGACAGGATGAAATGTAAACTGTGGACTAACTGTCTTAAGTATTGTGAATAAGCATGTTAAATACCTGTGTAAACAGAGGTACCAGGAGAAACAGTTTAAGAGATAAGGCAGCTTGAAATGCTTAATGACACTTAAAAGAGCCATGCAGAGAAGCTGTAGTCTGATGAACTATAAAAAAAACAAGAAAAATCCAGTTTGTTATGTAGACTGAAGGGAACCTCAGTGTTAACTTTAAAAGTGCAAAAACTGTTGTGTTTGAGTAGTGCTGCTGCAGTGTCTTGATGACTCTAGTTTCAGTGGTCTTGATGACAATAAACTTGAAAGATTCATAATGATGTCCAGCAACAGCAAAATGTTCATAAAGGGAGTCTGTGGCACCTGCTATTGAACAACTGTTATGTTCTGTCAGTCTAGATTTTCTTGATCTTGAAGTTTTATCTATATACAGCTTCTGGCATGGACAAATTAAGATATGGAGGGCATTTTTCATATTGCAAGTTGAAAAAGACTGGAGAGGAAATAGCTGTGGACGTTGTGTGCATTATAAATCTTTGCTGCAAAACCAGAGTTTTATCCATCCACAATCGGAAGAGCCATTGGAACTGTGAGTATAATATATATGATATGTTTATTATTATTAAGTTTGAAGTTTATGTTTGTATGTTATAGTTAGTGTGTTTTTCATGTTTATTGTGTAACCATCTACTGCTTGAACTACACAGCAGTGAGCTGTTGATTCTGTCTTTATGAGTATCTTGTAAACCATTATATACACAGTTTATTTTTGTTTGTACCAATTTATTTTTATACCTTTTTTATGCTGCATTGGCTGCTCCTTTTTAGTTTTATGATGATATTATGTTTCTGTAGTATATTCTACCATATTGGTGTCTACAAGGGTAACAGGCAATTTAAAAACATTTTAATAAATTAATAATATGAGGGTCTTCTGCAGATATAGCAGACAGGCATTTGTAAACAGTATCATACATATAATGTGTGGAAGAGCTCTTTCTCTGTAGCCTGCATATATCTCTGTCATAGTTCTCTTCACTCAGTCATCTTATTTTCTGAACTAAAAAGCCAAGTAAGATATTTTGCTAAGAATTCTGTGTTCATACATATATTGTGTGCTTGAGTCTCAAGATTTTGGAGACAGAAATTAATCTAATTGTTTCTAAATTCTCTGTACAGAAATTGAGACCCAAGTTCAGAAACAGGAAGACATTTTAAACTCCAAAGAAAATGAGATCAAAGAGCTGCAGCACTTCATCAATAAGCAGAAGGAAACATTAAAGTAAGTTTCACTACATCTTCCTACTTCAAGCCAACATGGTGAAATGGTTTGAGTCTTGGACCAGAACTCTGGGAAACCAGAATTCAAATCCCTTCTCAGCAGTGGAGATTCATTGGGTGGCCTTGGGCAAGTCACACACTCTCAGCCTCAGAGGAAAGCAATGGCAAACCCGTTGTTGCAAAGAAAACCCCATGATAGGTTTGCCCTGGGATCACCATAACTCAAAAATAACTTGACGGCTCACAGCAGCAAACATCTTCCTTCCACTGGCATTTATTCTTGACTTCAGTGATTGTCAGTCAGATGCTTTTATATTTAAAATGCCTTCAGTAGGTTCACTGAAAGTACACACATTTTGCACTGTGACATGAGGAGCATGACTGAGTTTTTCTCTTCAGTACTTTTATTTCCATTGTAGTCCTTGTTATTTCTATAAAGTTTTGCTTCTCCATGTCTTTCATCAGACCCTTCCTCATATCTCAGGTTGTCACGCCAATATATGAAACTTGGATTCACATCCAAGTTTCTAAACCATAAAAACATAAGAAGAACCATGTTGGATCAGACTACAGTGCCTATCTGGTTTAATGTTCTGTTCATATAATGGCCAATCAGATGCCCTGAAGTAAAGCCCCCAGCAGAAAATGAATACAACTGCACCATCCAGTTGTGCTCCCCAGCAACTGATACACAGAGGCATACCGTGTCTGATACTGCTAGTGCTGTATAGCCATCTTCACTAAAAACCATTCATGGCCTGACCCTCCAGTCCCCTATGAAAGCCACCCAGGCTGGCAGGCCTGACTACGTGTTGTGGCAGTGAATTCCACAATTTTGTGGTATGTTATGTGAAGTACTTCTGTTTATCTGCCCTGAATTTCCCACCATTTAGCTTCAGTGGATATCTCTAGGTTCGACTATCATGAGAGTGGGAAGAAAAGCTTCTCACCATCTATTCACACAGTGCACAATTCTCTTTATTTCTGTCTTGTCTCCCTACTTGCCTTTTTTCTAAGCTTGACAACCTCAGATGTTGTAACCTATTGTAGAACAATCGCTGGAGTCTGTTCATCATTTTGTTTGCCCTGATGTACATACTTTCCATTTCTGCAGTATCCTTGTTTAGGTGCAGTGACCAGCATTTTATACAGTACTCCGGATATGGTGAAACCATGGATTTGTAAAAGAGCCATATTGGTGGTTATATATTTAGTTCTTTTTCTAATTATGCCAGCATGGAATATGCCTTTCATATAGCAGCCACATGCTTGGTTGATGTTTTCTACCACACTGAGATGTGGACTATAATCTTCAATTCCTGTTTTGATCATTTGTTGCCCTTTCAGATGCCAGTGTCCATCTAAAGGGTTTGTTTTTTTTTTAGTGAGCACTTTATGTTTCCTTTGAATCTCATTTACCATTCTATTTCCCATTGTCCTAATATGGAGAGATGCTGAATTCTTCACACTCTGTTTTTGTTCTCACCACCTTAAATAATGTAATGCCATTAGCCACTTGACTAGTGTCCCCTCACTCCAGTTCCTTTTATTAATAAATTAAAAAGCACTAGTCCAAACAGAGATTCCTGTGGGGGCTTTCTGATTATATCATCAGTGCTCCACATTTATGGGTTTTACTTTTGTGGATTTGATTATTCACAGATTATTTGCTGTCACCTTTGCTGCCTCCCTATGCCATTTTTAAGAGGGACTGCAAGCCTTGTGAGACTGAGAAACTGCGAATGAGGCTTCTAAGGTCCCTATTAAAAATGGTGTGGGGCAGCAGTGGAGGTAGCAGTAAGCCCCATCAGCCACCCATTTCTGCCTTGTGAAGGAACTCTGATGCCTCAAAGGAATCCATGGTGGGTTGAATATGGTACTCATACTTTTTGTGCATTAAATATGGTTTGGGAGGGCCTAGAGTTATTCATGTTTTTTTCACTTTTACAAGGGTCCTGTGCCCCTAACCCTAGCGAGTATGGAGGGATGACTGTAGATTGTTTCTGTGCCTACCACATTACTCCTGTCTGTGTGTTCACACTTTCAGGGAACATTGAAAGATTAGTGATACATGAACCATGTTGATTGCTTTTCAGGAGGGATTGCCTTTCTATATACTTGATTTTATCCTTAATAACATTTTCCACCAGTTTAGCCAGAAAAGGCATTAAGTTTATGGTTTCTTTGAACTATTCTGGATTCTTTTTTTAAAACTGGTGTTGCATAGATCGCTGTCTAAATCTCTAGTGCAGTGGATGTTCGTTTTCTTTGTGTAAGCTTATGTTCTTATAAGTTTATCATGTTTGGACAAGACTTACAGATTCTGAAGTAAGTTGTTTTTAATCTCTAATAGCTTCTTTGACACTACTCATTACCCATGCTGACAAGCAGGCTGGTCAGATGTTCTTATTATTAACCTCTAAAAACATGTTTTACATGTGAAGCATATCTAGCTTTCTCTGATAGACTATTTTCTAGTATAAGGTAAGATCTCCTACCTTTTGTTTTACATGCCATTCTTTACTGTTTCTCTAATGGGAATGGCCCTGTAACAATAAACCATCATTAACTTTCATGTTGATTAGCTGCAGTTTAATATTATGCCTGCATTTAAACCGAAGTAATTCCTAGCTATGGTTTATTGAAAGAAGCCAGCTTCCTAACAAGTAATTTGAATTTTACATATTTCAAACAGATTATGGTTTTGTGTGACCTCAGTTTTTCAGGGAAAAGGCAACAAGCTGTGGCTGATCAAAAAGAGAACCTTCTGTCCTCCTTGCAGCATTGCCAGAGAAGGAGAGAGCAAGGAGAAGTACATGTTCCAATCACAATAAGCTGTGGCATATCATGATGTCTCAGCTTAGTTAGGAGCCAGAGACAGTTATGCCTTACAGAAGCCTGTTTTCCTATGTAGGAATAATAATAAATTAGAAGTTGGCAAAGTGTCTCTTGCAAGCTGCATGTGGCTGCCCCAGCCTTTTTTTGGCAGCACCTTTAACACCATCTGCTGCCAAAGTTTGGTAGCAAACTGCTAAATGCATGATTGCCAATGGGAAAAGAAATGCGATTGGTTGTGATAACAATTATCCCACTGACTGTAGTCAGTATCATGGTCAATCCCATATACTCAGTCTTGGACTATGGGATATTTGTAATCAGTGGGTTGTTAGTTTCAGATTCAGTTAACAGTATTGTAGCCAGTGTCATATTAAAATCATATGAAAGTTCAGTTAAGTTCATTTAAGATTAATTTATACACAAATTTAATAATAATTAATCAAATATGAGTGGGAGAATTGTATTTGTTAATAAGTGAGGGAAATATATATGTTAATAATGAAATGCAAATATAAAAATAATATAAATTGTTCTAGTTTTTTGAAAAAGATAATGTTTTTAATCTGTCTTTTTCATTTTTAAAAGTCTGCTGGGGTCTGCACCTTATCCATAGGCCATGGCCCTTAAGCTCTTGCCCAAACTGAAAAGTGGATGATGGCCCTGTTGCCTGCTCCTGTAATAAACCATTATTCTTTAGCAGTTATGTGTAAATTTTGAAGATTATTTTGGAGACTTGGCTTAGCTTTTGTCTGTTCTCTTGAAGTTTCAATGCTAGAATATGGACTACTGTGCTCAGTTCAGATCCCTTTTTCCACATGTTGTATAGTAAATGTTCCTACCATGTGCTTTTGTGTCTATGTTCTGTTGTGTTTTTTTCCCCAGAAAACAAGCATCTGAGTTCAAGATAGAAAAACAACAAGAAAATTACATAGCAGATGTGCTTGGAAAAAAGAATAAGAAGGATTTCAAATAACCATACAAACATTGTGTTAAGCCAGTTGATTTCACAACCTGACCACTACAGAAGTCAAGGATTTTCTCATTTTCCCCACTTAATTCTGTCTCTGATTGGAGATTATCACTGAGAAATTCTCCTCCAAATTTCATTTTCCCATACTTCATTCTATCCATTGGGACCCCTTGTGAATATATGTATTTTTGTAGCTGTTTGGGTGGACAATGATTGCAGGATTGAATGTTCCCAATGTTTAGGGAAAAGGCACCAACTTTTCCATCTTCCAAGCATGGATATGAAAGTTGGTCAAGTTTCAAATGCTCTTTAGGCCATTGGCGTGCCTTATGAAACAAGTACTACATTTCCTGGGAAGTGTCTTATAAATCTTTCTTGATGTAATCTAGACTATATGATTAACAGTGCAACAGCCTACATGTCTACTTAGAAGTAAGTCTTGTTGTGCTCAAAAGGGCTTACTGGACCATAAGCTGATAAAGGATTGAAATCTGAGAGTTCTTTCCTACCAAATATACTAGACAAGGTTGTCATTCTTCATCCATCTCCAGGAAACAAGTTATTTCAAAGTGCTGTAGAAAATTTTCAGCTGTCAAATGAGAAGGACTCCCAGAGAAACATACAAATAATTTTAAAATAACTGCCTGTGAATCCTTTTGTCTTTCTTCTAGGGTAATAGCTGTACGTGATAGTTAATATTCTTTCAGAGCCAAAGCAACAGGACAGCCCAAGGATCCTAAAGTACTAATATATTTTCTGCCACTGTAGTGAAATAAATGGTGGTTCTGCATGTGGAAAGTTGTCAGTTAATGGATAACTGCAGAAGTCAGATAGCAGTTCATGACAAGAGACATAGCCCTGGTCCCACCCATTCTTTGTCTTATCCATTGCACAGGTAGAGTAAGCAAAACCAATTCTGAAGCTAAGTGCTGGTTATTCAGGACGACAGAAGAGCTCAAGAGCAGTTAAAATACTTATTCTGTGATGGCACTGTAGCTTGCAAACCTAAACACGTCTCCTAAGGAGCAATCCCTATTGAGCACAGTAGGACCTCTGAATAAGCATACATGGAAATGCACTATTAGACTATTTTTATAGAAGGAAAAGAGCCCCTCACTAAGCTTTTGTAGAATCTTTTAAGTGTGTGTGTGTGTGTGTGTGTGTGTGTGTGTTTTATTAGCGGTCTATGTCTATTACCTCAAGCAGGACCTTTTGTAATGACACAGCATTTTTCAGTCATTACAGTATACTGTTTTATACCTGGGAACATCCTATTCTACATATTCATTGCTGTTGTGTGTGGTATGTGGAATCTAGAGTAGCTAGAGTATTGTTCTCTGCCATGGTGTTAATGACATGTGCTTTTATGTTGTTTTAGTACTTTAAACTTAAAAAAGGTAATTTTGTGCTTATCTGTACATGCACTATGAAATCCAAAGCAATATAAAAGTACAGCATTATTTCTTTCCCGGTCGCACTGGTTCAACTTACTGTTTATTTTCTCCTCCTTTACATCCAACCTACTATTATAACACCAGATAAAATGAAGAATAAATAAGAAACAGAAGAGGAGATGAAGTAGTGAATTATATCCATAAATCCTTAGTCCTTTAATCATATATAGTTGTAGGCCCTTCAAGATGACTTCAAAAATATAGAGAGAGAGTAGAGACCAATGTGTATAGTACTCTTTTGTATGCATCTGGCTGCCACATGCCCTATTTGTTGGCATATAAGACTCATTTTTTTCCTGAAAAATACTGTTTGAAAATGGGGTGCATCTTATACGTCGGCAAATAGTATTTGCCAGTGTATAAATGGGGTGCATCTTATATGCTGGTGCATCTTATACACCGGCAAGTACAGTACTAATCTTCAGTGGGATTCTTGACTTCCAAGCCATGTATCCTAAAGCCTGGGATGTTGCTTTGCAAATATAACTCATTACATCACTTGTTATTTGGTTTGGTGCCAGAGTTAGATTAATACATTAACATTACTCTTATTTTTACACAGGAAAAAAACATACAAGAATATACTCCCTAACTCAACCTTGTGGTCAGTAGTAACTATGACTTCTGCAAGTATTGTCTACTGCAGGGTGTGCAACTGCATGGGGGCCAGGGGCCAATTTCCCCAAACACTCATGGGCTGCACCATTCCACAGCAGGTGCAAACCCCTCTTTTCTTCTGCAGTGTCTCTCAAAATGTCAACAGGGAATCATGTCCCATGATTTGCTGTTTCCATTTTGAGAGGGATTGCAAAGAAAAGCGAAAGTATTGGGGGGGCTTCTAGGGGGGAGTGGAAGTATTTCAGGATGTTTTCGTATGTTTCTGTGTGGTTTTGGGGCAAAAATTGCTCCAAATCATGCTCAGCTATATTTTTTATGAGGATGCTGGGTGCCTTGGGGACTGGTATGAAGCTTCAGGGGCCACAAAAGTGAGGACTAGGGCTGCAGGTGGCCGGTACCTATTTTTGGTCTGCTGGCTGCACTGGTATATTCCAGTCTCATTCATTCCCATCTTGATATCCTGCTTCCCAACACAACCTCCTTCTGCCTCTCAGAGCCTCTCCTCCTGGGCTGCACTGCATTTATTATTGCTTACTGTCTTCCTCTGCTGTGAGTCAGCAGCAGGAGAAGCTAGGCCATCGTTATTCCTTCTGCCACTCAAGTAAGGCCACATTGATATTAACAAACACCAATGAAAAGCCTTCATTCTCATGAGTCTAAAAAGTAATATACTGCAGTCTTTCAATGTTCCTTTTGAAAATGACTATCTGCTGGGCACTTTGCCCTCAAAAGAAATACATTGCAGTAATGCATTTACCTTGCAGCATGTTACTTTCAAGCTGTGATCAGTACTCATCCTTGAAACCATTAGCAACACTCTTAAAACAAACCACTCTGGATGACCTTTTGTACTGGCCAGGTTGGCAAAACAGAATAAAGCAAGGGTGGGAGGGTTGCAATCTGTGGGTCATGAGTGGCAAAGTGTTGCAAAGCAGATGTTGTTTCCCTCTCTTTTCTGCTCCTGCCCAGCAACTGGACCCTGGGCCTCGAATAAAATACCGAGTAGATGCTGAAAGTGGGTAGTCTGCCTTCTCCTGCTGTAAAGACTGTTGGATGGCTGAAATATGCTTTATATATGTGGAGAATATAGTTTTTCAGCTATGGGCAGCCCATGGGTGGCACTGAAGACTGATCAGAGCAAGCTCTTTTCTTTCCCGGAAGGTGAATTACTTATTTAATTATGAAATATACTGTTACTTGATGTATATACACCTTTTTCAAAAATAATGCTGTGTTAATTTTCTGTTTCTTAGGAGAAGAGACTCTTGGTGATTATCCTTTGTCTCCTAGATACAGCGACCTTTTTCTAACACCCTCCAGATTTGAAGAGAATTACACTTGGTTTTGGGCTGACTGATCATTTCTTGACCCATTCTGTGTACCCATATTAGTACACAGTTACGGCCACATAGTGGTGAGGCATCAGAATGTCTAAAGATGCTCCAGTACATTGGTACATTTCAGATAGAAATGAACCACAGCTGCTTGGTTTAGCCTCTGCTGGCTTCTCTCCCAATGAATGCCTGGCACCTGGTATTTGTTTGTGTGGGATCAACACAGTAATGGTGAATTGACCCTCCCAGCTCTCTTGGGTCTTACGATCCTAGCCTGTAGGAATTAGAGAAATTTGTGGGAGTTTAATAGATCCAAGCATACCACTTGTAAACCCAACTCTTGGCTACAAACCTAGAATAATACAAGCACAAAACAGTTCACAGTTTGCTTTTACTTTAAAGAGTTAACTGCCATGCAATTTATTTCTGATATACATATATTTTTAATTCCCAAGACTTTAAATTTAGCTCCACTGGTGAACTGATCTGACCCAGGGTATCCAGTAGCCTATGGTCCTGGCATACCTCCAGCAGATTAGCACCTGCTGCTGTTACTTTACTGGTCTTTGGAAAAAATAAATAACATATTTTATTATCGTTTCCTGTAAGACCAGGTCATTGCACCTCATCATTCTAGAAATTATACATCAAGGCACATCTCTAATATTTTTGTTTGCTTCTTGTGTATAGAATTATTTGTTTTAAATAGAAAAAGGGAAAACATGGTCTATTTTTTCTCCTCATTTTGCAGAGTTGAATCTAAGAGGTTATTTTCTTTCAAAGTCCCAAAGATACTTCGCAGCTAGAGGTGAAACCCTTTTGGCACCCTCTTTAGACAGACTCTATCTCTCCACTGTAAACCGACCAGCTGATCCAGTTTCAGATGTATTTCAGCTGTTTTGGCCACATTTCAGTATTGAGATGAAGTTTGGGGAGTGGGATCAATAAAACCACCTGACATTTAGACACTGAAATATTAATAAGAACTCTCATTGCATTAGTAGCCCAAGTGCTTCCAGTGGTAATTTTAACCTTCTTAATTTAGCAGCCACTTGTCTATAGGGGTTTTGTTTCTGTTATTGAAATAAATTTGACCACTGACAAGTGTAAATGCAGTTGGTCCTGACAGGCACAGCCTTCCTACATCCAAGGCATAAGTTGGTCAAACCAGAAGTGCACCAGTTCGAAGGGAGAAGATAGACCATGAAGGAAAAACACATTAAATAGCTAGATATATCTAGTGCAAATGTTGAATTTCTAAGATTCAAGCAAAAGCGAGGGGGGGGGAGAAGGGGGGCAGAATCCAAAGAAAGGATGACTGAAAAAAATATCCTCACCCCAGATGTGTAGTCAAATAAAAAAAATCACAAAAAACATTCTTACTTGCCCCAATCATGATGAATGTGATTGTAAATAAAATTGTATAAATCCAGTTAATTAATTGTAGTAGAATAGAGTCATTCTATCAGTTGGATTTACATAATCATTAATTTACTATTCAGCAGTTGAGACCAGCAAGCAAAACTAGGGCGTTGTTGGCTATATTCAGGGGAAGGCAGTGGCAAACCGTCTCTAACCGTTCCTTGCCTAAAAAACCCTTGTGAAATGCATGGAGTTGCCATAAGTCAACAGGAGACTGGAAGGCACATACTGTACTTTTATTTTAAATATATATATGTATGTATGTATGTACGTATTAAAAGGGCCTAGTCAGAAGTTGCAACTTTATTTAGACTAGTATTTTCATAATAAAATGTTAAATGCATTCACTTTTACAGGGATTTAAAAAGTAAAGAAATAATATTGATTAGTATTTACAATATACTTGAATATTTATAAATGAATAATACATATACATATAATACATATAAATCTTTATACTGCCCAATCTGTCACACACTAGGCAAATCTTACATATACCAGAAATCAGAATACTGTGTGTAGAGACAGCAGGATACATTTAGAAATAAAAGAAGCCATGCAAAACCTTATTTGGACCTGGAAGTGTTATACGATCAGAAGCAACCCACCTTTAAAGGAAAATTAATATGCAACAATTGTCAGTTTCTTCAAGGACATTTTCATACCACTGTTGATTTTTTAAAATCCCCATGTGGCTTACATTAAACCAACAAACCAAGAAAACCAAGAAAAGAAAACCAGCTACTGAAATGATAAAGCAATATGTCACTGAAATTACTGGCATAACTGACGAGATCAGCAATCAGAAAAATGCTTCAGTGAGTACAGTAGATGAATCTTGGCAGAAACACCCGATCCTGTGAGCCCTGGATCTCAAAAAGGACCGAGGCTTCTTGGTCAGTAAGAAGATGGTTCCCTTCTTCTTCAAGAATGACCTTGAGAGAAAATGAAAGACAGAGATTGAGATGAGTACTTGTGGTTCTAGTCCTGTTTACCACCAATTATATTTCATGCAAGGGACTGCAGCTCTCAAAAGAAGTAAGATTCTTTCCACTCCTCTTTTATGATGAAAAGGCCCAATGCATGGCCATTTCCGCATTACATTGTTATAGTGCTATTATTCGACTTCCAACATCCTATAGAATCCTGGGGTTTGCAGTTTAGGGAGGGGCATTTAGAATTCTCAGCCAGAACGCTCTTTGGCCTCAGTAAACTACAAATCCCAGAATTGCACAGGATGTTGAAAGTGAATAATAGCACTATAACAGTGTGGTGCGGAAGTGGCCCACACTTCAGCAAATAAATTGTGTAAAAACCTGTAGACAAGACTTGTTATTCCTCCCTGGATCCAACTGAGGAAACCTTAAAATCCTTGTCATAATATCCAGTGTTCAGCTACACCTCGGTGGTGTGACTACAGGGCAGCTTGGTCTGTTTCATCTGTGTCTAGCTTATGCCAGTCTATTTAGCAGAGCCAAATAGACCAGAAAAGAAGTACAGGGAAAATCAGAAGTTGCCAAAGGACAAACATTGAGTTCAGTTTCAATCCTGCGGCAGTATTCTTGCTGTTACACAAAGATTACGCTCCAGAGACTTGCCCTCTAGCTCAGATATCTACCAGCTGATACAGTGACAACCAGTTGAAGGGCCACATAGACAATTTAAAAATAAAGTAAAATAGGAAGGCAAAGAAGCTGAACACATCAATGCAGGCTACCACAGCAGAGATATAAAGAGCTATCTGGTGTGCCGCCAAACCAATTGCCCTCAGAAATAGATCTGTCTAGGTGCCCAGATATTTAGAAAATGTACTGCCCAGTTGGCTCTATATGACTTACAAACAATGTTTACTCAAAATACTCATTGATTGCAGTACAACCTGCTTAGAAATAAGTATACTTAAGATTGCAACCTCTGCATTTTGAAAAAGGATAGTATATTCTGAGGTGTCCCCTGGCACACCAGCAGCCGTCTAGTCAGCTTTGTGAACAAGCCGGGATCCTGCTGAGTAGGCCTGCTGGTGCTGGCTCTATCTGTGGCTTGAAATGAAGCTTTCTGCAACTAAGGGATCTATTACAGTTCTTAATGGGGTACAGATCAATTGGCTGGGGAGGGAAGGGATCTGTTTCAAATGACATGTGGGAGAGCCTGCGTGGATGCATAGGGGAACAAGCAACCCTGAACAAATATAGGATGCTGTTAGGGAGTCCTACCCAATTATTTGATCATTTGTTCCTACAATATTGGTTTTGGCTAGAGATCACACAATAATAAAATAACCAGACACCCAAGAGAAATGCTACATACTGGGGATTTGGTGCAAAGAGTGTTTCCCTTTATTGAGAACTGTCTTAGGTATCCTGCCATTCTCCACTTGATTTGATCCCTTCCACTCACAAAAATAATCTGAGAGAATGGTTATGCTACTGTTGCACAGAGAGAGGAAGGCCAGGATGTTATCAATGTTTTCTCCCCCCCCCCACTTTTCCTGGATTGCGTTTAATTTGCTACAAGGAAGGGATTTCTTTCTTGCTGCATGATTATCAACTCCATGGAATGGTAAAATATAGACCTCCAGGTGATGGGTTAGGACTCTTCTAGATAGATCTAAAGAAATGTGACTTTTCACACTATAGTTTCTTGGGTTTTGCTAGGGTTTTTTTAGTTGTCACCAAAGGATCTGTTCATTCCATTCTTTTGCGGGGGGCTGTTTGTATTTCCTGGCTCTGCTCTAGGACTCCTTGGAAGTTTTTGTTTGTATTTTTAAACAAAGTATGGTTTCTGAGGTGGTCCTGTGGTTTAGAGGGAATTTTTTCTCCTTTTTTTTTTTTAGTCATAGACTTACAATAACAAATGCTATTTCACTGATGCACTGTAGCACTATAACTCTTCTAAAATATTTAGAAAGAAAAGAGGAGAAAAAGAAGGCGACATATTGTTCTTATATGGATTGGAAGTGGGAATCACTTTATCTTCAGGATGGGAATGAAATATCGCAGCTGGTGCCAAGAGTTGGCAGGAAAGAGTCACAAAGACAGAAAACAGAAATATTACTTGGATTTAAAAAAAACAGTAACAACTGAGAACTAAAGCAATTAAATTACAACCACCCAATTCTTTTGCCCCATCTGGAAGGGCCTCAAATCTTTGCTGTGCCAAAGCTGTGATGACCATTGAGTTACAACTTTGATAGCATCATCTTCAGCATTGCCATTTGCCTGACATGGTTACATTACTAAGATCATTTCCACACTGCGCTGTTATAGCGCTATGATTGCGCTTTCAACATCCTATGGCATCCTGAGGTTTACAGTTTCGGAAGGGGCCACCTGGCCCTTCCCGAAACTGCAAACCCCAGGATGCCATAGGATGTTGAAAGCGCAATCATAGCGCTATAACAGCCTCGTGTGGAAATGGCCCAAGACTGGCTAGCTGCCACACTGATAACACTAGCATCTGTTACCAAATCAAAATCTTTCAGAGGTTCCAGCTCAGGTAGAATCTTACCATACTTTGTTAACTGTAATCGTCCATACCTTCTGCATTTAATTTCCCTCTGATTTCACTGTTTACAATTCCATTCCTAATCATGTGCTATCATCTTAAATTCTGGATAACACTGTATGCATCTGATGATGTTACCTGTAAACTGGGGGTCCCGGTAGAGACACCCAAATACTAGACCAAATAAGCAAAAGTTGGGGAAATTAGCTTGAGTACACTCGTGGCTAATGAGAGGCAGGGCAACGCAACGAGACCTTTTATCCTATGTATACCGGTTCAGGTCAGTGAGGAGGCAAGTAGTTCAAACAATAACAATATTTATTAAGCAAGAAAAATAATAAAAACACAAGCATACTCCTAACTAAGAAAGGAGAAGAGAGAAAGAGGTTGGGGGAAAATAAACCATACGCCACCTGTCCAAAGTCCTGGAGCAGCCAAATTGAAGATGAAGAAACCCAGCGTGGAAACCGAGGGGAATCTGGAGGGCCGAGCGGCGGCAAGGTGGTCCAGACGGGTTGAGTGATTTCGGCTCAGTGATCCAACGAAAGTTCCATTGGCTCAAGTGATTTCAGCAGGGCCCAGCGAGAGTTCCGAAGAGCTCTCAAGAACATGGTATTTTTATAGGGTGAAAGACGACCTCAGGCTAGTCTAGTTTTGAATGAGAACAATGAGTTTTGGACTGGAGACAAAGCCTCCGAAAGGTCAGAATTTACATGATTGAATTGTGAACCGAATTGACAATGGTATAGCCGGTATGTAGATGGGCTAGCCCAGCCGTTAAGTGGCTAGCTCGCTAGGGTGTCCTCTCAGGCAGAGAGTCCGTTTTGTTTTACTTTGCATTTTTGATTGGGGTGTTTGTATCAGCGTTCTCCCCTAAAGCGGAACTGGCTATCTATGGAATTTTTGAATGACCATGCCTAGCTCAGTGCTTGTCCGGCGAGGCTTTTTCCAAACTTGTGGCTGAGGGCAGAGTAAGACCGAATTATGATATCAAAATGATATCTCTATCTCACTAAAACCAGGCCAGTTCGTGGTGGTAACAATGAAGTGGGCTAATAGTCCGTAAAAGCTGATGACATAACGAATGTGTTAATATTTAAGATGACATAGAGCAATTTATAGCCAAAGTGTGTTGTGTTAAGTAATATTAACAGTGGTGTAGTGGTTTGAGCTCTGAACTACAACCTTTGAGGCCACTGAAACCCACTGGGTGACCTTGGGCATGTTACACACTCTCAGCCCTGAGAAAACCCCATGATATGCTCACTTTGGTGTCACCATAAGTTGGAAACAACTTGAAGGCATACAACAACATAAGTAATACTAAATGTTAGTAGGAGAGAGGTAATTTGCAGCCTAAATATTTTGATATTCACTATCCTTTTTCTCTTCTTTTATAACATAGGCTCATTTTATCAAAGACTTAGTTATCATATGTTAGTAGTGGTGAGAGCCACAGACTTCTGTGAAATGCAGATCTTGATTAAAGTGCTGATAATAATTAGGTGAAACTGTTCCTTATTACAAAATTAGTAGTTGATCTGATGTCTCCATTGATAAATCATTTTTGGTTCATAACCTATTTTTCTGCAGTTGCTTGTAAGAATGGCTTGCAATAAATTAAACACAGATAACCAAATCGGTGGCTCACAGCAAGGGGACGGTCCTGCGGCCTAATTCTTGAGATATTATTGATATTAATACAAATAACTATGTTCACTTACTGAGCATAAAACTGACCAAATCCAGCATTTCAGTTTTAGGGCTCTTGAAACATGCATGTCTCTTTTTTAACTGATAACTGTGAAGAAGCAGTTCCTGTTTTTCTGTTACGCACACCCTTTCTCCTGCCGTCAGAGTTATGATAAGTTCAAAAGAGACAAAATATGGAGATATGCCATAGGGAATCATAGAATCATAGAATCATAGAAATGTAGAGTTGGAAGAGACCACAAGGGCCATCCAGTCCAACCCCCTGCCATGCAGGAAAACCCTCAAAGCACTCCCGACAAGTGGCCATCCAGCCTCCGCTTAAAAACCTCCAAAGAAGGAGACTCCACCACACTCTGTGGCAGCACATTCCACTGCCGGACAGCCCTGACTGTCAGGAAATTCCTCCTGAGGTTCAGGGGGAATCTCCCCTCCTGCAGCTTGCATCCATTGCTCCTTGTCCTGGTCTCAAGAGCAGGAGAAAACAAGCCCACTCCCTCCTCGACATGACATCCCTTCAAATATTTAAACATGGTTATCGTGTCCCCTCTCAGCCTTCTCTTCTGCAGACTAAACATACCCAGCTCTCTAAGTCTGTCCTCATAGGGCATGGCTTCCATGCCCCTCACCATTTTGGTTGCCCTCCTCTGGACCTGCTCCAGCTTATCCATATCCTTCTTGAATTGGGGTGCCCAGAACTGGACACAGTATTCAAGATGAGGTCTAACCAATGCAGAATAGAGTGGTACCAATACCTCCCTCGATCTAGACACCATACTCCTATTGATGCAACCAAGAATTGCGTTGGCCTTCTTGGCTGCCGCATCACACTGCTGACTCATGTTCAGCTTGTGGTCTATGAAGACTCCTAGATCCCTTTCACACGTACTGTTAGCCAGCCACGTGTCCCCCATCCTATATTTCTGCATACCATTTTTTCTGCCTAAGTGTAGGACCTTACATTTCTCTCTGTTGAAGTTCATTTTGTTAGCCTTGGCCCAGCTCTCCAATCTGTCCAGGTCCTTTTGAATTTTGATCCTGTCATCAGGCGTATTAGCAACCCCTCCCAATTTGGTGTCATCTGCAAATTTGATCAGCGTGCCCTCTATTCCTTCATCCAAGTCATTAATGAAGATATTGAACAGCACTGGGAATGGGAAATGTGAATGTGAAAATGACCTTTGCTTGTAAGCATTTCTGCAAGTCAGTAGGAGGTCTTTTCCCATAGGAAAAATGGGGAAAAAACTCTAATGCTGGAAAAAAGTCATAACAGTACAACACAAACTTAGGGTGAAATCTGGCCCTGTTCATATTGCTTATTCCTGCTTTCTGGTGGTGAGGCAGACTGCTTCATTTTCTGGCAAGGACAGACTCTGAGCAGTTTTTAAGGGCAGAGCAAAGAGACCAGATGTGGGCAGACTTCATACTTTCATGTTTCTTTTAATAGAACCTCTGAGATCTTCCAACCAGAGCCTGGTGCAAAACAAGCAAACAAATAAAACACTACAATTAAAGACTTCTGAACTCAGGGGATTGTTTTAAGTTTCATACGTAAAGCGCTCACAGTCTTGCCATCCAAGTATCCCTTTGGGCTAGCCTTAGGTTTTCTTCATTTACAGTGATGGAGGAAGATTTTTTTTTTTATGCTGTAGCTAAAAAACTGGGAGTCAAAAATCCTCTGCCGATCACTGGGAGATCTACGAGCAGAGTCCAATCTACTTTTGCTCATTCCCACTACACAGCAAATTCCTTGAGTCTAGCATCGGGGTTGTAATTATGTGAATGATATTTGCAAGATCAAAATAGCCTTAGCCTTCTCACAAGATACTGTGTGTGAAAAGTCCTCTTGCTCTCCAGCACAATCTCAGTCCAAGGACTTGAGGCTGCAGTCAGGAGAGATAGACCATCATTACTTCAGCTTTTTCTGGAAACCAGTTCATTTGTTTTGAGTCTAGTTTATCATTCAGGGAACAGATAGTATAAATCATGTAATTAAGCTGTTTCCTGCTTCTTGCCCTGTAGTTCATTTTAATTGCAAAACTTTATTCTCGGCTATTTTGATACATGCTGCTATTCCATGCAAGCTGAGCTGTTTAAGTGGAAAGGTGTTCCTTTATGGGAGAAATGCTATGTCATTTTTTAAAAATTATTTTTATTAAAGGTTGGTTTTTAAAATATTTATATAAGTGCCTTTACATAATACCTAACATAATACTTACTCTGGCACATGATTATTGCAACCAGAAATGCTGTGTCATTTTTTAACCTCCCTGTCAACAGTATTCATAATACAGAGAGATATTGTATTTAAATCAATGACTTGATGATTTTTAATGTATGTGTTTTTGTAAGTTAAAGATTCAAAGGGCCATAAAGGAAGGAATGTCCCCTCTAAGATGGTACTGACTGCAGCACGTGGATATACCATTTAAAGCAGAGGAAGGGAATATGTGGCTCTCCAGATGTTGAACTGCAGCCCCAAGTAGTCCTAATAGCTAACATAACCAATAGCGAGGGATTATAAGAGCTGCATTCTTACAACATCTCACGTTCCTCATTTCTAACCAAAAGGTCTTTATAATATGCCCCTCTTTTTTTCCAAAACAATTATTTTAGTAATATGCAACATTATGCAGCTTTAGAAATTAATTGATTAATCAGCTAAACCTCATGACCTAAATCCAACTGCCTCTTCTAGAGTAGTCCTTCTGAACTAAGGGGAACCTGGCAGTTCAACACTTGGTAAGTCATTCCTGTGATTCAATGGAATTATGTTATTTGAGACTCTCAATTGGATTTAGCCCCATGTAATCAAATGCTTATTGTTTCTTTAATCAGATGAACAGTCCTAAAGAAAACAATAACTCTCTTGGTACTTGTTTTAATTTTATTTCGTAAGAAAGATATTCCCTAGAGCATTGTCCCTTGGCCCCCAAAATAATAATACAGTGCATTTTGTATATCTGAATTTCTTGTTGTGTTGCTTTGGATAGAAAGAAAACAAATATAGCATTGATATTTTGTTTTCTGTTTACTGATGGCTGTGTTTTTATAGCACGCTGCATGTGTGTGTTTCTATTTTCCTCAGCACAGCTCTAAGAGGCACATGACACAACCAGGGGTTTTGCTCTTTATCATGACTGGATTAAACAGGGAGAGGTTGGAACATGAGCTTCTTCCAGAAGATCAAGTTCTCAAATTGGAGTGGGAACAGTCCCAGCTACACCAAGGATAAAAGAGGATCCAGTCTCCCATTGTTCCAGCTCAAATTCACATTTTCTACACAGCACAAAAATGTTCTCCTCCATGACAGGCAACAGCCAACCTCCTTCTGAACCTGACGGACTGAATGAAGAAAAACAATTCAGCAGCAGCAGCTGCAGATTTCATCCTGCCTCTGAGAAAGACAGCCACTTTTCTTGTAATTCCAAAGGAGATCGTACCTCTGACACTTCTAGTTCTTCTTACCGCACCGCACCGGGCTCAGAGGAAACAGAAAGTTTTAAGGACTGTGCTGAGTACTTTGAAGAATCTAGAAATCATATCAACCCATGCACTTACTGTGACTCGGAATATGAGCAAGGAAGTATAGCTCCAGCAACATCAATCCTCCCTGTGGCTCGGACAAGCCCTGCTGATGGAAGCAAGATGTCCAAGGTTACAGCCAGGCAACTCTGTGGGACTCTGAATAGTTTTGATAACGTCTTACATGAAGACCCATACAGTACAAACAGCAAAGAGAAAGGTGACACCTATATTGCTACATCTAGAGGAGCTCAAGCTCATTTTGCACCCCACGGGAGTAAGGCTTTAGGAGACTCATTGCCATTCCGAGAGGCAAGAGTGCAGAGCCTGCAGGCAGACTGCAATGGGACTATAAAAGATCAAACCTGCAGAGACAAACTCCGTTCCAGTAGTAAGGAAAGCCAACAGGTTCAGATGTCAATCAAAGCTAAGAATAGCACAGACCCAGTATGCAGCAGTAGAATGGGCCTCGTCACACAGAGGCTGCAGCCAGGAGAGAGCAGATCTAAATATTTGGATCATCCTGCACAATTCAGTTCTGATAAATCCAAGGAAATGTTATCAAATGTTCGCAAGCTGAAGAAAAGCAGCCTTGGCAGTCGAGCTCATGGTCCTGTAAGTAGCAAAGCAGCATGTCCCAAATATTTTGTGGAAGATCCAAGTGTTCTGAGTGATTCCGACGAGGCTGATAATGAAGTAGAGAAGCTCACTGCTCTGTCTTTCCAGAGCCTCTCATGTCCTCAGGGCAGTTACCTAGATATGTATAGTTCTAGTAACAGGACATCATCCAGCTTGTCTAATTCCTTGCCAGAAGAGTGTAATGGAATGAACAGGTGGCCAGCATGCAGCGATCAAAGGAAAACAGTGGTGGCTGGCCACTCTAAAGGAGGCCGGCAATTCTCCGGAGCAAGCAAAGCCCCAGAAACAGAACTGCTCAGTGGCGTGTTGGGAAAGGAGCACTTTGAGTGCATCGATGTCACACTAGACAATGCTGATGGCAAAAAGAGCCTCTCTAAAAAAAGAATGGTGCCCAAACGCCAGATCCAGTTGAGACGGAAGGAGAAGAAGGAGACCGGCTTCTGTGCTGCTGATGAATGTGCCACGCTCCAGGCGAGGAACCCAGGAACCCAGTCCAGGAAAGAGCCCTGCATGAAAGGAAGGAGTATCAGTGATGAGTTTAGGATCAATTATAAGCAATTTCTGAAAGCAGCCTCTTTAAACAATGCTTATAACAAAACCAGGCTTGCCTCAAGTTTAGTTAGAAATGTTTTGGCTAAAAAAATGCAGTACGAACAAAGAATTAAAATGGAACAAGCATCTATCCAGGGCAGCTCAACCTCTTCTGTCCCTTCGTCTGTAAGTACTGATGTCCAAGGGGACAGTTTAGAAGGCAAGTCAAGTTCGTTGTCCAAATCAGACTGCAGCTTTTCAACTGAAGATGTGCAAAGTCATTCCACCACCAGCGAGAAGTCCGAATCCATTGCAGTGAGCAAAGACAGCCGGGATGCCTTGAGACCAACCAAGGGAGTTGTGCTCAATGAGCAACTAAGAGAAAAGGTGTGCAGACTGAAAAACACATTTAATGAACTGAATGAGAGGATGAAATATCAAGAAGCGACTCAGCTGAAGAGGCTCCCTATCTTGGCAGAGGGTGGGGTGAATATGGTAGAGTCAAGCAACATCAGAAAACACGTTTCTGGTGAAAGAAAAGAATACAAGAGAGCACGAGCTGTGTTTGAATCCATGCAGGCCAACACAAAAAGCTTGGCTGCAGTTCCAAAATTTGCAAAGCCACAAAAGCCATGGCCAAACTTGAAACAGCGAGCGATTCGTCAGAACAAGCATACGCAGTCCAAAGAAGAAATCTTTCCTATTAAGCCAAAAAACCTCATGGTGCCCAAAGAGGCTTCAAGGAACATCTTCACATCTAAAACCAAAGAAATGAAGCTCATCCCTCAGATCAAGACTGAGCACAATATTCCTCATGCTTCTTGGCACCTGCCTTTGGACAGAGTTTCCCGTGATAGGAGGTTGCCTACATTTCAAAGCATGAAACTTTCATCTGTCCCAGTTCCATCTTCTGGCAAGACACACTGTGAAAAATCAAATTGCCTGAAAACATCTTGCACAGAGGACACTACTCAAATGGAAAGCAAAGGGAAGATTAGAACACATCCTCCAAGAGATGTCAGAAAATTGGTGAACGACAGCTACAGCCTCGCCCTGAAATCCTCAGACAGCTCCAGTGCGGACCAGGCTTCCTATTCAGAAAGCAAGAATGAGAACAGCTTAACCGTGTTGCCAAGGGATTCCATGACTATCTCACCTCTATTCATACATTGTACCTCAATATGTCGGAAAGATGATTCCCAAAGAGTAAACCCTAAAGAGGAGAAAAAGCAAGACCAAATTGAGGACCTTGATGTATCAACACTTTCTCTACATGATGAGAGCACAAGTGGCAGGGAATCCAGTGACAATTTTTATCCCACTGGGCAGTCACATGGAAACAAAGCTGCCTGTCATCCAGAAAACAAAGGCTCTGCAATGGGTGAATCTCCAGTGCATATCACTGCAATTCAGTCAAAGAAGCTTGTTGTTGAAAATAAACAGTTTCAGCCCCAAGTTGAAAATAAGTCGGTACCTTATGAGAGGAGTGAGTTAAATGTCAGGCCTTCCTCTTCAGCCACCAAGAAAGAATCTCAGCTTAATATCAAAGTCAACAGCTCCCTCTCCAAACAGTCACATAAAACAGAGACTGATTATTTCCCTGCTTCAAGTTGTTCCACACTTGATGAGAATACCTTAAAAGAAGCATTGCATCATAGCCTTTTGGCAGAAAACAAAGCTGCAGTTTCATCAGAGACCACTGTGATACCATCTACTCCGTATTTTCAGGAAATCCTAAAGAAAGATCACAGTTCTGTGACTACAAGCCATACACGGGAGTCTTGCAAAGCCCGTGAAGCTGAACCGTCCTATCAGAAACATCTATCCAGTGAGGTCTTTTCAGTGAGTCCCAGAGACCATAAAGATTTCTCTAGTGTTTTGAAAGAAGATAACACATTTTCTGGATCTGTATCATCCTGCAGGCACCCACAGACTGCTAGGCCTCTAACAACAAGCACCCAAAATACTCAAACACAGACTCCAGCAAGTCTCCATTTTGTTAACTGTACATCTGAAAGTAAAGGACCAGAAGACACCAAACTCTTAGAGAGGCACAACAGAGTACATTCAGAATACATTTCAGGCAGTCCGCTAACAACAAGGGAGTATAGTGAAGGAATTAAGCTGATATCAAACTCATCTTTTACACCATCAGCCTCTTGTGGAAAGCTCCCTGACCCAGGTTGTGATTATTTTAATAACAAACATCAAACGGCAAATGAACAGTATTTTTCAGCCACCCAAGCTGACAACACAAATTACTTAACAATTCCCGTCAAAGCCCATCAACCTGAGGCTCCTGCTAAACACCCCCAGCCTTTGTCCACGGATAACACCTCTTTCTCTTCTAATGTCTCTTTCCCACCCAGTGGAGAAGCACCAGGAAGTAAAATAAGCAATGAGTTTTACCCACCGAAACAAATGGAAAGGAAAGCAACCTCTGATAACATCTTGTATCCCAGTAACCCAAGCCATGGGCAACTCCCCCTGAGAATGGAAGAATCTCCCAGCTTCACAAGGAGAAATGAAAGGACTTCACCATCTGGTAAGAGTGCCCCAAGCCCAACTAGGCACTTCGCTGCTCCACCACTACAAGCCCATAGAAAAATGTTAGTTGATCCAGAGAGCGGGAAATGCTACTATATGGAATCACCAAGGCAGCCTCAGTTGAAGATGCTTTATGATCCAGAGACAGGACAATACATCGAAGTGTTGATACCACCAATCCCGCTGTCATCACACAGTGGGCTTTGCCAGTCTCCATTCTCATCAGTGGTCATGAACCCAGGAGGCTATGGACCACCATACATGTCATATTCTGGGTTTCCAGGTTTCCCCCTCCCCCTCCAGCTGCACCACCTGCGCACCTGGATCTTCAAGACCAACAACCTATTCAAGACAACACAAATGTCAGTGACAGTTACAGCCATTTTTCAAAGAACGAAGCTCCTCCACCTGCCCAGACCTCTGATGGCAACTACATGGAAAGTTTATATTATATTCCCACTGGGATGAATTCAAGTCCTAATCCTAATCAAGCTTTGTTTTCTCCAGCCACAAACTCTGGCCCTTCTGTTCCTGAAAAGGGATCTTTTTTTAGGATGTGACAACAGCTTAACAAGAAGAAGTTGTTTTTATATTTTGGATCAATCTTCTCTCGCACCTCCCTTTTTAAAAGTCAAGCCAAACTTCATTCCTTTGGAGCTGTAAAAAAAAGGGAATGTGAGGAAAGGGGAAGCTTTGGTTGCCTTCTGTTCATTTTGTTTAGCTGCTTGGACTCCAAAGGATTCAAGAGGTAATGGGACATTAACAGTTTATAGCTAACGGATCACTTGCTTGATAGAGTTCTTTTAACAGAAACACTCCAGGCAATAATGGGCCACATTCTGGTGCTAATTGAAACCAAGGGGATTTTTGGTATTGACATCAGAGGGACCAGGATAAAGGCTATAAGGCTATGCTAAGTCTGCTCCTGAGGTGTTCAATTATTTACAAATCTTGTTTTTTTCTATAGAAATGTTCATCCAAATGTTTATGAATTGTGATACTCTTATATATTCACAAACCAAAAACACCTCTAGGCACCCCTGATTTTCAATATTACCCCACTTCACTTTTACCATCACATACCTGCTAACTCAGACCAAGGAAGCAGGGAGTGGCAGTGAAGTGTTGGAGGACAGGGCTGTGTGTGTGCTGTGTGGCTGTTTCTGAGCTTCCTAAGCTGGCCTGCTTGCCCTCGGGTGCTTTGGAGGAAGCCACCCTGTCATCAATGTTGAAGACAGATTCAACTGCCAGTCTGATCAACTTCTGTATGTGGAATTGGGGAGGGGAAGTACCATTTGCTCTTTGCCTCAGGCAGCAAAATGTCTCAGGTCATTTTGCCCTATTTAGTAAGGTTCTCTCAGAGTAAACACTATGAGAATCACAGTACATTATGTGCTGGGCAGCCTGAGAGTGGAAGTCATGACTCCTCCCTTGAACTTCATATCTGTCTAGAGCTCCACACTGAGGGGCCAGATCTCCAGTCTTGGCTTGGTAAGTGGCAAAACCAAACTAATACAGATGCCAGAAGTGATTCGCCACAGGTAAACTAAGCCTGCCTATGAATGCATAAAAATGGTAACTAGATGAATGTTTCGGAGTCACCAGTGATTAAAATAAACTATGCTTGTGCAAGGGAAGAAAGAACATGCTCCCCGTCAAAGGATCTGTGCAGTATCTGGGTGAATAGTGGAATAGAGTGCCCAAATTAAAAAAACTGGGCACTCTGTGTGTTCAATTTTTTTGTAGAAGAGGAAATTTCAGCAAGTGTCATTTGCATGATAACTTTCACTTGCTGAAATGCACTGTTCTGTACCACAAGCGAGCCCTGTCCTCTTTTACACCTGGGTATCCTAGTTCCAACATGGAAGTAAAGTAGAACATCTTTGTAATATATTCTATTCCTTAAAATGTAGCATTTTCTGGCTATGCAAGTTGTAGGCAATACAAAGCTTTTTTTTTTTTTGGCTTCTCTTTGATAACTTCACTGTCTTAACTATTTTTTAAAACATCAAATGAACAATGGTTTTGGAAACTTTGGAAAAGAGACTGGGATTAGCCACTGTTATTATACATTAGTATCAGTGAAATGATGGTGATGAGAGGCAGCATTATTGTGTACCTGGAGACTTGCTTCCACCACCTTGATCTTTCTGTGGACTACTATGCTGCCAAAATGGTGCAGTGAGATAAAAGGTCTTTCCCCTTTGTCAGTTTTTCTCCCTGTATCAGCAGTGCCTGAACAGAAATACTGCAATTTGTTTCTGCCAGATGTAAAGGCAGAGGGGAAGTAGAAACAAACCTAGCAGTACATGCTGCTCTCTGTGCTGAGTTTTCCTGCCCAGGACAACCAGGTAGATGAGTCAGAGCAGTTAAGATCCAAGCAGGACTGTGATTTTCCTTGTCTCCCTGACTATGTCTAGATCTGGCTAGTTAACCTGTGAAACAAAGCAACCCATTCCCCTCCCTACTTTTGCCTCTGTCCCGAGACCAAGGCCATTTCCGCACTAGACTGTTATAGCGCTATTATTAATCTTGGGGTTTGCAGTTTCGGGAGGGGCCTAATGGCCCCTCCTGAAACTGCAAACCCTTGGATTCCATAGGATGTTGCAAGTGGAATAATAGCACTATAACAGTCTAGTGCGGAAATGGCCCAAAGTTGGGCAACTTGTGGCCCTCCGGATGTTGCTGATCTGCAACTCCCATCAGCCAGTGGTGAAGGCTCAAAGGAGCTACAGTCCAGCAACACCTGGGGGGCAGGTTGCCCATTCTTCCCATACAGTTTTGTTACAATCACAACAGAATCCTTGTGCCTGTAGGAGTAACATAGAAGCCAGTGTTTCACCAGATGTGCTTTTTTTCATCACAGCTAACTAGTGATGGCAGAAATAGTGCCAGAAGAAACTTTCCCTACTCTGCTTCTATTAATCTTCATGCGAAGAAACGCAGTGAAAGTTCCTCCTTAAAATGTAAAGCAGGGCACTCCAGATGCTGTTGAACTGCAACTCTCAGCATTCTTCACCATTTTTGCCTTTACATGAAACTTTGATTGGGTAATGGGTTTGTCCTTTCCTCATGCCAGTCCTTGCAGATCGGTGGGAGGCACCTTGGTTTCTCCTAATGTTGTTGGTTTGTAACTCCTATCATCTCTCAGCAGTCATGAGCTGGCTTGTGCTTATGGGAGTAGCATGCTCACCACATCTGGAAGGCCGTAAGTTGCCCACATGTGCTGTAGATAGTCCTGTTTTCTTTTTCCTAGCTGTCTGTGGCTTTAAAACCTGCAAGATGGGTAGGAATGAAGCTACTGCAGCCATTTTCTCCACAGTAATGCAGTGTTGGAAATCCATTACACTTTTTACACAATCTATGTGTTTTGATGTGCCTTCAAGTCACCTGTCATTTCGTAGGGTTTTCTTAGGCAGAGAACACTCAGTGGTGGTTTTGCCAGTTCCTTTCTCTGAAATATAGCCTACAGCACCTGGTATTCATTGCTGCTCTTCCATCCAAGTACTAACCAGGGCTGAACCTGCTTAGCTCCCAAGATCAGATGGGATCTGGCACCATCAGGAATTTAGCCGCTTACATAATACTCCTGCCCGAATAAAGGTCTTAATCCTACACCTTACTGATTTCATCACTAACTACTCTTCTTGCTTGCTCCTGAAATCATTGTTAGTCCTTCTATTATCGCATCAGTCTTAGTCATTTACTTCTAGCCTCTGCATCTGGAGAAGTAAAATATTTCATCAGGTTTGATTCCCCGTCCCTACAATAACAATATTCGCCAATCCTTCAGAGACTGAAAGTCACTTTATTCCTTTGGGAACATTAAAGTGTATTACGTATAACTTTCTCTGACACAAAATCATGGTGTTTGATATATTCAAAGTTCCATTTATTCAGAAAATAGGTATAAACTGAACTTTTTTTTAATTTTTATTTTTTGCTACAAATGGAGCTACAAAGTCCTGAATGGGAAGGAATGCCTGAAGTTACCTCTTTGGCTTTGCCAGTTGGAAGAGCAGACAAAAAGTCAAATAAAAACAGAAACAAATATTTTGTCTCCATGAGCTCTCCATAGTGTCACACAGAGATAGTACATTTCTAAAAGTGAACTGACAAAAGAACACTAGGACCAGGAATTATAATGATCTGATAGTGTATGTAGTCTTACATAAATGTCTTCCTCTTACCTAATTTTTAAATAATGATTTGGAGACAGTAAATATGTGAACACGTTGTACTAAACATTTTATTCTTCATTCTGAAAGAAAATACTCCATAACCATTTTTCCCAGGAAAGAAAAAAGGTTGAGAAAAATGGCAGGTGGAATGTTTTTTTCTTGAATTTTTTCAGCTTTTTTCTGGGCCTTCACATTTCTGTTTTTGGCCTCTCTTTGCCTTACTTTCTAGATCTAGTATGAGATTTCCCCAGGCCTAAATCATACTCTCTGATTGTCCTTTGGCAGGGACTGACCTGATTAATCCTCTGTCATCCCACTTTTTCAGCTTCTTTAAAGATGCCCCATTTTCTTTCTCTTCCTCTCATTTCCCTCCTTGTCCTCAGCTTAGTTCAATGGTGACAAATCGAGTTCAAAGTGCAAAAATAGTTTACACTCAACTCAGCAGAAGGGAGAGGAGATTGGGGATGGAATGTCGCCTTTCCCAGTTGGCTCAGGCAGAAGCAGACTGCTGCAGCCTCTCTTAGCTTGTGTATTTTTCCTCACTGCCTTATTGCCATCTAGACTAAACTCTGATCTTTCTTGTCTATAAGTGTCCTAGTTTTCATCTGTGAAATGTTGGAGGGTATATTAATCTCCTGCATAACAGTTCTCAGTCTTTATTTGCAGGGGTGCTTTCAGGCATTTATCCTATTTATCCTGCAGTTGCCCTTCCTCATTCACATTTTACTGGGGTTCAGACCATATGGTCTACTATTTGTAACCCTCACTGCTTCTTTTGTTTACTACAGAAAATCTTTTGAGGAGGGAATGGTCCCCATTGACTTTTGATTTGTAATGCTGGAGCCCTCCTTCGGGAAACACCTCAAGTATCTGGCTTAAATCTTCTTGATAATGCCAACTACAATAAGCCCATTGAATCAGTTGCTGAACAGAGAGTCAATGTTTATGTTAACCTCTGTTGGTTTTGTGCAGTGGTGTAGAAACAAGGGGGGGCGGGGGGCACTTTGCCCTAGGCAACAATCTTTTGGGGGCATCCTGGCTCATAGCCATGCCCGGCATGCCCTGGCCACGCCCGCACACACTGCGGCCACTCCCCCATGCACCATAGCCCCCCTCCCCCCTCCACACACTCCAAGCTCCGTCACTGGTTTTGTGGGTCTACTCTTATTGGGGCTGTCAATAGGATTCAGGCCTCCAGAAACCCTTGGTCCCCTTGGCTCAGGCTTTCCAGGCTGCGAGTTGCTTCTTTCTCTGGCTATGTTCTCTGTTCTGTTAGTCACCCTCATTCAGTCCTCCTGCCTGCATGGTACTCTGGTGTCTCTTTGTGCCCCTCCTGCAATTACCAACCAACAGCTCTGTGTCCTGTGAGATTTCCCCACATCCTTAATTAGCTTCCCTTTCCAAACTGTTCTTTTCCTTTAGAGTTTCATCTAATGTACTCTTCCCTGCTCTTCCCTATGGTTCTGTTTCTTGGCATGTTGCATGTTCTACTCCTGTCCTTTGGCCCAGGGACAAGGAATCTGTGGCCTCTGGGTGTTGTTGAATGATACTTTCTGCCACCTCTGCCCATTGCTCAGGCTCTTGGACTTTGAAGGCCAAAAACATCTGAAGGTTGTCTATACCTGCTTTGGCCATTCTACCTTTCTACCCTTTTGCTTCCTTGTATTCTTGGATATTCTGCCATTAAGCTTGGTCTCTTTATCTTCAAAACTCCTCTTACCCTTAAACCTTGTGACAGCTTTCAAAAAAATCTGCTGAGAAAGTTTATGTGAAGATTCGATGGCTGATCTTTTTCCTGAGCAGATGGGATGTTTATGAGCATTCCCAGACGTCACATCACTTCACCTAATGGAAACCAGAGACATCATCCCTGTCGCCATCACAGGGAACATCTTAAAACCCATTAGCACTAGATTAGCATTAGAGAAGGCACTGAAAGCTGAACACTGCTTACTTCTTAATATCAGGTAATAAACAATTAAAATAACCCTCTGAAATGTAAGAATGTAATTATATCTGGCTTCCTAGGGTTGGCTGAGTATGTGAATGAAGCTAGCAAGTGGAAAGTAAGGATATATTTTTGCCATGTTGTGTGCTTCTGCAATTCCAAAGTGACAAAGATTATCAGCCTTTGAGTCCTGTGCCACCTCATCCTTTGATAACCTAGATGACTCAAGGCCAAATTACGCAAGATGCCATTCATGTCACTATGATCTGGTTGGTAGGGCAGGTAAACCACACAATTACCAGTTGCATAAATAGGTTTTCTGAAATAAATAAGAATGTTGAGATGCCCAACTCAGACTGGGACCTTAGATGAGGAAGAGTAGGGTTTAACTGCCCCTCTCCATGGTTCCTATTCAGAAAAAAATATTCTAATTTGGACATATGAAAGGTTTGTCAAATAGCAGCCAGTATGGGAGTTAATAATACTGTTCAGAAGCACCAGTGAAGGCTGTTTTCTACAACATCATCTCATATATACATTTAAATCTAAGATGTTATTGCAGGGAACCTGTTTCATTGGCGTAAGATGTGTGGCAACAAGGGAGACAGCTTCTTCTGTGATTGGCAGCAAGTGATTGTTAATAATATCTCTTTTCAGTCATGGAAAACATGAAGAATCTGGTGATTCTAAGTATTAAGCTCCCTTCAACCCTACATTTGGTTATTCTTGTTTACAAGACTTTACCATTAAACACAGTACAACAACAACAACAACAAGATTTTGCAAAGCAAAATTCAAGTCCAATATACTTGTATCAACCTAGTTTTAAAATCTAGCCTGGTTGTGCAAACCATTTATAGCCACAGAGTTTAATCAGTCTAAAGAACTGAAAATATTTCAGAAATCTTTCCCAAACCTTAAAGAACTACATTATATGAAATATATTGCAATCATGCTTCAAAAGATGAAATGTGATAATTCTGTGCTGAACTTTTGGCCACCACTGACAGAAATTTCTCTGGGAAAATGGTCACCATCAGCAAAATAGAAGATGATGGCAAACAGTCTTTATTTTGCTATACTCAGCATGTGCATGCGTGTGCACACACACACACACACATTTTGTTTGAGCAATAGAAAATCTGCTGATGGCATGGTCTGAAAACCCAGTTCTGTGTACGTTTTCTTTATAAATAGAAAAGTCAGATCTCCTAAATTTCCAGGTCTTCTATAAATTTTCATCTAGCAAGTTGCACCACTGACAAAAAAAGCAATTTGTATATATTGGTGTGTGTACTACACATATACATCTTCAGACATGTGGGTGTGAGAGAGATAGTGCTGAGTCATATGGCCCCAACAATCTTTCTGCCTTAACTGTTCAGACTCAGCCAAAAGCTTCATGCACACAGCTGACCTCTGACAGAACTGGAAAGCAGAACTGCATTCCTCAACATAACGGGCTCTGCACCCATAGGCCATATGCAAGGAAAGGGTTTTGTCCACAAAACCAGAAACCTTGGCTTTGCTGGCTTCTTGTCTGTAGAAAGCTCTCTGTCTGCCCAGAGGCCTGCACATACGTAGGTCAGAGATGTATCCATGGTTACTGAAGGGCTGAAAAGGGCTCCCTATTACCTTCATGCTGTGAACAACCCGCCAGATCCTGTTTGTTAAGTGATTGAGAGAGAGAGCCACAGAAGTGAGTTCAGGCTGTTTGTTTTTGATCTCCCTAGCCAACTGGCACCCCTCCATAGAAGGCACAGTCTGTGCTCTGCTTTCCAAACCTTGAAAAGAGCAAGTGGAAGAATCTGAGATCTCTATGTTCTGCATAGGTATGCACTCCCTTGAAGCCCGGCTTTCCCAGCCTTGGGTCCTTAGATATTTACCTACAAATCCCATCATCCCTGTGCATTGACCATGCTGAAGTTTTGACTACAGAAAAAAAAGGAACTGCTAGCTGTAGGAAGTCATTTACAGTGTCTCTTCCATTGTGTTGATTTTGGCTAATAGTATGCACCTGAATTAGATACTGCAGTTAAGAACAACATTCCGGCAGCCTGAATGTCAAGATCACCCTTCCCCAGATGGGTGCCTTCCAGATGTCATGGGACTGGACTTCCCATTATACCAGCCATGCTGGCTAAGGATGATGAGAGCTGTATTCTAGACCATCTGAAGGGCACCAGATTGGGGGATGTTGGCTTAGAAAAAGGATGGAAATCATGTGGTCTCTAGATGTTATTGGATGGCAGCTGCCAACATTTCCCACCATTGGCTATGCTGGCTAAAGTTGTTGGGAGCTGAAGTGAAACACCTGGAAGGCAGCATGATTCCCCACCTTGCCTTAGAGGTTGGCTCGTAAATTACAAATGCTTCTGTCCTGCTATTCAGTCTACTGGATGTCCAGAACACCTTACAAAACACAAGTGACAAAGAACAATTTTAAATGACAACAGCTCCAGAATCTGAAGAGAAAACCACTGACAAGGCAAGCTTATTATATATTTTTGCACAGTGCAAATCAGCTTACTCCCTACTGCACAGGCAGCCTAAAATACAGCATTTAAACAGCAGCACTAACTTGTAATGTTAAAGTGGTGGTGGGCAAAGGGTGGTCCTCCAGTTAGAGTTGGACTGCAGCTCCAATCACCCTTATCCACCATAGTCAAAGGTGAGGACTGCTAGGAGCTGCAGTCCAACATCATCTGGAGGACTTACGCTTTGCACACCCCTGTGTTAGAGTCTGCCAAAAAGACAGCTCCAAGTGACTGTCCTTGGGGAAAATTTTCACCAACCATCTGGGCAACGCAGCAAATGAAATCCTTTTGCTCAGTTGCCGTCAATTGGACATCAAAAGGAAGAGAAACTCCAAGAAGGGCTTCAGGATAGGGTTGCCAATTTTTTTTTTTTTTTTAAAAAGGCTCCTCCTCTTTTACAGTTGTGTTGAAGAGGTATAGTTGTGATATTGTTGAGACAACTATGAAATGCTTCATCTTCTTAGTACTGGAACATGGAGTTACTGACTGGCAAACTGTCAGCACTTGTTTCCAGATTTTGGGGTCCCTTTGGCACTTCAGCCCAAAGAGTGGGCTGGGCCAACTGAAAAACCTCTTGCACTGCCTCTAACTTCCTGGGTTTCTCTGTGCAAAGTGAAATTTATGACACCTGTGGGGTCAGCAGGGCTTATGGTTTTTGCACTAGTGAGTGATCACTCTGAAACCCGCTCTGGAATTGTAGGTTTGTTTATTTCAGTTTATGGTAAGAAAGAGGATATTGTGATTCAGGGTGAGTGGAGGGTTCGTTCTGAATCCATCAGTGGTTGTGTTTCATTGGATAACTTTTACTATATCTCTGAATGTCAAAGGGGTTCACACAACCCAATTTTGTAAAACCTGTGTATGGAGCAGCAGCACCTCTACATTCAAACTTCATGGTTCTGTGTGATTTGCTGTATATTGGATGAATTAAGAGTACATGTGAATATTCTTTTTAATTTTTTTGCTACTCTTCTTATGTGACAAGAATGCTGTTCTTTGTATAAAATACAGGTTTTTTTTAAAATTTATGTTTACTTTATGTGTATTCTGATTAAACACCTGCTCATTTCTCACCAAAGATCACAAGCCATAATGTACTTTCAGGGAGTCATTTCTCTATTAACAGAACAATTCATAAATATGGTATGGAGTGGTCTATGAATTAAATGTTGCATTTTTCTCCTCAGACTCATTACATACAGCTTAGGTGAGAGAATATGGTTCTCTACCCAGCCATTTTATACTCACAACCACACTTGTCAAGAAGGTAGTGACTGGCCTGAAAGCTGAGCTAGCTGGGAAATTCTAGGACTATATATGTGGGTGGGTGGGTATCAATTTTTGTACAAAATAACATGAATTCTGACCAACATTTTTAACATAGACATAAACTAACATTAAAACACTACACTAAAACAATAAACTAAACATTTAAAAAAAGTAACTCACTACAACACTAACAAATTAAAAGTAACATACTAAAACATGAAAGGGCTCTGACCCTCCCTTCATATTGTAATGAGAAAGAGAAAAAAATTTCTACCTTTACAGAGCCATCTAAACAAACTACTAACAACCATATCCATATATGATTGCATCATTTGATTTCTTATTGCTCAAAAAATCCATAAACAGTTTCTAATCTTTCAAAAAAAAATCTTCATTTGGTTTATTCTTTAAAAGCCATGTTAATTTGGCCATTTGGGACAGAGTCCAGCAACCTTAACAATCCAATCTTCTGTCACCGATCCTTCAGTCCATTTCCAGGTTTGTGCACACAATATTCTTGTAGCTGTTATCATATAACAAGGGAGGAATCCATATTTATGGTCCAGATCCTTGACCATAATGCCCAACAAAAACATTTCTGGAGACATTACAAAATCTAACTTTAATTTTTATTTTTTTGCATTAACAAATAAATGTTAGACTAATAGTTTTTTGCCTTTTTACAAGTCTACCACATATGAAAAAAGGAGCCAATCTTGTCTTGACATCCCCCAAAATTGTTTGAAACTTTCTTAGATATTTTTGACAGTTTGTTTGGTGTTAAGTACCATCTACACATCATCTTATACATACTTTACTTTAAATTAGTACACAAAGTAAATTTTATATTTTTAGACTACATTTTTCATATTCCTCCAACTGTACATTTTGCCCAAAATGTTGGGCTCTCTTTGGCATGTACTCCTTGATAGGCTCATTCTCTGTCTCTAATTTCACAAGATATTTATACATTTTTAAAATTAAAATCATCACCGTTACACAACTCAGTTAAAGTCATTTTCTCCAAACTGTATAGCAAGATCTTCCTTGTCATGGTTAAATTTATTTTTGAGTTGCAAATATGCAAACCAGCCAATATCTTTGTCTTTCTTAAGAAGCATCTCCCTTATTTTAAATTCTAAATTATATTTTTCAAAATATAAAAGATCCTCATAATGCAACTCTCTCTGATTTTTAACCCATTTTTTTTTTCTGAAGAAAGCTTCCTGTGATGAGGTTGGCAAATGTTATCTTAGGAAAAAAATCTGTGTCTATTGTATAAAATACAGTCTTGTAGCATCCCTAAAACTGATGTGATGAAGAAAACTCCACTGTAGTCTGCAAAAGCTTGTATTATAAACAATATGTTTGTCTTTGAAATGCTAAAAGACTCCTTATTCTTTCCTTAGGACTTTAATTAAGCTTTAATTTTTACATGAAAAGATGGTAGAGATTCATGTCTTCAAACGGGTTTCTGTGTTGCAGGGTGGATTTTCTTGCTGGTGTTAAAAAAAAAACAAGCTAAACACAGCCTCAGCAAAGTAGAAAAGGAATCTGTGATGAAGAATGGGATGGGATGCAGAATCCCTCGTAAATGGAGAAAAAGCATCTGCGACAGAAGTGGAAGGGAGGAGAAGGAATATCCTTCCCCCAGAAAACCAGAGCTATGGTTGTTCACAGCTTTCTAGTGAAATAAAACAGTAATAAGATGGTAATAAAGACTGTATCTCAAAATAAACCAAGAGGCAAGATGGATTGGCTCAGAGGCTCTGGAAGAACCAGACCTGTGGCAGTGGAAACCAGAGCTGTTGCACACACACACTCCTTGCCCTCTCCTCATAGACTGCGGGGAGTGGGCGGAAACCATGTTGTCATCAAAGTTAATTGATAAAGAAGGCTGGTTCTCTAGGACACGGCATAGTCTTGGTTGCTGCACCTTGAAAGCAGAGCTTTGCTGTGTGAACAGAGAAGCCAAGCTGACCATAAACTCATGCAGAGAGCAGGGATCGGCCAACTCTGGTCTTCCAGATGTTGCTAGACTAGAACTCCCAGCAGCCCTAATCAGTATAGGAAGTGTTGGGGAATGCTGAAAGTTGCAGTTTAGCAACATCTGAAGAGCCACAGTTTGCCCACCCTGACATAGATGGAAGGTATGGGGACGACGAAGGTAAAGAGAGGAAGAGTATGTTGAGTCAGAGAGTAAAGAGGTGGAGTCTTGAACAACGAACTTCTGGCCTTTCTAGAATTCTTGAAAAATGGTGTTTCTTCACTGAAATTAAAGCTGTTGAATTTAATTACTGCGCTGCCTTGAGCTTCCTTCCCAGGCTATTTCTGGGGCCCTTGGCTTGTCTGAGTATTGAACAGAATTTTGTCAGTTTCTCAAATGTCACAGATTTAATCTCTTGCTTTTTGTGCCTTTTAACTTTTTTACAGTGTTTTCTTTATATCAATACATGTGCATGCACATATATTTGTAAAACCCTGCCAAACAAAGATACAGTTCATGTAGCTGAAATGGCCTTGAATAACTTACAGCTTATACAACAATAAAACTTTTAGTTTTTAACATGCCACAAAAAAATTATACTTTCCCAGTTGTAAGTAATGTAACTGAAAATATTAATACTTGGTTTGTGGTGCAAAGCTTTATGAAATGGTTAATGTTGAGAAATTATTGCAGATTTTGAATATAGTATTTTGGGAAGTGGAGCTACAAGAGTGCTCTGATTGTTTGTTTTTTTAGTGATAACATCTAATGGAATTGTTTATCTCATTTGTATTAGTGTGTAGCTGAATAGTAGGTTGGTTGTTTTAATAGTGTTGAATGATAGCAGACATTTATGTTTGATGGAATGTCATATCTGTGATAAGCAAAAAAAGAACAGCATTTGAAATTATTGTTGTCCATACTGCAATGTTTATAAAGTTTCTTATGTTTTTACATATTTTAATTGTTCTTGATAAAGGCCAAAATGTGCCTGGTATTTTATATAACTGTAATATTTCATCTGAACGAGCATAAGTTTGACAATAAACTATTTGTATTATTTTGAAGTATGAGAACTGTTTCTATGGATAGTATATACCGCCATATTAGTGTTGCAGTTATGTCAACTAGGTATGCACCAAACATTCCCCCATTTTGATTTTCAAGACAAAAGAAGTGCTTTCAGGACAAATCAAATTTTCCTCTCTCAAACACAGTGAGTGATAAGAAACTTCTACAGTCATCTACTCGGTATGTATACATCTGATAGGTTCACTAAAATAAAAGGGACTTATGTACCCTCCAACATTTCACAGATGAAAACCAAGACTCACATCAGAGTATCATCAAAAGGATGTGGCCAGACAATAAGAGGCCGAAGTTATTAATGAGGAGGAATGCACAAAATAGACAAATCCTGGAATTTATGGACTGAGTTTAAGGAGGGCATGGCTATGCCTCCTCCTCTTTCTACTCCTGAGTTGAGTGTAAAGGACTTTTGTACTTTGAACTCAGTTTGCACCAAATTAAGCAAGCTGAGGATGAAAGGGAAAAGTGGAAGGAGGAGAGAGAAACTGGGATATTTGAAATGCAGCTGAGAAAGTGGGACAGCAGAAGAATAGGCTGGGCTGACCCTGCTAAATTCTGACAGTTGTGAAACATAAAATTACTCTCAGGCCATTTCCGCACTAGCCTGTTATAGCGCGATGATTCCACTTTCAACATCCTCTGGAATCCTGGGGTTTGCAGTTTCGGGAGGGGCCAGCCAGCCCCTCCCGAAACTGCAAACCCCAGGATTCCTGAGGATGTTGAAAGTGGAATCATCGCGCTATAGCAGGCTAGTGCAGAAATGGCCTCAGATATGTGGATCTCGGACTGCAGAAATAATTGCATTACAATTCACTTTTTTCTTTGTTGTTTCCTGCCATTACAGTGGGGGAACTTGGAATGTGTGGAGGGGGGGCGTGAGGGGTGTGGCCACTGTTCATAGAGGTGTGGTTGCGTTGTCCAGGGGCATGGCCAGGGAGCACAGGGGCATGGCTACAGCCCAGGACACCCCAGAAAGATTGCCGCCTGGGGCAAATTGTCCCCACGTCCCTGCACGACTGTGCCATTATTTCCTCCCTTTATTGCTGTTTTTGAACTTTTAACTTTTTCTTAGTGTTATTTTCCTGCTTAATTAGATGAGCTCATCCTTGTGACCAGCCAGGAGCCACATAATGAAGGAGATGACATCTCAATACTGTGTAGCCAATGAGATGTAACTGTGTTGATGTCAAATAGAGCAAACGCAGCCAGTCAAGAAAATTACCCTTCCTTTGAATAGGTAAACACTTCTATACCTTTTCAGTTCAATTATAAAAATAAATAGATTATTGAAGCCAAGTTACTTTTTGTACTACTAAAAATCATAATCAAAGGAACCCCTCTTTTGAACTGAGCCCCAGTAGAAGCTGGTTTTAGTATGTTCTCTCTTGCCTCACTGCTTTATTGCCTTAACATAGGAATTGGTTTTACAGGTGCAGACTTCTTCACATTTATCAGTCCTGAGACAACGCTGAAAAAAAGGAGCTAAATCCATTTGCTATGCCAAAGTAGGGTAGACCATTAAGTCAACTGCAGAATGGTAAATCAACTCTTATGTAAGTTGAAATTATAAATGAGATTTAAAAGTAGGATCTAGTAGGATCAGGAGGTGAATAAATTGTTGCTTTCCAAATGTTTTTAGTTGGACTACAACTCCCAGCATTTCTCACTGTTGACTGTGGCCATTTCCGCAAGGGCTTAAAGAAACGGTGCAGAGCGCCCTCCAGGGAGGACGTCTGCACCTGGGAGCGGACTGGGTCGGACCTATCTAGTGTAGTTCCGCACCTCAGCCCACTCCAGAACAACCTGAAGTGGTCATCCAGCATGCTTTTCAAAGACCACTTGAAACAGGTCTTTCAAAAGCATGGAGCGCGCCACTCCGTGCCCGCGCTCCAGTGCAGATTTGCAGGCTCGCACCAGTGTGAGCCTGCAATCTGCCAGGGGCGGGCTTTAGGCTGGCGAGCTTCAGCAGTTGGTAGAGAGCCTCGACCAACCGGAAGCTGCCATTTTCATCGCTGGAGCAGTGCGGAGTGGCGGCCACACACTGCTCCGGATCAGCCTGGACCCAAGCATGGAGCCAAGAAGTCCAGTAAGTACCGGCACGGGGCAATTCCCTCAACCCGTGCGGAAATGGCCTATGCTGGTTAGGACAGCTGTGGGTTGCAGCCCAACAATTGTTTACACCAAATTAAGGGAACTGAGGATGAAGGGGAAAAGTGGAAGGAAGAAAAAGAAACTGGGACATTTTAAAGGCAGCTGAGAAAGTGAGACAGCAGAAGATAATATCTAAAGGAGGGCCGACCCTTATCCTCTTCAATTTAGTTGAATGACTTTTCAATGGGTATTAGCATTGTGTGTAATAGCCCACATCCTTTTGAGCAGTTATGAATGCATAAGCTAGACTTACATATTTGTTACTGTTTGGTATTAATGTTTACAACTGTGGCAATATTGCCATGATCACAATATTCCCCCAAGCATACCTTAACAATAACAACCAGCGGCTGACACAGGTGTATTCTGCTATTTATTGGGGCATTGCAGGATGATGTTTCCAGCCCCTCCCAGCAGTGAGCTGCAGCGTGATGAGGAGTTGTGACAAAAGCCCTGCTTCTGATTGTCACACTGCAGATCGCTGGCAGGAGGGAGCTGGAAACATCATCCTGCAGTGCCCTGATTGCCAGCAAAAGAGACTTCCATTGCTCAGGCCACTGACTGTTAATGTAAGTTCAGGGAGTTGGGTCAGGAGATGATACATAGTTACATATTCATAACTATGTCTGTGATGCGGGATCCTGACCTGTATTTAGATCATATCATTTTGTTCTGTTAACTTTTTGAGAGAGTACAAATTCTTAGTATTTCCTTAAAATGTTGGTGACATTCCAAATTCAAAATTCCATATGAATGCATCACAAAGAAAACAAATGAATGGTTACAGTGCATAATTTCAGGCTGCATAAGAGTTTAAATATCTGAAAGAAAGCTCTGAACTGAAGTTCCATGAAATAATAACCTTATTGTAGCTCAGCAAGCCTAGATCTGATGAACAGCACCCCAGCTACAGTACTATAGTTCCATCAGGGAAGAATGATAGGAGGCATACAGATTTCTATAGTTCAGTGATAACTGTTGTTTCAGGTTAGGGTTAAAGAGTTTATTTCAATTGATTGTGGCTAGCATTTTGTTAGTGGCATATGCAAGTATAATCCCACTTTATGTATGAGTATTTTTTGGTTGTTGCTTAGTTTGGTATTCCCTTCCACTCCTGTCAATTACCAAAGTGCCACCAGGACTCACTGTGATGCTGCAACAGCTACTCCAAAATGCCATTCCATTGCTGATGGACAGCAGAGAGAATCAGAGAAGTATGTGGCTATGTTCCTATAACCAGATGCTGTCATAACTCACCTTCTGGAGTTGGAAGATTCAGACACAGAGTCAGAGTCAGAGTACCAGAAATGCAAAGAATGTGCAATTCCTGCTATCGGTGACTTTTCTGAATCAGAAAAGCTAGAGGCTGAGACAGAGGGGGTCACTGCTCCCCATCAGGAGTCTGAAGATGAGGTCTAGCCATTTACTGAGCGAAGGAAAGAAAAAGAGGAGCTGCAGTGATCCCAATGGCTCTTAAATAGGACGTGCTGATTAATTAGGCACCTTGTGCCTTGAGACATCTGATTATAAATCTCCACCAATTCACTGAAGGCCTTGTTGGTTCCAACAATCCATCTTGCTTATTGGCAGTACTCTTGGGCATTTCATGTTTCCCTGCGCTACCTACTATTTATGAATGTTTTACTCCTTGCTGGCTTTGTTTATTTGGACTTCTGATGTGCTGTGTGATTTCCGGACCAGCTGATGACCAGTCTCTTGCTTCTCCTTTCATCCTGCCAGATAACTTGTGACCAACCTGGACCAGCTTAACTACCTGACAGCTCTTGCATTCCAGCCACCTGTTTCCTGGGATACTTGCTGACTGGAGCGTAGGACTGATTGCAAGCAACCCAGACACTAGCAACATGGATGCACTGCTCCAGCTGAACCGAGCTCTGGCTGAGCAAGTAAATCAGCTTGCCATAGCTATGCCAGTCTTCAGACACAGCTTAATCAGGAACAGCCACTGCTTCCACTGCTGCCTCCTTGGTGCAAGTGCCCTGTATCTCCACCAGAGAAATTTGATGGCATCTTAGACCCTTTCTAGGACTTTTTGCTCATTGTCAGCTATATGAAGCTCTGTCCTGAATGCTTCCCTACTGACCATGTAAAAGCAGCATTCATAATTAGTCTGCTGACTAGTCCAGCTGCAAAATGGGTTACCCCTTTCTCCTCCAGTCAAGTGCTCTCCTAACCAACCTTGCTGACTTCTTGAAGGAAATGAGAGGGATGTGGGAGGATCCTGTGCTGGCTGAAACTACTAACCAACACATCCATTGTCCCTATCAAGGGAAGGGGACTGTTGCCACTTATACTACCACCTTCCTGCTATTGGCTCAGGATTTGGCTTGGACTGAAGCACTACTGTAGAACCAGTATAAAGACAGCTTGGCTGGTGACATCTTAGACAACCTGGAAAAGATTGTTCCTATAGTCAGAAGCTGTAATATCTCACTCTCTGGAGTTGAAAGATTCAGACTCAGAGTGCCAGGAATGCCAAGAATGTGCAACCCTTGTTGTTGGTGGTTTCTTGAAGTGCTGGGGGCTGAGGCAGAGGAGGTTTCCTGGATCGGTTGATAACAAATCTCTTGCTTCTTCCTTCATCCTGCCAGATAACCTGTGACCAACCTGGACCAGCTTAACTACCTGACAGTTCTTGCATCCCAACCAGCTGATTCCTGGGACACTTGCTAATTGGAACATAGGCGAAATGCAGACTAATGATTTCATCTGTTTGGACCTCTGGAAGATCTTGGTGGAAGATGTCTTCAGTGTGTGTCCTCAGTGTATGTCTAGCTACAGTGCATAGCTAAGTACTTTTTTGATTCATCCACCCCTACCCTCCACAATTACAGAATGACCATGGGAACACTATCACAGCAACACAGTAAGTGCTGGGGCTGATGACAGAGGAGATGTGGCAGAGTTCTACATGCAGAATTCTACCATGCGGGAGCTCAGCTTAGATTAGGAACTAACACAATATATTTACTGGTTAAAACAGAACTCAGCTAATTATAAATAGCTAAACTGAAGGATGGAGGTGAAAGTTCTGGTCAGACACAGCCAAACATAAGAACTCCACTATAGTCCTTATCATGACCTTAATGGTTCTTCTACTCATTGCTTTTTCTATTGTGGTTCTTTTCAGTGCTCTTGCTGGTGCCATATGAACTTGATGTCTGAACATATAGGTGTGCAAGGGAATAGAAAAATTACATTGGGATAAGTCCAATTTTTAAAAATTTGCTTTACAAGGTAGAGCAGAGAAGATCATGATCATTTAAAATTACAGCAGCCAGTGAGTCTCAAGCTTACACATTATTTTAAATTTGTCCTTTAGTTCTGTGTTTGCGATTCCTCAAATTTTTTAAAAAGTAAAAGTAGCTACATGACCCCAATGTACACTGGAATCAGTGGGAGAAAGGTTTCATCTTTCTGCATCATGCTGTTTTCCTGGCAAAATTTTCTTTCCATCCCCACTTAACTGCTTATCCCTGATGCTGATAATAGCAGCAAATAGCAGCTTTAGGTATATGTGTATTGCTTTTCAGAGGAAAAATAGTTTAGGGAAAAAGGTTAGTCCCTCCCACTCCCACGATAGGCTTCTAATCTGGATCATTGCTCCTATGACTTTTTAAAAAATAATTATTAATTGACATTTGAAAAATGGTGTCAACCAAATTTCAAGTAAGTCATAGTTCCCTGACCCTGAAGCTTTTGGTTCATAATATACGTTCTGCCCTCCAATTCCCCTTTGTCACATGTGGAACAAAACATTTGAACTAAATTAGGCTGTAAATTAAACTGAAACCAAATTAGGGAGGGGTAGCCTTTCCTCTTTCTCACCCCCAAGCTTAGAAACTTTGATTACATTTCTGCCTGACATGCAGCTCTTAAAGTGGGGAAGGGCACCATGCAGCTCTCCAGATTACTTGGAGAGGAATTCTCAGCACCCACAGCCAGCAGAGCCAGTGGTAAAGAATGCTGGGATTTGCAGTTAGACAATATTTGGAAGGCAACACAGTTCCAACCTCTTTCTTAAAGGAAATGGAGTCCTAGCCACAACTCTACCTCTGTCTATTCCTTCTAAACTCAAGTCAACCTGCCCAAGTAACCATATACCACAGATGGTCTGGAAGAGTAACTGCACATTATAGTCAGTCCCACAAGATGCCAGCAAACCAAGCCCGATATGCTAAAGAAGACAACCTGATACTGAAAGTGTGAGTAGTATGCTGCTAAACTGTAACACATACACCTTCCCTTTCCAACTGAGGATGTTTGCAAGTGATGCCCTTAAAAGTTAACTTGCGCTGAATACAAATGGACGTCTTTGCTTTACATAGAAATTTTTAAGTAAAAGGCATACACTCCTCTAAGATAGCAGTACACCCATCAAGTATTCAGAGAACACCAGTTGTGTTTCAGCTTTCTTTCAAGCAACATCTCCTCTTGAACTAGCTGTATGTTACCCTGTGAATGGGGGTCCTGGGAGGGGCGCCCAAATAACCAGATAAAACACAAGATGGGGAAATTAACTCGAGCACTTTCTTGAGCTAAACGAGAGGCAGGGTAACTTAGCAGGGATTTTTTAATCCTATGTATACAGCGTCAGGTCAGAAGAGCAGCCAGACAAGTTTTAAAGTAACAAAATTGATAGTTTTATTAACAGACAAACAACAAACAAGACAACACATACACACAGCTAACTAAGAAATAGGAAATGAGAGTTTCGGGGGAAATGGGTGATACGACACCTTTCTTGTAGTCCTGAAGAGGTAGCAGATGAAGAGAAGAAACTCAGTGTGGGTTGCTGAGGGGAGCTCGCCGAGCAAAGCAGCAGCAGGGCGGTCTTGAACTTGGGAGTGATCCGAGGAAGCTCCAGGCGCTTGGGGTTTATATAGGGAAAGTATGACCATGGGCTAGTCTGTACTTGGGCGAGAACAATAAGTTTTGGGTGAGAGACGATGTCTCTGAAAGGTCAGATTTTACATGATTGAGTTAGGTTCGAATTGACAATAGGATGGCCGGTACGCAGATGCAGCTCGCTTGGGTGTTGGAGTGTCCAGCTCGCCAGGGTGCCTGCTCAGGGCAGGGGTCTCTCTGTGTTAGCATGCATCTGTAATTAAGGTATTTGTATTGGGAGGTCTCCTGAAGCAAGATCTGGCTGTGTCTGGCTTGCCTTGGTGGGAAAAGGAATGATTCAGCATTTAATAGCCATGTCTAGCTCCGTGCTTGTTCGGGGGCCTCACAAACACTTGGCCAAGGGTGGCAAAACAGGACCGAATTGTGATATCAAAATGATATCTAATGTCTACCGAAGCCAGGCCAGTTCATGGTGATAACATGTAGGCCAAAACACTTTATGATCAGTAGTTTCTCTTTCTCAGGCTGGTTCCAACCCAGAATGAAACACTGCCTTGCATCAGGTCTGAATCTGATTAGCTGAAGTTGTTACCCTGTGACTTGGGGGTCCCAGGAGGGGCGCCCAAATAACCAAAACCAACACAAGCAAGATGGGGAAATTAACTCGAGCACTCTCTTAGCTAACGAGAGGCAGGGTAACTTAGCGGGAATCTTTACCCAATGTATACAGCATCAAGTCAGTGAGCAGTCAGACCGTTGGAATAACAACAGTAATATTTATTAGCAAGCAGGCAAATTAACAAGAAAATGCAATCTCACTACTTAACTAAGAAATAGAAAAGAGAGTTTTGGGGGAAATGGGTGATACGTCACCTTTCTCGCAGTCCTGTAGAAGCCAATTGGAGAGAAGGAAACTCGGGATGGCTGCAGAGGGAAATTCGCTGAACAGAGTGGCAGCAAGACAGAATGGAAGTCTGGAGCGATCCAGCGAAAGATCCGAGGAGCTCTCAGAACTGGGGGTTTTTATCAGGGAAAGAATGACCATAGGCTAGCCTGGTCTTGGGCGAAAACAATGAGTTTTGGGCTAGAGACAATGTCTCCGAAAGGTCAGAATTTACATGATTGAGTTATGGTCCGAATTGACAATAGTATAGCCAGTATGTAGATGCTGCTAGCTTGGCAGTTTAAGCACTCAGCTAGCCAAGGTGCCCTCTCGGGGCAGTGGTCTCTTTGTTTTAATATGCATTTATAATGAAGGCGTTTGTTTCGGGAGGTCCCCTAAAGCAGATCTGGCAGTTTCTGGCTTGCCTTGGTGTAAACAAATATGACTCAGCAAATAATAGCCGTGCCTAGCGTCGTGCTTGTTCGGTGGCCTCACAAACACTTGGCTGGTGGCAGAGCAGGGCCAAATTATGATATCAAAATGATATCTAAGGTTACCAAAGGCGAGGCCAGTTCACGGTGGTAACAAAGTGCTTGTCCCAGCCAACAGGTGATGGTCAATGTGGAAGGGGCAGCACCTCGGAGGCCGTTACATTCTGTCAAAGGACAAAATGATGTGATTCAGGAGACCTGCCCAGCCCCCCTAAGACAGTCTGTCTCAGGCTATCTGATGTGAGGGACTGAATTTTTTTCCAGTGTGCAAAGGAAGAACTTGCCAAGAACCAGCAGCCAATGGCTAAGCGATCAGCACTGGTCCAGAGACCACTACTTTGAGTAGCACTGCCTTCAGCCTTGCTTCTGATTTGGTGCAAAAGGCTGCTGTATCACAAGCACTGAGATCAGATTCCATCACTCAACTTCTGCAGGTGAAATTGGGGCTGAGACTGGCCTCTACAAGGTCACCAGTTTTCCTGTCTCTTAAGGCATGGTCTCTCTTGGACTGAGAACCAGCTGGTGATGGCTTACCTGTTTGTTTGTTTTAAGCTTTTTAATTATTATTATAAAAATAACATAGGACTCAAAACAGCACAAACCAATATAAATACCAACCAATCAATACAATATACAACATACAAAGAAAAAAATACATCCAAAGATATGTCAAGAAAAGAAGAAAATTGTACAATTAGAAAAAAAAAGCACTAAGTTAAAAATTATTCACATCATTCAAACAACTAAATGGAAAAACAAACAGCAAAACAATTCGATATCGAAACATCTACTATTACCAATCTACATGTAATCTGCATGTATACCTACATCTCTACCTACATACCTATTTCTCCATCTCGAGAAAATAGCTGCCAGCTTAAATGCAACTTTTAATTAATTATGGAAAAACAATACAACAAACAACACTAAGAGAGACTCCCTCCACTGGCAAAGTTATGGCTTTTTTGTTATTTTCTCACCTCCCTCCAAAGCAATATGAGAGGAATTACTAATAATAGGACTGTTAGCAACAACTTTCAATATTATACATAAATATTATTCTACATTTCCCAAATTTCCAACTATCTGCTATCTACATCCTAAATTCAATTACTATGGTTGCAATTAAATTACCCCTTGATCTTTGAATAAAAACTATATATAATAAGTATCTCCAACTCATAATTTTTTTAAAAAAATTTGTGGATACCATAGACTTTACACCCGTTTCGTTTCCCTTACTCATATGCTCCTACTTTAAGACTCTACCATTCCTAACAATTCCCAATAATCAAACTCCTTTATGATTTAAATCAATCAATTTTATTTTGTAAATAATCTGCTAAGGGTTGCCACATCTTGAGACGTTTACTATTTAGTTTGTTCTCTAGCATATAGGTTAATTTGCTCATTTCCACCATCTCTAACAGTTTCTCAATCCATTCATGTTCTGTTGGAATTGACATACTTTTCCAATGCCTAGTGAACACAATTCTAGCAGATGTTATCATATACCAGATCAATCTACCTAAACTCCCTTCCAAATTCTGAGCCAAGTTAAAGATGCTTAACAGAAAAAACTCAGGTTTTGCCTAGCAGAAAAAACTTAGATTGGCTTACTTGTTTATTATGGGAGATCAGGGCTGAGCTCTTTCCGGGCCGCCAGAGGTTCTTGATCTGCAATTATTATCAGCCAGCTTATCCAGTGGTCAGGGATGATGAGAGATTAGAATAAAATAGAATCTTTATTACAGCCATAGACCAGCACAGGTAAAAAGGGAATACAGAAAAAAGGATAAAAACACAGGATAAAAACAGGTTAAAGACAGCATCGAAATTCCCCTTCAGGTTGCACAGCTCCCATATAACAAGACAAGCTTGGAACTAGTCTACTGTGGATGTGAGTGCCTGACAAATTTTAACTGCTGCTGCACAGAATCTGGAAAGAAGTATATGTTATATGGCAATTGTTGCCTGAAAGTGACAAAGAAATGTAGAATTGTCCAGTGCGTCCCTAGTATTTTTGAAAGGGAGGGGAAATAAGGCTGAGGCAGATGACCCTTTAGTATGAGCACTAGAGAAGCACATGCTCTGTTGTTTCAGTTTGGGCAGAGACACAGAGCACACTCTGTCTGAGAGTGTGGAGTATATATAGAGGAGTATATATACAGGAGTATATCTGGAGGAGTATATACGGAAGAGCATATATGAAGAAGTATACATGGAGGAGTATACATGCAGGAGTATATATGCAGGAGTATATATGCAGGAGAATATATGCAGGAGTATATATTGAGGAGTATATACTGAGGAGTATACATGGTAGAGTATATATGGAGGGCTATATATGCAGGAGTATACATGGTGAAGTATACATGGAGGACTATACATGGAGGACTATACATGGAGGACTATAGATGGAGGAGTATAGATGGAGGAGTATAGATGGAGGAGTACACATGGAGGAGTACACATGGAAGAGTATATATGTAGGAGTATATATGAAGGAGTATATGGAGGAGTATATATGGAGCAATTTATATGGAGGAGTATATATGGAGGAGAATATATGCAGGAGTATATACGGAGAAGTATATACAGAGGAGTATGTACGGAGGAATATATATGGAGGAGTTTATACGGAGGAGTCTATATGGAGGAGTATTTATGAAGCAGTATATATGCAGGAGTATATAGGGAGGAGTATATATAAAGGAGTATATATAAAGGAGTACATATCGATGAGTATATATTTAAGAGTATGTGTGGAGGAGCATATATAAAGGAGTATATATGAAGTATGTATGGAGGAGTATGTATGCAGGAGTATATATAAGGGAGTGTACATAGAGGAGTATACATGGAGGAGTGTATATATAGGAGTAGATGTGAAGGCGTATCTCTGGAGGAGTATATATGCAGGAGTATATATGGAGGAGTGTATATGCAGGAGTATATATGGAGGACTGTATATGCAGGAGTATATATGGAGGAGCATATATGGAGGATTATATATGGAGGAGTATATATGGAGCAATATATATGGAGGAGTATATATGCAGAAGTATATATGAAGGAGCATATATCTGGAGCATATATGGAGGAGTATATATACAGGTGTATATCTGGAGGAGTATATACGGAAGAGTGTATATGCAGGAGTGTATATGCAGGAGTATATATGGAGTTGTATATATGCAGGAGGATATATGGAGGAGTATATATGGAGTTGTATATATGCAGGAGGATATATGGAGGAGTATATATAAAGGAGTAGATATAGAGGAATAGATATGGGGAAGTAGATATGGAGGGGTAGATATGGAGGAGTAGATAAAGAGGAATGGATGTGGAGGAGTAGAAATGGAGGAGTATATATGGAGGAGTAGAAATGGAGGAGAATATATGGAGGAGTGTATATGGAGGACTATATATGGAGGAGTATATATGAAGTAGTATATATGCAGGAGTATATAAGGGGGAGTATATATGGAGGAGTACATATTGAGTAGTATATACGGTGGATTATATATGGGGGAGTATATATGGAGGAGTATATACGGGGGAATATATATCTGGGAGTATATATAGGGGAGTATATATGCAAAAGTGTATATACAAGAGTATATATGGTGGAGTAGAAATGGAGTATAATATATGGAGGAGTATATAAGGAGGAGTATATATCGAGGAGTATATATTCAGGAGTACGTATAGAGGAGTATGTATGGAGGAATATACATGGAGGAGTATATACGGAGAGTATATATGGGGGAGTATATAGGGGGAGTATGTACGGGGGAGTATGTACGGGGGAGTATATGAATATATATGCAGGAGTATATATGGAGGAGTAGGTATGGAGAGGTATATGTAGAGGAGTTTATATGGAGGAGTATATAAGGAGGAGTATATATACTATATATAGAGGAGAACATATTGAGTAGTACATACGGGGGATTACATATGGAGCAGTATATATGGGGGAGTGTCAGCGGCAACCGGGGTCAAGCAGGAGCTGTACCGGAGTTGCGGCCTCCGCAGCGTCTGGACAATCCCCGGCGCTGGCGGCGACCTCCGCAGCATCCGGGCAATCCCCACCAATGGCAGCGGCCTCCGGAGCGGTCGGGCCCCCCCTCCTCATCGGAAGCAGCCGCTGCATCGGCCTCGGGGACGCCCGTGGGCGCGACGACGCCCGAGCCCCTGACAGGGCAGTATTTATGGAAAAGTATATATGGGGGAGTATATGGGGGAGTATATGAAAGAGTAAATATGGGGGATATATATGGAGGAGTATATCTACTGGAATATATGTGGAGGAGTATATACGGAGGAGTATATATGGAGTACATACTGAGTAGTATATATGGGTGATTATATATGGAGGAGTATATATCGAGGAGTATATATCGAGGAGTATATATAGTGGAGTATATATGGAGGATTATATGTCGAGGAGTATGTATGGGGGAGTACATACTGAGTAGTATATATGGGGGAATTATATATGGAGGAGTATATATGGAGGAGTAGATGTCAAGGAGTATATATGGGGCAGTATATATGGAGGAGTAGATGTCGAGAAGTATATATGGGGGAATATATATGGAGGAGTAGATGTCGAGAAGTATATAAGGGGGAGTATATATGGAGGAGTATAAGTCAAGGAGTATATATGGGGGAGTAGATATGGAGGAGTAGATGTCGAGGACTTTTTATGGGGGAGTATATATGGCAGAGTATGTAAGGGGGAGTATAGATGTGGGAGTATAGATGGGGAAGTACATATGGAGGAGTATATATGGGGGAGTAAATAAGGAGGAGTATATATGGAGGTGTTTATATGGGGGAGTATATAAGGAGGAGTATATATGGAGGTGTTTATATGGACGAGTATATATGGAGGAGTGTATATGGAGGAGTATATCTGGAGGAGTAAATATGGGGGTGTATATATGGGGGAGTATATATGGGGGAGTATATATACAAGAGTATATGTGGACGAGTATACATGGAGGAGTATACGTGGAGGAGTATATGTGGAGGGGTATATATCGATGAGTATATATAGGGGAATATATAAGAAGGAGTATATATCGAGGAGTATATTTGGGGGAGTATAGATGGGGGAGTATATGTGAGGGAGTATAGATAGGGGAGTATATGAGAGGGAGTACAGATGGGGGAGTATATGAGAGGGAGTATAGATGGGGGAGTATATGAGAGGGAGTATAGATGGGGGAGTATAGATTGGGAAGTATATATGGAGGAGTATATATGGAGGAGTATATATGGAGGATATATATGGCGGAGTATATATGGAGGATATATATGGGGGAGTATATATGGGGGAGTATATATGGGGAGAATATGGGGGAGAATATATCGGGAGTATATATCGGGGTTTATATATCGGGGAGTATATATGGAGATATATCGGGGAGTATACATGGGGGAGTATGTATGGGGGAAATATATAAGGGGGAGTATATATCAGGGAGTATACATGGGTGAGTATATAAAGGGGAGTATATATGGGGGAGTATATATGGGGGAGTATATATGGATGAATATATATGGGAGATTATATATGGGGACTATATATTGGGGAGTATATATGGGGGAGTATATATGAGGCAGTTTATATATTTTTTCAATTTATTTTTATTACAACAAACATAAAACATTCTTATTTCTTACCATTATATAACTGTTCGTTACAAAATCTTTACAATTATTAACTCTAATTTATATATATATACCAATCACCCTCACTACTATATCTCTATCTACTTACCCTCCTTCCCTTATTTCACCTACAGTATTTCAAGTGGATATTCCATGACCTTCCTTGACCAGCTATTATCATTCCTCAATGTTATAACTAATACCACTACCTATCACACTCCTCTATCTATGCCTTTCTTACAATTTATCTTCCGAGTCTTATTTCTACCTTCACGCTAATCCTTTCCCCATTGGTTTTCCCAAAGGGGTTTTACTAGATTCCATTCTTCTATAATTTGTTTTCTTGATCTATCATTTAACCTTGAAGTGAGTTCATCCATCTCCCATAGCTCATATAACTTCCACAACCAGTCATCTATCTTAGGTATTTCTTTTGTTTTCCAATTTTGTGAATATGCCAATCTTGCCGCCGTTGTATGTATATTATCATCTTTCATAAAGCATTTTCCTTAAAGAATTTAACATCCAGTATATTTAACAAATATATCTCTGGACTCATTGGAAACTTTATATGAATTGCCTTAACTATACATTCATGAATTTTCCTTCAATATTCCTTAGCTTTTTCGCAAGACCACCATAAATGATATAAAGTTTCTTTTCCTGGGCACTTCCAACATAAATCATTCCCGTTTTTATTTATTTTCGCTCCTTGCACTGATGTATAATACCATCGAAAATATATCTTATAATAATTCTCTTTAACTTTGTACTAACACAGTATTTTCTAACATCTCTCCATGAATTCTCCCAACTTTGTATCAATTTCATGTCCCAAATTTTATTTTCTTTGATTACTTCTTCTTCCATATGCCAATTTAACAATATTTTGTAAATTTTACCCATTACATGGCCTATCCCTGATCTTAACAATTTATCGAATTCATTCTCTTTTATTTCAATTCCTTTTAACTTTATATCCATTTTAAACTTTTCCTCTAATTGTCTTTGCAATAGCCAATGTGTAACAATACCCAATTTTGCCAATTCTTCTTTGTTTTTCCAAACCAAATTTTCTCCTTGTACTTTTGTCAAATCTCTTTTGTTAACCATTTATTTAACTGGGGCTTTTCTCTCCTATAATAAGCTTCGTGAACTGACACCCATTGTGGTATTTTGCATATATTCTATTTCTATATTGTAGCCAAACTTTCAATAATGATTTTCTTATATAATGATTATTAAATTCCCTATTCACTTTTGCTTTATCATACCACATATATACATGCCAGCCAAAGTAAAGATCCGCCCCTTCCAATTCCAATAATCTTGTATTTTCTAATTTAATCCATTCCGTTATCCAGCAAAGGCAACTAGCATGGAAATATAATTTCAGATCTGGTAATCCTAATCCTCCTCTTTCCTGTGGATCTTTTAATACCTTCCATTTTATTCTTGGCTTTTTGGCATTCCACACAAAATTTGATAAATCTTTCTTCCATTCCTTAAAGGGGATATCATTCATAATAATTGGGAGATTTTGAAACAAAAATGTCATCTTCGGCAATATATTCATTTTGATTGTCGCAATCCTTCCCATTAAGTCAAGTCTTGTCCACCTTTTCAAATCTTCTTTTATCTCGCCCCTATAATTGTTATCGTATAAATCCGAATTGCTACCTGTAAGATTCACCCCTAAATATCTCACCTTTTTTGTTATTTTAAAATTAGAGAGCTCTCTTATTTCCTCTTCTTCTTTTTTTTGAACATTTTTCATTAATATCATTGTCTTATCTTTATGACCTTAAAACCCGCTAATTTTCCAAATTCTTCAAAGACATTCATTAATTTTGATATACTTTTAGCCGGATCATGTAACAAAATTACCAAATCATCTGCAAATGCCCTTAATTTATACATTTGTTTCCCAATTTTAATTCCCTTAATTTCTGAATCTTGCCTAATTTTATTATTCAAAATTTCTATTATCATTACAAAAATCAAAGGAGATAACGGGCAACCCTGCCTTGTTCCTTTTTTAATCTTAAATTTTTCTATTTCTCTCCATTCACTATAATACTCGCGATTTGATCATTGTAAATCATTTTTACCCAATCTATGAATCTTTTCCCAAATTCGCCATCTCTAAAACCTCAAATATAAACCTCCATTTCACATTGTCGAATGCTTTTTCAGCATCAACAAATATCAGTCCCATTTTCCTTTCATTATGTCTATGGTAAAATTCTATCACATCCAATATTACCCTGATATTGTCTTTAATTGATCTTCCCGGCAGAAAGCCATTCTGGTCCTTCGTGAATCCAATATTTTAATATCTTCTTCAGTCTTTCTGCTAATATTGATGTAAATATTTTGTAATCTATGTTTAGAAGAGATATTGATCTGTAATTTTTGACTTCCATCGGATCTTTACCTTCTTTAGGTATCAAAGTTGTACTCGCCTCTTTCCATGTATCCAGTCTACCCTCCAATTCTATTTTGTTAAATAATTTATACATAGGGTCGATCAATTGATCTTGGAACTCTTTATAATATCTCACTGTGAATCCATCTGGTCCTGGTGCTTTTCCAATTTTTAGTTTTCATATGGCCATTTTAATTTCTTCTTTTGTTATAGGTTTATTCAAATCCATCCTTTGTTCTTCCTGAATTTTCTCTACTCTAACTTCTTCCAAGTATTTCTTTACTTTTTGTACATATTCTTCTGTATCCTTCGCCTCATTATATAGTTGCGTATAATATTCTTGAAACAATAGTTTAATCTTTCTCTGTTCTCTATATATCTTATCTCCTTTTCTAATTTCCGTAATTAATCTTTTTTCCTTTTCTTTCTTCAATTTATACACCAACCATTTTCCTACCTTATTTGCATGTTTAAAGAACCTTTGTTGTGTAAATTTTATTTTTTCTCTATTTCTCATCTCTCTTCTAAAGCTAATTGTTTTTGTAAAATTTTTATTTCTCTCACTAACTTTACATTCTTTGGGTTCTTTTTAATTCTTCTTCTTTTTCTTTTAATTTTACCCCCAATTTTTGAATTTTTTGCTTTCTTACTTTTTTCTTATATGCTTCCTGCTGCAAAAAAATGCCTCTTACCACCACCTTTCCCGTATCCCACACTATCCTGTTTGTTGATCCTTTCCCCAAATTCTCTTTGAAAAACATATTTATCTCTTGTTTCACCTTTTCTATTATTTTTTCATCCCTTAAAAGTTCATCCTTCAATATCCATCTATATTCTTGTTTTCTCTCTTGTAATATCATTATAACTGGGCAGTGGTCTGATAAAGTCCTTGGTAAAATTTCCATCCTTTTAATATTTTTACATAAAGTTTTAGAAGCTAATATCATATCAATTCTGGACCACGTCTTGTGTACCTCTGAATAATACGTATACTCTCTAATATTATGATATAGGTGTCTCCACACATCAATCAATGAAATCGAATCCATAAATTCTCCAAATACCTTAGGTAATTTTTTCTTTGGTGTCTTTCCTTTATTTTTTATTGTCCTATCCAGTTCGACGTTTATTACCCCATTCCAATCCCCTAAAACCAATACATCTTGGTAATCTACTCCAAGTAACCTCTTCATTAAATTTTCATAGAAACTCAATTTATTTTCTAGTGGGCCGTAAACTCCCACCACTAAGATTTTACTTGCAATTATTTCTACCTCTATTCCTATTAACGTACCTCTCATATCTCTAAATATTTCCGTCGCATTGTACTTCTTATTTACATAGATCGTCACTCCCTTCTTTTTCTTCCTAATTACTGTAGAAAAATCGTGCCCCAATTTCTGATTTTTCACATACTTCAAATCTTTATCTCTTATATGGGTCTCTTGAAGACAAATTATATCCGCTTTTGCTTTCTCTAAAAAATTAAAGACCCTTTTCCTTTTAATTACTGCATTCATCCCCCTTACATTCCATGAAATTACTTTCATTTTTCCCCCTTCCCCTTTTTTTTCTCTTTTTTTCTTTTTCTTTTTTTTCTTTTTTTCTTTCTCTTCCTTTCTTACTATCCCTTTCTTCTTATTCTATTTCTTCTTCCTGATCTTCTTCCTTTTCTTCTTCTACTTCTCCTCCCTCTTCTTCTTCTTGCTCTGAATCTCTCTTTCGTTCTTGATCTTCCTTCTCTTCTATATCAAATTCCTCTCTTTCTTTCCTTTGATAATCCCTTGGAGTTCCTTCTTCCTCTTCTCTTCTTCCTCTTCTCTTTCTCCCTCTTCCCTATACTCATGCACCTCTGTTCTCCTTTTCCTTAATTCTTCTTTATATTTCTTCAAAAAATCTTGTGCCTTTGACACTGTATTCAACATAAATCTCTTTTCTTTATAAACAAAAGTAACTCCTCCTATTTTACACCATCTATATACCACTCCACTTCTTTTTAGTACCTGGGTCAGAAAAAAAAAAATCTTTTCTTCTCTTCAAAACTTGAGCTGGGACGTCTTTGAAAATCTGCAATTCTGTCTGATCAATCATCAGCTTACTGGTATAACTCTGCCGAATTACCAAATCTTTTACTCTCTCTCTTAAAAAATATATAACGATGTCTCGAGGTAACTTCCTTTTTCTCGCAATATAAGAATTGATTAGAAACATCTTATCAATTTCCAAATCCAGTTGTTCGACATTCCATCCTATATATCTTGCCAATGATGGTATCACTCACATATACAAGCTTCTCCTAGGTCTCCCCCCAGACCTCTGATTTTCACATTTGTCTCTAAACTTTACTTCAATGTTCTTATTCTGTTGTTCCATCCTCTCTATCTGCTTTCCCATCATTGGTGTTTCTTTTTCAAGTTTTGTAGTTCTGTCCTGTAGTTCGTCCAATTTCTTATTTATGTTCTTCATTTCCATCATTATATTTTCCAGTGTTTGTCCTACACTCCCCATTTCTCTCTTCATTTCTTTCATATCATTTGCCATATCTTTTATATCTTTCTTGACATCACTTCTCAACTTCCTGATTTCTTCAATAATTGTCACTGTAAAATCTGATGTTCTGGGTTGATCCTCTACTGCTGGTCTCAATTGCAGTTGTTGTTTAACTGAAACAGCTCTTCTTGTCCCTGATGCCATTTTATAACTTTTCCAACTGATATCCATATATTCTTCCAGTGGCAGCGACGAGGAGCCAGGTTGTCACCCCGTGTAGCTCCGGGGAAGACAATCGCCCTACAAGGTCAGAAGCCCATTTTTCCTAGTTAAGGAAGGCGGGGGAAAACTCCTTGGGAAAGGGGATTCGGAGGCATTCGGAGAGGACCAAAATTCCAGTGCAGGTGGACCGAAATAAACATCAAAAGGATCGGGACACCGAGAGCGCTGAAGTGGTCAGAACGAGCCGCCATTACATCACAGAGGTTTCCTTTGGAAAGAAATCCTCGTCACCACTTTTATTTTAATTGGAGAAGAAGATTCATATTGAAAGAAAAAAAAATTATATAAACTACAGTTTTCAAGTGGTACACTGAATTCAGCACAATAAAGACCCTACAACAAGTAAGTAGAGACATTGCTGGAGATTTCTACAGAGCTCCGGAGTTTAGAAGCGGTCGGGTCTTAGAACAGAGGGAGAAGAGTGAAAGTGGCAAGAGGCTGTAAACTTGTTACAAAGTGACCTTTTAAAAAAAAAAAGAAATCAGTCTTTCTAATACAGAGACTTTCTAATGGGAAAGAAGGAAGAGTGATGAGGAGACGAAGCAGAAATAGAAAACAAAAAAGAGAGACAGAAGGATATATATGGAGCAGTATATATGAAGGAGTATATATGGAGGAATGTGTATATACTCCTCCAGATATACTCCTCCATATATACTCCTCCTTGTATCCTCCTTGTATCGGCCTTCCAGGACAGCTGAGGGGAGGGCATGACATCATGCCAAAGTAAAGGCTCTTTGGTGTTTAAGTACTTCTAGTTTTGCTAAGTACGCCATAGGTGAAGTTTGATATCTGTTGGAATCAATAAAGGTTGAGGTACTAGCTAGATCCAGTTGTTACTCCATATCTACCATCCATTGTTTGATAACTGCTTTGGCCTTATTGTATCCCATGCTGAGAGGAAGCTCTTGGGAAAAACCCAGTGATGAGATTTTATTCATCACTGTCTGTTCCACATAGACTAGAAGTCATCGCTGAGAGATTAAACACATGGAAGGCCAGAATTGCTGCACAGATGTATTACAAATACAGATCAATGCACAGCTAAAGGAACTGTGATCTGATAGCATGTTGCAGGGAGAAAAACCAAACAGAACTTTGAGCTGGGCATGATACTTACTAAGGCAGCTCAGAAGGGGTAATTGCTAATGATGTATCTGTATTTATCTTCTCTCCCTTTATGTCTCTCTGTCTCACACACACACACACATATGTTACCCTGTGACTTGGGGGTCCCGTGAGGGGCACCCAAATAACCAAAACCAACACAAGCAAGATGGGGGAATTAGTTGGAGCATTCTCCTGGCTAACGAGAGGCAGGGTAACTTAGCAGGGATCTTTTACCCAATGTATACAGCGTCAGGTCAGTGAGCAGTCAGACAGTTCAAACTAACAACAATATTTATTAAGCAATTATTAAGAAAACACAACCTCACTACTACTAAGCAATAGAAAAGAGTTTGGGGGAAATGGGTGATACACCACCTTTCTTGTAGTCCTGAAGAACCCAATTGGAGAGAGGGAAACCTGACGTGGCGGCCGAGGGGAGCTCGCAGAACGAAGCAACGGCAAGGCGGGATAGCATTCCAGAGCGGTCCGAACGCAAGTCCAAAGAGCTCTTGGGACTGGGGGTTTTTATCAGGGGAGAAATGACCGTGGGCTAGTCTAGTCTTGGGCTAAAACAATGAGTTTTGGGCTGGAGACAATGCCTCCGAAAGGTCACAATTTACATGATTGAATTAAGGTCCGAATTGACAATGGTATAGCCGGTGTGTAGATGTGGCTAGCTTGGCAGTTAAGCACTCAGCTCGCCAGGGTACCCTCTCAGGGCAGAGGTCTCTTTGTTTTAATACACATCTATAATGACGGTGTTTGTTTCGGGAGGTCCCCTAAAGCAGATCTGGCAGTTCCTGGCTTGCCTTGGTGTAAACAAATATGACTCAGCAGATAATAGCCATGCCTAGCTTTGCGCTTGTTCGGTGGCCTCACAAACACTTGGCTGGTGGCAGAGCAGGGCCGAATTATGATATCAAAAATGATATCTTTGGTTCACCAAGGCCAGGCCAGTACACGGTGGTAACACGTACACACTCTGGATATAAGGACAAGCAATCAGCAGCATCAGATGGTTCCTTCAACTGCCATTTTGATTCTTCTTCTAGTAGTTCTTTTTAGAATGGAATGGCCGTTTGCTCCTCCAGCCAATCACAGAGTGGATCCCGCATCATGTTGTTAACACTTGTCTCCAAGGATGCCAAGTAACTTCCTGCTTTGGCCTTGCTCATGAGCTGCAGAGAGAAAGTTTCCTCTTTTATGTCTGGAAGGTAGGGGCTAGCTTGACTATAAAGCCCAGCACTATCTTCTCCATCTTCTGAAGGGAGCTGAGGCATGTACATGGATTGGAGTGCTTCGAAGAAAACAGGATGATGACTAGGGAGTGTCTCCCCCTCCCCCAATCTCTATTCTGAAATCAGTGGAGATCTTTGGAGCCTATGTGGTCCATTACTTGATTGAAAGAAGTATCTTAGCTGTAGCCTCAGTATGTCTTAATCCCAGGACCTGAAAGGAAATGGTGATTCTTCCCAACATTTCACTTCTGGATCTGAGTTTGGGGATGGGGGCAAAATCATCAAATTAACCTTTAAATTGGGGTAATCCCATACAGTTATCTTAAAATGACCACATAGATCAAATTGCAATAAATGAGAAGGAAAAGTTAGAAGAAGAGTTAGAATAAGTCTGTACCACTTGGATGGTAAATTTGACACAAAATCACTTCGGGGGGGGGGGTGCTAACATATACCAGCTCAAAAATGATCAAGCTTAGCAAATCACCCTCTTAGAGGTTTTTAAGAGTTTGAAGTAGCCAACCTTCATTTTGAGTGGGGGTGGTAGACACGGCCTTCCGAACTCTCAGGGGCAGGTGTGCTCCCGAACCTCTGAAAGTTGCCTAACCCTAAATAAATGGAAATTTTAGAGTGCAATTCTTGAAGAAACAAGCCCAGGGATCTTTGAAAAAGTGATTCCTAAGTAAGTACTCCTGGGAAATGAAGACAAAATTATACGGGGTGACTGAAACTGAGTATGACATAATTTTTTAAATCTTTATTTCCCATGTATTTAGAGCTTATTGACCCTAAGAAACTAAATAACTCGAAGGCACAAGATTGCACATGAACCAGGAAGCTGAGTAGTGTCAGACCTGGTTAGTACTTGGATGAGGGAACACCAAGGAATACCCAGTGCTGTAGGCAATAATTCAGAGGAAAGAAATAGCAAACCACCCTTGAAGATGCCTATTTTTCTAGCTTTTTAAACTGTGGAGATAGAAGCAAAGACATATGGACTATGCTCAGAAGCAGGTGCTAGCCTTCTGTTAGGAGATAGCCCTAATGGCAAAGTGAAGCTGCCACGTCAAGCAACTGATGAAGGAGCAGCAAGCGCAAAAGTACTGTTTTTAGAGCACCCCTAAACAAGAAGAAGATTTCTGAAAGTCCCATGTTTTTTTCTCCTGAGCAAACCAATTTTATTTTGGGGAGGTAGCTGATTTTCCCCCATTCTGAAGTATTCCCAGGAATTCCCAGCGTTATCAAGGACTTTTCATTTGTACTCTTGGTTAGCTTAAATGAACCCATTATCTCCCAAAATGAAATGTACCTATATTAAATTTGCAAACATATATACTGTGACATCTCTTCAAGATGTTGTGGAAACCATCTAAAAGTAAAGCATATTTAAAACCTATTTGTTCACATTTCAGAGACTTACTGAAGACACTGGGACCATTTCCACACTGCACTGTTATAGTCCCATTTTCAACATCCTGTGGAATTCTGGGATTTGTAGTTTATTGAGGCCCAAGAGCTCTCTGACTGAGAATTCTAAGTGCCCCTCCCTAAACTGCAAACCTCAGGATTCCATAGGATGTTGAAAGTGGAATAATAGCATTATAACCTTGTAGTGCGGAAAGGCTCTTAGTCAAGCGTCCGTTGGAATCAAAGAGTGTTTAAAAGTTTGGCTGTATTTTGTAATCCAAGTAACTCAATCAGTTTAGAAGTACTTAGAGTTAGTACTCCACCTGAGTTCCAAATATCATAAATACCATGTGGTTTGTTTTTCCAGACCTTTCAGTTCTGTGTACATAAAACTTTGACCTGGAACAAACATTTTACAATTTAGAAACATATGCTCTTCTCCTGGCCTTTTCATTATTTGCAATTATTTAAACAGGGAAAAATATATACGACAAACAACAGAGGAGATATAAAACCATGTGTTTATTCTCCCACTATAAATTTCCTGAAAATCCAGTACTGAAATGATATTTAAGAGAAGTCTTGATGTTAATCTGTCTATTTTAACAATTCAATTTGGAAGCTTTGCTGACCAGAAAGCAGACTAGAGGAAACTCCAGACATGCACTGATTAGCTGATAAAGAAATAGGGTGGGGAACAGCACTGTTTCACCATTCCTGTTGCCGTGCAGTAGAGTATTCATTGAGCTTATAAAAACTGAAGTATTTTTTTCTTTAGGCACACTGACCCCAAACATAACCATAATCAGAACTCTTTTCCCTTCCTGTCCCTTTACCTGTATCTTTTTAAATGTGCATTGCGTTGGAAAGAATGAATGAAATTATCTCATGGATCTCCACACACTCAACAGATAACTGGGGCTTCTTTGGGGCTTGTATAGGGGTGGGCTACGATTTCCAGGAAGGAAGATAACTTAAGGGGTGAGAATGAGCCTTGAGTCCAAAAGCTTTAGCAAAATTGAGCCTCTGCATCTCAGGATGTTCACATTATTTTCTGTGTATTTTTGGGCGGGGGGTATTGGATCAGATAGAACATTTGTATTCCCCTTCCCATTGTAAAACTTTTTTTAAAAGTTAAATTATTTGATTCCCTTCTGCCTATACTTTTACAACATAGTGAAAAACACAGGACCATGTTTCAGCTTAAGCTGCTTCGAAGACCTTTGGCTCCAAAGGTGGAAACAGAACAACTTCTACCAAAAAAGAAACGATATAAAGGTAATGTAGGGTAGTTGTTTATGATTGCCCATGTAATGCACTCCACTTTTATTTTAATTGTTCTCCAAGAATGGAATTCAGGCACAGGTAGGTACGATACTGATTGTGGTTGATCATGATCTGCATCATGGTAGAGTAGTGATGGTTGATCACTTGAACTTCAGGAAGCAAGATACAGTGCACAGTTGCTCAAAAGTAAGCCCTACAGTCTGCTGGATTTACTCCCTAGGAAACGTGTTCAGGATTGTAGCCTCTGACATAAACACAGCTGTCAGGCCACACGAGGTCCTCCACAGGTATCCTTGTCTCCTATCCTCACTACAAGTTGGAGGGTGTGGAATTTTGTAGCCTCGGCCAACCTCTCTGCATTCTAAATTGAAGCGAAGAGGAGAACACAAGTGATAGCAGGTGGGGTGAATATTCCACAGCCTTAACAGAAGCCTTAGCATCTTTGGTGCCAGGGCACCGACCAGGACAAATTTGCTGTTCCCCAGCCCACCGTGACGGCTTTTGCTGTTCTGCAAAATTTCACTTGATCCACGCTGGACAGTGGAGAAGTAAAACACTCTTCATCTGTTTGTCACCAGACATTGAACAACCCACTTTCCATCCAAGAAAGTGAAACTATCACCAGATTCCTTGAAAATAATTCTGTCCTATTGGAGAGGAAGGTGCAATATACCTTCAGGTTTCAGCTTCTCCCTTCCTTTATGATGCCTGATTCCTACATGTCTGGCACTCTTTCCTCACATCCTCACCACCTCATCTATCTGTTGAACCAATCGGGTGGGAACGTGGGGGGGCAATTTGCCCCAGGAAGCAATGTATTTGGGGCATCCTGGCCTGTAGCCACGCCCAGCACACTCTGGCCACCCCTCCGTGTGCCCTGGCCACACCCCCATGCATCGCAGCCGTGCCTCCGTGCACAGTGGCCCTGCCCCTCATGCTGTAGCCTCACACCCCTCCCGCTCCCCTCCACACACTCCAAACTCTGCCACTGTACTGCACTCCATTCTCCTCCTCTTCTCTTCCCTCCCTGTGCTCCCTCTTCACAGCTGTCATCTGGCTGTTTCACTACATATTTTCCAGTATGTGCCAGGTAAGATATGTTTCCAAAAATTAACCCTTTTTACACCACACCCTTACTTCTCTTTTCGAAATTGTCATTTACAATCCATTGCACTTCCCTCTGGGTGTCTCTGTTTAGCAAGTAATCTCACTCTCTGCACGTTAATTATTTTTTATTCTAATATATTATATGTAATATCTAATGTATTATATGTAATGTAAGTGCAAAAAAAACCTTTAAATTTCCTTGCTTTCTCTCTCTCTCTCTCTCTCTCTCTCTCTCTGCCTCGACAAAATAGATGTTACAGAGGAAGACAAAGAATTCCAAAAGACCCTGGAGACAGATGATGCCCAGGCTGCCGCGTCTGACAAAAGCCAACCAATTTTTTTGTGTTTTCCAGACTATGATTTTGGAATCCAAATTCCAAAGAGAAACTTCATTATTCCTCTGCAGCATAGTGGGCCTCCTAGTTTCCCAGAGCAAAAACGCCGTAGACCATTCCGCCTACGGATTCCTGCCCCAAGAGAGCTCTCACTGCATTTAGGTTCTGATTTTATGCTAAAAGGCATACCTGTAGTAGACAGTCTTCATTTTCGGTCTCTGCCAACTAAAGTTAGAAAGCCAGACCTTTCTCGTTGCAACTATGAAGTCCTGACAAGCCAGCTGATTGCTGAAGAGAGAAGAGGTCCTGCAGAAGTCAGTACCATAATATTGTCCTGGGAAGATATGCCCTATGTTGAACAGAGAAAACCTGCAAGACAGGTGCTAATAGGTACTGTATGCTCCCTTTTGATGACTTCTAGACCATTTCTGCACTACATTGTTATAGTTGTTGGGAGTGGCAACCTTTGCATACTTAATTAACTGGCTAGTTAGTTCGCATATTTATTGTAGGCATAGAGAGATAGCCTAGAATAAACTTCCTGTTTATTTTGGTCAACACCTCTTCCTCCAACACGTACACATTCTTTGTTCTTAAAAGGTTCTCTTGCCATTTACACCTCTCTCTTTTGTCTTCACCTTTTGTCCTGAAAGCATGCTCTGAGATCTCCTAACAGGGATTATTTTCAGCAAGCATGTGACTGCTTAATTTCTTCTTACTTTCTTCAAGAATTGAACCTGTGTAGACTATGAACAAGATTTTGTGAATAAACTTTTCATAATTTTTAACCAAACTGTTTTTGTTTATTTTAAGACAGATTAAGTGTGTCTGGGGTGGAGATAATAAAGTGGGACTGGTAATTTGTTCAACTTCTGCCTGTACTTTACAAAATACTCTGCTGACTGGGAGACTTATTACTAAAAATCTCTCAATTCCCCAACAATAGTGCTATTATTCCACTTTCAACATCCTATGGAATCCTGGGGTTTGCAGTTTAGGGAGGGCCATTTAGAGGGCCTCCCTAAACTACAAACCTCAGAATTCCACAGAATGTTCAAAGTGGAATAATAGCACTATAACAGTGTAGTGCGGAGACGGCCCTAATGTTGTTTAGCAATGAATTGGATTTGAACTGTTCTATTTCTTTTCTTTTCTTGACATTGTCCTTAAAGCCTTATTCATCATCGCAACTTTGAGGAGGTAAGACTTAGGCCATTTCTGCCCTAAATTGTTATACTGCTGTTATTCCACTTTCAACATCTTATGGAATTTTTGGGTTTGTAGTATCCTGAGGCCAAAGAGCTCTCTGCCTGGAAATTCTAAATGCCCCTCCCTAAACTCTCCAAGCTGTAAACGGAGCATTGTTGTTTTTTCTAATGATTAACTGTGTCTCAAACTATGACAGCCTCAGTTTAGTCATAATTGATACTCATGAGATCAGCCTCCCAGCTCTAGACTAATTGAAGCTCTGAGCAGAAGCACTCCTGATAGGTGCTATGAATACAGATTAACATTTTGTTCTGGGGCAAAATTAATGTGCATCTTGGGTATACAGTTAACATTCTAATGCAACATGTTAAATATGTAGGGTATCATGCGTCACATTCTTAATGGTAAAAAATTATTATATAGTAAGAAATAATTAGCTGAAGTATATCCTTCCTTTCTTAGGTTGCACATTTAGTTACCAAATAAAAATATGTAAATGCCTCACACAGTGTTGCTAGACACCCTCTTGAAAGAAAAATCCCAAGTGCCATTTGTAGACTTTCTTTTAAATCGTCTTTGTGATCTTAAATCAGTGTCCACAAGTCAAAGAATAAAGGATAATAGGTTGGCTAACTCGTGTTTGGAAAAGTGAGGTGGCTACTTTTAAAAATAAAAACAAACAAGGGGAACTCTCAAAGGCTATCTTTCTGAAAGGTTCTGGAAATGCTTCTTTCCTTTAGGAAGAAAGCCACTGTAATTTCACTTTTGCTATTTTTTCAGAAAAGATGCTGGAGGAGAAGAACTTGCTCCATGAGGAAGAGCAGAGCTTCGCAGGTGACGAAGGAGAGGAGAAGAGCTTCAGTGCTGAGGGAGACAAGGGCTTCCTGGTAAAAGAGCGAAAAAAGAAAAGAGTGACCTATGCAGGTAGAAAGCATTTATGTATCTTATGCATGACTGGGTATAGATGTAAAATTTCTGGATTTCTGAATATTCTGAATTTTTAAATATTTGAAGGGTTGTTCTTTTTTTTTTAAGCACTTAATGAAAATTTTCAGAAAAATTGAAAACAAAATATTAATACACATTCCACTTTACAGATTCTAAGTCCTTTTGTTCCTTTAGGAACATAAAATTCATTATGTATCACTTTTTTGGCATAACATTTTCATGTTTGATATATTAAAAGTACAATTTATATATAATGAAATTGTAAATTGAACTTAGCTTTTTTCTTTAATTTTATGTTGTTTTCGTTATTGCTACAAATGGAGATACGAGGTTCTGAACTATAAGGAATACTTGAACTGTAGGGAACCTTAGGTTTTGTCAATTTCAAGAGTAGGCAAACCCACCTCCTAAGAAAAACAGTAGAGAACATCCACGCTATTAAATCAGGGGAAATGTCAAGTAACACTGATTCCCATAAAAAGAACAGGAAAAAGAAAACTAAGACTAAGGATTATAGCAATTTGATACTGGATATATTCTTACAGAAACATTTTCCTCTTACGTAATTTTAAGAGATGAGTTAGGGAGCAGTATATAGATGAACATCTTGTTTTAAACATATTATTCATCATGCTAAAAAAAAAAAACCCATAACTCATACCCCCCTTTTTTTCTGGGGGAAAAAGACTTCGGGGGGGGGGAACAGAAAAAAACCACACAGTTTTACTTGATTTTTCCTGGGCCTTCTCATCTCTGTGGTTAGGTACTTCATGATCTCTCACTGTTGTTCCCCTAACATCTAGTGCTAGAAGGAGCCACGAAAAAAGCCCTTTCCCCCCCCATTGTCCCTGCAGTGGGGGTAGAACTGAGTAAAGGGCTCCCCCAAAGATCTCAGAGTTCATGCAGGAAGAAATGGGAGAGGACAATCCTTTTTATAACCTCAACCAAAACCAAACTGAGAGTTGGGTCCTTAGACTACAGACTCAGTGATGCTCTCTTTCCAGTATTTCCCTAGCATGTAGCCTTACATACTATCCTAAATAAAGACTCCTCCAGAAAGGGTAAATAGGTCAGGAGGTTGCTGTACTTGTTGCTTGGCTTCTCTTTTTTTTAAAAAAAAGGTACCCCAAAGATGTTTTTGTTGTCCCAGATTATTTCCTGGCTATTCCCAGCAGCAGTGGCAACATTTTATTCCATACTTAGCTGAGTTTCTCTTTAATGTTAAAACATATAAGAATTAAAAGTTATTGTTTTCCTTTCTCTCTTCCAATTTTCTTTTGAGATAATAGTGAAATGGTACATCAGCAAAATGGCACCTTTGTGCTGTATCACTGTAACTCTGGGGTGAGAGGGGGATTAAAAAAATCAGAGGAAGAAATGCGCCCTTCAGACTACCTGAACCAACCGTGTTCCAGTTTTTAAAAATCTTTGGAGGATGCCTAGTGTAGATCCAAGAAGTGGCTATAAACAGCTCCCACCCACCCACCCCTCAAAAAAAGAATGATTGGATGTGGAAATAACAACCCCAGCAAAACTCAAGGACCTGTATTGGAAGAACTTGCGCTTCTTTCAAGCAATCTGGAAGAGCCCTAATTTTCCTGTTCTGAATGGATGATGATGGAAAGGAGATTCCACTTAAGCCTCAGGAAGAACTTCCTGATGATCAGAGCTGTCCGGCAGTGGAATATGCTGCCTCGGAGTGTGGTGAAGTCTCCTTCTTTGGAGGTTTTGAAGCAGAGGCTGGATGGGCATCTGTTGAGAATGCTTTGATGGGTGTTCCTGCATAGCAGGGGGTTGGACTGGATGGCCCCTGGGGTCTCTTCCAGCTCTATGATTCTATGATTCTATGATCATCATCATCATCAGACTTCTTCTTTTCTTTTTTTTGTCCTCAGCTGGTTTCTTTTCTTCTTGATCAAGCCTTACACACAAATCTCTTTTTTAAATCTTTTTATTATTATAAAGAAAAAAGAACAATACATAATGGAATAAAACAAAAACACCATGTGAATAACATAAATGTGAAAAGAGAAAAATTACAACACAAAATAGTTTACCTTTCTATTTCTCTCCAGATCCTTTATCATCATATACTTATTCAACATATTATGTATCATATTGATTGTATATTTTTATTTCATGTATCTAATCTCATTCTCCTTGTACTCTTTATTGCTGTAATAATTTCATTCCTAAAACTATTCTTTTCAACTATATTTAACCTATTGCTAATACTATATACGATCCAGTTATTAACCATAAACTCTAACCCTAAATGTGAGCCCATTCCCAGAGCCAATTATATTTCAGCTTACTCTACTTTCCAAAATTGTAATTCTTCTTGTGGATGTGTGACACTTCCCTCTTTTGTTAAAGCCTTTTCCACAAATTTTTCCCATATTGCTTCAAAATAATTCCTTTTCATTATCCCTTTTTTAACCTTAATTCGACATGTTAACTTATCATTGATCACAATTTTCCACACTTCTTTATACCAATCCTTTATTTGAAAGTCTTCTTGAGTTTTCCATTTTCTCAATATAATTAGCCTTGCTGCAGTTAACAAATTTGTAATTAACTCTTTCATTGTCTGGGTACAATTAACCTTATCAAATATAGATAATAACGCTATACTCTCACAAACAAATCTTGCATTTTCTTAATCTCCTGTCTGTTATATTGTACACTTTAAAAAAAAAAAGTTACTGATGTGGTGCCTTGAAAAGATGCTATTTTGCATTTGTTGCAGAAACAGAGTATGACTTGGGTTTTGCTGCATCCTTTATTTCGGGTGTTGCTTGCAAGCCTCAGACACGGGTGGCAGATGAGGAGACTCAATTAAAAACAAAGGCTGAAACGGCAATTTTCGTTTGCTCAACACATAGAAAAACTGGACTGAGCCTTAAGGTACTTTCCCTCAAAGTGTAGATGTGCTCCTTCTGTTAGGCCACTGTTTAATTTTAGCACATTTTCCTTACCTATCCTTCCAAGGTGCTCGTGGTGGGCCAGATAGGATTTCCATTGTATCCTCATATATGGATTCTGGAAAGGGGAGGGCTAGCAGGTTCCCTCTTGGTTCCACCTGCTCTATTGCATTCTGGCTGGTACTTTCAGGCTCAACTTCACTTACTCTCATGTATATTTCCTTCTCTTACTCATGCAACCAGTGGTAGCAGACTCCAACTTTTATCTCCTTCCCAAATATATAGTTTACTCAAAACTTGGAATTTTACTTTTTAGAAGTAATTCATTACTTGTTCCTTGACAAAACAGTGACATGTTATGTTTCTTATTCTCTTTTGTTATGAGGGTAGTTTGTTATCCTACTCATTGCTTACTATTAAGAGAAACTCATGCCACATTTCATTACTAATTCATTAGTAATGTGTTACTTTTAATTTATTTTAAAAATAGACTTTTCAAAATTTACTTTTTATTTAGGTTTAAAGTACATTTACAAACAGTAATATCTTCTGCCCCCACCATTAGATAAATTAATGTAATTGATTGCCACAGTCTTATACATCTTCCACCTAACATGTTTACATCAAAGCCAGACACAACTTTTGGATCACCTTTTCAATTATAAATCATTGTGTCAAATAGCGCTATTCCAAAAGTGCAGTTGATTTATTGGTGGTTCATGTGTTGACGATCCATATTGTAGAGGAGAGATGGAGAGCAGATTTCTATGGAGCCATCTTTCTTTATCTCTCCTCTGGCCAGTCATAGATGGTAAGTTAATTTTTCAAATAGAGATACAATTCTCATCTTGGAGACAGAGAAGAATAGTAGTAGCAAGAGAAGAATAGTAGCAGCAATAGTAGTGTATCTCTCATCTGGATGGTCTCACTTGTCTTTAAGCTCAATCACACTACTATTTCCTTTCATTACAATTTTCACCTTTGGACATCATAACCACATATGTTTTAGAATCTGTACCTCCACGTGTTTTCCAGCAGCTTTTTGATGCCCAAATGCAATCTTTTAGGAATGATAAACATCCATTGTTGTACTACAAACAATGTTAAGAGAATTAGCAGTCATTATGTTATTTTTGTTGAGAGCCAGAATGGTGTAATGCTTTGAGCATTGAACTACAACTCTGGAGACCAGGGTTCAGATCCCTGCTTGACCATAGAAACCCATGGGGTGACCTTGGATAAGTCACATTCTCTCAGCCTCAGAGGAAGGCAAACACAAGCCCCCTCTGAACAAATCTTGCCAAGAAAACCCCATGACAGATTCAGCTTAGGTTTACTCTAAGGCCCTTTCTGCAACTCACCTTTTTGTGGAGCTGGGGTGCAGGGATCGCGCAAGCAGCCTCTTGCGAGAGGCTATTGCGTCCCTGTTACTTCAGCTCTGCAGCTGCTGCCTGCTCATGAGCAGGTAGCACAAGAGCCCCTCCTCTTCCTTCCACAGTGCAGCCTGGGATTTTCCCAGGCTGCACTGGGGCAGGAAGTGCAAGCGCCGTGGCTCCGGAGCTCTGCATGCATGGCAAGTGTGCGTGAGGCCCCAGAGCGATGTACGCTCATTCACCATTTTTGGCTCAAAGCCGAAAATGAAATAGTGCACAATCGGCACCTGCCAACCCCTGGAGCGTTGCGCAATTGTGAGTGCGTCGTGTGGACTGCTCCTCACAATTGCGCAATGCTCCAGGGGCCCTTTCACATGGCAGATGCCATGCGAAAAGGGCCTAAGTCTGAAACAATTTGAACGTGTACAACAATAATGTTACTTTTAAAAAGTGATGATGTTAACAGCATCATCCCAAAAGTAATGGCATTCCATGAATGGCATTATTACCAAGCTGTGAGCTCAGTGTCATAGATCTGCCTTTCACTGTGATCTTTCTCTTTGCAATCTTTTGTTATCATTGTTTTTACAACTAAAGGTATTTAGTGTTTAGTGGGAGCTGTTCCCTGGAGCTGTCAGCAAATAGCACAAAACTGCTTCAACAGATTGAAGCAGGAGTTGCTCTGGTAAGCCTCTTTGTTATGGCGTCTTATCTGTTAGAAATATTAATGTAATGTGTACGTGTGTGTTTTAATTTTGTATGATTTATTTATTCACTTATTTTACCTATAGGCATATTTTTTGTCTCAACTTCCTGATCTCTCGCCTTTGGCTGACTTTTTGTTGTACCTTAACCTTTCATTCAATTGCTTGTGCTCCTTTCCCAAAGAGGTGAGTATGTATGTGCATGCATGTAGAATAAGCATTTTTTTAAAAAATGAATATGTCTATATGCCCATCTATCTTCTAGATGCTTATTAATTTTTAATTAATCAGGAAACAGCCGATAAACAAATCCTTCTCTGAACTTATCACCGCTCATCAGTTGGAGTTATCTGTGGCTAACTTGTATTAGTTCTATGCGAATTAGGATTCCCAGGAGTCCTGTTTGGTACAGGACATCCCATATTCAGTGTCCTAAACCTGGATACCCTGTAATGATGATACAGGACACTCCAAATCCTGTATTTGAGAGCAGCAGGCCAACCCTCAAGCATGATATGTGTGCAGCAATCAGGAGAAATACTGGTGGTCTGTTTTCTGCCACCATTTTTCCACCTCTCCATTCAGCTGGGCGCATGCTGAGGAGCAGAGCAAAGTTCTCATATCATGATGGATGGCTCACCGTGACAAGATTTGCATGGGATTTGGGGTTCCCACGAGATTTGAAATCACGTGGGAGCTCAGAGATCCTTCCTCATGGATTAGGTATCACTCTGGCAACTGTAATGCAGGTATTATGGAAGAAATAGCTCGGTGTATTGGATGAGGGTATGTTTGGGAAGATTCTAGTATTGTCTTCACGGGTGACTCAAGATATTTCCCTGCTTGAGACAGAATAGCAAATAGCATTCCTGCTCTCAGTGTCTAGACACGTAGTAACTTAGGCCAGACATGTTATTTTGTCACTTGAGACAGAAGGTCTCACAAGTATCTCTCTCTCTTTCTAGCAGTGCAAATACTGCAAGAATAAATTAAATAACCAACAGTTAACTTTCATGACATCCTGCCTGAGGTGACTATCTGACTGTGGCTGATGGTAGGACTAGCCTGGTCTGTCTTTTACCATGTGAAGGAAGATGAAGACACAGAACCTCTAGAAATGTTTGGCCACTGGCTATAAATACGCTGAAGACACTAGATCCCATTTGATCTTGAAAGCTAAGTAGGGAGGAGAATGTTTGGTACTTGGATGGGAGAGTACCAAGAAATATCAAGTACTGTAGGCTATATTTTACAAGAAAACAGTGGCAAACCACCTCTGAGTATTCCTTATCTAAACGAACTCTATGAAATTCATTCGATCACCATAAGTTGACAGGTGACTTGAAGGTACATACACTTGGACAGTGCAATAGGTTTGTCTCATGTTCATGCTTTGGATTATTTATGTGTTTGTATCCTGTGTGCTAGCAAAAAACTGGGACCTAGAAGTGTTTTCAGGCTGGGATAATATGGTTCTAAGAAGATTTTTTGTCCCTTTGACAACTGCACAAACTGTAGAATTCCACCTCTTCTTACCCATGCATCTCTTTCACTGTTGAAATAAGACCTATACCCTCCATTTTATATGTGAATGTATAGGCCTGCGTAAAACTACAAATATGGCGGATGTTGTCATCTCACCTAGTTTGGTCCTAGACTGAGGGAAACAAAAACCAGAGTGTTTTGACTTGTTGGAGCTCAGCAGGTTTATCAACTGGGCTCCTGCTTGACAATGGAAGGTGGAGGTGAGCACTGACAAGTGTGATATCACTAACTAATGTATGTCCCAAATAAGTGTTTGTGTGTGTGTGTGAGAGAGAGCGAGAGTGTTTTCTTGCTTAAAAAAGTGAATGATTTCCAGTTATTTCTTATGATACAGTAATGGTGCTCTTCATAGTTAATGAAACCATAAAAGTGAAGGTTAAAAATCTGACTCAGTTGAAGATAGTGGCTGAAGAATATGGCAACCTATTCCTGACTTCAACCCTAATTTTCTTCCTTCAAGATTGTAGCCTAACATGGTCTACAATTTTAACTATAATCTATTAGCTAGTGGTGTCAATTTCTAAAATTAAAAACAAGAATCAAAGTATTCTATTCTCAGCCTCCTGTTCATTTTTCTTCCTGCAGGTGTTTTGTCTTAAACACTTAGAGGTGCTAAAGCTTCGAAACAATCCCATAAAATTCATCCCTGAAGAGATCAGCGAGATGAAGAGTCTTAAATACTTGGTTGCGTCCTTCAATTTGCTAACTAGTCTTCCAGCTGGGTAGAGTTGTTGTTTCAATGACTAGATTAGATACGAGACAGAAGAATAGGGGGAAATGTCAAGGACTCAGAATGTCTTCAATACATATTTTCTTTAAATATGGTAGGCAATGTAGTCCTAATTCACAGATGTGCTGCTTGTAGGAAGCTCCAGTTAGGCACAAAGCCTCTTCCTCCAGCAGAAATGCTCCTTTGAGCATTTCCTCAGAGATCTACCAGCAGAGAATCTGCCGGCAGAACTGCTTTTCTGGCTAAGACGTGCCAGCAAAAGAGCAAAGAAAAAGAACATTGACAAAATGAGATGAAGAAAAGCTTAGTTGTACCAAATCCAAATTTCCTCAGCCTGGAGAGAGAAAGCCACAATACTGACACAAAACTAAGCTAGAGTGATGGCAGCCCTTGATTTATGAAACTCCTAGGCTGGGAGATATTTGGATTCAGCACACATTTGGCTTGCTTGGCCCTTGACCACACTGGGCCAAGGATTGCATTCTGGATCCAGATGTTTCAAAACCTGAAGGGTGTGACCTGCTGGGTCTCACTGGCATACTGTTTTCCCACTATGGCTCCCATATTGTCCCCTTCGCAATTTCTAAATTAGCAGCTTCCATACAGTGCTGTGGCAAAGCCATGGGCCTATTGAAAGTTTAGCAGGGCATCTGTCTGGCAAAGAACAGTAATGGTGGAAACAGAAGCCTTTTGCAGATACTGCTATCATGTTTTCCTGTATTTTCCAAATCATGAAGATTATGAAGCTGCTCTTTTTAAAGACCTCTACATTTGAGTCCAAATTCTTCAGAATTTTATAGGTACTTTGTCACAGAAGGGTAACATCTTCAAGCAGGGTACCAGACAGTATTTGACTTCTCAGAAAGAATCCTCAGATGATAACATGGGCAATCCAAGGAAGTTCCCACCACTGCTTTCAAACATTACCTGGAATGGAACATCAATTAGTTATAAAACATAACCCATCCATCCTGTTACTGGCAAACAATAGCACATAGCTTGGGAGTTTGTTTGTTTGTTTTTTAAAAAAAACTTCATTATGTAAGTCATTACGAGGCCTTCCCAAATTACTTAATTACTATTATTCAAACTCCTTGCTACACCACAAGCAAACCAAACCAAATTTAGCATCGTTCCCACTCATTGTGGTACCTTTGAAATATGATTTTGTGATTTCTTCCATTGCCCGTGTTAATTGGTTGCTACAAAGACAAACAATGAGAGTTGTGTGAATTCTAATCCAACAATGTTTATTATAACAAATTGGTTGGACATTAAGGTTCCCCAAGACTATTTGTGATCTCTCTGTGATCTCTGTTTTCTGTGGAATCATCTGTGGTTTGGTTTTGTTTGGTTTTGCGCCTGTTTGCTCCAAGCAAGTATGTTCATTACACTTTTTTGCACCTCCGCCCCCACCACATCTTTTGGATAGTTACAACATGTCTAGCACAAAGTAGTGTTCTTTTTATCCAGTGTTCTATTTATTTCAGGCATGCTTTAAATTACATAATTCTGTATTGCACGTGTAGAATGTTCAGTTTCAGAGGCCTCTGATGCAGTTGGTTTCTCTTTCTGTAGGCTATTTACTTTGCCAAATCTTGAGGGCCTGGATGTTTCCTATAACGAACTTGAAACTATCCCTAATGACATTGGAAACCTCAGGTACTATTCTGTTTTTCCCTCCGTTGTCTTGTACCTTTTCCTTGTCTTGTTTATCTCATTGAGGTGCGGGATTGACAACCTTTTCCATGGACTCAACGGTTTATTCTCTTTATGACAGGGATGAGGAAACCTGTGGCCCTCCAAATGTTTTGGGCTCCAGCTTCTATAACCTTCTGCCATTGACCATGCTGGGTCAAGCTCATGAGAGTTGCATGCTCAAACATACACAGAGTTCCATACCAATACTTTACCAAATGTCCATTTAGAATAAGCATGGATTTTCTGGAACTGCCCTAGAGCTTGGACAGCCTGGGTGCCTTTCCTCCTACACGTTTTGTTTTTGGACTGGCTTCATTCTCAGTTCACCAGGGAGAATCCAGAACTCTGTGTTTGACAAACAGGAATACCTCAGGCTTTACTGCAGTTTCTCTATACAGCTTGTACTTGTATTTCAAATATAGTAGGAATCATATATTTGTATGGGCTGCAGTTAAAAATAATTCTTAGTGGCACTTTTAAAAAAGGCTAGGACTGATGATTCAGTGTAGAATTGCCAGATCTTAGGGCCTAGATCCTTCTCGCTACTTCTCAGGGCAAGGGGGAGGAATTTCAGGTTGAGAGCTTTGCTTTGAAGTTCGTATGTGGTTTAACTGTTCTTGGCTCCTTACTTTGCAATGGCTGCTATTGCTGTTTCAAAACAGAACTTGGACAATTGTCTTTGGTTGGACTAGAACTCTCATGTGTTCTTAGAAAGCAGTGCTTGTCAAAGCAGAGATTTTCAAATTGTGTGTCACGACACGTTAGTGTGTAGGTTTGTCATGCAAACGTAACAGGTACAAGGGTTGCCACTCCCACTGCTGCGGCAGACCAGGCCTGGGTGGAAGGGCTGCATCTCCCGCCCCCTGCAGCTGCCCCTGGCCAAGAAAGACCCTGGTGAACATGGTAGCAGTGGTGGGCCAGGTGGAGGGGCTACCTCCACTTACTGAATTACTTACTGAATTATTGTGTTGCGAAATGATGCATGTCAAAAAGTACATCGCCAACATGAAAAATTTGGAAAGCTCTGTGTCAAAGGATCAAAGAAAGAGCTGGGACACATTTTTCTCCTGTTTAGTGCAGAACTTGGAAAATATAATTTCCAACCAGAAAAATATTTCCTCATTTTGTTACCACTGGGTACTGGCTTGGCCTTTGGTGAGTCAAAGATATCATTTTAATATCATAATTTGGCCCTACTCTGCCACCAGCCAAGTGTTTGTGAGGCCCGCCAAACAAGCGCGAAGCTAGGCATGGCTGTTACTTGCTGCTCCCACCAAATCAAGCCAGATATTGCCAGATCTGCTTTAGGGGACCTCCCGAAACAAACACCTTCATTACATATGCATGCTGCTACAAAGAGATCCTCTGCCCTGAGAGGACACCCTGGCGAGCTAGGTACTTAACTGCCGAGCTAGCCGCATTTACATGCCAGCTATACTATTGTCAATTCGGACTTTAACCTAATCATGCAAATTCTGACCTTTCAGAGGCTTTGTCTCCAACCCAAAACCTATTGTTTTTGCCCAAGACCAGACTAGCCTGTGGTTGTTCTTTTCCCTATAAAAATCCCCCGCTTTTGAGAGCTCTTTGGAACTCTTGCCGGATCGCTTGGACTTTATTCTGCCTTGCTGCCACTCGGTTCAGCAGATTCCCCTCGGTCACCACGCCGAGCTTCCTCTTCTTCAATCAGGCTTCTTCAGCACCACAGGACAGGTGGCGTATCACCCATTCCCCTCACATTCTATTTTCCTTTTCTAGTTAGGAGTGTGTTTGTGCTTTTCTTTAATAACTGTTTAAAAAATCTTGATTGTTGTTTGAACCATTTGCCTCCTCACTGACCTGACGCTGTAGACATAGGGTAAAAGATCCTGCTGCGTTGCCCTGCCTCTCGTTAGCCAAGAGAGTGCTCCAGCTAATTTCCCCATATTTGCTTAGTTTGTTTTGGTTATTTGGGCGTCCCTCCCGGGACCCCCAATTCACAGGGTAACAATTTGTTAGACTTGATGTTTATTATTTGAATAGCATGTTCTGAGCAACTATGTTCAAGACTTAATGTATCATGCTAATAATTGCCACAGGACTTGTCCCTGCATGTCAGGTTTTGGCCTGGCTTTCTAAAGGAACACTTGTAAGAAAATGCACTTATGAGTTGAAGGGCATAGAATAGGAATGGGCAACTGTTTTGCCCCTGAAGGCTACATGTGACAACAGGCTGGAGGCCACACACAGAGGTCTAAATTCAATTACTAGTCCCAGTTAGATTAAATAAGCAGAATTGTCAGCCAACACTTATTTAAATCCCATTGACTCAGTGTGTCAATTCTAGTTGGGATTAACCACTGGATTTAGGTGAGATTTGAGAACTGTGCTACTGTCCAGATAGAGTTGTCCAGATAGAGTCCCAGGCGCTGAGATTTCAGGACTAAACCCTGAGACCTAGGGGCAACTTCTTGTGATGTTACAGATTGTGTTAGAAGAGGCATTAAGCACGACACATTAAGCTTCAATCAAGAGTTGATGTGGGAGTACATCATTAAAATAAAAACAGTAAGGCTCACAAATTGGGAAAATACATGCATGCAGTTTTCATAGAAGTGGTGTCACTATGAGATTCTTTCTCCTTCCTCAAAACCAGATAAGAGGATCTAGGCCTGGAGATTCAAGGCCAGACTGAGATCTGGTAACCCTACATCCAGATGTAGTTGGGCTATAACTCTCAACAGCCCTATTCAGCATAATAAATGATGAGGAATGTTGGGAACTGCAGTGAAACAACAATCAGGTGAACTTCATATTTCCCACCCCAATTGAAGGCATAAATAGACTGGCTTGCTCACTCCCCTCCCCATCTTAGTATGCACACACTAGAAAATTTAAGCCTTTCCTTCCTGCACTGTGAGATTTCACTGTACTCCTTCCCACCCATCTAAGTGGTAGTGAAAGTAGCTTTCCCCTGTGCCAGTCAGTAGAGTGAAATTGAAGAGGGGACATAGTTTAAATGGGGAGGAAAATACGTGGAGATTATTTTCTCTTCATGCTGATTGCATGTGATTGTGAAGATATGCACAACCAACTGGTGGAATGCCTCTTTTTGTTTGTGAACTTTCAGTACACTTACATACCTGAATGTAGAAGGGAATCTGCTCTATGTTTTGCCTTGTGGGGTTCTGAAGCTTGACCTAACCCGCTTGAAGGTGGAAAATAACTTCTTACATCCCTACTTCTGGAATGAAATCTGCCAGCCTGAGCCACAACGACTTACTGACATGGCTGCTCATTGTTTTGCCAAGCACAAGTTGTGGGAAAAATATCATGACATCCCAAAGGACATTCAAGAAATATTGTGCAAGTAAGTAAAATGGAGACTTCCATAATGACCACACTTTGCCATGGAATTTTTAGTTGCAATAAAATTTTTCCCCAATGGTCTTGTAACCAAGAACGGGCTCCTGAGGAAGAGCAACAGGCCTGTGTCAGAAGGGCCAGACTTGCTATATACGTGCCACAGTTAATAAGAACCCTGACAAAAATGATGTACGATACAATGTTGCCACAATTTGCAGTAAATGCATGTATTTCCTATAAAACATTATACTTGAAATCACAATGTAAACTGCAAGTAATGTAAGATGTTCCTCAAATTAAGTCATACAGGGGAAAAAAGATTTGGAATACCATGGTCTATATCTAACTGTAACCAATCTTTTTGTCCTTTTGAGTGGTAAACCTCTTCCTCCTTTTGGTCAACTTCTGCTCATTCTTCTTTTCTTCTTCCTTCTCTGGTACCTGGCTTTGTGTGAGCTGGAGAAGCCCTTAAGTTGATATGCCAAAGACTTCAAGTGAAGTTATGCAGTGGTCAGATTTAGACAATGCGCCAGCCCTACCTAAATTAAGCTATGGTTACTGAGTCTGTAGACACATCTAATGCCCTGGGACACCTTCCCTGAGGAAGGGGTCTACCACTCAAATTCCCCCGAGCTGGGCAGTCCTTATGCCAATTAGACTATTGCCTTTCTGACTATAGCAAACCAATATGTTGATTATGGGCATCATCTTTCACATAGCGATCAAAGATGCTGTGTTAGACTTCAAACACATGGATGACTGTTGGGAATCATGTGGCCCTCCAGATGTTATTGGACTGCAGGTCCAAGCAGTCATCATAGCCAATATTAAGGAATGCTGGGAACTGGAATGTGGATGGCTGTATCATTTCCACTCCTGACAAACACATATTTAAATTATTTAAAATTACTTCATGCACTTCCAAACACCCCAGGTCTTTTTTAGTGTGCATGCCATGCTTTAGGTCTGTCTTCATCCGATGACCTTGGTATTGTGGCCCTGACTATCTGACTATCATTTTAAATACTGGAATCTTGTTGGGGAATTAAAAATATGTAACCTTTGTAGTTACAGAGCTGTGGAGTGAATTCCAGCACATCTCCCACCACCACCAGTCCCTACTTACCAGAAGCAGCTGCTGTGATAATCAGAGACCTATTTCCTCATTGATTGAGAAGCAGCTGGATGACATTCCCACACTCTCCCATGTGCTGGCTCCATTGTGACAGGCAGAAGCAGGGTGCTTGCCACAATTCCCCTTCATGCCAGAGATCTGTTACTGTAGTTTTCTAGCCTGGACTTGTGGGATACCAGATATCATTTTGATATCAATCATGTAGCCTTCTTTACCTATTCCGCTCCACGTGCTGTGAGGTCCCCAGACGAGCTCGCATACAGGCACGGCCGCTAATCGCTGTAATATTCCACACAAATACAGGCAGGCCAGAAATAGCCATCCCGCCTGTCAGGAACAGATTCACACAACATTGGTTATCAGCATGCTAACAAGCTAACACTATGCTAACACAAGAAAATATGGAGGACCTCCGACACCGCCGCTTCAGGAGACCTCAAGGCAAGTACCACATTATGTATGCACGCTACTTACAAAGAACTCCCTGCCCTGAGCAGGCAGCTTGACGAGCCGAACCCTCAACTGTCAAGCACTCTGCGTTTGCATACCGGCTACTCTATTGATAATTCGGACTTAACTCAATCATGCTAAATTCTAACCTTTCGGAGGCTTTGTCTCCAGCCCAAAACTCATTGTTTTCCCCAAGTATGGACTAGCCTACGGCCACATTTTCCCCTATAACAACCCCTGACTTTGAGAGCTTCCTCGGATCGCTTCCGACTTCCACCCAGCCTTGCTGTCACTTTGCTTGGCGAGCCTTCCCCTCAGTCCCACGTACTAAGAACCTTCATATCCACGAACTCCATCTTCAGACTACCCAGGCTTCAGGACAGGTGCAGTATTTCCCATACCAAAAACCTCCTCTAAAAATCCCTCTATCCAACTCCAACCTTTATTTCTCTAGTTATCTGTGTGAGTGTGTTGCATACACTTGTTTGATTGTATTTTAATAAAAACAGCAATTATTATTTCACTTCTGTTTGCTCCTTGACTCGGCCTGACCCCGTAGACATTGGGTAAAAGATCTCACTCCGTTGCCCTGCCTCTCGCAGTGCTAACTTGTGCTCTTTGACTAATTTCCCAAACTTGTATAATTTGGAGAGCATTTAGGTGTCCCTCACGGGACCCCCAGAAATCAGGGTAACAGATCGCTCACATGAAGGAGGGTGGGAATGTCAGTCAGCTACTTCTCAATTGACAGGGAAATGGATCCCCAGCAATCATAGCAGCTGCTTTCTGGCAAGTGGGGATTTGGGGACTTTCAGAGTCCCTACATGTCCCTTATATTAAGGAATATATAGGGATCATGGAAGCCAAACAGTTACAAACATATAATGCTAGATTTCACATTTAACTCCCCAGCAGGATTCCAGTTGATTATTTTTACCCCTACTTCCCTCTAAGGAGCTCAGGGTGGTGCATATAGCTCGAACTCTTTGTTTATCATCAGTTACTCTGTAGGACAGGCTAGACTGAGACTGACTTGTACTAAAGTAACTGAGGCTTCAGTCCTATATGACTTGGAGACTGTATGACCTGTAGCCTAGTACATTTGGAGGATCCTGTGCCATCCTTTTAACAATTACTGGCTGACCCTTGAGGTTACAACCCTGTTTTCTAGCATAGGCCATTTCTGCACTATAGTGCTATTATTCCACTTTCAACCTCCTATGGAATCCTGGGCTTTGCAATTTAGGGAGGGGCATTTAGAATTCTCAGCCAGAGAGCTCTTTGGCCTCTCAGTAAACTACAAACCCCAGGATTCCATGGGATGTTGACCGTGGAATAATAGCACTATAACAGTCTAGTGTGGAAATGGCCATAGATTCTTTGGCCCTTTCGTATCTACATAGCAGGCAGAAGTTTAATACCTCAGCCTTTCTGTTAACCCTGTCTCTGTTCAAGGAATGCACCTTTTGTATTCTTTGGCTAAGAGCAGAAAACATGACAACATTCCTGATTAATAATATGCGATAAGCATTTTTTTTATCAGAATTGTTTTAAGAAGCTCTGTAATCTAACTAAAAAAACAGTTTTTTTTAAAAAAAAAGTTATACTCATTCACTCCTTCAGGCCTTTTGAGCTGCTTACTCTCCTAGGACCTGCCCTGAGCTAATTTTGAAAGATGATACCTAAGCTCAACATGTGTACTGGGAAGTTCTTCGTTCAAGTCTTGCTTCTGCTGTGAACTCATTAGTGATCTTTGGCAAGCTGCTTTTCTCTCAATTTCAGCTTGCAATAATGGGGAAATGGCAGTGAAAAGGCATCCGTGAAATGCATCAAACGCAGCAGAACTTTCCATCTGCTGAGGGATAATATATACTTTCTTTCCCCCACGTAGCAGGTTAATTGCAATGCTCTTCTAATATTTCCGGCTTTCTCCCATTTTTAGTTTCAGAGTTTGTGACTGCTGCCCAGGATCACTGTACGGAAAAGGCCTTCGTTTCTTTTGTGCTTATAAGAGCCTGTACGGACTTAGACTTCCTTACCTCTTTTGCTCCTGCTCACCAGCCTGCTATAGGGATTTTATTGCCACAGCTGCCTCAGAGTAAAGGATATCAATGTGGACAAATAAAGAGCCAAACAATTACATTGTGTATAGTTCCAAGTCTTGGCCTGATGAGCTGAATTGTACTGTTTCAATGCAAAAATCAGTTGGAATAGCCTGTGTTTATTTCTTCCTGGCCAGAAGCCTCTACTAAGAACAGGAATCTGCAGTAATCCAGTTTTGCTATCGACTATATTTCAATTTGTTTCATAACCCTGATTTATTTGACACTAGATGCACATTGTTTTGCCACATTTTCTATGGTGCCAATTTCATTCGGACAGAAACTTAAAATATAATTTAGCCACAAACAAGTGTAATAGCTTAGAATCGTAACTTTATTCATGCCCAATTAGAAATTCAGTTTGGTGGCAGGAATCTACATTTTTTTTCTGTTCTGACTGTAAATGCAACAGGGTGGTTAAGTGTTAAGAGGTTTATACTAAGCAACCTTGATTATGTGTCTGTTATGTTTAAGGTAACATTTACTGTTATATTTTCGGCCTTTCCAAAACATAATAAAATTTACTTTTTATATTTATTTATATTTACTAATATATTGCTTGTTGGAGGACATCATTTTGCTGCTTCTTTGAAACAGGGAAAAGTATGGGCAGGCTGCAGCATTCTCATATGAATGTGGAAAGTCTCTCTCTCTCTTATTCTCACTCACACGCACACGCACGCAAACACACAGTTTATATGGACTGTATAATCCCAATAGACCATCATGGCTGCTTAGCCACTGTGCATCATTCACAGGATGTACAGAACAGAACAATGTAAAACACTGCCATATCTGGAAGGTTGTTTTCAGTAGAATTGCCAATCCATTTTACATCTGTGGCTGTTAATATGTTATCATAGCCTGAGTCCAACTTATACCATTGTATCTCTCTCTCTCTCTCTCTTTTTTTTTTTTGGTGGTTGCAGAGGCCAGAATTATTTACTGATTGTGCAATAACCCCCAGACCCCCTTTGTAAACAACATACCCCCCCCCCACGGCCATTTCCATTTCATCAGACAGTAAGGGGATCAATGGAAGCACATCAGTCTATTTTCCTGTATCTAGATACGCTCAAAGGATACCACCTGCAGGGATTTCCCTAAAATCTTGCAAATGCCGATTGTAGCACCTCCAGATATATGATGTATCTCTGCCAATATCTCCATTCTTCAATAACTTGTGTTGTGGAGTACATTGCTTAAAAAGTGGGATTTGCAGGGTCATAGCAGGAGACCTAGTTACAGATACATAGGTATGTGCCAGATGTACAAACAAGCCAATGTTTACCCTGTAGTTATAAATAAACAGCACATGTACAACAGTGAGATCCAGTGGTTGCTGAGACTTCAGCACATAGCTGCATAGACCCACACTTCCATATCTGTGGGAGGATTTGTAGCAACATGGATAGTTCCTTTTTATTATCCCCCCAGTTGTGGGTCTAAAAATTGTTAAGTGCTCCAGAAATCTTAAGACTCACATACCTAATGAAACTTTCTTGTGATGACCACCCAATCTGGGTTGTTAAACATCTGACTATAATTATTTTGAACCTTTATATATCTTGCAATTCTTGAACTTTGGGTCTCATTTTTTAGAAATTGATATTCTTCTCTTCTCCTCTCCAGGCTATCTACCTATCTTTGCCCACCAAGGCATCCACTTCATTTATCTGACAAATATGCTCCAGCCCACATATACTTAAGCTGCAATAAATTTGCTACTACATTAAAAGTTCTTTGTTACAGAATATACTTGCTCCGGAGTGTGAACGCAGGGGAAAAAATAGTTTATTTTTTCTTCAGTTTAAAAAAGGAGATACCTAATTATCTCCGCTTCCAATGAATCCTGGCATGCCTCACTTCCAGCCCAAAAAACTAGAGATTTTGTGTGACTAAAGCCACATTTTGTTTTTGGAAAATGGAATGTTCTTACCTATGTTTCTAACTGCAAAGGTTTCATGTCTGCTTTAGCACCCTGTATAACACAATGCAGACACAAGGTTGTATTTAATTACATGGATATGTACACATGTGCAAGGAATGAGATGTCGAGACTCATCAGCTGAAATTCACCAGCCTTCTTGGCTTCTGAGTATGAGATTTGATTATATTTGCATCTAAGTCCTCCTCCTCTACAGAACTCACAACAGCACACACAAAGCCTATGTTGTTTAATCCTCAGAAAAAAACCCTGTTAGGTAGGTTAAGCCAAGAGTGCAACTAACATAAGACCATACAATAAACTACATTTTTGTGGGTCAAGAAACCACAAAAATGTGGTTATATATAGGAACTCATGTAACATTTTCAGAACTGTCTAGTATTTGGAGACAGTTTGTCAACAGTATATTTTAGGGTCTTCCTAAATCCTTCACCTGTGTTACCAGCAGGCACATGCAATCACCCACAAGCAATAAGTAAAGAGGAAGATGTTTGTCAGATGTCTGAGATGACTTCTTCAGCTGTAGCAGGGTAACTACTACCACGATTATTTATTATTTGTAGCAGCAGCAGCAGTAGTGACAGTGGTAAAGCTTCCATTCCTGCTTCTGGCTTTACCACTTAACAAACTATAACAGTGATAATCCCAAAAAAGATTAAATTAATTCAGAATTAGGAAGGCATATTCAGAGCATTTATTTAGAGATATAAAATCAAGATCTCATTGCAGTAGGCACTAATCATGCATGCAGATCCTCTTGTTTGTTTCCACTGATTGCATCAGCTATTTTGTACTGCCAGAAGATGCCCAGGGTGAGTATTCAGTCAAGCCTTGAGGTATTTTGCATGGTGCCTGATATGGTCATTAATGAATGTTGCTATGAAGAAGTAGCTGTGATCATAGCCCTGTGAAGAAGAAGAAAGAAGCATTCCATTTCAAAGGCCAATCTTTGAACTGCCAGTCTGTTTGGAAACTAGTTTCTTACAATGGAAGACTATAAAGAGAAGCCCGTCAATTGAACTATATTCACAAATTCCAATCCATGAACAGAGGTATGAACAAAGACAATGGCTTCATGGCACACTATGTATATTAACACAAGAGTCCTCACTACTGCACATGTAACAGAAAATCTTCTTAGAAAGAGTTTTGAACCTACAGAAACTTAGGTTTGGTAAGCATAGTTATTGCTTTCACACATCAACACTAACTGACCACTGTGAAAATCTCAAAGTCCTGTATCATCTTATCCAGACTTTTGAAAATTTAGGGCAAAGGACATGAGCTGCATCTTTCTAGATCATAATACAGTTTATCCCACTTCCACCATTGTATAAATATGCTTTATATCTGAGGTCATCAGTACTGCATCTGAAGAAGTGGGTTTATATCTCATGTTAAAACAAAAACCAGTTAGTCTTAAAGGTGCTGTCACATTTCCAGCAACACACTAACATGGCTGCTTCTTTGAAAACATGGACATCTGCACTGGTCTTTCACTGCAGCCTCCATAGCTGAGGTGCTGAATATCTGGGCCACAGTACAGACGTAGCCCACAGCATCCCCCATCCAGCTCATAAACAGCTTTTGCCATTATCTCTGATCACTGAGCACAAGTAAGAAGCTACCTAAAGTTAAGGAAGCTATGGAGTGGAACTGAACTCTGTTTGTAGTCCCTGAAACTATAGCACTGAACATGTATGAAAGTGAGTTGTGCCTTGTATGACTAATGGAAAAATGTCCAGCCTGGTAAGAATTCTATCTGGTCCAGCCCACTTTTGCCTTGTACTCATCCTAAGCTGCTGACCTAAGCTTTAGCCTTTGGCCACACGCTGCTATAGAACTGTGGTGGGGAGGTGGTTGGATATATAGGTGGGAGACAAGGAAGAAAGGTTTTTAAAAATATCTATCCCAATTTCAGTTTTGATTTTGAAAGTGAAAAAGAGGATATTTTGCCCTTGTGAGATCCACAAATAAAACTCTCTCTCATTTTGCCAGGCTTTTAGAAATGCTTATGTGGTTTTGTCAATGTCTGCTCAGCAATTAAAAAAAAAGTTTAGAATGTTTTTCTATGTAATTTTTTAAATTCTTTAAATTTGTTATGTTTATAACATAACCGCATATAAATATAACTCTCCTTCCTCTGCCCCAGAATTTTACCTACACCTTTATCAGAAGAAGGGATATAGCCATAATCAATCAACCTAGGTTATCAAAATTTAGACATTAGAGCACAGAACTTTCTGGGCATTACCTGCTGCATCCTGAAGACCACTGGCACTTTATGCTCCGTACAGGCAGCAAGGAAATTATCAGGCAGTAGCTGCCCTCCTGAAAGGAACTGGTCATCTTTGCCTTGATCAATTAGAATATCCAGAGGGGACCCTTCATAGGACTTCACAATGTGTGTAGCATCATATGCCTGCAACACATAAATGTGTACTCCTTTCTAACAACAGCAGCAAACTCATAAGTTCCCAAAGTGGCAGACAAAAAAAGCATATCAACAGAAAGAGCTCTGCTTCTATGTCATTTGCAATCAGTCTGCATCTGAAGCACCACAGAGGCCAGGATCATAAAACATAATATGATACTGTGGCCATTTCCGCACAAGGTCAGTACATCATAGTTGCCTCGAATTCTCACCCTCCCATGTGCACATTTTACCAGTTTAGCTTCATAATTTTCCTCATGGTTCTGCATGTTTTCAGCTGCTAGGATGGTTCAATGCGACGGGAAACTGCTGTATTGTAAAACTGGAAAAACTCTGATGCAAGTCTCCCAAACCGTTTCTACTTCATTTTTGCCAACGTGCAGAATTGTAACATCGATTCACAGAGCAGAAGAGACTGACAGTCTAATTTGACAGCTAATTGATTACAGGAAGATCCTCAAGCAACTTTGTTTGTTTTTTGTTTCTCTTTCAGGCTGCCTCGCTTGCCGAAGAATAGCCTTCACACTGCAGCTTTAACTTTTACTGGCAAAGTAGCGAACTTATTTTAACGCAGAACTGAACAGGGTGGAGAAAACATTCCCTACTTAGGGTGCTATATTTTTCTCAGGGCCAGGCCTGTTGGCATGAGACCAGTAGCACCTAACTACTTTAGGAATTTAAGCATAAAAGCAGCTGCTTGCTCTACTCGAAGTCCACTAGGTTCAGTTCCCATTTGTCTGTCTTTGAAACAGCTGAGACAGTTTGGTGGTCTTACTGTAGTTATGCTGTAACATTTTTCTACCAGGTAGCCATCGCTCTGATATTTCCAATACCTACCTCCCAGGCTTTCACATTGGATCCTAAGTATCCACCGAAAGCCTTTTTCCCCACGGACACTGAACAGGGTTGCAGATTGGAGCAAATGCTGAAACAGACTATTTAGAAAGGGAAAGTTAAAGACATAAAGCGCCTGGCCTAAAATACAATGTAGATTTCCCTCAGGAACCCTTAATTTTAAAGCTTTCATTCATAAAGCTCTAAGCAATAGCTGTTCATTTTTTTCAGCCTTTACCAAGAACAGGGAAGGAACTGTCCTTGAACTTCCCCCACTCCGTGCATGAATGTCCATTGCTGTGGGAACACTCTATGCTTATCACTCTCACCCAAACAGACAGAACACTTTAGACTGGCGTGGGCAAAGGGTTGAATGTGTCCCCTGTACACCGCTTTTGTGTCCCTGAAGCCCTCACTAGTCCCCCAAGGACCTCCAATCCACTGTTCAAGCACTCGAGAAGTACTACCTCCATGTCTCTGCAGTCCTTCTCAAAGCTGGGCTCGCTGTGGTGTGCGCGCGCTCACGTGGCTCATGGGGGCATTCTGGGGGGAAATTAGCCCCAGTCGCCACACAGTTGCCCATCCCTGCTTTAGAGCTTTAGTTATTTTTGATGCAGAAGTGACACAGAATTAGACCTACGATCTTTTATGACATTTTATGAGATTATCACCTGACCACTAGTTTCAGTCACTTGCCTTTCTGATAGACAAAGGGAACATTACTTTTAAGAGAGAAAAAGCGTGTTGGATTCAATTTTTTAAAAACAAAAAAAATGTTTGGCATAGTCCTCAGACTTTCTTTTGTTTTTAATTTCAATGTTCAAGCTTGGATGTTGTATAATACACTTGATTCTATATCTGCAAACACTCATGTGGACATGGTGCATTTTTATGTCCTGCAATAATATGGAATTCTCATAGTGGTCAGAAAATACCCCAGATTAAGTTAATAAGTGTAACTTTTTTAAAAAAAAAATCTGTTTAGACAAGCGTCAATTCTATCCGTACAATATATACATGCCTACTATAAATTGATGTAGATTTGTATAAAATACACATTACTAATTACATGTTTGTCTTACAATATGATTTACATATATATGAACAAAGCTGCTAGGATTTCTTAGATATAAAGGTTCTATAACCTTAGTATAAGACATTTATTCTCAGACTTGCACTAATTGTCATTGGTAATTTGATGACTAATTATTCACTTTCACATATATAAAGACATTGCCATCTCCATCTTAAAGAAATGCCTTTCTAATTTATATGTTTGCAAAGAGTTTTGTATTAGATTATTGATTATTATTATTTGATTAGATTATTTGTATTAGATAATTGAAACAAAACTGTAGCCTATATTTAATGGGACAGCCTCATTTAGCAGCACATTGTCATTTCCTAAAGTTGTGCCATATTTTACTAGAGGCTTAGGCAACTGGTAGTCCATGGGCTCAGCCCAGTACCTTTATGCCATCTGGCTCCACAGCAGCCTAGCTGCCCACTTCCAGAAACTCAGGATTTTGGGGCATTACTCTCCAATAAATCTAAATATTTCTGATAACCTTCTTACAGAGCATTTTTTGAAAAAATAGCATATCCAATTTTCTATAGCACACATACAAGGGAAGAAAAGATCACAGAACTGTACAGAATAAACTTTATTAATTCTGGTATTTGCTGACACACTCAAAATTTAAGCCATTTTTCATATAACCCTACCAACAGCTTTCTACATTACTTGGCTTTTCCTCATAATTTCACAATAATGCCAAAAGTTATGTAAATTTTAATCACTAATTAATTGGAAACATTGTCAGTGCAATCCTATGCATGTGTATGCAGACATAAGTGCTAATCGATTAAAGATGACTTATTCTCAGGTAAGTGAGCACTGAATTTCCAGCCTTCCATATCTAACATTTTCAAGAAAATCTCTCATACCAATACTATTTCTCCTTTCTGTTATTCACTAATTCCTTTGTTTCATTTGATATGATTGAAGGTTTAGAATCTTACTTTATATTTTCCAGGATTCTTCAGAGCAAGGATTAGAGCACCGTGGCCTCCCATTGAATGACCTGAAATGGACATCCTTCCAGGGTCAGCTGGAAAATTGGCATTTATCAGCTTAGGCAACTGAAAGACATCAGCAGGAAACAGATGTCAGCACATTCATATTCTGAGCAGCACAGGCTGAAAACAGATATGTTGTTGTTGTTGCTGCTGTGTGCCTTGAAGTCCTTTCCAATTTATGGCAACCCTAAGGTGAACCTATCACAGGATTTTCTGGGGCTGAGAGTGCGTGATGCGTCCAAGATCACTCAGTGGGTTTCCATGGTCAAGCAAGGAATCGAACTGTCATCTCGAATCCTGTGCTCAAACCACCACACCACATTCGTTCTCTGAAAACAGATATGCTGCCCTCCATTTCAGCAGATTAATGGCTCTTCCCTTGTCTGCCACAACATGTAAAGAGCACAGACCTGATATCTACCAGCCATCTTTCGTTTATATTGGCTACAAACAGAAAAATTATTTGGAAGTTTCTCCTTGGTTTGAGGATGTTTATTATAATAAAGCTGGCCTAAATACCCTAAAGGCATAAGATCCTGTCTGATCTTGGGAGCTAAGCAGGGTCAGCTTTGGTTAGTAACTGGATGGGAGACCGCCAATAAATATCAGGTGCTCTAGGCTATATTTCAAAGGAAGGAATTGACAAAATCATCTCTGGGTATTCCATTCCTAAGAAAACTGAAATTCAAGGGGTCGCCACAAGCTGACAGGCGACTTGAAGAGGTATGCAAACACAATACAGTCCTCCTTCTGCATTTGTGGCTTTGACCTTCATGAATTTGACTATGTGCAAGGCACCTGCCTGTCTCCCTATCCCATTCTCCCACTACTGTTCTCCTGCCTTTTGCCCCAGGCAAGCTGTGGTTGCCTTGCACGTGCCTGGGCAAAGGGAAGTGAATGGGAGGGAAGAGCCCAGCACACAGAAAAAGGAAGCGTGCCCAAGCCTTCCCCCATTCTCCCTCTCCCATTAGCTTGCCTTTTGTCTGGGTGCATGGAAGCATGGCACATACACCTGGGCAAAAGGCAAGGGACTGAGAGAGAAAGCACATGCATGCCTTCTCCACGTGCAGGGCTTCCCCATTCCAAACAAAGAATTTCAAAAAATAAATAAATAAAACTACAAGGGTCATAAGAAAGTATGAGAACCGCATCGAAGAATTTCTTAGAAAGGAAATAAAAACTGAAATTGTTAAATACAGCTGATATTTCGATTCAGGCAGCCACATGTATCTAGGTGAAAGTCACCTCATCCTTGATGTAAGAATACATCCGATAATTTGTTTTCCATGGCTCTTCTGTGGCATCTACATAAAAACCAGCTCCGGTACCAAAATCCCAACTGTCTTCTTCACCTTTAATATTGCATCCACCTATCATGGAAAAAAAAATTCAGAACTGATGGGGACGATTCATGTCTCTTTTCAGGGCCCCTCATGGGATGCCTCCACCCTCACAGCAAGCCAAAAACTTGGCAGATTCTCTCAAATAGCTACAGGAAGTGACATCATGTCCTTTCCTGTTGACATTTTGAGCAGGTCTGCAGAGGAAAATAGAAATATTTAGGGGCAGTATGGGGTTGTAGGATGCTTGCATGGGTTAAGTGGTGGAGGTATTTTGTGTGATTTTATCCATTTGAGGTTTTTTGTGGTTTCAGGGCAAAAACTGGGCATTGTGGGACTTTGGAGATTGGTGCATGGCTTCAGGGACCAAAAGAGTGAGGTTCAGGGCTGAAAGTGGTCTGTGGGGCACAATTTGCTCATTCCTGTGCAGAGGCAATTCAAAACTGAATATAATAGGTTCACTTGCATGGTTAGAAAGTCTTATCAGCAATCAGGACGAACTTTTTCAAACTAGCTGCTAGGCAGAAGAGATTTTATCTGGGTTGGGGAAATGCTGGTCCCACCACATGTTTTGAATGACAACTCTTACAATTTCTTATTGGTTGTCAAACTGAATAGTATGGATGTGAACTGCAGGCCCAAATACCTGGAAGGTCGAAAGTGCTTCAATCCTGTTCTATCTGTTCATAGGGGCTTTACTGAAAGAATAGATCTAATAGTGTATAACTGATGTTGCTGCTGTCTGGCCCTTTCCCCACAAACATAGACAGATGTTCAATGTTTTCCCCCAGCAGTGTGACACATTCATGGGAAAATGTTTGTACAATTATATAAGCTCTGAAATTCTCAATCTACAGTTATCTATTGTTATGCATTTCTTGCATGTCTTGAAAATCAAAAAATTAAAAATTATTTTAAAGAGTGACAATTGTTCCATCTCCTAGGGAAAACAACTTTGTGTGTGTGTGTGTGTGTGTGTGTGTGTGTGTGTGTGTGTGTGTGTGTGTGGTGTAGGTGGAAGAGATGGTCCATTCTAGGGAAGTTCATTTAGGGATTGCCACACCTCTGCCCTAGTTACCAGTTCTTTGCATACTAGACCAGGGGTTGGGAATCTTTGTTTCTCCAGTTGTTTTCAACTACAATTTTGTCAATTCCTGATCATCAGCCATATTGCTTGGGACTTCTGGGAGACAGAAGTTATAGAGCAAATGATCCCCTTTCCCTTCAAAGTCCAAACTGTCTGAAGGCTAGAGGTTCACTCCTGAATTAGGCTGAACATGCACAGTTGTTTCCTAATCTAGCAACTTGTAAACAGAACAAATGTTGTAACTCTGAGGCTGAATATGAATTTCAAATTGATTAAAATAAACAAGACACCTGATACAACTTGGCTTAAATTTACTTGCGTTAGAACAAATGACAATAAATAAGATGAAAACCATTTATTTGAGCTGCAGATGTACAGTACTTACGTGGACTAGTGTCGGGAGCAACAACAATAAGGCCGTGTTCAGCTGCAGCTTGTTGGAAGGCTGCTTTAGTTATAAAATTCTGCTCTGTGCAGGTTAACCCTGAAAAGACACCAGAAGATTTCAAAACCAGGAACAGTATTTACAAATGAACCTCCGACAAGCTTCTTTCAGGCTGCAAAAAAAGAGGATCTATATCTTTCTAATTACATTTTCCTCACACAAGGAAATAATGGTTTAATTATTATCAAAATGCAAGGGAAGTCAAGCTGATCATTAGACCAATTCCAAAATCCACATTTTGATAATACCACTATTAGGCCAACCCAAAAGGCACAAAAACCTGAGCAAACTTTTAAACCTTCCAGGTCCCTTCTTCAGGGAAGATGTTCCAAAAACCAAGCAGGGATGGGAGAGGAGAGGAACAATGTGATCTTACAGTCATGTTATCTGCATATTTTATTAAAATGCAAGGACAACAGCAGAACTGCCTCAAGTAGAATTCATGGTCTCTAGGCTTGCTGAAATCAGCAAAAACAATTAAAGGAAATAAACTTTACTCTTCCGTCTTGAAAATACAAACATTATCATTGCTCTGCCTCTCCTCCCTGAAAACCTAAAACTGCTTCTAACGAGTATGCAGCTTACAGACACTTTTGTAACTAGAGAGCAGAGAGTTCCTTTGACAGTGTCCATATTGTAAAGACTAGAGATGATTTTACATGCTGGATCACATAATGCAAGTCAGCAGAAGCCAAGGGAGGTAGCTTTCCAGTTTCATTGCAGGGAATAAGAACTCAAAAATAAAACCTCATTATTAAATACACTCAGAATCAGCCATAGATTGGAATGCAGCATTCAGTACAGAATCAGGAAAACCTAAGTATCTCACCAAGCATGTAAGTGCAAACTTTGGTGCTGTTAAGCAACCTGTGAAAAGTCACATAATTCACATTCTTGACATAAACCTTATTAAGCATTAGCCAACAGCATAAGTAAAACAGTTTTGTTCAGTATCAGCTCATAAACTTATTGAAATGATAAATTACAGAAGCAACTTTAATCCAAAATGTACATTTTCCAACATACTCCCCACCTCTGGCAAAGCCTATTCAGACCACAACAGAATGTCACAATTAATTCCAGTCACCTTTGGTGACATCATTTTTCAAAGACAGTTTGAAAATACTCACCGGAGAGCCAGTACAATACAGGACATTTCTCGGTTTCTGCCTTTGACGGTAAATAAATCCCAAATTTCATTTTGCATTTCAGCTCAGCACTGTGAGACAACAAAATGCAATTACTACAAACAGCAAAGTAACCAAACATTTATAATTTTGTAAGGAACTTAGATTTGTCATATATGTCAGACAGCTTCTAACTGAATATTTAAATAGGGGAAAAGCAGACATATGAAGAGCTGGGCATAGAGACTGACAAGAACAGAAAAGACACGAGGGTCCAGAGCATAGAACCTGAAGGGCTAGAGTACATATACAGTGTTGAGGCCAGGGTAGTGCTGCTGTAAGGCCACACACACATTGGATATTTTATAGTATATAGTGTAAAAGCCATAAAGTCAAGACAATGTTGTGTCACAAATCATTATTAAAAAAAAAATTACATAACAGATAGATTGTCTCTCAGGACTATTTTCTAGTACCACAAGGAAGCCAGAACATCTCCATAGTGTTTTGGAAGACAATTCCATTATCTGTAACCACAGACCAGGCTGGCTGGTGGTTATGAGAGTTGTAGTACAAAACATGAGGAGAGCATCCAGTTGCACAGGTGCCACATCCTTGGGAAAAATGTTGTCATTTGTTAAAAAAAACTACTATGTATTACTACAATGGCCCTTCCACTTTCACGAGGGTATGTGGGGTGCAGAACTCTCACGAAAGTGGGAAAACTGCGAATGACTCCCCGCTCCACAATCCCCTTCCCATTCTCTTCTGGGGCTCTCCTCTCTCATTCTCTTACCTTTTGCATGTTGGGGCCAGAGGCAAGAGAATGGGAGGCAGGAGCTCTGGAGGAGAGAAGAAAGGTTCACGCATGCCGCCCCCCACACATGTCCTTGCCTTTTGTCCAGGCACTTGCCTTCATTCTCCATGCCTGGCAAAGCAGAAGGGAACGGGAGGAGGAGAATGGCAGCGGGGGAGGCATCTGCGTGCCTTCTGAATAATCAAATTTGTGAAGGTCAAGCCTGCAAATGTGGAGTGAGGACTGTAAAAATAGCCATGAACTTTTTGTCCAGCTTCAAGCACACTGCTGGCTCTTCAGAGCAACTGTCTGTTACTGCATACGCCCTTGCACGGGCTACAGACAATGGACTGGATTCAGATTAACACTTTAATCCTAGACATTCCCACTCTGAAGTAAGTCCCACTGTATTCAATAGGGCTTACAACTGGGTGTTTTTAGATTCAGCCTAAATTAGTTGAGTTTTGTTCCTACTAAAATCAACAGTTATGATCATGTTACCTCCTATGGCTACCATTGAATATTAAGTGGAACTATCGTGCTTAGACCCAAACTACTGGATTTAACATCATTCACATATGGGCCTTCTTTCACAGGAAGGTTTGTCTGCTGTCAACAATTTTGGTCTTTTGGTATCAGGCAAAATAGGTCCAAATCTGTTGATCTTAACTAAAGCAGGCCTACTGAATCAACTGACTTACTTACATGTTGAGTCACCATTCAACAATTAATTGAATAGGTTTATTCTACTTGAGAGTGAAGAACAAGACGCTGGCACAGTTTTTTGTTCTCTAAGGTTTTTACATCCAGTTGTTTCGATGCCTGCTTTTACTATTAATTATCTTTATATCATATTATGACTCTGTGGTAGGGTTGAAGGCAGGGTAAAATTCCATATATAAATAAAATATTTACCTGTCATGCTCATACACTTTCTGGAAACCACCAAAGCATTTATTGCTAGAAATTTCCTTCAGTGCCATGACTCCTGGTGAGAACCAAAAAGAAAAACTGATGCCATGAGCTACTTCCATTTCACAAAAGATACAGTGACTATATATGAACAGCAAACCACTGTATTAACAATGCTCAGTTACTGAAAGATCAAGCCAGCTGACTTTGAAATAATAAAGTTGCTTTGTAGAATGTTAATATGTATAAATATATATATCAATTTAGTCTTGCTACTGTCTCAGTAAAAGTGCTTATGATTTGATAACGCTAACATTGCCCCCCCAAACGTGGGGGAGGTTATGGACTCCTTTTATGTATCTGTTCTTATTTTACATGAAATTAAAATTAATGCCCATTGAAACATTAGAAAATGGTCTCTGTGCTTGCTGGGTGTAATTTTTTTTTATATACAAGGATATGTATGTGCTATTTCTTTATAACACCACAACTAGGCCAAAACTCTTTTCTTTTTTTTGCATATAAACACTGGCAATCATTATTTTGCATTTTACACATTCATACTTCTCCTCCCTGTCTTCTTAGTGTAAAGTTAAAATATACATACATGCCTTCAAAGAATTAGTTTTACCACTGCTCTTGAATTTCAGTTCTGTCCTAAAGTAAAGCCAAGTAGGATTTAGTTCAACTTCTGCATCCAGCCAAGCTGATATTTTTCTTGAAGGGAATACTTAGGATCACTGCAATCCACTTTTAATGAAGCATCTATTCGTCACCTTGTGTCTTAGCACATACCAACGCACACACACACACACACACACGTACGCGCCCTGCAGATACTGATAGAAGAGTGCTTCACCACCTGAGGGACTTCCGCATCCAATATGACTACTGCATTTGATCATATGACATCTGCATAGAAAGCTGTCATCTCCTGCAGATGGTTCTTTATCTTTATTCAGCCTTTTCCCCCAAACGCTGCTCTTCCAGGCGTTTTAGACTTCAGCTTTCAAAATCACTGATCACTGGCCAATGCAGTTGGGACTTCTGGGAGTTAGACTCATAGAATCACAGAGTTGGAAGAGACCCCTGGGGCCATCCAGTCCAACCCCCTGCTATGCAGGAACACCCATCAAAGCTTTCCCAACAGATGGCCATCCAGCCTCTGCTTAAAAACCTCCAAAGGAGGAGACTCCACCACACTCCGAGGCTGCATATTCCACTGCCAGACAGCTCTGACTATCAGGAAGTTCAGGTGGAATCTCCTTTCCCGCCTTTTGAATCGATTGCTCCTTGTCCTAGTCTCTGGAGCAGCAGAAAACAAGCCCCATCCCTCCTTGACATGACATCCCTTCAAATATTTAAATACGGCTATCATGTCGCCTCTTAATCTTCTCTTCTGCAGTTGAAATCTAAAACATTTGGATGACAAGAGTCTGGCAATCATTGCCTTAGATGTTTTGGCTTAGAGAAGCCCCAGCCAGCCTGGCTAAGGGTCAAAGATTCTGGGAACTGAAGCCCAAATATCTGAAGCACAAGAGGCAAGAATCACTACCAGCACATTAGGGTCTGTCACAGAGAAGGAGGACATTTTCTATGGGGTAATTCCAAGCACCTCCTTAGTGAATTTTATTGATAGACTTCTTATACAGCATTCAGCTGCTCACTTCCATAAACAAATTCAATAAACCCAATTTAAAAAAAAATAGTTTTCTGCCTCTCTTTCCACGCGCTCAGCTGTTGTACAACACATAGGACTTTATCTCCGATTATTAAATCTAAACGTGCATAAATACATTTCCACCCCACCCACACCCATGCCTTCCGCTTCCCTCCCCCTTCCTTGCTATATGCTCTCATCGCCTATTCTGGATAATAAAACGAATTTGTTTGCACCAATGATTTGGGCCATTTCCGCACTGGACTGTTAAAGCGCTATTATTCCACTTGCAACATCCTATGGAATCCTGGGGTTTGCAGTTTCCCGAAACTGCAAACCCCAGATTCCATAGGATGTTGCAAGTGGAATAATAGCGCTTTAACAGTCTAGTGAGGAAACGACCCTAGTGTCATCTCCGGATCTATTTGTAAGCAACCCTGTAACTGCATAAACTTAGCAGCAAAACCAGTGAAACTCCAAAACTGGCTACTGTTATGAGCAAATTAATGTCTGCTTTTTATGCAATCGAAAGAGGGGGAAGGCACCCCAAGTGCATAGCTCCTTTTTAACGCTCCGAATGCAACGTGAGCCAGGAAGGCAATCCAAGCTACCAACTTTCCGCAACAGGAACATCTATTCCTAACGTAGTGCCTACATTCCTTGTTGGTTTTTACCCCCCCCCTTAATCGGTACCCTTGGGGTTAAACAGTACCTTAATCAATAGGCCAGGAGAGCTTAAGCAAACGGAACAAATTATTATCCGCTTCGTTGGCTCAAAGGCTTTCGCTCGCCTGCTGATAAGGTCGTCTTCTCCACCCAGACCCCTTCGGCCCACTGGGCTGCATGGGAGTTGTAGTCTACAACGCCCCCACTCTGCCTCTCGCTGCGGAGGAAAGGACTCCATCTCCCGAGAGGCCTCTCTCTCGCCGTTCGTCGCTGCGGGCCGAGCATGCGCGTCTAGGTGAGGGGCGTGCCGTGTTTGTCTTGAGAAGGGGTCGCGGAGGTCCCTTTCGATGGGGGTTGGCTCCGTTTCCGGGCTCCGGTTGGTAGCGGCCTTCGGAGGGGCCTCTTTGCTTGTAGTGCTCCTAGCTTCTTATAGGGTAGGGTCTGAGTTTCAGGTGGGTTGGCGAGGATAATCACATTTACCAATGTTTGTTTATTTATTTAGCGATGTTGGGTGTTCGGGGTGCGCTGTGTACCCCAAAAAAAGCGAATTTATTACATATGTAGTAGTCTGTTCTTCCTTTAGAGATCTCAGGGTGGTGAGAGACATCCTCACAACAGCCCTGTGAGGTAGAGACAGCCATTTCTGCCCTGGACGGTTATAGTGCTATTATTCCACTCTCAACATCCTATGGCAGTGGTTCTCAACCTGTGGGTCCCCAGATGTTTTTGGACTTCAGCTCCCAGAAGCCCCAGCTACTATGGTCAATACTCAGGGCTTCTGGGAGCTGAAGTCCAAAAACACCTGGGGACCCACAGGTTGAGAACCACTGTCCTATGGAATCCTGAGGTTTGCAGTTTAGGAAGGCCCCTCCCTAAACTGCAAACCCCAGGACTCCATAGGGTGCTGAAAGTGGAATAATAGCACTGCAACAGCCTAGTGCGGAAATGGCCATTGTCACCCAGTAAACTTTGAACATTTCTGCACGACACTCTTATAGCGCGATGATTCCACTTTCAACCTCCTATGGAATCCTGGGGCTTGCAGTTCCGGGAGGGGCCGGCGGGCCCCTCCCGGAACTGCAAACCCCAGGATTCCAAAGGAGGTTGAAAGTGGAATCATCGCGCTATAAGTGTCATGCCAAAATGGCCTTTATGTCTGGCTGCCCCCCCCCAATGCTTGTCTTACTCGTGTGCAAATGTATGAAGAAGTAATATGATCTGGGCCATTTCCACACTGCACTGTCATAGTGCTATTATTCCACTTTCAACATCCTATGGAATTCTGGCCTTTGCAGTTTAGGGAGGGGCCTTGAATAATAGCACTATAACAGGGTAGTGTGGGAATGGCTTTGGTGGCTGCACTGTTCCCTGAGAGGGGAAAATGCAAAATCCATAATCAGCCAGTACCTTTATTAGGACCAGTCAAGGGAGTTTCCAGAACTCTTTGGTAATACATAATGCATACAAACATCCTCTGGTAGGGGAAGAAAATTAAGAATTCTTTAAATCAAATGGGGACAGCTGTGATCACTCTCCTTTTGTCCTACAATTTCCCTCAGTCGTCAGCATAGGCAGTGATGAGGAATGCTGCTCACCCAAAATTAAGATCATTTTGCGTGATAATCTCTTTCTTCTCACCTGGCTTTTTCTGCTAACAGATGTGGTGAATAAATTAGTTAAAACTGGATAACTTAACACAATGTGTGAATCCGGGCTCCCTAGTTTGTTGCTGCTAAAAAAAACAACAACAACAACGCCCAGACTTAAAAGCTAAGGAGAAACTCTTCTTTACCCACTTCATTTGTCAAGGAAGTGACAATCATGATCAGACTTTCCAGTAAACTGTCTGCTGTTTTGAATAGACCGCTCTAATTCACTGTTTTGTTAAGAATTTTACTTTGCTGTTTGAAATTTGATAGGAATTTCTCACCACCCCAGGAAACATTGTGGGTTGGAAAGTGGGATAGACATGTGCATATGAATGATACACGTGTCTGATGATGACATGTGATGGAAATGATATCCTGGTGTGGATATCTGAGAGAGAGATGTGGTGTTTGCACGTAAAATGCTAAACCAGAATTGTGAAAAACTTTGGTTCATCATGAATGAGGAGCATGCTTCCACTTTTCTTTTTCCTGCAATAGGAGCACCTAACCCTATCAAAAGCTAACCAGGAGATGCATAAGTGTTGCACCCTAAGTGAGACTTCTAGTTTGCCACTTGCAGTCAAGCCAGGAACTAGAAACTGGCAACAAGTCCTGATTTCAGACTGGCTTGTTTGGGAAGCAACATACTGGGATGAAATGCTAGCTTCTTGAGACCTCAACTCCTCTTCCTCCTGGTGACATGAACTAAGGGGAGCAGTAAAGCAACATGCACCAGGACAATTGTTTGTGAACAATAAGCCAGAATTCTCTGCAGTTCTGGCGTTCTGGCTGGAACACTTGGTGAAACAAGTCTGGGGAAGACGGCTGTGGGCTAAGCAGCCTTGATGGAAGCAAGAAAATAGGAGGCTCAGAATAAGCAGATTTTTTTTCTATCTTCTGTCACCTCCTGTCAACAGGATTCTGGCCTTAATTGGCTGTAAATGTGGATAGTGGCTTCCCTAAGGCTGTCTAGGAAGTTCATGTTAGAGGGAGGCTCTGAACTTGGTACCTCTTGACTCACAGCTTGCAGTGTAGTCTTATACATGTCACCTCAAAAGTAGTTGTGAGGTTTACAAGATAAGTGTGTACAGGAGTGCAGCCTCATTATCTCAGATGGTTACACTACTTTCTGTCCTCAACAGTAGTCAGATGCCCACAGGCAGACCCTGTCTCTCCCCTTCCCTCCCGCTGATGATTCCCACAACCCTGCATGTCCTAGGAACTAGTAGTTCTATTTTGAAGTTTGGTGTTCCATTAGGGGGAAGAAGAGAGCAATAGCTATTGAGTATATGGCCATTTCCACATGAGGGAATTAAAACGGTGCAGTGCGTCCTCGCATGGAGGTCGTCTGCACCTTGGAGCGGACTAGGTCCGGACTACTTACCTGAGATCTGCACCTCAGTCCACTCCAAAACGCCCCCAACTGGTCCTCCAGTGCGCTTTTTAAAGAACGGTAGAAAACCATTCTTTAATATTTCGGAGCGCGCCATTGCGTTCCTGCTCAGTTGTGCAGATTCGCAGGCTCACACCAATGTGAGCCTGTGATCTGTGGAGGGTGGGCTTTAGGTATGGTGAGCTTCAGTGGTTGGTCAGGATCCACAAACAACCGGAAGCCGCCATTTTGGAAGCCGGAGCAGTGAGGATCTAAGACTGTTCCAATTCATCCTGGACGAGATGAGGAGCCCTGTGGAAGGGCTTAAGGGACAGTCCGCATTGGTCTGTACCCAGAAGATCCAGTGAGTAACGGCACAGAGCGATTCCCTTGCCTCATGCGAAAATGGCCTATGTTAAGAGTTGGACTGAGATGACTTACACTCAAATTTTTCCTCAGCCTTGAAGCTCACTAAGTAGGGCTGAACCTACTATAATCTTTCAAACTAACTTACTGTGAAGAGTTATTATGGGGGTATGGGGGGACACATGTATACAGTGCAACAGTCCTTAAAGCAGCCTTCAGTAGCTTGGTGCCCCCCAAATATGTTGATCTGTAACTCTCCATATCCCATGAGCACTGCTGGATGGTAGGAGGTACACATCTGGTGAGCACCAGGCTAAAGGACACTGCCTTAGAGGAACAATGAGATATAAATGTAATATGTAATTCATAAAAACTGGCCAAGGCTCACTTTCCATGATTGCTTCTGCCATTTATTTTTAAGGTATTAAACCAATTGACTTTCAACTCTTTCTGGAGGAGAGACAAGCCGCTTTACAAGCTTGACATAAACTGGCCTAAGTTCCCAGAACAATTGACAGGACAAACATTTTGTGTTGCTGTTGACCACATCCATGGATTAGTTTACATTGGACAGGTGAGAAAAGATCAGTGTGATTGTTACTGGTCTGGTAAGCCTTGAACAGAATACTTGGTGTAGGACCTCAGCCTTGGGTAGAGGCTCAGTCTTCAATTTTGGAAAAAACTCACATTTTTCCATCATTTTTTCAAACTGCATTTGGGAGAGATGTGTTGCTGTATTAAGGAGAGCATCTTTGCAAGAAGCAGACATTTGCATTGCTTTCTTCATTCCCATTGTGCTTTCTGTGCTACTGTATTCTGTTACAGTGGTTCTTAAGCTATCTGATGTGTAGGACCAGCTGAGTTTGTTTTCACACAGTGCTGAAGCCACACCATATTTGTGCCCATTGGCTACAGTTGTTTCTTTCATTTCTGGAAACTGACCTGGGACTGCAGCTGATGGACCAGCACCAGTCCATGAAGCACCATTTCAGTAGCGCTATTCTGCTATATACCACTGGTTAGGACAGGTACGGCAAAACTTGGGCCTGCCAGATGTTTCGACCTACACCGCCCACATCAGTACCAGAATTACCAGTGGCAAGGAATTGTAGAAATTATAGTCTAAGACATTTGGAGGGACCAAAGTTCCCTACACCAGGATTAGAGAAAACAACACAAGAGTTCTTGACAAGAATGAAACATTTACGGAGTATCACAGAACAGCTAGAAGAATGCAGAGATTGTATCATTTAGGTGGACACTGGCCACTTTTGCATGGAATCATAAGTCAGGATTCACGAAGCACAGTTGTAGAGCTAAGATTCCACTAGATGTAAATCTTTTTCATTCAAAGCTTTGTTGATGAATCACAGTCTCATCTGCACACCCTCGCAATAAGGAAGTACAATGAAAAATGCTTGAGGATTGCTATCTCTAATACCTGTTTCTTAACATTATGTTTGTATATCTTCAGAGAGGTGATGATAATGTGCCAAAGGTTGTGGTGTATGCTGAGGAAGGCGATTTCTTACAAGCATGGAACGCTACAATTGAAATGCCTCATGGCATGTTTGCACTGAACACAGTCAATGCAAGTTCCATTTGGATAACAGATGTTGGAACTGGTATGTAAAAAGATTTTTACTTCATATTAGAGTGGAGTGAAATAGTTTCTCTCTAGTATTTTTAGATTCAGCTTCAAAATTAGATGCCCTTCCACAAAATAACAACTACAGTGTTTATTTATAAGGCCCTTTTCACCAAATAAACAAAATAAATTGTATTCAGGGTGGTGTATAGTGTACTATGTCTGTGTTGTTGTGTCCCTTCAAGTTGTTTCTGACTTATGGTGATGCTAAGGTGCCCCTATCATGGGGTTTTGGGGGACTGAGAGCATGTGATCTGCCCAAAATCACCCAGTGGGTTTCCGTTGCTGAGAGGGGAATCGAACGGTGGTCTCCAGGGTTATAGTCCAGGGCTTAAACCACTACCCATGTTGTCTCTTATGCTACCTACCATATTTGCCAGTGTATAATTGCCAGCGTATAAGATGCGCCACATTTATACACCAGCAAATACATGTAAGATGCACTGGCATATGAGACGCACCGCATTTTCAAACAGTATTTCTTGGAGGAAAAAGTGAGTCTTATATGCCACCAAATAGAGTATATACATACATAACAATAATATAGCAATGATTTCTAAGAAGCAGTACTAAGATTTGAATGACAATGGATAGAAAAGCATTTGCTTAAGAATAGGTTAAATTTTGTCTTGTTATAAAAATGTCAAGATACCAAGCACCATCAGCAGTTAGCTATGCATGGGGTATCTTGAAAAATCCAAAAGGCTGGTTCAGCAACTTCCAGCTTCTCTGTTCCCTGCAGTCTTATCCATGATGGTGGCCTCTACCATGAGGTACATTTATAGAAGCATAACCAATTACCCCTCTTTGCCAGGATTCAGTGCATTATCGCCCTTATTTGAGTGACAACTGACAACAATCTGAGTGTTTCCTCCTCTCCCTTGCCTAAAACTCCCTTTGTACCCCATATGACTCCTGGTGCTGAAGGTGGGAACAATACAGACGGAAAAAAACTGGAGCATTAATGACATCAATGACAGCTAGTTCTTTCTAGTGGCTGTAGTTTTCTCTTGAAAGTTCCAGGAATGGGTAGCCAACTGAGTGTCCAACTTAATAGCAGTATGCTTCACACAGTACCTTCACTTCCTGTGTTGTTGCTGTGCACCTTGAAGTCATTTCTGACTAATGGCAACCCTGTCACAGGATTTTCTTGGCAGAGTTTGTTCAGAGGTGGGCTGCTCTTGTCCTTCTCTGAGAAAGTGTGACTTGCTCAAGGTCATCTGGTAGGTTTCCATGGCCAAGTAGGGATTCAGACCCTGGACTCCCAACATCCAAGTCCAAGGCCATTTCCACTAGACTGTTATAGTGCTATTATTCCACTTTCAATGTCCTATGAAATCCTGGGGTTTGCAGTTTAGGGAGGGGACAAAGGATGTTGAAAGTGGAATAATAGCTCTAAAGCAGTCTGGTGTGGAAATGGCCAAACACTCAAACCACTGCCTCACTTGGTCTCTCTTCACCTATGCATACTGTGTAAAACAATTCTAAGCTCATAATCTGCAATGTTGAAAAGAATGATTAATTTGGACAGCAGCTCTCTGAGAGTGAGAGATTATATTCTTTTTTGGATGCTGCACGTGCAAATCATACATAGTGAACTGTTGGATGCTTTTTCTATCCTAAGTGAAAGGCTGCAGTGCAAACTGCAGAGGTTCCACGTTTAGAAAATCTGTTAGTTCTTCCCATCTTCAGCTTCTCACTCTTATTTAAATTATAGTCTTCCCAGGGAACATGTGTTTTTGCTGAAATGTCTCTACCTCTTCTTAATCCAGGTGAATATGGACACACAGTTACACAGTACAATCCCTTGGGACAAGTACTTCAAGTCATAGGCACTCCAGGTAAAGCAGGTTCTGGGACCAACCCCCTGCAGTTTGACCAGCCAGCAGAGATTTTTGTTGAGGAAACAGGTGACATCTACATTGTGGATGGTGATGGAGGAATGAACAACCGCCTGCTCAAAGTGACTCCAGGTGAGCCAAGTGAACACCAGAGGCCTATGTGTAAAGCTTTCAAGAGGCCTTTGGCTTCTAATGCACTCTGTGGTAAAGAATGCCTTAGCAATGTTGAGGTGGTTTCTTTTGATGGGAACAGTCAGCAGCAAGCACCATCCCTCTAGTACATCTGTTCATTTATTTGTCTGATCACTTAATATTTCCTATTTGCTTGTCTTCCATATATTGCCTTACAGTACAGTCTTAAACTGGCCAAGGGCTAGCCAAACTGATAGTGGACCAGCTGAAGCAGTGCTGAATCTAGACCTCTACTAGCCTAGGGATGTTGGATATCTTAGGAGTACCTTTGCATTGTCCTAACTTTGTGTGGGCATTATAATTTTGTTCCTGGGCTGGAGGATGTTTGGATCTAGTTTAACTCCATTCCTCCCTTGCCCTACCCCTTCTCAGCTGGTATTCTGGCTCTCTGCTAGCAAATCTTAGCCAGCAGAGCAGTCTTGCCAACATGCAAGTCTGTGAGCAGATCTCTGAGATCAGCAAGTGGAAGATGGTTTGAGCTAGTGAGAAAGGTTTTTGCCTAATCCTGACCTCCTTCAACTGATGTATTTTTGGTGTGGCATGGGAGTAGCTAAGTTATGACAGATCCAGACCCTGCCCTAGCCTTGGAAAACAGCTAAAACGCTGGCACAAAGTTAGGCCAGGGTTAAGATAGTCTTAAATAATTTCCAATATGCCCAGGCTAAGGAGGGCTTAAATACAGTATAGCTCTGAGTGGCCTAATGTCAACTCAGCTGGCCTTTGCCCATTTTAGCCAGTTAGGCTTATGCTCTGATTGCATTTAAACAGAAAAATATTCTTTTTGCATGGACATAAATCCAAGCAGTCCTACCTGCTTGTACATTGGGGCCTGAGATCCTATGGTAGCCACATCTCTTATCCACTTTTATCCACTTCATCCAGTATTAGTAGGCCTCTTTTTCTGGATGTTAGAACAGGTTAGCTATTTGTAGGATTCAGCTAGTATCTTCTAGATCATGGGGGACAACTGTGGAATCTTAGGGAGCTGCATTAACCCCCACCACACCTACTTCCACAAAAAAAATTGCCCTCAGATGCCCTCAAGGGGACATGAGGGCATTTTAGGTCATTTGAGGGGGGGAATCTTTGAAAGCTTTTTCAAAACTTTGTTTTGACTTGAGGAGGGTTCCAAACATGGTAGAAATGCCCTCTGTACTCTCTAGAAATCATTTTGGGGCATTTTTGGAACAAATAGTTTTTTAAAAACTGCAAAAAATGCTTAATCCCTGAGGGCCTCTGGAGGCTACATGTGATTTGTGGGCCACACTTTGCCCATCCTTGTTTGAGGTGGTACCATAGACCATAATCTCCATATTTTAAAAATGATTATCCTGAAGAATTAAAATAGATGCTCAAATAATGCTTAGAATGTATTAATAGATTACGTTCTGTGGGTAAATGCTTAAAAATGGGATATTTGCTTGGGTGTGCATTTAAGTAATTAGCACAGATACTGTAGCACTGTTTTTCCTTATGGTAGGCCACCTTTGCAGCTTTGTGGATGGAATATTGTGGAAAGACACAATAGCAGCTCTGAAATCTGAATGTAACACATACTGTGTTAAACTTGAAAGAAAAGATTTCAAGTAAAGGCTAAGCTGTCCTCCACTTGAAATCCAACGGGTCGAAACTTATCTTACATGTAGCAACAGTTTTGAAATTACTGTAAAAATTAAGGTAGCATGTAAAATTCTGTAGTTTTGCTACTAATATTTTATTATAAACACATAGCGACTACTTTCCACCCACAGATTTAAAGACTCTATGGCTGCATGGAGAAAAAGGTTCTGCCATTACACAGTTCAGGATTCCACACAGTGTAACAGTGGATTCTGTTGGACGGGTAAAGTAGAAGTGACCATTTTAATATAGTTTTATGAAATTTGATTATACCAAGATTCTAACGCATTTACTTGAAATTTAAGTTCAGTTACTTTATACACTTCTAGACTAGATGTTTAATGTGGAATTTCCATGGTTTGTTCACTCTTTTTTTTCCCGGCCGTCCACATGCACCATCATTCATTCCTTGTCATTCTCTGTTTCCCCTATGTTTCATTTAAATCAATCCTTTAAAATCCTTATTTAAATCAATCCTTTAATTAGGGCCAAAATGCAGTTCTTTTAAAAAATTGGTCAAGTAGTTGTGACAGGCCCTTCATTCTCCCAGATTGGTGTGGCAGTTCCCAATTTGAGAAGGCGCCCTGTCTTCACCACACAGCTCTGCCTCCCACTTACAACAATACATTTGTGTAGAAGGGTGAGAGTTTTCAATGTTTAGTTAGAACTACTTACTGGTAATAATTTTATGTTAGCATGTTTTCTCTGTTAACTTTATATACTGCATACAACTCAAGCTAATCAGTGTTTACAAAAATAAACTGTAACATTTATTAAGATAACAACAAGAACAAAGCAGTGTATTAGACTTCATATGCAGGTCAAGGTTGATAAATTTCCTCAGCGCACTTTATAGACATATATAACAGGTGACTCCTCACTCAGAAACAGTTCAATTATATTCTTAGACTTTCAGATAAAGCACAAGTATCATATAACAGCACTTTGGCTAGACTCCCAGCAAAGGCTTGCCCCCAATCTAGGTCACACTTTGACAAGATCCTACTAGAGCTGAATTACTCTTCTGCCTCTCACTGGGCTTCCACTGAGAACTAAACCTGCAACACAGCCACACTCTTGGGCTGACTTAGGGACTCTGCTCCCAGCTCCTTGGTAAGCTCCCACTGAAGGAATCTCTTAGGAATCCCCTAAGTGGAAAGGGTTAAGGATGGGCTTGACATACTGCACATCCACTCCAAAGGAGTGCTGTATGAACTTGTGAGGCACTTTTACCCATGGTTTTAGAAACAACTCTTCAAACAGAAGTAAATGTCTGGTGATTTACTATGGAATTTCCCTTTAAGTCTCCTTTTGAGACAGTTGTGAATAAGAGGCAGCAGAAGGGAGTTTAGCCCAGAGGTGGAAGTAACAGTGGGTTTGTGCTAGGCCTGGGTGTACCTGTAATGTGGTGGCTTTTTTCTTCTAGGATAAAGTCCTTGTTATTTACTTCAAGCTTACAAAATGCAGCCAAAATTTTAATTAGGGTTTTTTTGTCTGAAATAATGGCTCTTTAATCTCCCAAATAAAACAACACAGTTAAAACACCAGGAGGAGCTATGTGTACTTACTAGACTCTGTAATATGCAGAGCTTATGGAAGTGCATGGAAAAATACAGTGTGTGCGCACATGCATATATATATATATATGCATGCACACACACTGTATTTTTCCCTGCACTTCCATGCACTGTATTTTTCCATGCAGATACACACATGCGCGCGCACATGCAAGAGGTGGAGTCTAAGCAGAGCTTATGGAAGTGCATGGAAAAATATAGAACACAGCTATGTATATATGTATGTATCTATCTATCCACACACACACACAAACACGCACACGCACACACACGCAAGGGATGGAGTCTAAGGGCTAAAGCATACTGAAGTCCCCGTGCACCTGAACCCATGGGGAGATCGTTCTCAGGCTGTACTCCTGGGGAAGCACAATCTGTGTGAGCTGGCATTACTCCCAAATGGCTACTGCATGTGGCCATGGCAATTTCAGCAGTAGCAGATGAAACTGAGGAACTAGGGGATTGATGTGTATATGGTCTCATCTTTGCTGTCCTGTAAGTTGTCAAGATGCCTTGGTGAGGAACATCATTTATCGATCTTACAGAAGATGCTTCTTTACTGTTCTCCAGCTAGTATAGTGTGGCCTAGAAATACAGTTTAGTTTGAATCTGAAGTTATCTTAAATGGAGACTCACACTCTTAACTTTCGTACCATTTCTGGCTTATGAAGAGAAGGTTGCTAAAGAGAAGATGCAGCTAGATGGGAGTTGCCATCTAATACAGGGCCACAGCGTGCCCACCTCTAGTTCATAGTATATGATCTTGATGATATGCACAGATCAGAGGCTTCAGCTCACATGGGATCTGTAATATAATGGCAATGGAAGGACCTTCTGTTCCTCATCTCTGAGCTTTACAGCCATGAAGCATAATTTCAGGTACCAGATTCCATATATGGCCAATGTGTGAACAGTATTTCCTCTGTTTCCCCGTTACTAAGCCTTCAGTCAAAGACTTAATCCTGCCTGTATGGAATTCTGTAATGAGATGCAATATGGGATACCACCCTGTTTAGGGTGAGACAGTTTTACTGCCCATTTGCTTTGCTCTTATACCATATGTGCAGGTTAGCAGAGAGGGCTTTTGTCTTTTTTGTTTTAAATGGGATCAGAGTGTTTCTCTTTTTAGGCCTTATTTTTTAATAGCTTGAGGCCATTTCTTTGTGTGCTGTAGGTGTGGGTTGCTGACAGAGCCAACCAGCGGATCCAGGTTTTTGACAAAATCACTGGGGAATGGTTGGGCTCTTGGAGTAGCTGCTTCACGGAAGATGGTCCTTACTCCGTCAGGTATGGTGTCTGCACATTTGCATGCAATTACATATGCTGGTTTGAGAGGGAAACGTTTAGACTATCTGAACCTCTTATTGTGCATGAAAAGCTGCCTTGTATGTTGGGTAACTGAGGAAGAGCTTCAATTCCCAGATTAGAACCAGTTTGCATGATATGTGGCACTCATGCAAGTCCTGACAGTGGTCAGGCTGAAGATTTGCCATTATTTAATCCAACATGAATTTCGGAACAAAAATCCAGGCAGCAAAGGAGAGAAGCTGCAACTTGCATTCAGATATTACTCAGATGAAGTTGTCCATCAGGCTCTGATACAGTGGACCATCGTTGCTCAGAAGGTTCCAGCAACAGCTGAAGATATAATTACTAAACCACAGTGGTTCTGATCAATCTAACCTGCCAATTTCAATGAAAGAGTTAGCTGGTCTTCTGTTTTGTGTGGAAGCAAAGCGTGAACTTTTCCACTCAGCTCAAGAGATGTGCAGACAGACTGACCTCTTTTGAAATCTTTATGATCACAAATTCCTTCCTCAAATGGCTTAGTTCAGCACAATCAATGCTAACTCTGAATGTTTTCCTCTTTCCTTATCTCATGCCTAACTTCCCCTTCTCTCCTCCTGTTTTTATACTCCTTTATTCTTTGAGGCAAGAAACAGCCTCCTTCCCTATGGAGCTGAAAATAAGTTTATTCTCATTTGTACCTTTTTGCAGATTTGGGGGGGGGCAGGATGTGTGATATTGGTTTTGCAGAATCAGCAGAGCTTGCATAAATGTCTGTGTCAGCAAGTCTGTAGAAGCGGAAGTCTTCTGTGCATGAAGCAAAAGGCTGTAGCGCCCCGCCATTACCCCCTGTACATTTCTGTCCCATTCAGCACACTTCCTTTTTTTTCCTGATTTCCTGGGGTGCTCTAGAAGCCTTGTGTGTCTCTTTTCCCTTTAAACCAACTGTATTTCCACTTTGTTAGCATCTAACTGAGATCAAGTATGTTCGGGCTTGACTTGGGATCAAGTTCAAGTCATGATCAGCAAGATATCCTCCCCTCTTTATTTTAAATGCAAATTCAAGTACACTGGCTTGCCTTGTCTGAAAGCAGAAGCTGTTCTTGTGTCAAGCCACAGTTCTTAAGCAAAGTGTCCAGGCCTTCATGTATACCAGTCTTTGATACAGTGTGTTCACTAGAGATTCACATCCTTCTAACTTTAAATTGCACATTCTAGAGACCCTTATGTGCATCTACCTTGTGAACACGTAGTGCCATGTATAATGTATATACTATACACTGTATAATTGACTGTTCTTGTTAGTAATGTATTTGCTCCAAAGTGAGGATGATGCATCTAGTGTATCCACCAATATTTTGTGCTTTCATAACTCACTTGTCTTGTGGATATGGAATGCCAAAGTTGTAGACCTGTTGCTTCTTCTGTGATGCTCTTCTTTTCAAAAGGATTATTGGGTGTGAAATGCTAGGAGCTGAATTGTGAAATTAGGCTCTTTGATTGGCGCCTGATGGGTAAATGGTATTTGAACTGGATCTGAGGATCCTGTGAGTGGAGGTCCATTCATGCCTAAGGGGCTCCCAAAACCTGCAAATGTTTTGTGTTCTGTGATTTCCCCCATGCTCCCTGAAAATCTCACTCAGAGAATTTGAGATTCTTCTGCTACAGCATGGGAGCTGACTTGAGGAGCCAGGTAGGGAATCACATCTCCCCTCTTCCATTAGCTGGTGCCTCCACTGGATCAAGGGCCCTCCAGCTAATGGAACGACTTACTCTGTGAAGAAAGGTCTCTTTTAGATCTATTCCATTGGGTATTTTCATCATGTTTGTGTCCATGGTCAAAAAGATTTAACCATAGTTCAGCATAACTGGATCCATCAGAAACCCAGCCCTGTATATGCTGATGCCATAACCCCACTGTAATTGAATAAAGCAGGGACGTAATCATGGTCTTTCCCTTCATTCACTGAGTCCATTCAGTGTGTGTAATAATACATTCTAATTAAGTTGATTTATGGAGGTTCTTGTCTGTGCATTCATTTGACTTATTCTGGTAAGTTTGGCAAACAACTGCTAAACGTTATTACCAAACAGAAAACCCATCACAAACAAAAACAGTAGCTTGGGATGTTGTGAGCCTATGATTTGGGTCCAGAGAACATGTATGGGTCACAGCTGCTACCATTCATTTGAGAGGGATGTCACTTTTCTCTCCAACTCTACCGCTCCAGAGGCTCAGAAAATCTTCCGCATCCCACCAGTAGGAATCAACTGGGGATTTCCAAGAGACCCTATAGAACAGCCTTCCAGATGTAAATGGATGGAAAGTGACTGCCACCATCCTGTGTGACCCTCAGGATATTCTGCTTATACAGTGGAATTTCTGGATCTGAACTGAACTTTTATAATTCATTGTCTTTAAATTGTCCTTTTTTCTTTGTCTTGTAGATTAACTCCGGATGGGAAGTATGTTATCGTGGCACATCTAAATATCGACAGGATATCAATCTTAGCTGCCCCACCAGTTGGACTGATTGGTGATTGTGTTGTAGTAGACACAATTCAGCTAGCTAAAGAAGTCAGGCCCCATCTTCTAGATGTCAACAGGCAAACTGGAGCAATTTATGTGGCAGAAATTGGAGCCCGGCAAGTACAGAGATACGTGCCTCTAAACTAAAATCTTTGCAAGCAGGTTGTGGAATCTTCTTCCCTGTTGGGTTGCCTTCAACTGGATAACATGAGAACCCTTGGATTAACTTGAAGTATGCGTTACCTTCTAAGCCTATCTCAGGGACTTAAGTGTTTTGTTTTGTCTATATATTTTAGATTGTTTACATGTTTCTACCTATAGATGACTCCTTAATGTAGCTCCAAGATTTAATCTGCAAGTAACTTCTTAACAGGATCAGAACTTTCTGTTTATTTGCAGTTGTTGCTTTTTTTTAATGGCCAGCTAGGTATCATTACTAATACATTTATTTGAATGGGCAAAACCAGATTAGTCTTCCTAGTATTAACAGAAGCAAGGGTAACCATGCCACTGTCTTATGATTGTCTCTGGAAACATTATTTTCTATATGAGTGAGTAAAATAACTATGATAAAAACCATGTTCCAGGAAGACTCAGATAGCTTCCAGAAAAAGCAGGACTTTGTTAGTGGTAGTCCCAGTGTAGTAAATAATACTGCTTCTCCCATATATCCTTTAAAAAGAAGGTTACAATCTTCTTTTTCCAATCATTAATCTGTTTCTTTATGGGTTTTGTATGCTAAAGAGATATGCATGGTGGTATAATTTTTAAATATATATGTATATATTATTCAGTAACTCCTTGCCTCCTCATTTGGGGAATGACAGGAAAATTCCAAGTTTGTGCTTACCAGCCCCTACCTGTAAGCTGTAACTGTATGCAACAGGGATGTTGTTTACATTTCCACTTTTGTAAAATCTTAATGTTTTTAGGTTCCATTTTTCTAGATTTTAAAAGTTAATTTGTGAAGCATGAGATGCAAGCTAGTTTGCAAATACAGATAAAGAGGCCCTATTTTGGACATTAATACTACCTGCACAGTTCTGTGTCACAAGAGGATTTCTTTATGTCTTTATGAGACTATGGAACTCTGTTTTTACTGCAACAGGTTATTGCAGCTACATGTCTAGAATTTATCCCCAAAATATGGTACTGGTGACTATGGTCAATATATCTGTAGGTCAGATATGAAAATAAACTGATCAGTTTCACAAGTGTCTGGTTTGAAATTGAAAAGATGCAACCTGCTGTGTGAAAAAAATGCAGTTGTCAGTTTACATCTCTGCCCCCACACAATGAATCAAATGTTGCTGTAAGGGCTGAGACCAAAACTCCCTCTGAGTCAGTTTCCTCTCCTGCTACCATCCTGGGACACAGAGAGGGCTTGGCTTCCAGCTCTGCTCCCGGAACAGGCTTCCATGTACCACAGGCAGTGAATCCTGTCTGCATCCTCTGTGCTGCTATGGAAGCTTGAAGGAAAAGGCATAAGCATCTCCTGAAAGCTTAAGGGCAAATGGCTTGAGCATCTCCTGTCTACAGCATTAGGCAGAGGTCCTTCCAACACTTCACTAGCATATAAAAGTCAAAGTTTGTTTGTTTGTGTCAGGTGAAGACCTCATATGATTGGCTGCCTAAGAAGATTCTATGGAACCCTGAGATTTGCAGTTTAGGGAAGGGCCTTTAGAATTCTCAGCCAGAGAGCTCTTGAATAGGCTAGCTGCCATGGAGATGAGGCCTAGCAGCAAGGAGGAAGGCATGTATTCCCTCAGGAGCCCAACCTCTGTATGGTAATAACTCTGAATACAAATTGGATTGGGGTATATGGGGAAAAGTTATAGGTGCTGGACAAGACAGTTTGGGGCATTAGAGACACGGGATCTCAAATCTTTCTAACAAGTATTACCTATGAGCAAATAAAATCCCAGGCAATGCCAGGTATATACTCTAGTTTCTAATAAGGATACACGTCTGTCACCTCCTGCTTTGTTTGCTCCCTATACCTGGGCAGTCTCTGGGTCTGCCTGTGGACATCCTGCACACTAGGAGAAGGAATTGGCATGGAATGCTGGCCACTGCAGAGGTTTTGGACTCCCACAATCCCCAGCACTGGCCATACTCAGTGGGGCTAATGGAAGTTGTAGACCAAAAAAATGGAACACTGGTGATTTCCCTACCCCAGGCATTAAGGAAAAAAAACAAGATTTAAAATACCATTGAACTATCATTTATTTACACAGATTCTAAAGTACAAACAAAATAGTATATTTTATATTACAAAAATGAATATTAAAATAACAATACAGCACAATACAACAATTATTACCTAGCAATATTAGTAACGTAACTTGGAAGATGTCTGTCATTGATCTTGCATAAGTTGTATTACTCTACTGTGCCACCCCACACACACACACACACACACTTCTCACAGGACAGAATTGTCCTTTCACTGCCCTTCATAGGAATGCTCTATCTAAAAGGCTACATATGCTGAGTAAAATATTGCATTTTTGTAATAATCTCAAAAACATTGAGGTTAATAAAATTTATATAGGTCTGAAAGGTCGTTAATAAAATTCAAGAACACGTGTACACAGATTATATAAAATACTGAAAAATGGCCCATTAGTCCTTTAGGTTTTTAGTTTAAAATACAGCATAATACTGAAATTCAAATAAAATAATTAGCAAACAAAGAAAGTAAGAAGTGCACAGAATATTCATTGCAATTGCTTTATTCCACAGTACTATTTTTCTGAGTGTTTTAAGATGAGGGAGTGATGGATCAATCAATCAACACAAGAGCTGACTAATCTCGGACAAGCAGGACTGAATGACTCAGTTAAACTGACTGCAAACAAGCCAAATCGAATAACTAAGTAAACAGGAATAATAATGTCCTTTTGTTTCCTTTTTTTTTTTTTTTTTGGTCTTGTGCAAAGACAAAATAGTACACATAGAAAGGAGAATGTATGCCTTGCAGCGTACAAAACGCACGCATTTCTCCTTTGCCAGAAAGAGTGGCTATAGAGGAAGTGGCCCATATGCATTTCCATGTTTCCTACTTCACATAAACATTATGAAGCCACTCTGTGAAAGAACAAAAATAGGAAGCTGGAAATGTTTGTCTCTGAATTGCTCCTCTGAGGAATGAATGGGGGAGGGGATGGAAAATAAAATAGGAAAAAAAAATCTGAAGGGAAAGATGTACAAGATTGGAGTGGAAAATGTATGAATGTACATATATGTTTAGAGGTTAGGAATAGGTGGTGTATCTGTCTGAATCTGAAGGAACAATACAGGTGCTGAAAAGGGGAACTGCTTGTCTATGTGGGGGAAGGACGTACATATATTTCCACCTGTGAGTAGAGAGTAGTGAGTATGTTGGTGATACCAAGTATGAAAAGCATAGGCCAAATCACAATTATACATTGCATGCAGAAGTGATCTATAAGGGTAACAACATCCCTTTTTTTGGCATGCTTCACAAGGAGGCATTTAGGACTTATAATCTGAGAGGGAGTAATTTGGAAACCCCCTTGTTTTTTTCCCACTTTGAATTGCCCATCGAAAAGAGGCTTTTCATGCCAAAAATGGGAGATTTGTGCTTGTGCTACACTCATTGGTTTGTAATATGATGTTTGACCTTATGTGCAAGTGAAGGACTGAGCTGGCATTTATAAAGGTGAGGGACAACTGATGGGTTTCTGTGCTTTTTTTTAGATGAAGGCGAACAGACTATGTTATAGCCTCTGCCATTTGCCTGAGTAACAATGCCTTCCACTGTGAACTGCTATCCAGACTGCTCTGTGGCACACGCGACAGACTTGGCTGAACTTTGGAGGCTTTTTTTCTTTTTCTTTTTAATGTGAGGCTACTGTTTTTATATGTGTATGAAGGAAAAGTGTCTGTGCAAAGGTAGGCAGATGTGCTTTCAGGAGTCTCATGTGGAAAGAGAACATTTTCATCTTTCATATTGAGTTCACTAAGTTAAACTCCAAATGGGAGCCAACCCATCAGGTTGGGGGAGCCCCTAAAGGCTAATACTTTTAAGGCCTGAAAATAGGTGCTCTCTCCATACATACACACAAACGGCAGCCACTCTAGCTGTGAGCTTAAGTAGCCAATTGTTTGTGGGAAACCAGCACTTATTCATGTCTGAGTAACAAAACTGTTAAGAAATGCCTTCTTTTTCTCAACTTTGCTGACATGTCAAACAATCCTTTTTAAGGCTACATCCTTGACCTTCAGTATGGTATATATTTTAACCCTTTGAATTGATGGTCTGCTAAAAAACCTGCCATTTTCTTTCTCCTCAGACAGGGGATAGTTCCTGTTGTTCTGTGAGACCAAAATATGCTAAGAATAATATGGTAAGAGCCTAAGCTCCATGTGGCTTTATACCCCTAAGATACAGAAAACCCTGCTTTCACAGTGTCACAAATCCAACTCCCCAAATAATTGACTCTTGTTTGTATTGAACTAGCTCCAGTGAAGAACTAGAGCACCTTTCCAAGAAGGTTTGCGTGCTCTTTTCTTCCTCCCCCCTTCCTAAACTAGTTCATTTTGTTTCAGGTCCTTCTGGCCTCAGTAAGGATACTGTTTTTGTTTCTTGCCAGAGAAACAGGCCAGCCAAGTGCAGATCAGCATCGCGGCAGCAGCTCCTCCTCCAGTACAGTAGTAAGCCCAGCCAATTTCACAGGTGCCTACAGGTGAAGAAAACAACACAGAAAAAACATAATACTATCTGAAAAGGCTTCCTTCCACTATATTTTTGTCAGTGGAAAAAATGCAATCTGTAATAGTTCCCAAATTAAATTCCCTAAATCTATGGGGGAAACATCCCTACATTTATGTGGGAACAACTATTCAGAGGTGCATTTTTGTAATCAGCCATGTTTGTTGTTACTGTCTACAGATGTGACCATTTTGGATCTGCTGTTCATGAATGTTAATACGGGAGATATCATTTTAAATGATGGCCAAAGGGTAACACATGTTAATCTCACTAATTTCAAAAAGGGAGAGTTAGGCAAGCACATAACTTACTTCCCCTTTAAAACCTAAGGGGCATGAATGGTTAAGCCTTGCAAAGTTGGAGTCCATCTGTATCATTTGGTGCCTTTCTGCTTGGGATGTGCAAAAGTGAAACCACTTTCTAGGGCATGAGCTTTCCAAAAGCTGAGAATTCTGCATAAATCCTTTGTTATTTTTGATGGTGTTTTTTTTGTTTTGTTTTTTGTCAGTGCTGTGAATTTTTGGAAGGCCATTCCCCACTGCTTGTTCACTTACCCAGTTCAAACTGGTTGGAAAGGTTACCACAGGTCTGCCGGACTTCTTCACTGTCCCAGCCCAGAGGATAAAGAGCACAGCCAGAACCAATTAACAAACCTGTGGGCAAAAAACATAACATGAATGTAAATTAAGAGAAAACAACAAATCTTCAGTTACATCTGATTGTCCTAGATAAAGTGAAGTGGGCAGTATGATAATGTATCCAGCGGCTGCTGTTACCTTAGCACAGAGGAACAACTTGTGGACCCTTACATGTGCCTTCGCCACAGGTACTTGGACACCTGTTGCAATCACCAAATTTCTCTATTTCTGCTAGTAGTGATCTGGATCAAACTCACTGAAGCCCTCCACTCACTCTCTCAGTATGGAAAGAATTCTGTGTATACAAGTCTCTGAGCAAGCATCACATGTGCCCCTTGCAGCACAACAGGTTACTATGCACCCCTGTTTTAACAGAAAGTGCTGTCACTTGCATGAGTCAAAGGATCTCATTTTTGCTGCTTCATGTAAGACACACCAACCCACCTGATGTTCCTAAGGTTTTGAATGACCTCTAGAACAGAATGAACGGGGACCTGCGGTAGTCTGGGAGAGCACAGTAAAAATTGGGTTACTTAACATTTGTGAGCTAAATCACTTCCCTAGCACAAAGCCATTGTACCTAACTATTAGTCTTTAGAACACAGGTATAAATTATGTGGCTCTTCCAGTGTAGTTGAACTGCAACTCCCAGCATCTTTTGCAACTTGCTCTGTTGGCTAGGACCAATGGGAGCTGCAGCGAAACAACATCTGAAGGGCTGCACAATCCCTACTACTTTAGAATTTAGAATGGTGGGTGTGATAGGCCCTTACTTCTCCCAGACTACTGTGGCAATTCACAGTCTGATAAGGCACCCTGTCTTTACTCCACAGCTCCGCCTCCTCACTTATATACTGTATACAACTCAAGCAGAGTCACTGTTTACAAAGATAAATTGTAACATTTATTAAGATAACAGTAAGAATACAGTAGTGTGTTAGATTTCATATGCAGGTCAAGGTTGATAAATTTCCTAGGTGCACTTTTTAGACAATATAACAGGTAACTCACTACTCAGAAACAGTTCAACTATATCTAAACTTTCATATAAGGCACAAGTATATCACAACACTTCGGCTAAATTCTCACCAAAGTCTTAACCTCCCAATCTAGGTCACACACTCTGATCTGATTCTACTAGGGTTCAGTTACTCTTCTGCCACTCGCTAGGCTTCCACTGAGAATTAAACCTTCCAAACCAGTCACACACTCTGATTGACTTAGGGCTCTATTCCCTAGCTCCTTGCTAGACAACCACACCCCCAGAACTTCATCATAGTGGGCTTTCACATCTATCAGATCTGGTGGATGACAGTCAATTTGTCATAGTGGCTTGTATCTTGATTAGAAGTCCGGATCTCAGGATCTGAATCCCTGCTCCAAAATAGAAACCCCCTGGTTACTTTGGTAAGTCACATTCTCTAAGTTTCAGAGGAAGGCAATGGCAAACCCCCTCTGAATGAATCTTGCCAAGCAAACCCTGTGATAGGTTTGCCTCTTGGTTGCAAGAAGGCAGGCACATAGCACCAACAATCTAGTGGATATCTACATAGTTTTCATTAGCGTTAAGGAAACTGAAGCCAGAGCATTGCAAAGTTACTTTTTTAGATTACAGCTCTCAGAACCACCCCCCTACCATGAACAGAAAACGTTGCATATATTTTAAGCTTTAAAATAATTGTCCCAGTTTGCCTTTTCCTCCTTCATTTCATTTCTACTGTACCTAGCTGGTTATATTTCCCTACTCCACCCATATACGTATATCTGCCAACTTTGGACAACACTTCATACCTCAGAGGATACCCAGTCTTTCCCCATCTCAAATGTGTTGAGATACAACTCTCATTGTCCTCCAGCTAGCATGGAGTCAAACTACAGCTTGAAATATTATTGTACAGTCCTCCCTCCACATTTGCGAGTTTGACTCTTCCAAATTTGATTATTCACAAGGCGCCTTTCCTCCTCCCCACCCACTCCGCTCCTCCAATTCCCCTGTGTCTTGATGGTGGGGAAAAAGAAGGCAAGTGTGTCTTCTTTCTACCCACCATCTAATGAGGGGGAGGAAAATGCATTCGCGTGCTTTCCTTCTGGCCTCCAAAGCTTCCCCATTCTATTCCTTTGCCTCTGCCCCAGAGGAGAATAGGTGGGGGATTGGGGGGTTATTTGCAATTTTTCCACTTTCACAAGGGTTCTGCATCCCACACCCTTGCGAATGTTGAGGGGCCAGTGTAAATGCATTACTGTTAATGTTCGCACATGTTTAGTTTTACAGCAATGAGTAAGCATGAGATCAAAAAGGTAATGAAATTAGCAGCTATAGTGATATTTTAAATAAGTCATGTTTTCTTCTTGCCTTAAACATCATTAAATGTGATGCATTATTTCCACCCTTTGAATTCAACAGATCTGGAAGGCATTGGGATGGAGAAGCTTTCTATACTGTAATACATTTGTTAGGCTTCAAGATAGTGTAAGACTCTTTATTCTTTTTGCCTTAACAGTCTAAAATGGCTACCCTTCCAGAAATAGATGGAAATCATTTCCATAATTAAAATGAACACAGCTCCCATGATACTGCTTAGATCATGAATTTACAATTGAAATAATGACAGACACTATTAAAAAATGTAGCTCAAGTGGTAAGGGACAAAAATCCTTACGATGATTCGATTCGAAAGTAAAGCAAAAAGTAATTTAAGAGTTTCCTAATCTGAAAAAATCAATATTGTGTGAATCAGTTACGAGCTTTAAGAGAGTGGGTGAGACAGTATGAAAATAATCCTGTACATCTGTATGCACAATCAGGAATTATAAATTTTACGGTTCAGTTCAAGTCTTAGTTGCTTATAACCGTAGGTCATCATAATGTATAAAAAAAGAGGTTATACAAATATCAAACAAAAAGTTAAAATATAAAATTTAACATAGAATTTCCAGCACCATTTCTAGTACTTGTAAACTTGCTAGAAAGAATTAAAATGTAAAAAATGAAGCTGTAGGGGCAGTAAAACTGCAGACATTTGGGAATGCCTTATAATAACTTGCGTGGGCTTTAGCCAATGCCATTAAGAAAGTTGCAGCTCTTCTAGTGATACTAGAATCTTTATTAAAAAGCAGATTTTTTTTTTCAGACAGACCAATAGTTTTTAATACATAATAACCCCACAGGGTATTATTCTCTAATTCCCTTCGACAAAGGACAGCTAAACAAACAGTGAGGGAGGTCCTCAACTTCATCCAGACCACAGCAACAGTAGTGCACATGGTAAGCGAGCTTAGCTAATCGGCTGTCCAGAACTGTGGGAGGCATTAGCTGAAACCTAACCAACGTTAGCTCCCTTCTTAAACAAAACTTTCAGTTTTAAACAGGTAGTCCTCTGGAAAGTATTTAATTAAATTATACCATGGGGAGATTTTAACTGAAGTGAGAGATGCAATTCTTCTGAAGTTATCTGCCACAGGGACAAATTAATATTTACAAAAACTGTAGCTGTTAAACATCGCTTTGAGAAACCTTTTAGACTTTAAAATGCTTTTTGATAAAGAGTGGGATCAATGTCATTTAGCAGGAGTGAAGCAATTACTTGTAGAAAATGAAGGTAGACAGAGGAACAACTATTTAGAAAAAGAAATGGCCATTCTCTCCTTTGTTACTGATGTGTTCAGCTGCAACCATGAAGTGATTTGAAAGAACTTCTTTCAGAATCGGAAGAATTCCTTGAAGATTCAAAGAAGGCACTGCTGTCCCCAGTTATATAAAATCCTGAATGAGATAAACACAGAGTGGCAGGAAAAGCCAAATACTGCATTGAAATTAACATTGGCTAAGCAGTCGCAGACAACAAATGGCAATATTTATGGTTTACAGGCATATCAACTCACTTGAGAATTATTACTAACTTCTAATACTCAGCACCTGTGCTGGACTTCATAGAGATGATCTAATACTCATATGGTGATGCTGTGCCTATATTCAGAGATTTTTGGAGCAGAAGATAAGTCCAGTTCATTACCATGGAGCATGCTGCCAGGCAAGCAGATAGAGGATTGCAGCATAATAGATTAATGCTGTGATTCTACGCACAGAGTAAGTCTCGTTGCAATGATGTGATTTACTTTTGAATAAACATGCCTATGAGTGCATTTTGATTTTTTGCTATCTAACAGATCTCGGAACAGGCAAAACATCACGCTATTTCCCCTCTGTTTGTTGATTCCTACAAGGTGCATGATTACAGAATACTAGAAAGAAGGACGGGAATGTCATAAATTACACTGTGGAAAAATCAGTAGTGTTGACCCTCCACATTTGCTGGTGTTGGGGCACAGGACCCCTGCAAAAGTGGAAAAAATGCAAATATCAAAATGTCTGTCTGTGAGAAGGGGGCTGAGGCATGGTGGGGAGACCAGGGTGCAAACCAGGTCAGAGGAAGGACAGGAAAAGGATGTGGGTCAGCCATCACTTCCTCTCTCTTGCCCATCTTCTTTCTTGTGTGTGTGTGTAAGGCACTGGGAGAGGGTTTGTGATGCTGAGAAATCAGGCTGCGATCTGTCCGTAACTGGCCACGCAGTGGATGGTTGTGGGGAGCGAGGAGGACCACAGGCAAGTTTTTAAAGGGCTGCGCTCCCTGACTGGAGCTGCAGAAAGGGAATGTTCCCCTGGAAAAACATTCTTGAGGTGTGTGGAGGGGGAGGGGGAGTTGGAAAAATTTGCAAATAATGAAATCCATGAAAGTTAAACCCAAAAATGTGTAGGGCCCACTGTTTTGGGTGTCATTCAATGTCTGTAATTCACTCACTTTATTAGAGAAAAAGATGGCAAGATTAGGAATATTCTTAATATTTCTCAATGAGGTCTTTCAATATTTTAACAGGAAATACTGAATGTAATTGGGGTGAGTTTTCTTGTTTTGTACTTTAAGTTGACTCCAGCTTACAGCAATCCAATCAAGGGGCTTTCTTATCAATCCTTATTCAGAGGAGGCTTGCCATTGCCTTCCTTCTAGGCTGAGAGAGTGTGTTTTGCCCAAAGACACCCAGTAGGTTTCCGTGGCTGAGTGGGGATCAGAACCATGCTTTCCAGGAATCCCAGGTCAACATTCAAACTGCTACGCCACACTAGCTCCCTGGACTGAACTTACTGTTTTTCAAACAAGCTTGTGGTAAGTAATCTCAACATTTTGCATTTATTTTGTGTAATTGTTAGTTAATTACACAAATATGCCATCTTTTCTCTAAGGAACTCAATGCACCTTTGATTAATACTACCCACACAGCAGCTCCGTGAGATAAATCAGGCTGTGAGGGAGATTGTGACTAGCCTAAGGCCACCTAATGAATTTTTGTGGCTCAGCTGAGACTTTGAACCCAAATCTCCCATTCCATCATTTTAACCACTACACCATACCTGGATATTATTGTGTTACAGGTTACTGTGTTTGAAGATTTAGATATAAAATGGAGGAGGGGGATTTTGTTCAGGAAAGAGTACAAAGTATTTCCTGCCCTACATCTCTTGCACACCATCCAAACAAAATCATTTTTGCTTAAATTTTCTTCTTATCTTGTTTCTCTTGATCCTTACAGGCACACTTTGCCCTAGTTGGACCTTGCAGCCATTTCCCTTCAATGGCCCTTTCCACGCCTTACCTTCTTCCAGCACTGGGGTGCGGAATTGCGCAAGCAGCCTCCAGCGAGAGGCTCTCACGTCCGGGGTCCTTTGGCTCCACGCAAGCTGTGTGCTCACGCAAGAGCCCTGCCTCTTTCTTCTACAGCGCAGCCTGGGAATTTCCCAGGCTGCACAGGGGCAGGAAGCACGACCAGAGCAGCTCTGGAGGCTCCGCACACCAGGCAAGTGTGCATGGGACTGGGGAGCAATGTGCGATCACACACCATTTTCAGCTTCTAGCCGAAAATGAAAAGGTGCGCGATCGGCGCCTGCCGGCCCCTGGAGCATCACATGATTGTGAGTGCATCTTGCAAATCTCTCCTCACAATCACACGACGCTCCAGGCCCTCTTTCGCATGGAAAGTGCTGTGCGAAAAGGGCCTTAGTTATAGGGAACTGCACAGTTCAACATGTTACAACTGACGCATTGTGATTTTTTAAGGAAAGCATTTCATGCTAGTTTGTTCTAATAACAGATCAACTGGGAGTAACATGGTTATAGAGATTTGATCTACATTGCTGATCTCTAATTGTAGCTGTCCTCCAACATCAGTATTCTCTTTTAAGATTGAAAATGTTTTTCCAGTGGAGAGATAACCTTCCACTGTTCTTTCACAAACTATCAGATGAGTTTTCAGAGATGATGCTGAACTTCATTAACCAGATTGGAAATCAGAGATCATTCCTTTGGGCTCAGACTCTTGTGAGAATGGGACCAAGCCAAGTGCAGATGGGACCTAAACCAACAGCAACAACATTAGAATCAATAAGTGGAGGCTGCTTAACTGCTCAGTAAGGCTACCATCAGCTGTCCAGAAACAGGAAGGAAGGCCTGGCTTGAAGTACAACCATGATTCCAAAATCGAGGGCAGGTCTTTGGCACTGTAAAACCTGACAGCAAAGAACTTCTAAAACCATTCAAATGTTACCATTTTGCTTGTGTAAGGAGGTCATTGAATCAGAAGTTTTATACTAGGCCATACTGTTCAGCCATATTGTACTGAAACTGTGCAGTTGGTACTGTGGGTTTTCAAAAGAGGTCAAACAGTGGACTTCACTAACAGAGGATGGAGTGATGGCTGCCAGCTCTTTAAAAGTGGTTGTACGGATTCATGGATGATGGGGCTACTAGTGGCTACTACTAGTCATGAATGGCATGGGTTGCCTCGAGTACCAGTGACAACATGCCTCTTTATGTCAGTTGCTAGGGAAGATATGAGTGAATGCTGTTGCCTTCATGTCCTGCTCGCAGGGCTATGTTGCTATACTTTCCTGATACATATTTTGTATTCTGCTCATACAACTATGACGGGCTTAACAGCGCCATGCCTTGGGAAGAACATGAGAGATGAAGGATGCTTACAGACCTAACAGCAGGATTCCTGACCGTCTCCCTGCACAATGAGGAATAATCTGTTTACCAGACTGGGCTCCCTTGTCAGTGCAATTATTTACAAGCTGCTAGATATTTGCTCCTGAAAGGCTCATAAATCACACTATGACAGAATGGAAAATATGGCTCACATTTTCCAGGGAATTAAAAAACATACAAAACAAAGAGCCTCGAGGGAATTCATAAACTACATTTTGTGCTTTGGAAAAAAATATTGTTGGAGATTTTCCCCTTCCTTTCTTCATAGAGTAAGAGTTTGACTTTATAGATGTCCATTTAGAATTGAATGAGGAAGAGTTGGCCGTATGATGCCTGAGCCGATGCGGGTCTATTTGGAATTGAGTTCCACTGTATTTGAGGATTCTTGCTTTCAAAGAATTAAGGATTTTATTCTTCAATAAAAATGGGCTCCATACTCTCCATTTGTTAGGCAGGAGTGAAAAGAAAAGGAAAATGCTGGTGTTGCGTGTTAGAAGCCAAAGAATTCAGGCAGTTTTAGATGGCTTTTCATGATGGAAACTGTAAATATGGGGAAAACATGTGTCTCCCGCTTCAACTGCAATCCCACAATTTCTCAGCAAGAGATGGCAGCACATGAGGGCTGACCTCTAAAAAATCTGGTGAGCCTAGCAGCCTCCTGCCTGCCGCTCTAAGGCATCTAAGCAAATTTTCAAGATATTTTTATCTATTTCGTAAGTGTGAAGCTCTGTCATCAAATAGCCAGATATTCTGCTTAAAACAGCCCTCTCGTTTTGATGGTTGCAGCCAAAGCCTGTCAAGTAAGTGTCACAGGCCATATGCATTTTCCAGCAGCACAGCAATTGCCAGTTCCAAACATTTTTCTCCCTGTCCAAGGCAACCTGTTCATCTGTGCTGCACTCCCTCATTGATCTTGTTAAGTGCTATTTTTACTTCTGCACGAAAGCTTGTGAAACAGCACTGTTTTTATTAGGCAAATTGCCCAACATCTTATAAAAAATTTAGCTACATCTTAGACAGGAAAGCATCTAGTGCTATTGACACTCAACACTATACACTTGGCAAGAATCCATTGCCTAGGGAGAGAAGTGACCTAGCTATTATCTGATCTGCTGCTCAGATGCAGCTGCATGTATCAGATCATAACTCTTTATTATTGAAACAATTATTTCTGAACAGCAGGGGCTTGAGAAAGCAAGAATTAATTTAGTAATATACATTCATGAATTGTGAAGAACATAAGCAACTCCATTTGAGGGTAAAGGCTGTGCTGGTAATTGCTGAATTGATTTTTTTTTTTAAAGCTCCACTGGCACCAAAGCTGCCACTAAATTGAGCTGTATTTCCTGCAAAATGAATGTTAGGATGCTATAAAGCCCTTTGCTTGTTGGCCATCAAAGTGGTGATTAAAGATTTGGCAAAAACTAATAATTACTTCCCAAGTGAGCATTGTTCATAAAGATGTCTTATAACAAAATATTCACTGCAGACTATTCAACTCACTAAATTCATAATTGAAGTGATATTTAATACCCTGCTTTTCACAAACGGCATCTAAAGTGACTAATTAAAGCAATTCCAATACAGCAGCAAGAAGTACAAAAACTAAAACTAGATTGCTTGATCTGATAATGTAAGAAAACAATCACAGCAAAATGCAAAGTATTTTTTTTAAGTGGGGAAAGGTTTTACTATATTTTAAGCCAGCTTTTTCTAATCTCACACTACAGATGGTTGGACCAGAACCTCCATCATCCCAGATGACATGGCCAGTGATGAATGGAGTAAGAAGTTCAACAATATAGGGTGAGGAGGGGAATGGCTGAGATTGGGAAAGGTTGCCAAATCCTAACAGGACACTTCAGAAATGAATCTCACAAGACTAAGACCATGGAAGGAGGCGGCGGGGAAGAGCCCAGCTTCATGGTATAGCTCATGAACATGGCTGTTGGAAGCATTTTAATATGAGAAGATTCCCAAAGGTCTGAAAAGCCAAAGTCACTTTGGTGATTACGACAGATGAATTGCAGCCCCTTGAAGCCAATGCAGGCACTGCATAACAGGTCTGACTTGTTCTTGCCCGTCCTCTTTCATCAGGACATGGGCCATCGCATTCTGTGCTAGCTGAACTTCAAACCATCCTCAAGGGCAACCTGATGTAGAGGTGACTGCATATATTTATCATGTATAAGCAGAGAGATACAGTTCAGTCATGTCCACCACAAACAGGAAGCATTATTTATTCTGTTCAGTTTTCCTACTCAAGGATAATGAATTTTTACTGGAAAATCCATTTGCCACCTTAACATCCAGTTCATGCAGTAATATCAGTTGTTTGCTTTCAACATGCCACAGGACTTTGGGCATACATGTTGTGCTCACAGCTATAATATATCACAGGCATAATAGTTTTAAAGCATTCCCATGCAAATACTGTGTATTTTATATCCAAGACCAATGTTCCATCAATTTCTTAAGCATGTTCCTCTTCCATGAGGTAAGAGTAATGCTACAACAATAAAGACAATATAATGCAGAAGGACTCAAATGATGAGAAAGCTTATGGAACATCATGAAAAGTTTATCATGAGATTATATAATGCATTTTCATGTACATACAAGTAGAATTAAACTGTTCTGATTTTTGGTGATTATGCAGGACATTTATTGAAACCATGTGGTTCATTTTAATATGGCTGTGATGTCTTCAGACTTCAGCAGCATGGTTAATATTCTTCTAGAAGTAAAATGCCATTGCACAAAAAGTAAAAAACAATTTTAAAATCTATTATTATTGTACCTCAATTTATTTAAATAGTTTGCTGAATCCTATACATCTACAGCAGCCATCTGGAATACTTCTGTCCAAACCACTCCTACATTTCTAAGCTGTTTGCTGGTTCAGCTCAACTTTCCTAACAAGTTTTGGACTGTAAAAGTACATGCCAGCTCTGGGCAAGGTCAGAACTTGGTTGACTTTATTGTAAGCTTGGGTTTCTCGCAGATAATTGACAGGTTTCACTCACGTTTCAGGACATACTTTGGATTTAATAGACAGAAATCACCTGGCATAATAAAGACACTCTTGTCATGACTAGGTGGTCATCTTCTGAACTGCTCATCTTTCAATATCTATTTCCTAGCAAAATGGCAGACCAATTAGGTTGATTTGTGCTCTGTGCTCACGAACCTAATAGGTTTTCAGAGGTCTGTGGGAAATGATTCCAATCGACTGACAGCTATGTGGAAAAGCAGCAGGTTGACTAAGATCACTGACAAGATGGCTGCTTAATTGCTAAAGGTCTTCTTGATTTACAGAAGACCTGAATAGGATATAGCAAAAAGAGAGATGCTCAGAGTAAACAGTAGCTCTGATGTGCTGAAATGGAGCAAATCCTACTTAGATATGCCATCACCACCCCCTTTTAATATGTTGTGGTATTGAGTGTAGTAAATAACTCTTCTGCTGCTGCATCTACAAAGTGCCTGGGAAAAGGAGCTTGCTTATGCCTGAAGAAACGGGACATCTTTTGCTGACTGTAATCCAACTGCCACCCAATTGGTTTTAACTGATTTTGGTTTTACGTTTTTAACCGCTTTTGACATAAACAGGCAATAATTTGGACTTGACTTTACATGTCAGCTGCCATTTTAAATACAGGCCCCAAACTTGAAGCTTCTGAGATCCTCCCTGCAGTTTGGCAGTGCTGCCAAACTGAATTTTTTAACCATAATTTGTACAGTTCTGTGCTTTCATCTCTTTCCATTTTCCTCCTCATAATGGAATGAGATGTGAATGCTAGATAGCACTCATAGAGATGTGAGCCATGGCAAATCTAAGAAGAAGATGGGAATTCACACAAGAGAGAAGGAAGACAGAGCACCATCACTGCACAACAGAAGGTGAAGGTATTAGAATTTTAAAAAAACTGCAAGCAATCCTCAGCAGCTTTGTCCAACTATTTTTCTGTTTAATCTCTGAATGTACACTATCAATGTATTCATGAAAGTTACTTTTTCGACTACAACCCCCAGAAATTGCCAGCCAGCATCACCTTCAGTTCTGCCAGCTGAGACAAGTTGGGAATTTATGGTCTAGAAAAGTAGCTTTTTCAAGCTCTAATTTTAGCCACTGTACAACACTCCTACATTTTCCTGGGATAAAAATGCCACTTGCTTTCCTTTAGTCATATTAACATCCAGTCAGCTATAAACAGGCAAAGATGGAAAAGAATTGCACTGAAGTTTATTGGATTTCACTGAAGATTTTGATGGAACAGTCCATTTTTTTTTTTAGCTTCCAAGACTAACTGAAAGACAAAGTATACCTTTCCCTTGGAAATTCTGACAGGGGCAAGGCATGTGGTGCATTTCAAAGAAATAAAATAATAAAACCATATGTACATTTTTAAAAAAAAATGCAGACAGCTAAATTGTGTGCAATTGAAAAATACATACAAGCACACATAGGCCTGAATTCTGCTTCTAATTGTAACTAGAACAGATCCATTGAATCAATGGGATTTACCTGTGTGCTGCCTTACCATTCAGCAATTGATCGAATGAGTCTTTTCTAGCTGGGGATAACCAACAGGAATCCAGCCTTAGTTAATGGGGGAAAAGTATAGAAATGTGCGTATGGAGGAAAAAGGAAATGTACATTTGTAAAATGTAGAAGATGTGTACATGAGGAAATAGGCATATGAAAATGAATACGAATTTCCAGACAAAAAAGTAAAAAACAACAACTGGTGCCTCTCAAAGCCTGATACGAACAAAGGTGGGGACAAGAATGCAGATTCAGAATTTGGAAAAAAAACAAGAAAATCAGAACAGGTTTTTCACAGCCCTGTAGACAGCTGAGGGCGAGGGTCCAAGCCCTGGTCTCTGATGCCAGGAAAATTCCCCAGCCGTGCAAGAGAAGAATGCATACCAGCCACTTGCCCAGGGCTGATCTGAGCAGTGGGGGAAGGGACGGGCAGCAGGGATGATTCTCATCTCCTGCTATTTTTCTGCAGGGAGAGGAGTCTTTACTGTTGGCAGTTTAGGAATCTCTGCTGTTGGCAGTTTCGCGCAGCAGATGACAGCAGGCAGACATTGGGAGTGCTATTACAGGGAGTGATGTATCATGTACCATTTCCTAGAACATTAAAAAACACTGTTAAATATTTCATAGCCTCCCATATTTCAGAGTGAATCAAACACTTGGAGCCTCCCCCTTCCCTTCCAAACCATCCCTGCCTGAGGGCCTTCCTCTCTGCACGACAGCACATGGTTGAATGCTCACCTTAAGACTATATTCATGTACTCTGTCTCTCCTTTGCTAACTTAAAAGCCAAAAGGATGTTAACTCTACTGGACAAAGGAAAACATAATGGTCATATACAATATGAACCTCACCCATGTGAAATGGCAGAATTTGCAATATGTGCTGCAAGTACCTGCCCTCACAAACAAGGATGATAATGCTGATAATGCTGTTGTTTCCCCAAAATGGGACTCAGGGCAGCTTACAATTTAAAACAAGTACACTATAGCTAAAACACACACAAAAGGTCAATGTTAAACTAGAATTGTACTTTTAGAGATCCTAAGGAAGGGGTTGAAACTGGAAACACCACAAACCCTAGCCTCCTGTAGTATTAAGGTTTTCAAAGGCACCCCTTTGATCTCCCTGAATACAAAACAAGGAGGTGTATGTCTTCCTAGGTGATCATAATAATCCTCCAGTAACACAGTGGGGAACTTGCTATAAACCAATGATGGGGAAACTTTGGTCCTCTTGATATTGCTGAATTTGATCCCGTTCATACCTAACCACTGATGACAGTTGTTGAAACTGACAGGGGTTGAATCCCAATACCATCTGGAATGCCAGAGATTTCACACATCTTTGTTTAAACCAAGAGAACTGTCAACCCAGGGTGACAAGGAAGAAGTACTGTTCTTTTGTTCTGCAAAATAAGTGGCCAGATGCACAGAGATTTAGAAAGAAAGGAAGGTCAGTAATCTCATATTCTTCTCACTCTCTCTTATCCTCCACACTGAGCAGAAGTGACGCTGACTGAATTCAGGAAAAAGCCCCTTTCTGACACGATTCAGAGTCTCACACCTGGCTGATAATTTTTGGATTAGACTCCAGTCATAATGGAATCTGCCCAATCCAAAGGGGATTCATACTGATTTTCTGGCCTGTGCACGACCATGGCAAACCTCACATCTTACTGAGGTCTTCACCTTGTAAATGAGGCCCTCCCCAGTGGAGACAGGCAAGCACACAGCCACCATTTTGTGTAGTTTACCAGACTACAAGCGGGTGGAAAGGATTTGTGCCATGAAGGTTATTTTGTCCTTTAAAGCTTTGGATACACCAGTGAACATGGGAGTAATCTAGGGAAATGGGGCACCATGGGGAGTGTTGTTGTAGCTGAGCTGATGCTTTGCAGCTGGAGCCCAATTACAAACTGTTGGGAGTATTGGAGAGAAAGAAAAAGGATGAACAGCAGCCTTTTGGACTGATGCCTGTGTGTATGTTTCCCCCATGGTTTTTCTACTGTGTTAATTTTTGTGTCAACACATATGCCGCACAGAGATGAGATGTTGGAAAGTCATCAGGCATTCAGTCTTATGATCAAAGGCTAGATTATTCAGGTCTGATTATTTGATGATTTACAAACAAATCAAGAAAAGTGACAAGACTTAGATGAGACAAAGAATAAATAAAGCAACATCTGAAACTGTTCACAATAAACTTCTGGTTGCAAGGAACTAACAGGACAAAGAAAAGCACCAGTAAGAGGGCGATCTTTAAAAAAAGTGATAATAAATGTTTTAAGACAACATTATCTGAGTTGTAGAGAGTAAGAGTGTTTTAAATAATGCATATTTTATGGACTTCTTTCATATCATAATTGCAAAAACTCAGTTGGCATATTTGTATGCATTTTAATGTAGGAAGCACGACACGCTGAATACATTTCAGTCAGGGAGCTCTGGAGAAAAAGTGGTAACTGAACATGATTTCCATTATACACTGAGTAAAACTCCATATTTTACATTCATGTCATCCCATAAGACAAAGAATAGGGACTGTGTGACCCACAAGACTCAATAACCCTATCTAGCATATAATGAGAGGAGATGGGAGTTACAATCTAACAATACCTGTGCAACCACACATTCCCCATCCCTGCCATAAGCGGCCCATGCCAGCCCCAGCAATCTGAACAGGGTTGCTAAAACGGCAAGATCTCCTGTGTCCACAGAGCAGTAGTTTAGTCTTCAAGATTTAGTTTGGGCTTTAAAGGATTTCTTTAAGTTGCCAAACACCATTCCTAATAGGTTCAGCACTTTGGAAAGCTCCTTTAAAGGCAGCCAAAACCTGGAGTGGGTTCACCACAGGAGCCAGCAGCTTCCACTGGGGTGACATGAAAAGGTCTCTGTCCTAACTCAGCAATCTCAATCATGCCCCCCATAATGTATGGTCCATCTGCTGCTGCCCCCTTCAATACAAGACCTGCTCTCTTGTGGGCCCCTCAAAGGCTTCTTCAAGGAGCGAAGGATGATATCTCTATTCCACCCCTGCTTGACTTTGAACTTGAAAACATTTTTTTTCAACTGAAACTCCCAGAATCCCTCACCAGAGAAGGCCATGCTGGCTGAGGAATTCTGGACATTATCATCCAAGGAAGTAATGTTTCTAGGTATACCCTAACTTGCAGGAGTTCCCAGCCTCAGCCAGGGTTGCCAGGAACTCGGTCTAGAACCTTCCGGAAGAAAGCATGTGCTTTGCCACTGAGCTATGGCCCCCTCCTCAGCAACACCTCTTTTTGTTCTGGCACTGACAAAGTCTTCCTTCTGCCTCCTGCTCCCTTCCCTTGTGTATCTTGTCTTTTTAGCCTGGAAGCCTGAGCGTGGGGCCTGGGTCTTATTTTCATTACTGTACAGCGGCCATCAGTGGCACTTTCCACTGAATGCTAATTGTGCGGGGGGGCTTTGAGAATGAAGTCTCCTCTGGAAAAAAAAAAGTGTGCGTGTGTAAAAACAGAATGATCAAGATACATCAATACAGAAGCAAACGCTCCAGCAGAGAACAAACAAAAACCACACATGGAACAGAATAAGGGGCTGTGGGAATTCCATTGCGCTTCATGCACATTAATGAGTCTTGGGGGAAAACTTCTGTTACGGGTGTCTATGCCTGCAGAAGTTGAGTTTGTGACTTGCATTATATACATAAAGATGCTTACAAGTGACTAATAGCCTAAAACATATTGATTTTTAAAGAAAGCTGGAAACTGGACATTTTTATACTCAAAGTCAGGAGACTGTAGTTGACATCATAATAATGGTAGGCATTCTTGCACAGAGAAAAAAAAATTGGACAAAGTATTGGGATGTGTTCAGACTTGGATTTGCTGCTGAAGAACAGTTCTAATAATAGACAGAACTACTACCACTGTACACTTTCCTTACTCTTGCTCTCACTTATCCTACCAGTCCACAAACACATTTGGGCCTCCTTCACAGGCATGCAGATTGAAATAATTAGGATACATAAATCATTAGGATGCATGAAATGATCAGGATACATAAAGTTCCTTCATTAACTAGAGCAGTGGTTCTCAACCTGTGGGTCCCCAGATGTTTCTAGACTTCAGCTCCCAGAAGCCCTGAGCATTGACCATAGTGGCTGGGGCTTCTGGGAGCTGAAGTCCACAAACATCTGGGGACCCACAGGTTGAGAACCATTGAACTAGAGCAAAGGTGAGTACCGTATTTGCCGGCGTATAAGCTGCACTTGCGTATAAGACGCACCCCATTTTCAAGCAGTATTTTTTTGGGGGGGGGACTGAGTCTTAAACGTCAGCAAGTACAGTAACTGTGGCCCTCTAAGATGTTGTTGACCTACAATTCCCATTAGCCCTAGCATAAAGTGTAGCAGGGGACTATGAGAACTGCATTTCATCTGAAGAGCTTCATTTGCTTACCCCTGAACTATAATTTTGCAGCTTGTTTCAGGTGAAGTCCAAGACTGATAAATCGTACTATCTTGCAGGCTTGAGGTAGGAGACAACTTTGGAGAAAGAAGTGTTAGGTCACATTAAGAAAGGAAAGGAGTTGCAAGACTGAAAAAATTTGGAGGGGGGCAACCAGGGCCCCCCACAACAGGTAGGAAGGAACTGAGAGGGCTTGGTTTATATATGGGAACAGAGAGGTGGAGCAGCATTCTAAAGAGTGAGAAAAGGGAAATGAGAAAATTTATTCTGGAATATCACAGCTGTTAAACCTTAAACTGTAAAGTTCTGTCGTTGTGTGTTACCGGCCTTCAAATCAACTCCAATATACAGCAACCCAATCCTGGAGTTTTCGTGGCAAGATTTATTCAGAGGACGTTTGCCATTGCCTTCCTTTGAGCTTTTGAGAGCACGACTTGTAGAAATACATCCAGCTGGTTTCCATGGCTGAAAGAGGATTTGAAACCTACTCTTCCAAAGTATTTGTCCAGCACTTAAACCACTCCTCCATGCTGGCTCTCTGAAAAATTCTACGTAACATCTGGAAAATTCTATACAATATCAATATCCAAAACAGTATAGTGCCTTTCTTGGCCCTCTAAATTCAGCAATGCCACTGCCTGTAAGGAAAATAGTACTTCTATGACTTTCTCTCGCTAGTTTCATGGGAGCACAGACTTTCTCCTGGCTTCAGCCAACAATATTAAAGACTTCTTGGACTGAGGGTGTATCTGCACTACACAGTTAGATCATTTTGATACCACTGTAACTGCCATGGCTCCATGCTATGGAAACCTGGGATTCCTAGTTTGCTGAAGTACTCAGAACTTTCTGTGGGCATGCACTGGAACTCTCTAGCACAGAATTCTAAATATCTCATTAAACTACAAATCCATGGACTCCACAAAAAATATAAATGACAAGGTGGTGTCAAAGTGATATAACTGTATTCCAGAGAACCCAGAGGCAGTGAATTTCCTGTGCCCAAACTATTGAGAGTAGAGTGGCTGCAGCACTGGTAGCCGTGCTAGCAAACTACACATCCTTTGGGGTGGGGGGACATGCTGGCAGTGCCCTACCATGGGGCAAGTATTAAGAATGACAACCCAGCCAAGCAGCTTCTTGAAACATTGCCTTGACAAAATGGAGTTTAAGAACTTGTGCCATCTTGTTTTGTTTCTTTTCACATTGCCTTATTAGAACTGTGAAAGCAGCAACCCCTGGGGTGGATGTCTCATGTAGGAGAGAATTCTACACAGACAGAGCTTTACTTTCACAATCCTCAAGATTTTATCTTGCATGCATATATCCTTTGAATCCTGGCTCTAGTGTGTATATAGTGAAGTATGTTTTCGCCTGTGAAATCTCATTCCACAATAAATATTATACCAGTACTGCAGAAGGATTCCTGTCTCTCCTCCCCTCACATTAAATAACAACAGTATTCTTCCAGATACTGGCAGTTCGGAAGTTACTAATCAGGATTAAGCTAAATCCAGACTAATTTTTTTAAAAAAGAATCCACTGGTTTATATAAAATGGAAGCTTAAAGCGACAATTGTTGCAAAACTATTCAAAGCATGCATTATAACTGAATAGAAGCGTAATGCAAAAGGGGAAAAAAGAAACCTATTCTTCTATTTTAATATAATCATTTTTTTCTTCTATGTAGATGCCAGATTTTTCCATTACAAACATAATTTCTCTTCTATAAAAATCCTTTTCCCTTCTCCAAAGCTTTGCTTTCCCCCTATTTTACTTGCAGGTATCTCAATGTATACTTGCATATCTATACATTTCCTGTTCCAATTCTGTTTTATGGATTTAATTTCCCTCCTCATTTTGGAGCTACAAGCATGACACAGGATTTGAACTCATGACTCCCACTGACAACAGCTTTCTCCCCCAGTGAGCTAAAGATCAGGATCTGAGAACATGAAGGAGAGAGAACGCTTTCTTTCCCCTAACCTGTTCTTGTCCCTTGCACAATGAAGGGGGTTGGGAGTGAGAGGTTAAGCATCATGAACCTGGGTGGCCAACCTCACTCTGCTGCCTATTCATTGAGCTTTTCACTCTGTGGTTGCTAGGGGTGTCGGCCGGGGAGGATGTTGTGACTGGAGGGGATGGTCTCTGTGGGGCTTGCAGTCACAGTCATTGCATTTGTGATCTGTGTAACATTGTTCCTCCACTGATGGTAGAACCTAGGATACTCTCTAATTTGCACAGGTGCAACCTGCCTCTTAGCAGTGGCTTAGCAGTGACCATCTCAATTGGCTATAAAGCAGAGATTGGCCATCTATTTAGTTGTAAATAACATGGTAATTTGGGAGTGGAAGAAGTGTCCAGTTTAACACATAGCACCTTGTAACCAAGGCCATTTCCACACTAGACTGTTATAGCGCTATTATTCCACTTTCAACATCCTACGGAATCCTGGAGTTTGCAGTTTAGGGAGGGGCCCAGTGGCCCCTCCAAAACTGCAAACCCCAGGATTCAATAGGATGTTGTAAGTGGAATAATAGCACTATAACAGTCTAGTGCAGAAATGTCTCAAGTCAAAATATGAAAGGTATATGTCCTGAATTCAAACAGGTTTTACTCCTGAGCAGGGGTGTAGATCTCTCACTATTATTTTTGTCAACCTAATTACACAATCCAGTATCACTGATTGTGGTGAGAATTTCTCAGCACTGCAAAGCACTCAATTTGGTATCTTCTTCTGAATTTTAGTGCCCACTATTCCCCTTTTTAATAGACTGCCCAGAAAAACACAAACTTGTGAAACTGATCCAACATAGTGTTTTTAGGGCACAATGGACTAATGTCCTAAACCAGCTTAACCCTTCTAACATTCTCACGATAACACTTGTATAGCACCTGGTTGTGATTAAATGACAGGTGCAAATATTTTTTCAGCTACTTTCCCATCAATGAAAAGCTTGAAATTAGGAAAAATACAGCCAAAATTAATCTGGAAATGAGACACAACTAATGGTTAAAACTCAGGACATAAGATACCTTTCAGCGAGGACATGGAAATTATCTCATAAGTATCAAGCACAAAGGAAGTGAAACTATGCTCAAAACAGAATACTGGGCCATGGAAATAATTTTGCCTCTCCATCAATGTCAACTTTCTGGAAAATTTGGAGAGGAAATTTTTTTCTGGAAGCTATTCCAAAGCATTTTAAATCCATGGAGATCTAATTAAACAGGTTTATTTAAATTAAATTCAGTAAACAGAACTGAAAATGTATGTCATGTTAGCTTTATCTACTGCATTCTGAAAAGTCTTTTTCCCTGCAGGCAAACACCATTGGAGCTGAAAAAAATATTTGAAAAGGAAAAGTGCAACAAGATGCACTTGGCTTAAACATTACTTTAAATATTACTTGGTTTAAATATTACTTTCAAACAAATCCGAAACTTTGCCAGAACGTTATTTTCATCAGAATGCGTGTAAATATTTCAAGATATGACAATTAATAGCATGTACTTCCCTTGCATTACTGATATTTTAAAAATTATGATTAAGATGCTAGGAGTATTTAGATATCATAATCATTATTGTAAAAAAAAAAAAGCCAGGGTACGAATGTACATTACTTACTCATTCTTATTTGCCTTCTCCTGAAAGTGGGAGTGGCTAAAGAAGCCACAGACCTTCAGTCCCTGCTTTCTTTATTGGCTATCTAAATTAGGAGCTCTGGCTTCTCTTCCACCTGACAAGCCAGAGTCAAGACCCACGATGTGGTTATTGGCTTGTTATTCTATATTGTTAGAATCATCATCACCATCATACCTTTTTCGCAGTCTGGGTCTCAAGACTGTCAACAAAAGTTAGAACTAATAATTTTTTTTTAAAAAATCATCGTGCAAACTTTAAACAATTAAAAACAAACCATTAAAAAAATAGCAAAGATAAACAACAAAGTACATCAAAAGATCTTCCCCTCTGAGCAGCCAGCCCTCAAAGGCCTGCTGAAATGAAAAGATCTTCATCTGCCTACAAAAGGATAGCAAAGAAGAGTCCAGGCTAACCTCTCTAGGACAGGAGTTCCAGAGCCTGGAAGCAACCAACAAAAAGGTCCTCTCCTCTGTTCCCCCCAGGTGTACTTCTGCAGGTGGTAGAAAGGGCCTCCCCAGAAGTTCTGAAAATGGGGATAGGCTCATATAGGGAGATGCAGTCCTTCAGATAACCTAAACGTGAGATATATAGGGTTTTGTGGATCATAACCAGCACTTTAAATTGTGCCCAGAAACAGACCGACAGCCATTTCAACAAGGGAGTTGTGTGGCATATAAGCCAGAGTTTCTCATTCATGTATCATGGTAACAAGCCACAGGCAAAAGATACATAGGAACAAAGGAAGCTGCCTAATAGGGAACTGATCCATTGGTCCATCAAGAACATTAATGTCAACTCTGAAGGCAGAAGATCTTCGGGATTTAAGGGATGATTCTTTCCTAGCCCTATCTGGAGATCCTTGGCAAACCAGACGAGACTTTGAGATCTACTGGAAAGGCCCTTCTGTTCATCTCACCGCCCTCACAGGTACCCCTGGTAGAAACACAGGAGAGAGCTTTCTCTGTGGCTGCCCCCAGGCTCTGGAAATCTCTTCCCAAAGAAGTCAGTCCAGAACCCTCCATATTTTCTTTCTGCACTCAAGTAAAGATATATTTATTCAGACAGGTGTGTGATTAACATGTGATTATATGTTAACGTGATTATATGTGGCCTGTCCGATAGAATGTGCTGGATATTGTGTTGCTGATGAATGTTTGAGTTTTTAACATTATTTTAATTATTGTAAGCTGCTTTGAGTCCCAACCTTGGAAAAAAGTAGGGTATAAATAAAGATGATGATGATGATGACAATAACAACAACAGTTGTTTCACTTGTAACAGAAATAATCTAGCGTTGTACATGAACAAGCTGTTTGCAAGTGATAAAACCAGAGTTTCCCCTGGGATCCTGGTTTATTGTAACCTGTGAATTGGGGCATTGAAAACTGTTCAAGTATATATTTTAGCATGCCTGAAGAGCTGTGCCCATAAAAAAATGTGCTTCCTAAAGATTGCCCCTTGAAAAAAGTTCATCACAACTGCAGTTTTAAATCTGACCATTCCAGTGCTTCAACTTGACTTCTACTTTTGTCAATTTCATTATTTTAACCTTGTGATTTTATCCACCTATGTATTTTTTAAAAAACAGGAAAGTGAAGCAGAAAACATTCCATTCCTCACCACTGTCAGTATTAGGCAGAAATACCAGGATGTGGAAAATTTAGGCTGCAATTCCCAGAATCCCCCAAACACAACCATGGGCCATGCTGGGTGGGGAATTCTAGGATGTGCAGCTTCAGAAAGCAATGTTCCCAAGCTGTGAAAACCATGTAGCTATACCATCACAATTCAAGTTTTATTTACTAGCATTCTGTGGCCTCTTTAATGCCTGCTCAAGTTGGCAAGTTTTCAATCCAAATCGGGTGTGTATGTGTGTGTGTGTGTGTGTTTAAGGATCCTGGAAAAAAATGGAAAACAATACAACCTGTGAGCAAGCCAACCCTTGTTTCCTGACATTTCAGGACCACAGATTCATTTCAATCTCTCATTGCAAGACCACATCATAAAAACAGAGGAGATGTGAGTTTTCATCTACTTTCTGTTTTTCTTTCCTCAGTACCAGCTGCAGAAGTTGGAATTAGAAGCAGTTGTGGAAAAAAAAGAACACAAAGAAGTAGGGAGTGTTGCCACAAAAATGGAAAAGCTAAAATTGAAACCATATGGCCAGAAACAGTGAAACAGAGCAGGATATCCAAAAGATTTAAAACCCAGGCTCACACAGAATCTTTAAGGCAGGAGGAACAACCTGTGCAGTTTTTGCTCACAAAATATGATATCAATAACATACAATCAATAACATTTTTGTAACTAAACACACTTAATGTGGAAACTACTCCTGATGAGCACAATGGCCCTTATTTCCTAGTATGCATGGATTGCATTGTAGCGATTACCTCACTAAAATCAATAGGGCTTACTTCCAAGTAAACATTAAGCCTGGGCAGCTAGTCAAACATACTTTCTTTATATATAACATTCAAAAACATTAGTCACTTCAGAGACCATAGATTCCAACAGATGACAAAACATTTTTTTTAACTGAGGCAACCGAATAAAACTAGAGTATTTTAAAGGAAATATGCACACTCATTTGAAAGTTCAGAAATTCAGACAAGTTGTCTTTCGATTTTATTCTTCTCCACAACTGTCTCCCTCACTGTACTGTTAATGGTGAATTGAGCAGAAAAGTTAATGTAAAAATGTATCTGATCCACCCAAGAAGTTCAGCAAATACAACACATGCACTGTGTCCCTACAGGCAAGAGTCCAGTTCTAAGGTCAAAAGTTTGCAGTTACTCACCACCCAGGAATTGGATTCCTCCAGCCACCCTGCCCACAGTCCTGGAGATAAGCTCAGACACGCAGCATCCCATGAGTGCAGTGAGGGCCACCAGAAGGAGCAGGCCACAGCCCAGCCCTGTCACCACAGTGCAGATCCTCCACTCCACACTTGGAATGGCCTGGAAAGATGCGTAGCGTCCACACTGCTCCACCATCACTGTGATCTGGCGGCTCTCATCTCGGACAGGATAGGAACATCTCCGGAAAGTGCCAAAGGACACTGGTTTCTCCAGCTGAGACCCCAGCAGCCAGTAAGGCATGAAGAACCCCACACAGGAGACTCCAGCACAGACAAAAGAAAAAAATGCCCATATCATTCCTGTGCAAGTAAGGCTTGATGCCATTTTCCCACCCATGGTGACTCACTGTGACAGAATGGAGTCTGGGAAATGATTCTTGGTGTTCAGTGCAGCTTAGGAGGAGAGCTGGGGATAATCCAAAAGCCCTTAGTTCCAGTAACTCCTCAGTCCAACAACACTTTCTGTAAGAACCATCACATTTTATTCTTTTATCATTGAGAGTAAGGTTCCTGTGTAGCCAAGAGTTTGTCTTGATCCTTCCTCCTCAACGACAGCTGAAGTTATGGTAGTGAAAAGCAATAGGGAGAGAGTGGAAAAGAACAAAAAAAAATTCATTAACACAGTGGTTCTCAGACTATTTGATGTGGGGGACTAGTAATTTTCCCTTTTGATGGGGATGGGATTGGCACTGTATTTGTGCCCACTCATTACAACTGTTTCTTGCTTTCCTGAAAACATTCTGTGGACCAGTAGCCAATGGCCTGAGGATCAGCACCAGCCTATGGACCCTCACCTTAGATATCACGACATTAGCACATAAAATCAACTTATTCCTTCAGCAAGTGGGTGTCAGGGAATTTTCTGCATGTAAGTAAGCTGGAGACAGCAAGATAAAACCAAGAGAAGGTTAGGTAAAAGTAAGACTACCAAATCCATCTGTGGATGCTGCACAGTAAGGGGACTGGGAGTCAAGAAATAGGTTGCCCATTCACTTTGCACAATTATAGTGCTATAATCCTGCTTTAATTGCCATCCTATGGCAACATCCTATGGAACACTGGAGTATGTAGTTTAGTGAGAAGCACCAGAGAAGCTCCTTGGCTGAGGGATCTAAATGCCCTTCCTTACAAATGCCAATCCCAGGATTCCACAAAATGCAGCCATGGCAGTTAAAGTGGATTCATAGTGCTATAACAGTATAATGTGAATGGGTCCCAGGTCATGACTGAGTTGCACCCACTGACTCACAGCTACCAACTGACCAATCAAATATTCAAACAAACCAACTGCAAGAACACTCTTCTGTCTTTTTAACTGCCACTTCATGCTTCATCAATGGATAATGCCTGCAGTTCCATGTGGTTGTTGAAGAAAGAGTTACAAAGGCCAGCAGAGAGGGTGGGAAATGTTACATCCATCCCTTCCTCCAGCTGTGAGACAATCTGGGGTGGGGCAGAAGAAGAAAAAATATCCGCTACATTGTACGGGAGCAAATGATAAAACAGCAAAGGGATATGGGATCTTACAGTAGCACCTCTCTTCTGGGTGCCCTCCAGATGTGTTGGACTACAATCCCCACTGTCCACCACCAACACGTCTGAAGGAAGTGGCTATGCTAGCTGCAGATAATGAGAAATGTAGTTCAACACATCCAGAGAGCATGATGTTGCAGGAAAGTGGTCTCAAGAAAATGAGATGCATCATTCAACAAGAATGAGGTCAAAAGAGCCAAGGAGAAGGTGCGAATTTGCTCCCATCTGGAGCTGTAGGATGAGCAGGGAAACAGGAGGGAGACATCGGCAGTCACCTTCAGGGGAGGAAAGAAAATGACCAAGTTAGGCAAGCAGTGTGATTTCCCAGGGAGAACAAACATGACAGGGATTGGTGTGAGAAAGAAGGAATGGGCTTGTTGGAATGTGGCAAGGGCATGAAGAAACTTGGGGGCTGCTGGAAGCGGGAGGAAGCCTCCTCGCCCCTTCCACCTCAGGAAAGCAACCCAGCTCCCCCTCTCCCCGGGACAGAGGCCGAGGGGGCTGAGCGACACAACCCCAGTTTCACAGAAGCGCCCCGCCACCACCAGTGCCGGGCCCCTCTTCCCCCCAGCGCCTGCTCGTTTCAAAGGGGAGGGGAAACCGAGAAGGAGAGAGAAAAGGGCGAGAGAAGAAAAGACCCCGAGGCGGCGGCGCCCCTTGCCAAGTCTTCCACGCTGCTGTCAGTCGAGGTGGCGGCCGCGGAGCGGGGACGAGGGGACCGTCCTCCCGAAGTGGGGCGCCGCCGCTCTTCTCAGACCCGGCGCCTCACAACCACCGGGTACCAGCCTGCCCAGTGGGACTGGCGGAGAAGTTTGGTTCTTTCGCCTCTCCCTCGCCCTGTCTCCCCGAAAGGGAGCGGATGAGGGAAACAAGGGGGAAGGAGATGCGGGGAGCGCGCCTCCCACCCACCCACCCACCCGTCACCCGTCCTCCCTCTGCTTCAGCACCGGGGCAGGCAGAGGCGCGGCCCCTCCGGCTTTTTGCCGAACGAGCGACACCCCCCCGCGCGCGCTCCGCCCGCTTTGCCTTTGCTCGGGGCGTGAGGGGAACATTTGGCAGCCCGAGCCGCCGACAAGAGGCAGGGCGGGAGCTGCTCCCCCAACCACCTCCGCAAACCTCAGGAGGAGCAGCACGCTACTAACCCGGGCACACATGGACGCGGCGAGGCGCGGCCTCTCTCCAGCTGTCGGGCAGGCGAGGCGGCGGCGGCGGCGGCGGCGGCGGCGCACGGCCCGGGGAGGCAGGACCAGCGCCGCCAGCAGCCCCCCGCCCTTGCGCTCCCGCCGCGGCGCTCGGCTCGAACTGGGGGAAGGGCCGGGCAGGCAGGGTCCCAAAATCACCGAGCGGGGAGCTCCGCCCCCTGCCGTCCAGAGAGCGCCAGGGAAGGGGGAGGGGGAAGGGGGGAAGGAGGGAGGGGGGGTTGGCTGGCTCCACAGCCTTCTAAGGCGAGGAAGGGGGAGAGAGGAGGTCGGAGGCGAGCGCTCGCTCCCGCCAGCATCTTTCGGCAAGTGAGGAGGACCGCGCTGGAAACTGGAGGGGGCGGCGGCGGGGGGGTGCCTGGGGCTCGGAAGCCAAAACTCTGCAAACGACCGAGAGAACGGGATGGAAAGGGGCGGCCGGAGGGATCATCGCTTCCCTTTTAGCGCCGCATGGGTCGAGCGGACCCAATTAACAACAAAACGAGTTAGTACAATGAGGACTCAAATCGGAAGAAGACTGCATGAGTCCTGTCTCCGAACAAAAATGTATGTCGTAGTATCTGCAGGTATTCCACTAAAAATAATGCCCGAGTAAAACTAAGGCCATTTCCTCACTGGACTGTTACGGTGCTATTATTCCACTTTAAACATTCAATGGAATCCTGAGGTTTACAGTTCAGGGAGGGGCCTTTGAGTGAACCTAGCCTTGAAACCGTATTGAGTTCACTTTCCTGAAAGTTGTCCTGATCAAGTATTTTAATCCTCGTGTAATCATATTTTTTAGGCATTGGGGGAAATCAAATTTTTTACGCAACATAAAATTTATTTATGCAAGGTCATACTTTTGTTCCAGGCTTCTGAACTGTTAAGCATGCTAAATTAGATCTTCATTCATTTAGAGTGTTGAGGAGAATGTCCATACATGTTCTGGGGTTTTGTTTTGTTTTCTGATTTTATTTTTCTGAGTAAACACACAACAGTGGCAAGACCTGTTTGTGGAAAACCCAGGTGGCCCCTGTCCTTCCAGCACATGGCACCGAGCGTGTAACGTGCCTGATTAGTTTGCCATGTGTCTGTTTGTTAGTCAAAACGATAACTGTTTTGAGCCCTAGGATACCAGAATCCTCCAAAACAAAGGGCTGAGGTCTGGACTTGAACTTGAAACAACTCACAGTGTACTGAATGTGAATGGCTACCTTAATTCAAATGTCACTCTGTATTTTAAAGAGAGATACTTCATGGGATGTTGTATCACATGCAGTATTTCCTCCCCTCCCACTTGAAAATGAGTGCTTGGCATTTGAAGTGGATAGTAAATCACAAAATACAGCCCAATTTTGCCACTCCCTGTCCAGAGAGCCTATTTTAGGCTGAACCAGAAGTGATTTCTTTTTACTTCCTGTTCCAAAAAAAAGGAGGGGGGCTCCCCTGGACATAACAGGGCAGAGAAACCCACCAAATGTGGCAGGTCCCTTCCTAACCCCCGGAACAGGGGTGGCCAACTGTGGTAGGTCCAGGAGCTACTTTACTGCTCCCAGGACCCCTTTGAGTGTGCATGGCTTGCCAAAAAGAGCCCCAAAAAGGAAAAAAAAAACAACATAGAAGTGGTCAGAAGTACACTTCTGGTTTTGAAAAAGTGATAAGTTTTATGTTAAATATGGCAGGGGAAAGCTATGACCTATTTAAAAGGTGACTTTTATCGCTTCTCAGCCTTCTGGCTAAGATCAAGTGTAAATGGTGACTTTGCAGAAAGCTTTCATACAATTCCATTCACTCTTTGGGGAAGGAACTAGGAAAAGGTCATTTTGGGGAGTGTGGGGTGGATGACATCCCCAAGTCTTCACTTTCCCCCCATTTGTTCTAGAATTTGCAAATTAGCTTCTTCCATTAATTTTATTTTGAATTTGGGATACAGGATAGGAGGAGCTGCAGAAACATATTCTACCACCCATGCCTCTCTGGTGGGCTGTGTTTGCAACCCCAAACCTGGGGAAGTTGACCAGCCTTGGACAATACAGTGTACTATTTCCCTTGAATGCAGAGATTAGAAGAGAAGAGGGTGTGCATATGTAAAACATAATTTAATAGTTCAAGCCTTAAAATGAGTATATAAGAAGATTGTAAACTGGGCACCTGAAGCTAAGTTTCTTAGAGATTTGCTGTATCACAATCCACCAGGTGTCAGACCTATCCAAAATTTCAGTTAACATCCTGTTAACCTGTTATGCAGCAATAAGCCCAACTAAATCTATGTCTCTCACTTTTTTTTAATTGTTGCAGAGGCTGGAAGCTGGTGGTGGTGTGTGTAGAAAATGAGGATGGCAGTGGAGAAGCTTCCAGTTCTGTTCCTATCGCTGGTTGTATATAACATCATCCTCTGGGACTTCCAGAGGATCCCCAAGAGGCCCTGAAGGATGCTGGTCACTGTACATCCAGCTGCAAGAATGTGGCTGAATGCCTCACTGCTAACTCAAACTGTCCACTGGCTAATAAATGGTTGTGTTGAGTAGGGAGAAGGGAAAATAGAGCCAGTGTGGTCTAGTAGTTAGAGAGTGTTGGAGTGCTGGAGATCAGGATTTGATTCCTTGCTCAGCCATAGAAAGCCTTAGGCACGTAACACATTCTCAGCCTCCAGAAAACCCTGCAATAGGTTTGCCTAAGGGTTTCCATAAGTTGGAAATGACTTGAAGGCATACAACAACAACAACAACAACAACAGTGAGGGGAAAATGTGTCATAGTTCTACCTGAGATACCTCTCCTAGTGCAGGCTCTCGCCCTTCACTATGCAGGAAAGGACCATTTCCTCCCATATGAGCCGGCAGGAGTGTTAAGATGTGCACCTTGACAGGCACGATGGGTGGGAATGTGGGAGAAGGCCTTTTCTGTGGCTTCTCCCACACTTAGGAACTCCCTCCCTAGGAAAGATAGGATAACTCCTTTTGGCAAAAGGTTAAGACCTTTCTTTTCCAGCAAGCTTTTGGAAACTGATTTTAACAAAAATAGCTTTTATGGTGCTATACTGTTTTTAATTTATTTTAAAGTAGGATTTTAATTTGTTTTAATTCTGTTGTTATTTAGCACTGTTTTAATCTTGATTTTGTATGTTTTTAACTATATGTGTTTTATTGTATTCTCTCTTTTTTTCCTAAGCCGCCTTGAGTCCCAGCCTAAGAGAAAAGTGGGATATAAATGAAGAGATGGATGGATGGGTAAAAAAAATTAAACCAAGAGTATATAACCCCTTGGGTCAGATGTGCCTGTCTCTCCCATCTGTGCAGTACCCTAAATGGTTCTAAAAATCTGCCACTTAAGTTAGTACTTTTATTTTTCCTCTGTGATGGGTCATCTCTTACTTGGAATAGAGACGGGGCAGGAAATGTGAGATGACAAATGTTGCAAGGGTACGACTGCAGGAGGACTGGAAGGCAGCTGCAAAGAAGGTGTCATTTCAGGGGGCTATCTTGTTCTCTCTGCTTCTGTCATTACTCTTTAAGTGTGGATTTGTAAGTGGCAGCAGTAGAAAGGAGTTCTTCAGATTCTAGGAATCCAGAGCAACTAGATAGGCCCTTTTTAGGAAAGGCAGTTTGGGTGTGTTGGTGGGTTTCCCATAGGAAACTGATTGCCTGCTATCTCTACAGGATTTGGGACAAGACAGGCCTTCAGTCTGATCCTGCAGCATGCTTCTTATGTCATTATGTGAGGAGGAAGGGGGACTATACTTGCTAAGGTGTTACTTTGCCTCTGTACACTGATTCTTTCTGCACAGTAACAGGATACACAGAGCTGTGTCTATAAAGAACTCCAACCATCTAGACAGAGAGGTCACACTTCAGGGTGTGTAGTGATCCCAGAAACAGTGGAATCAGGTTTATGAGTAAAGTAAATGATTCTACCTTATCTTCCAACTATCAAGGTTTGACAGGGACAATTCCAGTTAAACCTCTGTTGTCCCACTTTTTCAGCTGCTTTTAAAATGTCTCAGATTCTCTCTCTTCCTTCCAATTCCACCCCCCCCCCTTATCTTCAGTTGCAACAAACTGAGCTCAGACTGCAAAGGCAGTTTGCAATGAATGCAAAATTCAGCAGAAGGGAGAGGAAGGGAAGAATCTTGCCCTTCTGAATTGGCTCTGTCAAAAGCACACTATTTCAGCTTGTCCCATCTTGTCTGTTCTTCCTCATTAATGTTTTTTGCCATCTTAGTCACCTTTGATGTGGTTTGGCCACGCATGCCCTGGTTTTCATCTGTGAAATATTTGTGGTCATGTTCTACTTACTGACTATATTATCACGAGAGTGAGAAGGATTTCTTTTTGGGAGAAATACACATGGTTCTTTCCACCCAGCTGAATCCTAGACTTAGAGGTCTGGCCCCATCTTCAATCAGCCACCTTAATACCCATAAGATCCTTGTCTTCAGGAGGGTTCAGGCTGTCAGTTCCTAGCAGGCCCTGTCCAATTAATTTTATTGCCTGAAGTAGAATATAACTCACCAGGGCATTACCTTTCCCAATTGGTAGGACTGCATGTTCCTGTGCTGCTGGTAGGTTCTCTCATATCAAGTAGGATTTTGCTGAGGAACCAGACTAAATGTGCCAAACAGCTACTAGGCACCACCACCAATGGGAAGGATCTCTCAGAAACAGTGGCAGTGGCACCACAGCTAACACTTGCTAGTACTGTTCAAAAGGAGGCATGCTAAACCCCTTTTGAATGTCTTTAATTATGAAAGCTCTATGACAATCCAAACTGAAACAAGAGATAGTGCCAGAAGATGAAACTCCCAGGTCAGAAGACACACAACATGCTACTGGGGTACAGCAGAAGACAACTATGAATAGCACTGTGGCTAATGACACAACTGGACTCAAGCCAAAAGGATGTTCAGCTAACGACGTGCTCAGAGGTGAAAAGAAAGCCCCAAGCTGCGCAACATGTACTATAGGAACATTGAATGTGAGAAGCATTAATCAAGGGAAGCTAGACACAGTAAAACAGAAATTGGAATATATAAATATTGCAATACTTGGCAGGAGCAAGCTGAAGTGGATAGGTATGAGGCATTTGGAATCAGATAATTACACAGTGATTTACTCCGGAAATGAGAATCTAAGAAGAAATGGGGTGGCATCAATAGTGAAAAATTTCCTGCAATAGTGTTGCAAAAGCAATCAAAAGATATCAAGCAAAGTCTGATCAAATCATACCAATAAGACTTCATTGAAAACCCATCAATATAACCATAATCCAAGTTTATGCTTCACCTACAGAGGCAGCAGAAGAAGAAACTGAAAAATTCTGTGCTGCAGTCCAGGAAAAAATTGATCACACACCAAAACAGGGCTTGATTTTAATCATATTTTATTGGAGTGCAAAAGGATTAAACAGAGCAGAATCAAAGATTGTAGAGGAAACTCTTCAAGGAGTTAAGGATAAATGAGAAGCAAAATTAAAAGGTGACAGAAATAAAACCGGAACCCTGAATGAAATTGTTCAACTCTTGTGCAGGAACAAAGAGAATTGCTATATTTTTCAGTGCAGAGAAACAGAAGGTAGCAACAACAATAGCAAAAAGGAGAACAAAATACCTCTTCCACAAGATCCAAGAAATCAGAGGGAAAATTAAACCAAGAGTGGAGATGCTGCACGACCAGCAAGGGAACACAATCCATAACCCAGTAGAAATAAAAAAGTGGTTGAAACATTATACTAAAGAAATGTATAAAAGAGATGAAAGGATGACCAATTAATTAAAGGAAGAACCTTTTGAACATGAACCTCCAATTTTAGAAAGTGAAGTAGAAGTTGCACTCAGGACACTTGGGAGAAATAAATCACGAGAAACAGATGGAATATCAATAGAACTGTTTCAAGATCACCTTAAATTGAAGTCGACCTGATAGCAGTTAACAGGAACATAAATGGTGTCACCTCCGGTTCAGCAACTACCCCCCATTCAACTCCCATTTGCTCATTATTATAGTACCCAAAGCTAAATAAGTTATTGTGACAGCTGAAAAAACAACCCTGACAATTACCTCTATTGCCAATCCAAGAATTAAAAATACAATAATTATTAATTAATAACTAATTTTCTGCCTTGTCATGACATCCCCAAATCTGCTGCTTAACAGAGCTCAGCAGTTTAATTCTGGAGCAGGGAGCGGGAAGGAGGGCATTTCCACTCCAAATTAGTACCCCCTCATTAAATTTTCTTTGAGTTCTCTATATAGTAGGATTGGCTCTAGCTCCTAGCCTTTTACCAATCAGATGACATTGTCCAGATGTTTCAATTTTTCCTTCTTAAGAGATCTTTGCTAGAGAAGGAAGATGCAGAAAAAACTCTCAGTGGATAAGATGTGAGAACTGCCTGTAAAATTCCACTAATGAGGCAGGTTGGCTGCATAATAAAAGCCTTGTTTGATCGAGCTCCGTCTGTCTGTTTCTCTGTTCCCTTGGCTCCTCAACTTTTCCCTTTCTCTTAATAAGTCAGGAGAGTAATTTTTTGCAAACCACATCCCCAATATAAACTGCAGAATCTGATCACATAATTTTAGATCAAGTTTCTAGATGCCATCATTGCTGGAGGAAAAAATAATAATACAAAAAAGAAAGTACTTTGCCAAGTGTGTTATTTGCTTCCAAGCAGATCTCTTTAGCCTGGCTGAAGCATTGTTTTTCTGCAATTAGATGTTGAGCTGACTGCCAAAGAGGGTTTGCCAGGATCATTAAAACTGATGAGACTGATGACAGTTCTATACACACAGGAGCTCCCAAGAACGCCCTTGAGCCTGTGTGTGAAAGCAGCATTGTTGGAGGCTGAGCAGACAATTACACAGATTATGTTAGTTGTTTATGCAAACACTTTTCTGAAGTAGAGTAGACTATAACCCATGGTATAAGATTGATAAGCTGAAAGACATGTTGAAAAAGCAGTCTGATCAGAGAATCATATTCTGGCAGTCAAACTGTAGAAGTAGCCTTGTGTATTCTGATGAAGGGCCTGTTGGACAGGCTGGCGAAACGGCATTTCAATTTGCCTTTTCGGAAGAGATATGACTTTCATTTTCCTTTGCTACACTGTGATACTTACAAAGAGTCTCTGAAACTGCCATGCTCAGCATCCATTAGCATACTTATGCTGGAAAGCTTTGAACTGCCAGATACAGTGAGGATGCAATTTCTATGCACACTAACTGGCAAAGCCTCATAAACACTTCTAACAGGACAAAACAACCTATCCTGGTTCATAGCTCAGGATTTGTACAACACAGTGACTCGTAGTAGAAAATACTGTAACAACAGTAAGAAAAACATGCAGACAACCAGTTTTATGGACATAAGAAAACAATGATGCAGACAACAAATTATTTGTGTTAGGCCACTATCTATGAACAGTCATAAGGAGGTATGGGTCAACTTCAATCTCAGACAGGTGTCAGTTTCATAAGCTTTTGTCAATAATACTTGCTATTCATTCTTTAAGATGAAAAATTATCTTAATATGGTGTGGTATGTTTGGTAAAAGCATCACTAGAAAATATCTATCTGAGCCTAACGTTGCCTTCTTAGTCTTTCATACATATATGACAGCCATACCTGTAGCCATTTACTATAGAATGGACAATGATTACAAAGTTGTAAAATGGTTTTGGATTGTTAGGGTGTAATCTCAGTTTTACCCTAGCAGATAAATATATAGAAGAAAATTTCCTGACAGACGGGATGGAAGATAAGGTTATTATACCTGATTCTTGGTCTCTATTGAACTCATATGGTTAAATCTAACTGCTAATCCCAGGTGGAATAGATTCATTGAGTCAACTGAATTTGTTAAATCAACTTCTTGTAAGTCCTATTTATTCAGTGGGTCTACTCTAATTGGGGACTAAGCATTGGATTGAGTCCAATGGGACTGTCTTCTGAGTGAACATGCAAAAGTACAATATCTATTAGGGTTTGCTTCTATGATATCCCCCAGCGGCAGCAAAATTCATGGATGGTCAAGTCCCATTATGTACAATGCTGTAGTAAAATGGCGTCCCTTGTATAAAATGGCAAAATCAAAGTTTGCTTTTTGGATTTTTTTTTTAAAAATTTCAAGCCATGGTTGGTTGAATCTATGGACATAGAATTTGCAGATATGGAAGGTCAACTGTATGCTGCTAGGAGACTGAATCCTTATAGAAAAGATTTGTTTTCTGGACCTTACAAATTTACAAATATACAGAAATATATTGAATTTACAAATATACAGCATATTATGGGTCTTGAGCAAAAATGAAATTACAACCCAGTAGTTTTGATGTAGAATTTAAGTGGACTTGAGTATTCTCCATATGTTTCCCTTTCTAAAAATCAAGTCTCTGGATTATGTGCAATTTAAAAAAAATGCATATCCTAGGTATGCATAGTGTGTGTGTGTGTACTAAAACCATTCAATTGTATAGTTTTCACTCACAAATTTAGGATTAGGAAACAGGGCTTCTAGTAGGCTTAAGCCTTATTATCATCATTGTTAGGCCTTAATGGGTCTCAAAACTACTAATTTTGATTAACTCGTACAATGGAATAAATTTAAAATCTTTTGGAATAAGCTCACCCAGTTTACAGCACAAAACTGAAGATCATCATCACATAGTAAAATGGCTCACATAAACTGGCTCCAGAGAGATACCAGTCTGTAGACCTACTAGCCATTTTGAATGGTGAAGTAATTTCAAAGAAGGTTAAAAATAGTACAAGTAAGAGCTGCCATCACTCTGTCAAAATTGTACTGATCTTCCCAGAACACAACCCTTTTAACCGCATGGCAGAATTGGAGGATGCAAAGCCAGAATCAATTCCAGTTCTCCCTGGAGAACTCAAAAAGGTTTGGTAGTGCAGTTTTAGCAACACTGACAGCAGATGGGGACTACAAAAACTCACTTACAGCACATACAGGTCACAGGTCTGCCTCTCTGCTCCAGTACGTTTTTTAGGCTAAGTGACCGTAACAAATGCAGTCTTCACATGCCTCCTTTTCTCTTTTCCCCTTTTGCCTAATATTTACCCTGATTAAGAGTTCTGTAGAAATCAAAAGCTTACTTACTGTTTTGTAACATTTTGATTGATTCTATTTAAGGTTGACCCACAATAGCTTGCTGCCCTTTGTGACAGAGCAGCAAATGCTAGCAACCCCCCCCCCCCGCTTCAAGTACGTAGCCCTCTGCATCAACCAAGTTCGGCTGGCATCCTGCTGATTAGTCCTGACTAAAGTGGACACATATAAACAATTGCTGAATGATGAATCAACATGTAGCTGAATCTAATGGATTCAATAGCTCTACTCTAGTGAGGACTAAAGTAGGATTTAGGACCTTAGTCTGGCACTTCTGCATCCATTGTTTATGCAGTAAACAGAATAAACAAACCCAATAATAATCATTTACTTCATATTTCACATGGACCAACAAGCCACTGGAACTCTGCCTTATCTAACTTGCTACCCCTAAACTAGACTGCTGCCCTCAGGAATGCTTCCCTTGAGGCATTGCTCCAGCACTAGTGATGAAGGAAAATTTAGCTTGTAAGGCCAATTCACTTCTCTACATAGGAAGAGGAAGCAAAATGTCTTCAGCCAGCCCTAATAGTTGCCTTGCTTTTTTGCCACACATTAATACATTCTTGCTGTTAGTGGAAGAGTGGGTATTTGTGGACTTAAGAGATATTTGTTGAACTACAAGTCTCAGCAGCCCCTAGCCAGCGCAACCAATACTGAGGAATGTTGGGAGTTTCAGTTCAATGACATCTTGAGGGCTGCACGAGTCCCACCTCTGTTCTAGTGCATGTGTTGTATGTGTACTTTTATAACGCACATCTGAATGGTGGGCACCAACATGGAGGAGGTTATGGTTGCTCATTGAGAGTATATTGCATGCGTATAAAACATGAATACTTGGAACTGGAAAAACAAATGTGTGCACACAATGTCCTAACGTGGATCTGTGGTCTTTCATCTTGACAGATAATGGAACTAACTGACACATTTTGCATTATAGTGGACATGCAGTTTTGGGCCAGTCTAGATGACCTCAGGATATCAGGGAAAAGCAGTTAATTTTCTCTGCAGTTTAAGTCTCTCTGTGTTTGAAAGGAATACAATGGTACTCTGTAAGATAGAGTGTTAGAGAGGATGGAAAGTGCCTCGCTATGCTTTGCAACACTTGTAAGATTACACAGGAGAATGGTGAGAACTATTGTTTGTGTCAATTTCCTTTCTTGGACATGTGATGTCTTGTACTAAAAATTTCTGCGGATGTAAAGGGGCAGGGCTCAGACTTTGGAGAATGATCTCACTGAGACATTGTGCACAATAAACTTTTACTTTTTTTCCTAACCGAAAAGGTCTGATCTTTGACTACCCACTTTAGCATGTTGCTTTCTATGGGTCTACATGGTGCATGCTTCCTCTAATAACTCTAAAGCCATCCTGCGTCTTTCTCTTTCTGAGTCACATAATTGCTTGCTCTCCCACACAGTCCACCTTTCAGTAAGAGCAATATCTGGAACACCACTGCAGCACATCTAATTTCCTAACAGGTGAGGAGGCGTGTTTATCAGAATGGAACTCCTTACTTTGATGGTGCACATTTTGCTCTGGCAATGTCTAATTCTAGTCCTACAGATAAAGGTCAGAGTTCTGCTACCATAGACAGATTGACTCTCTCAGATCCCCATCCTATTGGTATTTTAATTCCTCAAGTTTCTGCTTAGGCTCAGAATGCAGATTATATACTTTGTGTAGGGGCCCAGGAATTGACTGAAGTACCATGTGCATTCCTGTTGCTGTATAAATGATTACAATATAATCAGATCCTTACCAAAGAGCTGGGATGAAATTGGAAATCATAGGGAAAATTACTTGCAAGTATAGGTGGAATCTCTTTGACAGTGCAGTGAAGTCTGGTCCAAATAGAGACACAATACTTGCCTTGTCTGGAAGTATTAGTGTGGTAAACTGCAGCCAAGGAATTTATCAGGAATTCTGGAATTTGAATTAGTGTCTATGGTATTAATTTGGAGACTTTAGACCAGTTTATTGCTCAACCCACCCTGTGCAAAATAGGGGTAATAAGAGTGATCCACTTTACAGTGGCTGTAAAGATTACAAGACAAAGCATTTCAGGGTTTTATTTTTCTAAACAAAGATAAGTAAACTTTCAGATTTTTGAACTTCAGAATTTTATGAAGTCCATAATCCTTTACTATTTACCATGCTGGCTGCAACCTCTGGGAGTAAAAATCCAAAACATTTGGTGGGCCAAACCTTCAATTTTTCTAAAGTTGCTATTTATATAAATTATTTCTGTTGCTGTTCTTGCCATTTTACAAGACAGTTAATTTCTTGTTGCATTAAAAAGAAGTCTTGCCGCCTTTTAAAAACCAGCAACTTGATTGCCACATACGCTTTTTTGGTGACTGAGCCGATCAAGCCATTTTTATCAACAGTCCAAATGCAAGGTATCAGAAAAGAAAATCTATTACATTGGAAAAGAGCAAAGGTCAATTTTTCAGGAACATCCGAGATTAGTGCAATTCACTAACTGGTGCAGCTGGAATACACGATGGCAAGATTCTTCACTTAATTGTTACTACAGATTATTCTTGGGGACAGGATGAAGAACGGCCCTTCGGGCATTGTTGAGGCGCGACCCCCAAGCATCCTTGGCCATTTCTGCACTAGCCTGTTGTATTTCCACCGTCAGCATCCTGTGGAGCCCCGGGGTTTGCTGTTTAGGGAGGAGCGTTTAGAATTCCCAGCCAGAGAGCTCTTTGGCCTCAGGAAGCTACAAACCCCCGGATTCCACAGGGTATTGAAAGTAGAGTGACAGCGCCATTACAGTCCAGCGCGGAAACGGCCCCTCTTTCTCCTTGGGTGAGCTGGCTGGACCTTTCAGGACGCGGCTCAGTTGCATCCTGGAGGCCGAACTACTGCTTTTCCCCGCGGTTCATGAAAGGACGAACCCTGCCTCCACTCCCTCGCTCCCAACCGCACGCCCGCTAAGGCTAAGAACAGCTTGACCGCGTGGGTTTCCAGCCGCGACAGAGAGTGGGCCGGCGGGCGCGCCCACCCTTCTCCGGCAACAGGGCGGGGAGTGGGTGTCGCATTGTTCCAGGTCCGGCTCGTGGCTCCGCCTGCGCCACGGAGGGGGAGAAAATGGCGGCGGCCTCGGAAGAGCGGCAGCGCCCGCTGCAGCCCTTTGCGGCCGGGCCTCCGGGGTCCGCGGGCGGCCCCTCGCCCTCCTCGCAGGGCCTGAGCGGGGCCCCGGGCCCAACCCGCTCTCGCGTAAGCTCCGCAAAGTGCTGGAGACGCGGCTGGAGGCGGACAAGGTGAGCCAGGCAGGCAGGCAGGCGGGCAGAGTGGCTCCCCTTCCCCCTTCCCTAGGTGTTTTGAGGGAGTTTTTCCTCTTCGGATTAGAAGAATCGGGGGATAGGATGGAGTCATTCGCTTCTTGTAATGCAGCCCGCTGCCTCCTTTGCTTGCCTCGGAAAGCACTGACGTGACCCTGCAAACGAGGAAGTGAGAGAGGTAACCAGCGGTATTATATGGGGCTGTGCTCTCAGTCAGGAACATCCCTAGTCCTCGGATGCCTTTGGCTTGTAAACTAGGGCTGTTTCCGCACTACGCTGTTATAGTGCTATTATTCCGCTCTCAACATCCTGTGGAATCCTGGGGTTTGCAGTTTAAGGAGGGGCCAGAGAGCTCTTTGGCCTCAGTAAGCTACAGGCCCCAGAATTCCAGAGGATGTTGAAAGTGGAGTAATAGCACTATAACAGTGTAGTGCGGAAATGGCCTAGGGTGGCTGCGTTGAAAAGAAGGCGGCGGGGGGTCCTGTGAATTCCAGTAGGTGTTTGCTTGTTCCGCAAGCTAGGCTGGCTGAAAAGTCCCGTTTCCATATTGCTGTCGAAGGTACAGAAACGTATTGTCTTCCGTATCGTGTGCCTATCCTACTTGAAACAGAACTGTTTTCTGAGAATATGTGTTACAAAACATTTACGTTTAATGGTGGATCTGATGATATTTGTGAATAAAAGATCCACAACTACTTGGAGCAACACAGTAACATTCACTGTAGGGCAGTGGTTCTCAACCTGTGGGTCCCCAGATGTTTGTGGACTTCGGCTCCCAGAAGCCCCAGCTACTATGATCAATGCTCAGGGCTTCTGGGAGCTGAAGTCCAAAAACATCTGGGGACCCACAGGTTGAGAACCACTGCTGTAGGGTGTGATGCACTTTATTAACAACAAAATAAAGGCATCCTAAAAATTTCTCTCTAAATCAGGACATTGATTTCAGGGACTAAAAAACTGCATGTTTGCTAAATTAAGAGTGGTTGAACATATGCTTCTTAATCTGTCCTGGATTTGTTTGAAACCAGCTTTGGCTATGCTTAACATTTGATTTCTGCACACCCAGTGATAGGCATCTCACTGTTTATACTGGCTGCATTTAAAAGAATTACTCTGGAGTGATCTCCAGCTGTGGTGTTATGTCCCACAGCCATACTCTCACTTGATGTTGCATCTGTATTTAAACCTTTGTAGAGTTAGTGTGAAATTTGTTTGTTATTGGGCCAGTAGTATTGTTGGCCCTCAGTATCTGCTAAGGTTTGGTTCCAAGAGCCCTCGTGGATACCAAAATTCATAGATGCTCAAGTCCCATTATGTACAGTGGTGTAGTAAAATGACAACTCTTATATAAAATAGCAAAATCAAAGTTTGCTTTTTGGAATTTGTTTCAGGGGGGATAGTTTCAAGCTGTGGTTAATTGAATCCATGGGCACAGAGTCTGAGGCTATGGAGGGCCAACTGTACATTTGTTTTTTCCTGGGCTATTTTGAAGTAAAAACAAGGTTACTGAAAGTAATTAATGATTTGATAAACTTAACAAAAGGATAGTGAGACTGTTGACTGTGTGTCTAACAGTTATTTTTTAAAACATCTGATGTATGCCTCACATCTAAATTTTATGCTGCAGAAACACTGAAATGCTGGCTTCATGATCTTTACAATGTAGTTGATACACAATAGTATGAGCAGTAATTTGAGATCTGTGTGTATCTTCTGGCACTACTTTCATTGAAACTTTTTTTCAGATACATAAAGTAGCTCAACATTCATCATCAAATTACAGTATCTTTGATACTGAGTGTACTGGGCTGGTTATAGATTTAGTTTTTCATGATACTACTCAGGTGATTCCTAGGCACAGATCTTCTTATGGATCCTTGTGGTTTTTATGTAGATGATTCAGCTGCACCATCAGGTCACTGTTTCTGTATAAATGAATTGTCCCATAACAATCCCTAATATGCTAGTTTGTGCTACAAAGACAGGGGTCTGCAGTATGGGTCATTATGAATTACCATGTTTTGATATGGTGCTCCTGTAGACAGGGCAAATGTGTCAGTAGATTGCAGTAGTTTTCTGGGGTTTTTTTTAAACTATCCAGATGACATCCCAGACTTTTTTGACAATTCCCAGCACCAACTGCAACATTTTATTCTCTGTCTTTTTAATTCTGAGACAGATCAGAATAATAATAAAAACAAATTTTTTTTGGGAGTGCTGACCTCCCAAAGAATAAAAGGAATGGATGCAGAGGCAACAACTGGCAAAATCCAAGGAGCTATGTTGTGAGAAGCTGAGATTCTTTAGACCAGTCTAGAAGAGTCCACAGAGTGAAAAGTTTCAGGGTAATGTGGAAGCACAAAAAGGATACATCTGAAGCACGGGTGCTTAAAAAACCTTCATAGTGCAAATGGATGCATTGTGATTGCTGTTCACAGGCTCCAGAACCCTTCTGCTCACCTGTTGTGTTCACGTCCATAGACTTGCACTGTGAAAGTTAGAGATACAGCACATAGTGGTGCATAGATGGTGCAGAAATGTAGGCTTGAAGCACAAACACATCATTTTTACAAGCAAATCACCGAAGTCTATCATCTAATCCTAGCTCAAATCTCTGTGCACAGAGCGCTGTAAAAATGATAGTCAATCCACAGTATGATAAATTGGTTTTTCATGATGTATTCAACAATTTTATTTAATAGGTTTTCATCACTGACTGTTCTACAGCAGTGCAGAAGTACTGGAATGACAGGATATAAATTGCATGTACAATATAAAGAAATATCACAAAAACTATTCCTGGTTCTTTGATTTTTTTTTTTTTTACAGTGCACTTGATGGGCACAGAGCTATTAGCGTGTCTCCAGGCAAAAGCCACACATGACAAACCCTGCCACAGATCTAGGAGCATAGGTCACAGCAATGTAGTTAGGTGGAAAAGCCATAATTTTCATGTCAGATCTGTGGTACCTCTAGCATTCTAGATGTTGTTGGACAGTAGTTGGTGGACTGCAGGTTCTTCAATTCTGTTTACTTCTTTAATCAGCAGAGAATTTATGTTATTTGATACATAAATAATATAATAATAATATAATATTAATAATAAAATATTATACTTGATAATAAAGTTTACTTCATACAGTTATAAAGATTGTGAAAATACATGCTATGGATCCATGGTGTGGGACCATGAGCTGATAAATGTAGTAAATTCTGAAAGAGAATATCTTAAGTGAGTTGAGGGGTAAAATTTTTGTTAGGTGTGTGGTTCCTTGTCTCTGGAATTTGAGAAAATTCTTTAGTAAATCTGCTGGCTCAGTGATCTCATACTTTAAAGAAAAGCATGTGATGAATTAAGTTTCAGTTAAGGATCCTCATTGCTGGACTAGACATGCAAAAATATGGTATTTAAAGGTTCACAAAATGTTCAGAACATTTTTTAAAAAGTAACTCAGATTTGATTCCTTAAGGAAATAAAGGGATCTTAAAATGTGATTGTATCTGTAAATCTAAAGCTGTTGTGTTTTTATAATTCATCTTGTGTGAGCTGTAAACATGGTATCTATTTTTTTCATACATATTTTATAGGAAATGCTGGAAGCACTCAAGGCTCTTTCAGCCTTTTTTGTAGAAAACAGCTTACGTACCAGAAGAAATTTGCGTGGGGATATTGAACATCGCAGTTTAGCCATAAATGAAGAATTTGTCTACATTTTCAAGCAAGTGAAAGAGGTATTATATTTTAATGATTTTTAAACAAGGATGGGAATCAGGAACCTTCCAAAATGTTGTTGAACTGAAGCTCCCAACAACCTTAATCAGCACAGCCAATGGTGAAGAATGCTGGGGATTGTAATTCAGCAACATCTGGAGGCCACAGGATTCCTGCTCTTATTTTAAATGTCCAGCATTAAGTTGGTCAGAAAACAAATGACTGTTCTCAAGGAAAATCCATCCTATACTGGCTATGATACAGAGTTCTGCATAGTTTTCATCTGTCTTTCCTATATCATGTATTATATTTTCACTGAAAACAAACAAACTTTGAACACTTTGATATATTCTATCACATTAAAAGCTTGGTGCAGGCAATTATTTGGGGTCCTTTTAAAAGTACAGAAGGGAGAAAGCTATATTTCATTCATTGGATATGTTATCCTTTGCATCAGAGATGGCCAAAAGGTAATTTGGAATTACTAGCAGAAAAATTAATGTAGTAATTTCCATATGCAGATAGTATGCCAGATAGTGCAAACCTGTGCACATTTATTCAGACCCAAGTAACTGTGTTCACTGACTCTCTAGTAAGTATGTTTAAGATTGCAGGCTTAAATTAAATGTTTTATTCTGGAATCTTGTTCATTTCTGCCTAGAAATGAGCTTCATTGAATTCAGTGGTGCTGATTACCAGCTGTTGCTGCATAGGATTTTAACCCTAAAATTCTGTTGATTTCAACAGAAGAAACTCAGGATGTGTTTACACTTCTCTTTAATAGTGGGACTTAAAAGTTTAATTTTTGGGCAGACGATGCCCTTATCATTTGTAGAAGTCTTCCCTTCCAAGAGCTCAAAACTGTCTCTGAGTAGTTCTTACTCCACAATGTAAAGTAGGCCAACATGCTTATCTCAATGTAGTTTGTAAATGACAATGGATGGATAGCTGAGAAACAGTATAAGGCTTGCCTAAGGCCATCCAGGGAGTTTATGGCAGAGCCAAGATTAGAAAAAATAAGCTTTCAATTCACAGCCCAGAACTTAGAACAAATTCAGTACATTGCCTGTGCAAATTATACACTTTTCAGATATACACTTGAAGTAAAAACTTGTTTCTTTGTAATCCCACATTGTGACGGAAAGCATGGATCTGTCATGTCTGTATCTGTCATGTCTGTGCTATTTATAAGTTACAACACAAACTTTTCTAGCCAATTGTTGGAGTTTTTCTTGGATCTTTGTGGACCTACACATGTACCCCTAAGGCGAATAAGTGGATGACAACTCCATTGCTTGGCTTAGCTGCTGTTACTTCTGTCTCAGAGGTGGCTCTCCTCAAGCAGTTGGCACACAGCTCCCTTTGCCTTTACTGTTGATCGTGCTTAGTGTGGCTGATAGGAGTTACAGTCTAATAACATCTGGAGGGTTGCCAATTACCCCCTCCTATTCTATCCTCTTAAGTATGGCGAAAGGAAGAAGAAACTCAGGACACAGCTTTGGAAATTAGACTGGGCCTTGTGACTAATATGGTCATATTCTAAAATAAAAAAAAATCCATGTTAGCAAAACAAAAACTTGCTCAAAGAACAGTTAACCACCCTCTTGTCCTTCTGACAAAATCCTGTGGGAAGTGAATAGAGAAACTTGGAGAAAGGGGGAACAGAATGAGAAGTTGATAGGTAGAACTTCTGCTTTACTCCTGACAGTTTGGGGGTCTAGAAAGCCTCAAGGAAAGAAGTGTTGTCAGCTGTCGTCCTACTTTTAGCAAGAACAATCTTCCTTACCAGTCACTCATTACCGCTCAACCACCCCCTCACAAATCTCTGTGTAGTGCTGCAGGTCTCTATATGTCAGCCCAGGTTCCTAAAGCCCAGGTTCCTGATATGTTCTTAGGTTATCATGTAGTATGCCACTGTATCAGAATAAGTGTCTGAAAAAGTTTATCATTTTAATTGTACATCTGTATTTTTTGAATGCTTGTGATAAAGAAACATGGATGCTGAAAGTCATGTTTTATACTTCTACACACTTGATTTCTCCTAGTTGGGAAAAAAACAAACACAACATATTTGCAACAGTTATGTGTTATACTCCTAGAATATACAGTGTTTTTCCTTCACAAATATGTTGTGTAGGAAAACCACCAAAGTATGTTGGTGTTTGAGAAGATAATAAATGTTGAGGGAAGGGGTGAAGAATTCTATGTATGGTAAGTCGTTTATTGTAACATTCGCTTCTGTGTTTCCAGGAGCTTGAAAGCATAAATGAAGATGTGCAGTTCATGAATAACTGCTGCCAGGAGATGACCAATCACTTGAAGGTACTGTAGAAGGGTGGGTGAACTTTCACATTGGGTCATCTTATACCTTGGAAATTGTAGTTTCAATAAGATAATACTCAATTCCATGTGTTAGCTTAAAGAGAACTTGTGCGACTCTTAATACTGTTTACAGGCAAAAGAATACAGCTGTGCTAAATGACTTCCCCTGCCAAGATATCCCCATTAATTTCTGTGTGTAGGAAACAGAACTCGGGTTGCATTTCTTTGGTGTGCAAGATCTGCTCCAACTATTGAAATGAGTAGGGCAGTCTATATGCACAAGAGCTCTTTGTGGATGTCACAGTGCATCTGACACTCTGGACTGGAATACCTACAAATCATCCAGTGAATTAAAAAAAGTTTTAAGTTTGTTATTTCAGTGACTTATTATTATCAGTATTATTTACATTTTAATTTTGCACTTCATAATGCTCACAGCAACATACATTGTCTCTCCTTCTCAATTTTATGTTCACACGTACCCTGTCACGTGCATTAAGATGGGAAATTGTGATTGGCCCAAGGTCGTAAGTGAAATTAATATCTGAGTCAGGAATTGAATATAGTTCTTCGCAGTCCTAATCCAGGACTCTAATCTGGACATAGTGGCATTGAACATGGAACTGGTTCAAGTATTAGAAAGGCAGTATATAAATGTAGTATGTAAATGAACTGAATTCTGTTTTTTCTACTACTCAATAGAAAAATGTTGGATTATTTATTTCCATTCATGCTTTTTTAAATAACTTGTAATTGAATCAAGATGAGAACAATGGAAATGTATCCTAAGCCCTTAATGGCGTTTGATTTTGATTATTATGCTTTGAATTCCAGGCAACCAAAGAGCAGACCCAGGATTTAATAGTAAAGACAACTAAACTTCAAGCAGAGAAGTACGTGTCTACTCTTTCTGTTACTTGACATGTTAAATCAGAATGGTTTTGTGGATGCTGTCTTCTTTACACTGAATAATAAATATCACCTTAGGGCTGTTTCATATAGTGTTTTTTGCTGCTATGTCTCACTAGTTACCATGGAGATGGTGAGAAGATGTTACATTACTATGTCCTGAAAAGTGTTGTTTCTGAATGCTGAGTTTTAACAAAAGGTGTCACATGAGAGGCTAATTTAAGAGAATTTATGGCTCAATCCTAAAATTTTATTATTTATTAATTGTATGTTTGAACTGCCAAGTAGCCAGAGCTCTGTAAGCATTTCACAAAAGAGAAGTGATATCATAAAATAAACAATAAAATATCCCATAAATCCAATACAAAACAGCTGCAGAATAAAGCTAAAGCCAACAGCAAAAGATTACAGCAATGTAAGAATATAATCAGTATTGCTTTAAAGACATACTAATCGGCTTGAAGAGTAAAATGTTCCTAACCTGGCACACAAAGTAATACAAAGTTTTTAAAACAGAATGAGAATGAAATGTTCTTGACCTGATTTGCAAAAGAGCACAGTGTAGCCACTGTATCTGAGATGGGCCTTTCACCACTGGGCAACTGCAACAGGAAGGCGTTTAATATAGTAGCTGCCTTCCTCAATTTTGGTGGCTTCATCTGCAGAAGGGATTCAGGCAATGACCTTAGTGTTAAGGAGGATTCATATGGATGTATAGGTGAATGGATTATAATCCTGTGTGCACCTACATGAAAATAAATTTCATTAAAATCAATGGGATTTACTTCTTGAGTATAGGATTGTAGATTTACTAGCTTGTATATACTTAATTTGCAGTATAGCAATAATGGTACTGGCCTAGGACTGCAAGACATGTTTTATTATTGCTGTGTGTGACTAGGATTAAAACATTCTTTCCCAATATGTGCTCGTTTCTATTCTCTGTATGTATCTGCCCAGGATATACCTGAAGAAAAACTTGTACATGATATATAGTTGATTCACCTTTAGTATATGCTCCCTTGAAGTTCAACACAGTGGTAATACAGTCCCCCGCTCCACATTCATGAGAGTTTGGGGCATAGAACCCTTGTGAAAGTGGAAAAGTCAGAAATAACTCCCCCATCTGCTCCCTCTCCTATACCCTGCCAGGGCTCTTCCCTTCCTGTTCCCATGCAAAACTCAAGGGAATGGGGTGGGAGGGGAAGCTCCCAAGAGCCTTCTTTTCCTTGTTTAGAGTTCTCCCCGTCCCTTTCTCATGCATTTTGTCCCAGTGTGGAGCAAATGGATGGGAAGGGGAGGGGGAACTCCAGAGGAGGAAATGAAGGCTCTTGGAGCCTCCCCCAGCCTGCTTTCCTTCCATTTTGCCTCAGTGTGAGTTCTCCATGCTGGTGTAAAATGCATGAGAAGGGGAGAGGGGAAATGCCAGAGGAGGAAAGGAAGACTCACAGGAGCCTTCCCCCACCCAAAATGCGTAGGAATGGGAGGAAGAGTACTGGATGGAAAGCACACACGCTTGTGAATAATCAGATTCGCCAACATCAAACCCAAGAATGTGGAGGGAAGACTGTATTACTGTTGTCCAAATCACTACTTATCAAAGGAGGATCCAGATTTTAGAAGTAAAAGAGAGAGTAAAACAGAGAGGGAGAGAATGAGAGACAGTAGGTGAGGGGAGACGGGACTGACAGAGAGAGAAAAATGGCCCAACCCCACCTTTGTCTCTGGCTTGATCGTTGCTGGTAAGCAGCTCCTTCGAGATTAACCTTGAGGGAATGTGGACTTCTGTCCCTGATCTAGTTTGCAGTTAATCTTGTTCTTTCTCAATTCCTTGCTTAGAAAGTCATGTGCATAATATATTCTGAGCACTAAAATGTCTTCCAGTTAACTTTCTGAGTCTTAGAGAAATATGGTTCCTGTGCTTTGATTGGTCAGTTAGAATTGTTAGATATCTATTAATATTGTATGTAAAGAAGATAAGAAATATCAAAATATGTTCATTAAACCACATCAGGAGTGAGCAAAGTATGGCATGCAGGCTGCATGTGGTCCCCAAACCTTTTTTTTTGTGGCACCCCAAGAATATTTTTGGCTGATGTACAAAACAACAACAAACAAACCAGTGATGTGGTTTGCTGTCAAAGTTTGGTTGGAAATTCGTAAATGCAGTTAACACACTACAATTAACCTACCATTGTCTAATCTAGTCATTTACTTTTCAATTGCTAGTCAGGCAGAAACCTTGGTTTTCCAAGAATTTCAAAGTGTTTTTCCTGGTCAGTTAGAACAGGAAGACTTTAATCTGCTCTTTCTGTCTGTGCTATTCTACCATGAACAATTTAAATGTGGTGGCTTCCCAAATTGATTTAAATTATTTTTTCTATAGTAGCATAAAATCACTATAACAAGTTTAATTTATTTTATAATAAATGAATTTTGAACATAAATGCTTATAATAGTACAGTAGAATAGAATGGTTCTTAATTGATTGGGGAACTTTATTTTATAGTGCTAACATTTTTCATTATAGTAAAATATTTTAGTTTTTACATTAATATATTGATAGCATCTTGAGAAATTAAAAAAGATAAATTGAGTTAACACATGTAAAAAAAGGATATGGATTTTGATCAATTTTATCTACAGTCCTTCTTCAGGCTTTTGTCTGGAAAACTGGCTTCCGGACTCGCAGCAATTACGCACCCCAAATCTTCACCATGCTTTTTGTTACTAAATTGTCCAGTAATTGAAGTATGGCAGCAGAAGAGATTATCAAAGTAGGCTTCTACTTTTGTAATCCCAGATTCGGTGTTTATTCCCTCACTAAAAGTACTGAAGTCCTAAGCTGCTTGAGTGATGTTGCAGTGGCAGTAGTTCATTAGCTAAATTTTCTTTTCCTGATCATTGCATGAATTCTGCACCAACTGTGGTTCACTTAAGCTGCTTCTTTCATGTACTGAAGTGGTACAGGCTGCCAAATCTCTCTCCTCAGTGGGTTAATATTCAGTTCAGGGCCCAAATATATTAGTGTTTGTAAGTGTTAAGATGAAAACTAGAGTTGTGAAGCCTCGGCGAAAACCTTGAAAAAAATCCATTCAAGAAACACTTTGCTTTTTCTTTTCTCATGTGGGAAGAGGGAGCTCCCTATGCTAAGCCCTTAATTACTCTCTATTCACACTGACCTTCCTCCCTACGTCCACCTGATGTTTTTCTTCCACTTTCTTGACCCTTTCATCTCCCTGGCTTAAACTTTTCTTCTGTACAGCTACATGGCTCTCCTTCTTCTCTTAACTCCATTATCTTCTTGGCTTTTCCATCTTTCATCTCCTTTCTCTTCTGTTCCTCCACAGTCCCTAGGCTATGACTCCTTAAGGTTGTATCCAGGGAACTGGCCTTCTGTGCCATTTCTCTACTGCTTGCCTTGTCTTGTCTTCCCTGTTCTCACCCTCTGTGTTCTTTTATGCTGCTGCCCCTGTAGACCCACAGCCACTTCCTTCCACTCAGGATAAATGGGCATCAAGATAGGCCTACGTGACTTAAGTGGATGCCAAATGCTGTCTCACTTACTCCTTATCTGTGCAAGATAAAACCAGGCTGATTTGAGCAGATAAACTAATTATATTTTTCAGTCTCTCAGCCACGACCACTGATAAGATTTTGCAGTCATTGATAATGAGGGAAATAAGCAGATGATTAATCCTTAGCTTCTGTTTATTTGTTTGTGTCTGTTTCTCTTCAAATATAGTAGTAACAGTAGCAAAAAAATGGCAGTATAATGTATGTGGGATGCATAAACAGAAGAGAAAAGAAACTTTTATTTTTTATCGGTTTATGCACCAGTAAACAAAGCAACAGTTTATCATTCAGGGAATGAGCTTCAGTGAGCCTTAAGCTCATGTGTTCCTTTCTGTCTCTGTTTTAGACTGATGTTGGCTAAGCATTTTGTCCAAATCCAGACATACTTTAGTTACTTTTAACTATAATTACTTGAAACAAGCCAAAATTAGACTACAGCTTATGAAGCTCACTTGTTTCAGCTAAGCATAGTTCATTTTGACTATAATTTAGAGTTGGAACGTTTCGCTAAACTGTGGTTGGCTAAAATCAGTTTGAATAGGTAGAGGATAGGACAAAAGCCTTCTTCAGCATTGTGCAAGAAGATCAGGAGCTTTTGTTCCTTAGTTCCTTTTGTTCTTTATTGTTATGAAATCACAGTGACCCCCTTAGACATAATGCATTCCAGTGAATTATAGATTATTCCATCTAACCAAGTCATTTCTGTACTTTTTGAGACTCTGTTCTACTCTCGAATATATCTCATGTATAAGCTTACATGTGGGGAATATTCCAAATACTGTTCATCATTTCCTCCCCAGGGCATAACAAGAGTAGGGGAGTGGTTGTGCACATAGCTTCATTCTTCCCCCTCCCATTGTTTATTAGCTGCAGGTTGCACCTGGTCACAGTACAGCTTCCACCGCAGCATAAAGTTGCGCATTCTTCCCTGCATGTCCCACACTGCAGCTGAGCTGGGCCTGGGTGGATGGAGCTGGGCCTGGGAGTCCCAACCCCAGTTGCTGTTGTGCTCCTGAGATGAGGGCATTGTTCACGTGGGTACAGGATACTTCCTTCCACAGTGTTGTCCAAAATATACATGTTGGCGTACGTGGGACTTACATCAGCATGTGACACCAAGAGGATTCTAGTCCTAGACCAGTGGTTCTCAACCTGTGGGTCCCCAGATGTTTTTGGACTTCATCTCCCAGAAGCCCTGAGCATTGACCATAGTGGCTGGGGCTCCTGGGAGCTGAAGTCCACGAACATCTGGGGACCCACAGGTTGAGAACCACTGTCCTAGACTGTTTCCTGGGAATCAGTTCCATTGAATTCAGTAGGACTTAACTTGTGGATAGACATGTTAAAGATTGAACTGTAAGTGGTCCATTTTCAGATTTTCTTCCTAACCAATGTGTCATGAACATGTCTGCCAAATTTGAGGTTATTGCCACACAGATAACTGTAATGTTTAGAAACTGCTTAATACGATTTTCATGCAGTCCATACATAGGACTATATGGGAAAGACTCTTCAGATGACTATGTGATCCACATGGCCATTAGCTCACAAAATACTTACAAACCCTTTCTGTATTTGCTGGTTGGTGCAAATGCATTTGGCTTCCACATGAGGGCCATAGCATCTGAATTCCCCATAAACTGATGCCAGTTCCAAGAATTTTATGCTTCCAAAACAGGAATTGAGTGTAAACACAGTGGTATATGGTGTGAGTAAATTATGACAGTATAACATATTGTGCAGTTTGGATTAGAGTATAAATTTTATAAAATGTATGAAATAAGTCATAATTACCCTAACATGATAAAGCAAACTTTTAATTGCAGCCAGAGATTGGAATTAAAAGCACAAATAGCAGATGCTTTCATAAAAGAATTCCAACTTTCTCCAGAGGAGATGAATGTCCTTCGAGGTGCAAGAGATGGGCCTGTTACAGAGGTAACTATACTGTGCAGACACAGTACTAGCTTTCTAGCCTAGCAGATTAGAGAGAAATTTTCTTTTTCCGATTATCACTTTGTATGATAACATTTCGTATATCAAGGCTTCACAAGGTGAGTGGATGCTGATGTATTTTTTAACACCCTGTTCTTTATACAACAGCTGGCTGGAAGTCCAAGGGTAAGGGAGACTCCAAAGATCTTGAGGTGGGGAGGAGTCAGGAGGTAGTCAGATGTGAGAACAGGTCTCAGTCACATGTGAGGAGAAAAGGACGGTTAATGAGGTCTAAACTTACAAATGCGAGTCTTGCTTTAAAAAAATAAAAGTAGTATCAGCTCTTACTTTATAGGACAACCGTCCCTCCACATTTCTGGAGGTTGGGGTGCAGAATCTCTATGAAAGTGGTAAAAATGCAAATATCTGTAGGCCCCCTTGTATCCTCGGTGAGGAGCACATCAGCTGCTCAGTTCTGTCTTCAAGGCAGTGGGGTTCCTTAGCAAAGCAGAGCAGAAGTGGGTGGCTGATGGGCTTGCCACTGCCCCCTCTGCTGCCCTATGCCATTTTTAATAGGAACTTGCACGCTTTGCCTTGCATTTGCAGTCTCTTGCAGTCTCACAAGGCATACAGAGTGACTGTGAATGCAAGGTGAGACTTATAAGTCCCTATTAAAAATGGCATAAAGCAGTCACGGAAGTGGCGGTGGCAAATAATCCACAAATCCACAAATGTTAAACCTGCAGATGTGGAAGGCTGACTTGCAAATAATTGTTGAATGGTGGCTCAGCCCTGTGCTGCTTAGCTTCATTGTGCTGCTTCTTCCATTTCCTACTACTATTATTAACATGCATAGTCAGATGATTTGCTTTGACCAAAGGCTGTTGATAAAAGCAAAACACATTCTGAAAGCTAAAAACCACCAGTGTTTATGAATGTGTTTCAGTTTTACTGTTCAAATTGTTAGCCACACCACCAATCAATGTAGCACGAAATGTAGGCCGCACCCTAGCCAATCTTTTGTTTGAACCAGAACACTGTTAATCCAATATTGCAGTGAACAGATTCAGAAATTTCCTAGCTTGAGGCTGGGAAATAAAACCATTTTGTCTCAATGCCGCTGTTAAACCATTTCAGAGGTCACAAATACATGCAAGTTTTTGAGATTTCCAGATCTCTTCATTGGGCTAGGTATTGCAAAAAGTAGATTTGCTTAGGGTGGAGAATACGCACGGGGGGGAATGCTGATTTGATGTTGAAGCAATGTCAGCATGGTTAGGCTCTTAAGAGAGAATGCTGGAATTGGCATATCTAGATCTACCACGTGATGTGATGGTTTATACTTTTATTTAAAACTGTCCTTGGATCCATTATGTACCAACCAATGGTTGACTCTCCTGTCTCATTTTAAAACATCCTGCCAACAACCTGTTTATCATTTTTAATGAGAACAACAGGGTTCATTGTGAATTCTGTATTTGCAAGTGCATATTTAAGTTGATGGAAATAGAGCTTAGAAAAAACATCCCTCTGTTATGTTAAATCTGTATCTTTTTTGTTAAGGACTTTTTTAAAGTATTGGGAAGAGTAAAGCAAATTCACAATGATGTCAAGATCCTTCTCCGCACAAACCAGCAGAGATCAGGGTGAGTTCTCAGAAAGCAGATACAAAGCAATAGCTGAGAAGTGTCATGCTTCATTAATTCAGTTAGACTACACAATGTGAGCTATTGTTAATACATAGAGATGCATATTGATAAAACTCCTGTGGATGAATGATGTTTTTGTTTACACAAACATGTCTTGTTAAAGTCTTTAAATGTTACAAATTTGCAGCCTAGAGATTATGGAACAGATGGCTTTGCTGCAAGAGACCTCATATGAACAGCTTTACCGGTGGGCCCAAGGTAACCTTAGTCTTTTTGAGACAGCTGTTTTTTTCTTTAAAAGACTATTGCTTATATAAAAATGATGTACAGGTACTATATCTCCAGAAAAAATAGACAAAATCTACCAGATGGGAAACAACAGATGTTGGAAATGCCAGGAAAAGATGGGTTCTTATTATCACCTCTGGCGGACCTGTCCAGTAACAAAGAAATTCTGGACAAAAGTATACAAGATTATAAAAGAAATATTTCAGATCACATTCCCCATGTGTCCAGAATTATTTCTGTTGAATATGACTTTCATGTTTGAAAAAACTTTCTTAAAGAAAAACAATCAAATTTTGCTATATTTGGTTACGGCAGTGAGAATAAACTTCGCAAAAATTTTGAAAAAAACAAATATGCCAGATATAGACCAATGGTTATCAAAAATAATAGAACTGAAAGAATATGATTTACTTACTCATTATATAAAGGGGAAACAAATTAACCAACTGGAAAAAGATTGAGAACCTGTGATAACATATGTAAATAAGAGATGGGGTGTTAAGATATTAGATAAAACAAATAATATAGCAAATTGTATATTTTAATTATTTGTGTGTGTGTGTGTGTGTGTGTGTGTGTGTATTATATATATATATATATGTATATATGTATATATATAAATTTTAGAGGATGGATATATGCATTATGTATAGAGAATTTAAAGGTAAATAGAACTGAATTATGATACTAGCTTTTCTTTACACTCTGGAAAAAAAATGTAGATAAATAAGAAATGTTATGTAAAGAACTAAAAGGGAAAGGAAAACGAATTCAAACTATTGAAAACATTCAGATTGAAGATAAGAGGGAGTTTCAAATATATATAAAAAAGTTCGTAAAAAGTGTTCTAGATCAATGGCAAAAGGAAGTCAATAACTACTTTTCTTTAAATGTTCTTATCTTGAAGTCAACGTTTACAAATGATTTTCTTTTCTGTATTGATTGGACAGCTCTGTATGATAATAGTACTGGAGTAGCTTTCAGTATCTGTTTTGTTTTTCTTTTCAGATTTTTGTTTTTTCCTTTATTTATGCATGCTCTAATTATAATATTATAAATGTTTTTAGTAAAAAGATAAATATTGGGAAAAAAAGACTATTGCTTATGTTTACAAGCTGTTATTTGCCTCTATTTTTAAATGTGTAACCTTAGTCAGAATTCTTAGTTGGAGCATCTTAGTTAAAAATAACTCTGAAATCATTATAATTGTGGATTTCAACCTTTCAGCCTCCAAATCTTTTGGGCTTCTGCTTAAGGAATCCTCAGCTATTGGCCGTGCTAGCTGGAGTTTCTGGAAGTTACAGTCCAAAACAATTGGAGGACCAAAAGTTGGGAATCCCTATGTTATGATGTATAGAAATGTTTAGTTAGAAGCCTGGGGCAAAATCAGTTGTATTGTCATTATCTTCCCTGACTTTTTCTCCTCTGTCTCTCTCATATTTATGCATTTATCATTAGTTAGGTTTGTATCCTGTAAGCTGGAGGTGGGGCATACACAGATTTCTTTTATATTTTATCCTTGCAATTTGGTAGGTCAGGCTGAAGTAACTGGTCAAAGATTGCACAGTGAGTTTTGTGGCTCTTGGGGGAGTTGAACCTGAATCTCCCATGTCCCAGTCCAGCATTGTCACTGCTGCACTACTGTGGCTCTCCGTGTCACCACTGATAACTCTTGTGTAGAAGTAGGTCTGAATCCTTCTTCGATGCTTCAGGTTACTTTTTTATACCTAGCACTCTATTTTAGCCAGTATTGGGGAAAAAGAGGCTATGGAAGTGACCCTGACTGTGTAACTGAAAGATGGAACTTTTGTTTAATTGGATGTGAGCGGCTAGATTGAACGCATAGCATAAAATTATGCAGTGTTTAATGTTACAAAGGGGATGTTTCATTGTATCGGAAGGCTTGTTTTAAAAAAAGGGAAATTATTCATTTCTCTTATTAACTTCTTTTCCTCCTCATTATGAAAGTACTTAGTTTGGAAATACCTATAGGTCAATCTGATTCTTTCAAGTCAACCAGCTAAGCTAACTACCATTATTTGATGAGCCACGCTAGCTCTCTATGGGTCTCCAGAGGGCTATATGCCCCTAAACCTCTCACCTAATGTAGCTTTGTACAGGCATTTATTTAAAAAAAAGTAGTGACAGCATAGTCATTTCCTGTTTTGGAAAATAAAAGCAAGCTATACAGACCTAAAATGGCACATATATATCACTGGTGAAGAAACGGCCAATTGCACACCTGAAAGCTTCTGTGACTACTTGGAGCTGAAAAAGATTGAAGAAGGGCTTCAAGGGGTATGAGGGCTCTTGGCAGGCTGCATAAGCACTACCCTATTGAGAAAGCTGCTGCCAAGGTAGTTTACAACAAAAATTCTAGTCTGAAAATTTCCAGTTGTGGTAATGGAAATAAGTAAAGTTAGAGTACAATAATACTGCTGACTAAAAATTTATGCCTGTGTATTCCTAACTCTTAGAACAGTGGTTCTCAACCTGTGGGTCCCCAGATGTTTTTGGACTTCAGCTCCCAGAAGCCCTGAGCATTGACCATAGTGGCTAGGGCTTCTGGGAGCTGAAGTCCACAAACATCTGGGGACCCACAGGTTGAGAACCACTGTCTTAGAAGTTTAAATATATAAATAAATACAGTGAATTTTCCATTTGTATAAATTTGAAAGCTGGCATTATCCAGATGTAGGAGCCCACAGGGGCTAATATTGCAGCTCTAACGTGTAAGCAGGAATCTGACATTAAGTGCAAGATTTGGTTCTGGGTGTAAAATGTGGCAGTAACAACAAGTCATATTTTCAATACAACTTTAAGTGGTTAGGTTTCAAATGAAAGGCTTGAAGACCAAAAATATGGCTTTAATACATGTCACATATTCTTCAGAGTTGAGCAAGATTTTCAATTATTCAGGTTGCAATTCTTTACTTACTTACTGGCAGTAAGTCTTACTAGATTTATTATTGTTTCTGGCATCTTCCTTTGTCTTCTGAAAGGAGATGAAAGGCAATAGCCTTTCTTTGAACTGCCTGGAGTCAGTACTTTCAGAAAAGCAATTTCTCCACCCCTGTTTTTTCTTTCCTTACATATCCATTGTGTTTATGCATTTCCTTTAGCAAACATCCATATTATAAAAAGCAGACACATGCCCATAAACATATAGTAGACATCTGCTTGAATGCCAGTGCTTTAAGAACAGTTGAACACTCACTGTGGTTTATGAAAACTAAGATAGTGAAATTGTAATGTTTTCCTTAAGATTCTCACACAGTAAGGTGAGGACAGGAAATTTAAAAGTTTAATGCTGAAGGAATCTTACTATTGGCCTGAATCCAAATATTGACATCACTTGTTCTTTTTTTAGGTGAATGCAGGGCTTTAACTCAAGAATCCTGTGATATTTCTCCAGTTCTAGCACAAGCAATGGAAGCTTTGCAAGACAGGCCTGTTCTGTACAAGTATGTTTCATGTTTTAGTGACAGCATGTAATATTGTTCTGGAATTAATGTGATAGACTCTATCACTTGATGAAAAAGTTGCAAGTTCATGGTGGAATTAAGTGCTTTAGGAGATCTGGAACTTGAGTCACTCCACATCTCCATATCCTCTCTTGATAACATTTGGAATAACAACTGGTAATATCAACAAGTTCTGTGTATTTCCTTGTGCCTCACATGCATTGTATCATGCAGCTGTTGCCAGATAGAAGGAAAAGAATAACATGGATTGATATTTCTTGTAACATTAGGTTCAACCTATTTTATTTTATTTTATTTTAAACAGGAGGGCTGCAAACTCTTGGGCCTCAACTGGGGGAAGCTCAGGCTCTCAAAAGCAAACTTACCTCAAGGCCAATCCAAAGAACTGTACTGTTGGTGTCCATACCCATTTTCAACTCTTGACAGCTCTTTCTACCCCCTGTGACTTTGCTCCATTCCACCCACAACATGTCAGGACATTTTTTTAAAAAAATTACATCAAGTGTGCTAAAGGGGGCAGAGACAGAGTGAAAGATATTAAAGGTATTTTTGTAGTTTATCTTCTCATGGGGAGAATAACATGCAGCTGGTGAGCCACCAGTAGATTACCCTACCTGGTCTTGTCTCCCACCACCACCTGAAAAAAATATGGTGTTTGTTGTCTGTGTCGGAAATGAAAGTGTCATCATCCCTGTTTCAAAGATAATTGGACTTAAATCCTTTTCAGTATTTTATCGGAGTCTAAAGAGGGCTTGACAGTGACCACAAGGTGGCAGTACTGGAATGTTCACCGAATTCCACACTCAAGTTAACAGTTTGCTTCATACGCTGTACGTGCCATGCTGGAATACATTGAAGAATTGTACTTACATTTGTGGCTTTCTGACACACTATTTTTTGAGAGCAATATACATTGGTAATATTGGAAGCAATTGTGAATCGTTCTCAGATTCACTTCTTCTGCAGTTTTCTCATCCTTCGCACTGGAAAAATGTTGTGAGTGATGTTATTGACCTCTCTAATGTTGCTGCCGGAGTATTCCAAACCTTAAAGAGCTACTCATATACAACAGATTACATAACATGGATGGTAATACAGAAGCAAGACTATGCCAAAACCCAGGTGCTAACTCTGTTTCCATATCTACTCTAGGGGCAGTACTATAGAGGCCAATAACTTCCCTTACAATATGCAAGGTACATTTGGTTGCTCTTCCACTGACTGGAAAAAATGTGTTGCTAATGCAAACAATGACAAAAACTTGGTGCACTACAGTCCTTGAATAATTTAATAGTTATTCACCTTGAAAATCTAACATTACTTATTGCCATCTCCCTTTTTTCTTTTTTTTAGAAAAATTGATAGATAATTGAATGTGTTTTTTTCCGTTTCTAGTTTGTCATCTTATACACAGCAAAAATAAAAATGAATTACCCCAGCTTTCTATTATTATCAGATTGTTTTAGATAACAATACTAGGTTCTTCACTGAGAGGTTAGGGCATGATACTGCACAGTTTTATACATATGGTAATTTCCTGGCCATCAAAAGAATAAAGAGGTTGGGAACATCTGGTAAATTACCCAGACTAAGTTTTTGTTTCCATCCCCACAAAACAAGGGATTAAGTGTATAATATTTATTTCCACTGTAGATACACACTTGATGAGTTTGCAACTGCCAGAAGAAGTGCTGTGGTCCGTGGTTTTATAGATGCTCTCACTAGAGGAGGTCCAGGAGGAACTCCCCGGCCCATTGAAATGCATTCCCATGATCCTTTAAGGTACAACAGTTCTGGAAGTGTATACTACCTTTTGTTTTTATTGCTAAGATAATCAAATGACATTATTTTTTCTTACATTTTTGCTGCTGATTTTATTTACAATGGTTGTTTTTCTTGAATTCTACTGTTTTGTTCTCTTTATCTTCTGCACTGCCTTACTAGTAACTTGCACTAATTTTAAATACATAAAATCAATAAAATTAATGCAGCATGGTTCTTGGTTTCAGATATGTAGGAGACATGTTGGCATGGCTGCATCAAGCTACTGCCTCTGAAAAAGAACACCTGGAAGCCCTGTTAAAATACATAACTACTGAAGGTATTACTCAGTTATAAGAAATGTGTATTTGATCTCTTCAGATTATGAAGTATGTGATGAGAAGCAATTACCAGTGTATTTTCAATGGGTGTTTTCTGTATGGGTACTCCAGGTATTAGGGGCAAGAAGAGGGGTATGGACCTTGTTGAGGCCAAATGTGCGGAAGCTAAACCCTGTTGAATTTGGGCAGTTTTCTTAAAACCATTGTTCTCGTACAATTCGTGAGGTGGCTGAGTTGCTGCCATTGAGTTTGTTTTTGTGACTGGTGCTGGTATGGTCTGTCAGTTGCTTATGAATAATATTTATTATGTGTTTACTCGCAGGAGTAGAAGAAAATATGCAAGAAGTGGTTGGACACATCACAGAAGGAGTTTGCCGACCTCTCAAGGTAGAGAATAGACCATTGCATGTAGACAACCTGTAGATTATAATCAGTATCATTACCGTTATTAACAGTAAGATAGCATTGATAATAATGGTAAATGACCATGATGATACTGATGATTTCATAATGTTGAACTCTTGAGCATCATTTGGTGCTCCTGGTCGGTTGAAAGGTATATCAGGAAATAGTTCAATTATGCAAATAGCGAAGTTAAAATTTAACATAGAATTACCAGGATCATTTTTAATACTACTCAGCTTACCAATAAGAATTAAAATATACAAGATTAAACCATAGAGACACTGAGAACTTTTGCGAATGCTTTATAGTAACTTTCACAGGCTTTAGCTAATTCCATTTAAAATGTTGTAGCTCTTCTAGTGGTATTAGAATCTTGATTAAAAAGCAACAATTCTACTACTTGGCACGTGGGCCAATTATTTTTAATAGATAACAGTCCAACAAAGTATTTTTCACAAATTTCCTGTGACAAAGGACAACTAATCAAATAGTGGATGAGGTCCTCAACATCATCACAGCACAGCAACAATCTTTTCCTGAGGGTAGATAATGTTATGCTTATTATTTTGACTTCAACAATTGGTAGCCATGAAACTAAGTGGTTTAATTCAAAGCAGAATTTTGGGCCTTTTATGTTGGGATTATGATTATTAAAAATGGAGTAATAATGACTTAGCCATATATGCTGTGGTACACTTGGGGTCAGATAGATTCTGCTAGGCTTTATGCCAAAATTGGCAATGTGTCAGAATTTCCCATGATTCTTACGCTCCATTGCCTGAGCTAAATCTGACCAAATTAGATTTTGAAAAGCAGTTTTTTTTCCTTGAGGAGTATTTTGTATTCTTTTTTAGCTTTCAGAAATTATTCCAGATTTTGGGAGTAAAATTTACTTTCAGTTGATGAGTAGATTTCTTTTTTAAGTGACACTCTATCAAATCAAGACTAGTGTGCTTCAGGGACATTGATTTCTTGCCTGCTGGTATCTCAATATTGACTCAGCTAAAGACCTAAAAATGTCCCAAGATCTGGGATGATCTGTGGCTTAAGCACAAAATCTGATCCTTCTCGTTTACAGGCAGGAAGATACCGTGTGAGGATTATGCTCATCCCATCAAAGTCTTTTGAAACTGTTAACTGTGGACTGAGTTAGAGGATTGTTCTGATTTAGTCAAAGGCTGTCAGGGTCAGTTTTAAGTAAGCACATACAGGTTAATGATCACTTTCTCCAAATGTTACTACCATAAAATTAGCGTTCTGTCTAGATGAAATACAGGGAGACATAATCTGTAGCACTCGGTCCTCTTGAAGAATCTCTGTTTTTCATCTCCTGGCCATCTCCCATTGATAAATTTATAGTTGATTTTATACAGGAACTTTGTCAGAGAGATACCATTTATGTTAATAAGGGAACCCTAGATCTTCTGGAAATAGGCAATATGATGCAGTGGTTTGGGCATTGGACTATGACCGTGGAGACCAGGGTTCAATTCCCCACTTGTCCATGGAAACCCACTGGGTGACCTTGGGAGTGTCATACAGTCAGCCCCAGAAAACCCCATGATAGGTTCACATTAGGGTCACTGTAAGCTAGAAACAGCTTGAAGGCACACAACAACATAGATCTTCTGAGGGGAAAAAGTAGTCCTCATCTGTTTCTATTCAGTTGGCAGCTGTCAGGTGCTGAATGCTGTTACCTACTCTTGCATTAAAGTCTCTGACTATAATTATGACCACACATGTGTAAGACCCTTCCAGTGCTTCTATCCAAGTGAAGAGGCTACCCCAAAGGGGGGAAACCTCATGATACTTGGAGTTAACCACAATTGCTATTATTTTATTGTCTGCTGTAGTTTTAAGGACAAGGACTGGAGGCCTCCCTGTGATATCTGTGAGCTCATATTGAGCTGCCTATTTTAAGGAGGCAAAAATTGCCAAAACCCCCTATTGGTCTACCTTTAAGTTCTGGAGAAGTGACAGGAAGAGACCTGGGATTGTCAGCTCAGCCATTTCCTTTCTGGTTATCTGCATCTCTTGTATACAAATAATATCATAACACAACAATGTCTCAAAAAACAAAACAGAACTCCTGATCTCCCTTTTTTGATTTCTGGCCTGCAATGTTCCAATGTAAAATTGCAAGGCTGATTTAGTTTTGGGAGGAGGAAGTTGGTCAGTGAGGCTGCTGAGTTCCCAAGTCATAAAAAACAAAGGCATAATTTTCTGAGGTACTGACCTCAGGGTAAATGCCAGGTAGATATAGCTTAGCAATTGTTTTGTCACAGTGGGCAGAATTGGGAGAGGTGGGCCTTGTGATGGGTTCATTTTCAGTAGACTTTTCAAAAGCTAAGGGTTGGACAGTGTTCTAGACATATACCTATTTGGTTGGTGTGATTTTTTAACTTTGTTCCTAAATCTAGTTTTAAAAAGAGTTGGGTTCAAATTATGATTAATTTTCCTTTGAAAATATTTGTTGTTACAGGCTTTAGAAAAATGGTTTGGCTTATGTTAAGTTTAGGTTTAGAATTTAAGATCCTCTCTTTTGGATTGCTGTTGTATTTACAGTCAGCTCTCCACATTTGCGGGTTTCACTTTTGCGGATTTGATTATTCACGAATTATTCGCTGTTACTTCTGCTGCCTCCCTATACCATTTTTAATAGGCCTGAGAAACTGCAAAAGAGGCTTTTAAGTCCCTCTTAAAAATGTTGGGGGGGCAGGGGAGGTGGCGTTAAGCCCCACCAGCCAGCCACTTTTGCCTTGTGAAGGAACCCTGATGCCTCAAAGGAATCCATGGTGGTTGAATATGGTGATCATACTTTTTTGTGTATTAAATATGGTTTGGGAGAGCCTAAAGTTATTCACGGTTTTTCCACTTTCATGGGGGTCCTGTTCCCCAACCCTAGCGAAGAGGGAGGGATGACTGTAGATGGTAAGAGATATTTTGCCACTAGAGGGCCTGCTTGAATTAACATATCATGAATCTCCAAAGTAGTGTATTATTCCATACCTCCCTGCGAGTTCTCGTATTTTTAAAGCCTAATTCCACATTCTCTTTTGATCTGTTTGAAGTATAAATGTTGCAAAACCCAGCCTCATCCCATTTCAAGGTAACCTGGGTTATGTCTTGTGCTTCCTGAAGCAAAGCTTGTTTACCTAGAAAGGAACCATGAAGATCTTTCATACAGCAGTTGTGAATGACTAAAACAGCAGATTCCTCTCTGCCTTTGCCAGTCTGTTGAGACTTATCTGTTGGATTAAGTGTGGAAGATGTCTGGATTTTCTTAAATTCACTTAGATATCTATTTTCCAAACCAGTCTACTTTGTCTGGTTATACTACTATCTAGTAATAGTACAGAGGTGTCATTACTGGAACTCCCTTTGAATTCATCCACAATCACCAAAGAAATCTCAGAACTTGGAAAGGAAATAGATCCATCTGATGTTTGACTGTCTTTGTTTGCTATAAGCCTCAGTCCCTTCTCAATCTCATTAGTGAGAGATGATATACAGCAGTGGTTCCCAAACTTTTTACACTCCCCTGCTCCATTTCATGCCCAACCCATGTCCTGTCCTATGGCTCTCCCTCTCTGTGTCGCAGGTCCCTTGTGCGTCTGTCATAACACCAAGTTCTTATGATTGCTAAGGGGCATGTGCCTGCTGTGCCAATGACAGAAAGTTTGGAGAAGCTGATTTTTGCTGTGTGTGAAGTTAGAGGGAGGCATAACAGGGGAAGATGATTTGCGCCACTCTTTTATAGAGGAAGTCCTCAATGGTGTTCGTGCACACACAGACACACACATGCATAGGCTTGCAGGCTGTGCCCCCCTTAAGAAACTGTCACACACACCCTTAGGGTCCTTTCCGACAGTTTGAGAACCCGTGATCTAAAACAAGAGAGTTATACCTTAGAAAGATCTATGAGAATTTGTTCCTTTTCTTCTGGAAGGGAACAATTAGAAATAGCAACCTGATTGGCCTTGCAGAGTCTGGTATTGCCATTGATAATGCTCTCTTTAACTGTAGGAGGAGAGACAGTAGTCCTCCCTTCACATTTGCAGATTTGACCTTCACAAATTTTATTATTTGCAAGGTGCCACACATGCCTTCCCTTCCCCATGCTCCTCCTCCCATTCCCTTGTGTTTTGCCTGGTGTGGAGAAAGAAGGCAGGCGTGCCTGGAGAAAAGGCAAGGAAATGGGGATGGAAGACATGCGCGCACCTTCTCCTCTCCAGGCTTTCCCCTCCCATTTGCCTAGATGTGGGAAGAGTAAGGTTCCCAAAGAGACCTTGGTCTTCTCTGATCTTTTCTAACATCAGGGTTTTCTGAGTGATGAACAAGTAGGTCTGAGAGTTCCAGATCTCCAATCCAAACTCCATCGTGGGCTATTTTGTTTTTAGAGAAGTCACCTTTCCCTAATAATGGAGAATATAAATATAAATATGTATAATATGCATATAAATATGTATAGTAAATAATATTAAGTATGTGTGTTTAATTAAGGCAAAACTGTATGATAGATTAGATCATTTTGCTTTGCAGGCTACTGGCCACAGAGGAAGAGTCTTGGAATCTAAAATGGTTAAATTTTCTTACATTGGATTTGTATACAGATGCTGAGTTATGTAGGATTTTTTTTAAAAAATACCTTGCACATTAAATATTTTTTTGTGTATGTGTCAATGTGTTTCCTCAGGTTAGGATTGAACAGGTAATAGTAGCTGAACCAGGAGCAGTCCTTCTGTACAAAATTTCTAATCTTCTCAAATTCTATCACCACACTATCAGGTAAGCAAAATTCAAAACCAAAAAGAAGATAGTTTTATTTGTCTTGGGATTGCAGTGCTAAAAATTTGTGAGTTGAAAAGAAAAACAAATAGTCTTTTCTTCAAATTCTATATGTATTAAGAACAAACACCCATACTTTTTGAAAAGATGATCTCCCTGTTAATGATAGGTGAATTTAATTTTTAAACACATCTAGATGTTATTGCATGAAGTCCATTGGATGTTTCTAGATGAGCTTTTTATTTAAAAAAATTTCTCTAGGTTCTTACTAGAGAACTGTCCAACGACATCTGGAGGAGAAATGTTTCCCATGTTCACTTTTTATGGTTTAACTTCAAAACTGCATATTCAGTAATAGGAAAAAGTATGGCCCACAGCAGAAAGGATATAAACCAGCTATCCTAAATAAGAGAAATAAGATTAATTTTATTTTTCATCACTGCAGTATTGAATAGAAGAAAGAATATTCTCAGGATTTTTTTGTTCCTTTCATTTTTTTTCCAGTAATATTGTAGGGAACAGTGCGGCTGTGCTCTTAACAACAATAGAAGAGATGCATCTATTGAGTAAAAAGATATTCTTCAACAGTTTGAGCCTTCATGCAAGTAAACTGATGGATAAGGTCTGTCTTCACAGATGAGTTTTCTCTCTGCCCCACCACTTTGTGTGCACATGCTACTGCTGCCATAGAATAGTCTTGATGTTTGTGTGATATTTCTCAGTGAGTTTACCACAGTTCCTCTGTACTGCAAGGTGGCAGTCCAGATCTATGAACTGTGAAGAAACAGCCTGTTGCCTCACTGCTTTGCAATACAGACTCTGCTGCCCTCTCAGCCTTAAAGCTAGACTCCTGGATCCCTAAGCAAACTGGGGTTACCAAGTTTTGGCTGTCTTACTTATGCCACTTTCTCACATGACACCATTGCAGATTTAAATGCTGAACAGTTAGTCTCTCTTTAAGAAAAGGAGTAAGGGTAGTTATCAGTCTGTGAATATGCTATAGTGGCAGCAACAGGGACCCACGAACAGGGAGGGGTGCGGATGCTGCGGGAGCAGTTTCAGCACCCACACACACAGACCCCCATGGCTATGTGTCTCTGATGAAAGAGACATGGCAGCAGGCCTGTGGGTGTGCCTACCTATGACTCTGGAGACCAGGGTTTTAATCTCCAGTCAGTCATGGAACCCCACTGGGTGACCTGAGGCAAGTCACATTCTCTCAGCTTCAGAGAAAGGAAAAGGCAACAAATCTTGCCAAGAAAACCCCCATGATAGATTTGCCTTAGAGTCACCATAAGTCAGTTTTCAAAGGGGAGAGATGTGATGACTAGAAAGAATCTCTTCCTATCAGCATTTTGTTGTTGTATACCGTTAAGTCACTTCTGACTTATCACAGGGTTTTCTTGGTAAGATTTGTTCAGAGGGGGTTTGCCTTTGCCTTCCTCTGAGGCTGAGAGAATGTGACTTGCTCAAGGTCACAAAACATATGAGCAGGGTTAGAATTGTAGTTTCTAGAAGCCTTTAATAAATAAATAAATACTTGAATACTTAAATTGAAATTTAAGTACTTAAATCTGGAGCTAAGGTTTTGGGGTCCTCAGCAATAAATTATATTTACAAGAGGTCCCTGGTAAAGAAAAGGTTAAGAACCACTGCTCTAGACCATTTGCAGGTTTCTGGCATGCATCCTGTGCTACATTGCCATTCTGTTATGGACAGTAGCATATATATTGCAGAGTCCTCTAGTTGGGTATTACTGAAAGTAGAGGTCCAAACCATCAGTTGAGACCCATCAGCTGCCAGTTTGCATTAGGTTTCCTGGAAACAGTGCAGATATAATAATAATATGACATAAATGTAGCAGCAGTTCTTGGCACATTGGAGGGCAGGAATTGCCCCTTCGAAGCACTGCTCTGGCATATACTATATAAAATTGAGGTTTCAAGAAACATGCTTTTTCTGTTAGGCCCATCGCCTTAATATATAGGGAGCTTCTAAACTTGTTGTATGATAGGATTCGTTATTCTTATTTGTTTTGCAGATTGAATTGCCACCTGCAGATCTTGGTCCAAGCTCTGCACTGAATCAAACACTTGTCCTGCTGCGTGAGGTTCTAGCATCCCATGACTCGTGTGTTATTCCTTTGGATACTCGTCAAGCTGATTTTGTACAGGTAAATTCATGGCTACAGTTTTGAGAGTCTAACGTTGCCAAAGCCGCAACAGTTTGGCAGAAGGATCTGGCCCTTTTCTTGCCAAATAGCACTGTTAACTCTTTCTCCTTACCCTGTTTGTCAGGGGAAGAACTGTTCTCTCCATGTTCTTCATCCACATCTGTTTATTTTATAATGTAACTAAATTGGATTAAAAGCCAAATTTGTCTCTCTTTCCTTAAATTCTGATTAATTTCAGTAGATTTTTTGTTTCAAAAAAAATTAGCTCATATCACTTGCCTCCCAAGTCAACTGGAATAGTGTTGCACTGAGAACTACACGAAGCTCCTGTAAACAAGCCTTTCTTCCACATTTGGCTTGAAATGCAGTGTGCTACTACAGGGGACAGGGGCAGCGTTATGCAGGATAGTAACTTCTGTAGGCTTATTTACAAGGCTAAGTTACTTTACAGGTTCTCTAGGGGAAAAAAATCTGTTTTCATCCATTTCCAAAGTATGGTTGATCGTTGCTGCTACTTAAGTCTCCAGAACTTCACAAACTATTTCTAAGGCTTCATCTGGCATCCTCATTTGATACATTTTAGTCTCCAGATATGGAGAGCCCACATGGTATAGCAGTTTGAGCGTTGGACTAGGACATTAGGCAAGCAGGGTTTGAATCCCTGCTCAGCCATGGAAACCCCTGGGTGACCCTGGGCAAGTCACACGCTCAGCCTTAGAAGAAGGCAAGGGCAAACCCTGTCTGAACAGATTCTGCCAAGAAAGCCACGTGACAGGTTCACCTTAGGGTCCCAATAAGTTAAAAATGACTTGAAAGCCCACAATAACAACAGCTATGAGTATTGAAGTCTACAATTGCATGTTTAAAAGACAGAGCCCTGAAAGAAAGGCCTTGCAACCAATGGAAAATTAGTTTGTTCAGGGCTTGGATGTTTCATCACTGTCACCCTGGGTTGTCCCAGACAGATGCTTGTTGAACCTTGCTTTGCAAACTGACCAGAAAGAAGACCTACCAATTTGCCAAGCAGACTTTTCTACTGCTGTGTGGGTCAGTTAGGAAGCCATTTTTTACATTTTACTCCTCTTTTTTTTTCAGTATCCTTTTCCCAGCCAAGCATCACTAGCTTAAGGTAGAGTAAATTGCTTAACTGATTAACAGCACTTGTTTGTATTATCTGAATCTCCTCTGAGAGACTTAATATGATTTTCATTTTCATCAACCTTATCTCTTCTTTGAGAAATTAGTAGAATGGGAAATACCCCACACTTGCCATCAGATTCAATGTTTCTTTTATGCGTGCTTTTCTCTCCCATCTTCCCTTCAGGTTCTCTCTTGTGTGCTGGATCCGCTGTTACAGATGTGTACTGTGTCTGCTAGTAACTTAGGATCTGCTGACATGGCAACCTTCATGGTGAATTCACTTCATATGATGAAGACAACACTAGCTCTGTTTGAATTCACAGATAAACGGTTAGAAATGTTACAGTATCAGGTAAATGTCCAAAGTCAACCTCCTGATGTTTTCTTTGCCATTAAACATTAACAGGAAATAAAACATAAATGTGTGTATCCTCACAGCTTTATATATAAAGTAAACATGCAGATGCATGCAACCACAAAAAACTTCATTAATGGGGAGTTAAGATAAAAAGAACCCCTAGGCAGTGAAGCAGGGAAATGTAAAGCTCAGCCATTCCTGCAACATGCGCTATTTTTAGACAAAAGGCCACACAAAATACTGTCATAATCCACCATTTGCTTTACAGGATAGGATCTCCATCTTTATTTTATGCGCTACCTCTTAGGAGTAGCTGCATTGTGCGTTTTTGGATGTTACTAATAGATTCTTACTGAATGAGAGATCCAGTGAACCTCAAGAACTGAATGGGTGAAGATGGATGTCCAATTAATCAATTGGATTTTTTGTGTAGCAGCCGTTAATATGTTATAGATATAGACAAGCTAATAATAGTACATTACATAGGGGTAGATGATATATAGATAGATATATTATTATAGGCACTTTGAATTGATACTATAGAACTGTATGTGACATATTGGCCAAGATCCTACACCAGGGGATACACCTGTGACATTGTAGCTACAGCATCTCCCAGTGCTACCCACCAAAGTCCTTCCTTTGAAGCCTCAGAATCCCTCCCTCCCAACACAGCCATTTCCAAGATGCTGGAGAGCAACGCAGTGAGTAAAGATGTGTCCAGCCCTCTCTTGGTCACAGTGTGTCCTGAGACTGCCATGAGACCCTGTCAGAATCTTGTTGTAGCTGCCTGTCTTAGTGCGCCCCACAGTCAGGAGAAGTCTGAGCACATTATTACTCAATGCTCCAGCATTTCAGAAATTGCTGTGCTGAGGGGGGACTGTGAGGCCTGAACGGTAGGAATTTGTGGGCACTTTCAGTCATTGTAGTCTTGCAATGACCGGGAAGTGAATTAGGATAATTACAATGTTCTAACTCAGTCTTACAACATTGCAGTTACTGAACAGGGTGCCTGCCATTTTTATAACTTTATTGTTAATTTTGAGAAAATTAGGGTTGTTTTTTTTCCAGTGAACCTCAGCAGCAGGATAACAGGTGCATTCAGTGGCCAGCATCATTTGCAGTGCTGGCAAGTGGCAATTGTGGAGATCATCAGGTCATATTTGCAGCAGCTAAAAGCGAGGTATATAAAGTTAAGCCCACGTAAGCATTTAACCACAAAAACCTCATAAATGGGGAATTAAAATAAACCCATGGTGTTGTCAAGAGGTCACTTCTTATTACTAATCTTGGGCAAATGTACTGGTAGTGCATAAACGAGTCACTAAGGAGACTTTGCTGGTAACCACCTTCCATAAATGAGGCACCAGTGATTAAAAGGTCCTTTTTTGACTGGATACCTGTCTTACCTCTGATAGTGGAGGGTGCTCAGAAGAGCCTCCAGTTGAGTCTGAACTCCAAAGCTGTTCAGTATGTGAGAAATGCTGCTGTTACATAGAACAGGGAAAGGAGCCATGCAGCTGTCCAGATGTTGGACTGCAGCCCCCGTCAGTCCAAACCAGCATAGCTAGTGATAAGGAATGCTCAACAACACTTAACACTTGGAGAGCTGCATGATTTCTACCCTGACACAGAGAGCGGTTTGAGAAAATGAATAGTGTTCAGGAATTTGACTGGGAATATTAAATACCATTAATGCTTCCCTCCTTCTGATCTATTATTACACTTTCTGTGCTAGAAAAGGTAGCAACCCAAGTATTTTCCTTGAATTCATAAGATATGAGTTAAGTATGCTGCACGCAAAACAGGTTTTAAAATACAATCAACACTTTAAAAAAAAGGCTAAAGTTTACAGTTCACTTTGAGAGTTTGGATTTTGCACTGTGGAAAAAATGCTTTTGTTGTGGTAAAGTAGTTTTCCTAACCCAATTTTCTTTCAGTAATGAACAGTGACAGTCCCAGTAAATAAAAATGTCTTCTGTATTTCAGATTGAAGCACATCTGGATACGCTTATAAATGAACAAGCTTCTTATGTATTAACTAGAGTAGGACTCAGTTACATATATAATGTTGTACAACAATACAAACCAGAACAGGTAAGCTGTAATCTTGGAAATCCTGAATCCCACCCATTTCTTTGTTCCTGTGAGTAGATTGCTGTTATTATGCAATTAAGATGCAATCTGAGAACATGTCAAGTAAAGACATGAGTATATGTCTGTACGTGTCGCTTAAACCGTTGGGGTTCCTTCAGTGTTGCAACAAGTAATTTAAGCTGATTGAATACGTTGTGTTGGAATCTATTGTGCTAGTGTAAAACTGGAGAACTTTTAACTCTTTTACTTTCAAAGGCAAAAAATCTTTCTTTGAAAACTCTTTCTGACTCAAAATAAAAGCAGCGCAGTGCTCTCAGAGAACACAGAAATAATGAGCCATTCTTTGAACCCCAATCTTTATTTTTATTTTTTAAGCCATCCTGTTCCAAAAAGTCAAAATAGCTTAACAGAAAAATATTTACATATATTCATTTTCATCTAACATTCACTTTAATACATAACATATGTTACTACAAACAGGGAATCCTGGCTTAATTAATTAAAGTGTGAACAAGCAGCAAGCCCATTTATTTTCACTCCATACTTGTTTTCATGATAGTTGGAAAACAAACCAAGAAGGGATAGCTTCACAGTATGTCCAAAGCCTAGATTATGGTTACGTGTGCTTAGACAAGCCATGTTCCATAAACCAAACAAAACATGCTTTAGAACTGTTTTACAATCCTGGCTTGTTTGGGTGCATTTAACCTTAATCCCAGGTTTGGATACAGCATAAGACTGCTCCTTACTGCTTTGTTCACTCACATGAAAGCAAGAGCAAATGGGCAGCAGGCACTAGCGCGCTATATTAATGTACCAATGCAGCTAATACACAAATATGAAAAAAGGAAAAACACCCTTAAAAGGCCTGGTTTCTTTACTGCTTTGTGTGGGACACTGATAAAATACAGAAGAAATGTGGTAGCTCCATAAAAATCATAGAATGAACTGCTGTAGCATGAGTATTGTGGTAAATTACAGTTTGATTCATCAGATGTGTTTGGGCCATGGTTGTTTCCTTCAGTTTTGTCTATATGTGACCCAGAATTTACTTTGTTTAGGATATTTATGCTTAAGATCCTTGCCCTCACTTTCATGAAGATAAACTGTTGTTTGCTGGTGTCCTTGACTGTTTGTGGACAAGGGAAGCAAAATAAATAATATTTTATTCTTGAGACTTGGAAAGCAAGGCTGCTTTATATTTCATGAGTTATGGGTCAGTCTTAAAAATAGCATGATCATATTTTTTTATGATCCTCTAGCATTCTAGTTCCTGCTGCCCCTCACTGGCTCTTAATAGCCTGGCTGAATGGTGCCCTCCTCCCTCCTCCCTTTTTGGCAGCTGAAACTTCTCACATGATCCACATGGCTTCAAAGAGTATTCTTTTCTGCATCTCAGGATTGCAGAAACAAGATTTACATGTTTCATTTCCTATTCATGGAATCATTCTTCTGTATAATCCAGGGACCCACAGCAGTGTCTTACACAGCCCAACTATGTGTGAGTTTCCCACCATCTTCCAAGTCTCCTTTCCTTTTGTATTGCATTTTTTGGATTGTGAGCCTAAAGAGAGGACTGTCTTATTACTGATCTTTGTAAACTGTTCTGGGGACTCCTTTTACCTGAGGAGTGGGTGAAAAAAACTTTAAATAAGTAAATAAATAAAACTCTGGGGTATGATGTGCTCACATTGCAAGGACTCAGTCAATAAACACAGAAATTCTTGGATTTGCTTGGGTAGGTATACGTTCTAATTAGTCTTTAACAGTAATAGACACACCCACACATGTATACACATACAAATATGCTTATAATATGTATGCATTCAATTAGTTGTGTTGTATTTTTAGGGCCCGTTGGCAAATATACCCAGTATGGATGCAATGTCCTTAAAAGCTGCAATGGTAAGATGTTGGTATTTCATATTGAGCTATATTATTACTATTTTTTTTAAATAATGCTTTTGAACAGTAGGGTGGTGCTGGTGGTAGTGGTGATTCTCCTGCTGTCACCACTGTCCAGGTGGCTTTAGAGGGTAAAAGAGTACACATCCCTTTTCTAATAAATTTATTTAAAATTTCACAAGTGAAATCAAGAGAAGGAGGGAAGGGAGGGAAGGAAAACAGGGAAGCAATGCATGGTTGTTTCAATTGCATCTGGTTAGGCTTAGTTATAGACTTGGAGCATAGGAACGAAGGGGTATTCCATATTGATTTTAAGGAATTTTAGAATTTAATGACACTATGATGATTCTTAGCTCTTTGTTTTGGTCCACCTCGCCACAGTAACAAAGATTAAGGTGTTCACAAATGTATGGAAGAAATCATATTGAAGCAGATTGGCAAGACAAAGCAAAAATATTGTAAAAAAATTTTAGTAGCAAATTCATGGTACAGAAGATTACCTTGCCTGATAATGTGCATACTTGGTATTATCTTATCCATTCTGATCCAACATGTTGAAATATGTTCTGTTAATTGATAATTGGTATTGATTTAATTTGAGCTAGGGAAATAAATGGTCTTGCATATGTAAAGGTTAACAGTAAGGAGCAGGATGAGATGTTCTGTGCATATAATGATTCATGAATAAGAGCAAAGGCTGGTGAGGGGGTACTTGGCAACCAGGGTGGGAAGAATGCAAGCCACAGGCTGCATATGGACCCCCCAGACTATTTTTGAGCCTCCTGGCTCCTCAAACCGAAAAAAGCTAAAAATACTTTCAGACAAGCTAGTCCTTAGCTAAGAGCCTTGCTTTTTCTATACTTAAAGCAGCCACAAGGGAGCAAAAATGAAACTTCCCAGACCCCCATAGCAGGTGGGAGTAATTTTTAGTAATACCAAAAAAAGAAAAAAAATAGAGGGAATTTTAAAAAAAATAAAAGTTGAAGGGGGAAAAATAGGCAAGTGCAAGAAACAGCAGTGTGGTGCAACCCTCTAAGATCCTACAGGAGGCTGATGTGGCCCCTTCAGTTCCTGGCAGTTCACCACCCGTGCCTTAGAGTTAATTTCGTACTGCATTTCTACACAGGCCTCAAAAGATACATTCAGGTTCCCTTACAATCACGTTGCAGCACAATCACTGAACTAGGAAGAAGTTCTCCTCCTCTTACCTTCTGCTGATATGTGCTAGGGACCAACAGACATGTTGTTTTATGAGATTATCTCTCCATACCATTTCCCAAAGCTTTAAGACACATTGTGGAGAGAATATGCTTCTTGTTCAGAGATGGGAAACAAGAAGCATAGAGATTTGCAGTCGCCCACCTAGGAGACCTTGGAGGGCTACATCCCCACCAAAAAACACTCCCACAAAAAAAAATGAAAAAACATTTTCTGCCCCCCCCCCCAGCCTGTTTGAGTCATTTTAGGCCAAAAAGATGCCTTTATTTTTAACAAGTGAGCAGAAGTCACTTTCTATTCCCTTCCTGTTTTTAAAACAGGCCTCTCCTGGGCCTCAGTCTGCTCAGGGACAACCCCCAAAATGTTACAGAAAGCCCTCCATGTCCCCTAGAGTGCGATCTGGGGGCAAAAAGGCTTTTTTTTTGAAAAATTTTGTGTTTTGTGATCTGGAATTGTTATGAATGTTGCCATCAGAATCTCATATAGGGAAGAAAAACTATAAATTATACATTGCATCTCTCTTTCTCTCTCATACACATAATACACACACACAACCTAATGTTCTGATGCTTACATTAGGTCCAGTTTGATCGTTATTTATCAGCACCTGATGGTCTGCTAATGCCACAGATAAATTTTCTCCTAAGCACTACTGTTAAGTAAGTATTTTGGTGGAGGGAACTTTTTTTTTTCTCTGATTGTAGATAAGGATCTGTACCAGAAGCCATTGTCCTCCTTTGTGTCTCTTTGTATAAACATTTTGCAATGTGCAGTCACTGACCCAGATGTTCTCAAATTTTGACTAAAGTTGGTATGCCCATGCCCCACTTTCTAAGAACGCATGCTGTGCCAGCGATGGCATTAAGCAGACAGCAAAAAGTTATTTGGGGAGCTTTTCAGTGGCCAAGGGAGATACATAAAAGGACATTCTCTATAACACTGCTCCTATACATCAGCCAGCCCACTAGTTGAGATTTGGGAGAACAACCCAGCTCCTGGGACCAAAAGAGATCTTTGCCCCCAAGACTGAGTCCACACCATGCCTGCCTTCTCGTGGCTGATAGTTCTGTGCTGCCTAGGTAAGTGGAAGTCAGGTGGTAGAGTCAGTTGATTTCATGACATGAATTAACTGATGAGTCTTATAGCTCTGTTTCCATCTTTCCAATTCAAATCTCCAGCACACTGAAACTTCATAAAGGAGGGATAACCATGCAGTAGCAAAGAAACAGCATTGCTTTGCTGCTGGGAGTAACTGTGAGAAGCGATTGGGCTCAGGGAACACATGCCACATTGTGTGCTTCCTCCCAGCCCCCCCCCCATTGTTTTCTTAACCCAGCAAGTATAGTATAGCTGGCACTACTTCTGGCACGTACTACCATAAGAGAATGGCATAGGTGCTCTGTTTGCCCACAGTAGTATGTGGGGTGGGGTGGGGGAGCAGCAGGACATTTTTCTAACCTATCACTATTTTTTTCAAAGGTGGGGCTTCTGTTTTAAATAGGTACATGGATTTTGAAGTTTAAATGTAGACTTTTTGTTTATTGTCATAGATTGTGTACTTATATAGCCATTTTTTGCATCCTTTTTTTTTTAGACAGCAGATAATAAAATTGTCCACAGAACTTGTTTGCAGAGCATACAGTGAAGTATATGCAGCTGTGATGAATCCAGACAATAAATACAAAGATCCAGAAACAATATTGCACAGATCTCCTCATCAGGTTCAAGCACTTCTCTCCTAACCTTATCATCCAAAACGTTCCTTATAATAATTCTGTTTCACATTCAGAATGTAGTCATGATAGGCATTGACAGTGTGGTTGTTATGTTGCTGGCAGTCATGCTGTTGGACTACATATGTACGCATAGCTGGTTTGCTGAAAACCTGTTGACTTTTAGAGGAACTCAACTGCTTGATTGCATGCAGGATAAACATGTTGGTGGACAGATGCAAGAACAATATTGAAGTTTAAAATTAAATTTACCTTATTATATATTTGGAAAAGCATTGTGATAACATTCAAGTTTCTCTGGGATAAAAAAAACCCACAATAATTATTTGCGGTGTTGGCGAAAAATATAAACAGGGTGTATCCAAAACACTTTCTACTTTAGGTGACTTAGCCTGTCTTAGCTCTGCCATTTTTCTTCTTACTAGTTGTTTTTGGAAAAGAAACCATTGTGAGTGAGACTTTGGCTTAATGTGGTTAAAAGCCCAATAATTGGATGTATTTCATTCTGCCATTGATGTTCAACAAAAATAAAAAAACCCCTAAAGTTTTAGACTTGGAAAATCTAAGTCGTTAATCAAGTACTTTCTCTACTACTGACTTTGAATACAGTAAACTGTCCCCTCAGACCCTGTATGATGGAAGCCTGGATGTGTATAGCACTGCAGATGTCTGGTCCTTCACAGTGTGGGGAGAGGATGGAGGCCTGAACAAGTTCTGCTTTTGGATCCCAGCTCCTAGAACCCCTGAGCCAAGCTGTGAGATTCTGGGTGTTGTGATCCAAAAGAGTACCTTTCCCAAGGTCTGTGATGGAGATGAGACGGGGAAAGAGGTTGCTGCTATGTCCTTCTCTCCCCTCTCATGGGATTGGAATTGCAGCATATGAATGTAATCCAAAAAAGATGTTGTTCCAAGCTCTGCTCCATTGTTTCCCTTCACACAATGCAAGACAAAATGTCTGCAGTAGACAGTCTTCAGTTAACCTAGCACCTTGTTGTTTGTTGTTGTTGTTGTTTCTAATTTTTGCTTCTTCTCAACTAAGGGAAACCAAAAAATTCAGGCACACTATGCGTTATTGCTTCTGATGATCCAGAACTGTCAGGTTCTTCAGAGAGCAAAGGGCTTGTCTGTAGGTCACTCCTGGCTCCATTTAACTGATTGGAATATTTTAAACTATTCTGTATCATTCATCTATACTATTTTCATGATGTATATAGAATCTACCCTGTGGTATCCATATTGTTTTATGATTCCTAGCTCATCTCAGTGCTAGCACTAAGGACAATAAGGCTGGATGTAGGAAACCTGGGTCTTTACCACACGCACACTGGGATCTGCGGTGAGCCCAATTGTAATCAGTGGGATATAAATTATGGCTGTCTTTCGAGTTGACTTCACTGAAACTTAACATATTCTGGATTCAACCAGGAGAAATATCTCATGGATATTTTAATTCATGGGTTGGGGATTTCCAGATATCCACACATGTGATGAATTAGTGTTTTACACATCAGATCAGTGACTAAATAAAACAATCTTGATATGCTTGTAAAAACAAAAAAATCTAAAACATGTAATGATGAAATTACATTGGTAATTGCTAATGTAAGCAGCCTTGTTAAAATGGGATTATGATGGACAAAGGTTCACTGTGACAAGAAATTCACTAGACCATGATTCTAATAAATGCTAGTAAATGTCTGGTAAAAAAATCCTGCCTATTTTGTCTAAAATACTGCAAACCAATAAGGGTGTCATCCAAATGTGTACTTTTGGGCCTTACGAGACAAGCTAATCAATAGCTGTGCTAAAGATTTCGTATTGCAAATATACATCTAAGCAGAAAGAAACAAGACAGTGCTCTCTGTCAGGGGCTCTCAGGCTCTGAACACAAACTATTATTTACCCAAACTGCTTTCTGTATAGTGCTGGTATCTTGTAGGAATAATTAAAATGTTTTTAAAATCCTACCATCTAAGTTACTGTTCCCATTCAGATACAAGTGGCTGTATGTTGCTGTCTAAGTCAACAGACCTTTGGTCACTTTGTGATCATTTTTTTTTTAATTTTATAATTTTTTAAAACAACAACAACAACAGAAGAGCTTGGGTTCAGATCCCCATCAGGATTTGGAACTCTTCCGATAAGTCATAGCTAGTTCCTTTTCAGTAAGAAGTAAAATGTAAGGACAGAGCCTCAGGAAAGCAGGAGAGTGTAAAATAAAAGGATGCCATGCTAATAGTTCCTGGTTGTTTTGCTCAAGAAGCAAACCAAAAGTATTAGCATCCCGCAAAATTGTTAGAACTGTGTGGACAAAGTTTTCCTTGGCACTCTCCCTTACATTTGTGGTAGGGTTAGACAGTGAAAGAATGCTTGACTTCACTACATCACTGGTTCTATTCAAAAACAAGAAGTTGTGAACACGCTATTTATAGAACTTGAACAAATAGGCACAGGGCTTGATTGGCCAAAGACAACATAAGTTGTGATTTTTCAACTGCAATCTTTGCTAATTTAGAGTAGATTGGATCCTAACCTGCCCTGCCCTCCACAGAAGGCCTTTGATCTAAGCAGAGGCTGCTGCTGGCACAAAACAAAGGGAGGCGATTTTGGATTATTCCCTCTTGCCCCAGCAGCTCCCTGCTTCACTTTCTACATTATTGCAGACATTTCCACAACTCTTTGGAGATAGACTGGGAAGAGAACCCGTTAAATCATTTTCCTCCATCTTGAATGCCAGAAGTGTCTTCATTGTACGCAAAACTAGGATAGGAGGATAATGCCTGTTTTCAAAAGGTCTTGTTAACAGGTACTGAAAATTGAAGTCATTTACTGATTTTCTTGAATAAAAACGTGGTAGTCTTGAAATTGGGAAAATAAAAAAAATAATGTCACCTTAATTTATATAGCTGGATTATCTAATTTATAGAAGGTATTTCTATATTGCCATTTGAGGTGAGACTTCCCCAGGTGGTTCACAAAGTAAAAGTATAAAATAAGAAAAAACAATAAAAATAATTAAAACAACATAAAATATATAAAGTGCCACAGCAATAAACACACTGAAAAATGAGTCCAGGTCAACTAAAACAGTCTGGAAAAAACAGGTCTTTTTAAAGCCCATCAAAACAGGAAACAAGCCATGCGTGCATTCCTCAGAGATGAGGCCACTGCAAATAAGGCCTTGTATTGTACTCTCCAGCCTAAGAGTTCTTACTAGCAGACATATACCATAAGCTAAGTCTCAGCAGCCAATCTTAAGGTCTAGGCAAGTTTATTTATTTAAGGCATTTTTAAAAATCACCTCTTGACCCGTAAAGAGATGCCCCTAAGGCTTTTTAAATATACTTCAGGATGAGAACCGTGTAACCCTACTGATGTTGTTGGACTGCACTTCCCATGGTCTCCCCCTGTTGGCTGTGCCAGTTAGAAATGATGGGAGCTGCAGTCCAACAGAATTGAGAGTACCACAAATTGCCCAGCCATTTGCTGTATTGGTGCAGACAGTCCTTCAGCCTACCTAGTACCAGGCTCTTCAGGGCTTCAGAAGTGATCATTAGGTCTTTAAGCTGGGCTTGTGAGTGTACTGGCAACCAGTCTAGTTGTTACTTAATCAGTGTCATGTGCTTTGACAGTCTAGTCCCCATGAGCAACCAGGTAGTTCATTTCACACCAGCTTAAGCCTCTGAATTGTTTTTTGCTTTCAGCTCCACATACAGCATGTTACTAGGGCAAAGAAAGCTGCATCAAGCCCCACCTCTTTTTTTCTTACAGATAAAGACAAAATTTAGTCAACCAACTGGAGCTGATAAAAGGCACCCCTGATAATTGAGGGTACCTGCATCTCCATATACAGAACTGAAACCAAAACAAGCTCAAACAGGGATACTGGTTTCCTCCTTGGTTTTCCTACTTACATTATTTCCATCTTACCTTGATTGAGCCTCAGTTGGCTGGTCTTCAACCACTCTAAGCTGCTGCCAAACATCTGTTCAGAATTTTAGCAGCCTCCTTGGGACTAGTTGTTAGAAGAGAGTGGTTGAACAATATATTGACTTCCAGTAAGTGGTAGTTCTTCTTCGTGGTCTCTGTGCCTCATACATTAGGAGCTTTTGCGCCTGCGCGGTAGCGTTCGGAAGATTCTAGAGCTTGATAGCTTGGCAGGAACCCCCCCATGCCGGTACTGTGCATGCTCAGCCCGCTGAGCAACGGTCACTCCTCAGTTCTTTCTTGTCCACCGTTGCGAACAGCAGGCTCTATTGGTAGCTTGTGCATTTTCTGCTTGATTCTTGGCTTTCTTGACTACGGTTTTTGGATTTGACTTCATTTCTTGGATTTTGATTTTGGCTTTGTGTTTTTTGGCTCTGGTTCTGACCCATTTCTGGCTTGACTACGGTTTTTGGACTTTGGACTGGCTTTGATGACTTCGGACTCCCCGCTTCCCCCACTCTTCTCTTCTTCCCGCTGTTTGTTTTATGTCGGCGCTGTTCAAGAGTTGCACCTCTTGTGGAAGGAAGGTCGCCCTCTCGGACAAACACTGTGAGTGCCTATTTTGTCTGGGCGAGGGGCACAACGTTCAGGCCTGCCCGGTCTGTAAGCAATGTACTCTCCAGACCCTCCGCAACCAATTCATGAGACTAAAGTCTCACTGTTGGGAGGAGTCACTGCGTGCCCAGAAGTCCGAGGCCCACGGTACCATGGCTGAGAAATTGATTCGCCCGACCACCTCTTCAGCGGTGGCGGCGGCGGCTGCAGCACCTTCCACCTCGTCGGTACCGGGCTCGGTACTGACCATGAAGCTGCCAAGGATTCCTAGGATCTCTGCTCCCCCAGCGGGGGAGGATCCTGTGGGCTCGCAGGCCTCTTCCTCCCTTTCCAAGCTGCTGACACCAGCTCAGAAGAAGCGTTCTCCTACTCAGGACGCCGGGAAGGAGAAAGAAAAGAAAAGAGGAGAAAGGAGAAGAGACGCTCTTCCCAAAAGGAGACCTGTCTTCCGACACCTCCGCCCACCCAGCCCTCTGAGGAACCTGAAGAGCTCCCAGAGGAGCAAGATGTCCTCGAGGTGTCTGATGAGGAGCAGGCCGTGGAGGGCTTGCCCTCGGAACCGCCCAAACTTATGGCTGCAATTACCCCACTGGATCGCTGCTCGCCAGCCGACCGCTGGGAGGAGGCTGTGGTCAGACACTGACCCTCGCCTGTCCATCGGCCAGCCTCTGCACGCGGTGAGTCCCGCTCTCCTGTCCAGAGAGCCAGGCCTCCATCCCTGCGACACCGGGAGATGCACCTGGAGAGGCCCTACTCCGAGGACACCATATACACCTCTGCCTCCTACCTCGGTAGGTACGGCCAAGAGCACCCTTGGCACAAGCCGGTGGGATCGTATTATTCATACTCCCCGTCGTATAGAGACCGGTACCATCCCAACGTACGGTACTGGTCACTGCGACACTGGTCTCGTTCGCCTTCCAGGGAGGTCCATCGCTCCTACTACAAGAGGATGCCAAGCTATTCGCTGCGTCGGTCCGACTTGCCGTGTCACTGAAGGTCCCGGGAGCCATCACCCCGCTACAGGCAGTCTCGCCACCTCTGAGGACGACTGTGACTGCGATTCGTCCAACACTGCAGAACACCGCAGCCCAACCAATGTGTCCAGCGACGTCCACAACGCAGGCCACCCACCGCCCCCGGCCCTCGGTGGTGCCCCTGCAAGTGACTCTGATACCAACCACGGAATCGACCTCGGTACCGACGCAGCCCGCAGCTCCAGTGGTGACCCTGGCTCCCCCTGCCCATAAACCATCACAGGAGAGAGCAGAAGAGAGGTCTCCGACTCCTTCCTCGGAGTCCTACGAGTTGGACTCGGACTCCGCGGAGTCAACTCCTTCATCACACGAGTCGCCTCTGCTGGCGTTTGGAGAACTGGGTACGGAGTCGGCACCGGAGGATGTGAAGCAGTTCTCCGCAATCCTCCTCTGCATGGCCACGGCCCTCGGACTAAAGGTGGCGAAACCAGCTCCAGCGGTGCAGGATCCGGTGTTTCAGTACCTTGAAACAAACCCGCCATCGACCGCACCGCTGCCCTTCCTGCCAACACTGGTTGAGGCGATGAAGCATCCATGAGTGAAGCCGGCATCAGCGCAGCCTATACCACACAGGTTGGAGCACCTGTACAAGATGCAAAGAGAGAATGCGGAGTTCCTCTTTAGCCATCCTGTACCGAACTCCATAGTGGTCGAGTCGGCCCAAACAAAGGGAGGCAATCGAGCTCATACCACCCTGCCGGACCGTGAACACCGGAAGCTCGACACCTTTGGGAGGCGCTTCTACTCAGCGTCTTCCCTGGTGGCCAGGACCCTCAACACGATGGCTTGCCTCGCAGCTTACCATCGTAACATCCTGGACCGACTCGCCGGGCTCCTCACTGAACTGCCAGAGGAGTCCTGCGCTGCCGCCATACAACTCTTCAGTGAGGCTGTCGCAGTTGCCAATGAGTAGATCGCCTCCTCGAGGCACGCCGTGGAGGCTACCTCAAGGGTGATGGTGGGTTCGGTGGCCCTCCGACGACATGCCTAGCTTCGATCATCTGGGTTCCAGGACACCCGTCGATGGATTGAGGACCTCCCCGTCAACAGTCAGGGACTTTTTCACACGTCGACAGACGAGGCCATGGACCACTTCGTAAAGGCCTGTCTGAGGGCAAAGAAAATGGGCATAAACCAGCCAGCCCAGTCCCACCGTGGCTTCGGCCCTAAGTCGTTGTGGAGAAGATCTTCCTTCTCCTCAGCATACCAACCGCGGTCTCCACGGTCGACTGCGTCCCAGCCGTCTACATTGTCCACCCCACGGAGGCTTCCGCGAAGACGCCCATCCTCGTCCTCAAAGAAGTCTTCCTCCAGGACGAAGTCACGATTTTGAGGGTTTCCGCAGGATACCACCAATGCCAATTTTCACCCTCCCAGCAGACCTTCGACACCAACCGAGCCTGGCCAGATGCCTTGCCCAGCGGTGGAAAATTACTGTGGACTCCTGGGTACTTACCATCATCCGCCTGGGATACGCCATAGAGTTCCAGGATATTCCGCCGCAAGGGGTCTACTACTCCACCCCAGCCAGCTCGGTACTGCTGGAAGAGATCCAGTCCCTTCTACAAAAGGGAGCGATCGAGGCACTTCTGCCCTCAGCCAAGACCACCGGCTTCTTCTCGAGGTACTTCACGGTACCGAAGGTGAACGGAACCCTGCGGCCCATCCTAGACCTCAGAGGGCTGAACGACTACATCCGCCCCAAGAGGTTTCAAGATGGTCACGCTACCCTCGATCCTGCCCTTCCTTTGACGAGGGGACTGGTTTGCCTCCATCGATCTCAAAGACGACTGTTTTCACATCTCCATCCACCCACAGCACAGACGTTACCTGCGGTTCGCGGTCGACGGCACTTGTTATCAATACCGGGTGCTACCATTTGGCCTCTCGACCGCACCGCAGGTATTCACCAAGTGTATGGCACCAGTCGTGTGATTCCTGCGGATGAAAGGCGTCTCTGTCTACCCCTACCTGGACAATTGGCTCTTGGTGGCATCCTGCCAACAGAATCTATACCACAACATTCACCAGACTCTGACCCTTCTCAGTCGCCTCGGACTCAGGGTCAATCCAAAGAAGTCCCATCTCGAGCCCACAAGGGTTCTTGACTTCATCAGGGCGACCCTAGATGCAGTATCGGCGAGGGCCTACTTGCCACTGGACAGGGCGTGGACGCTTTGTTGGGCAGTGTCCACCACCTTCCAAGCTCTGACGGTATCAGCCACGACGATCCAGCAGCTCCTCAGCTACATGGCCTTGACCACCGCCGTAACCTACCTCTCCAGGCTGCATACACGACCGCTTCAGCACTGGTTCGTCAGGGCCTTCGATCCGTTCTGGGACGACCAGTCTCGCTGCTTCCAGCTGCCTCAACAGGTATGCCAATTACTGCTGTGGTGGCAGTCCTACCGCCACCTCCTGTCAGGCATGCCGTTCCGGGAACAAAACCCCTCGGTCACAGTGACGACAGATACTTCGCTCTTCGGCTGGGGAGGACGGTGGATTGGACACGAGACTGCCCTCCGCATCAACGCTCTCGAGCTGCTGGCCATCTCGAAAGCTCTGCGGGCGTTTTGTCAACTTGTTGCGGGTCACACAGTGTTGATCCTCACCGACAACACGACGGCGGTCTGCTACGTGAACAGGCAAGGAGGGACTCACTCCACCACTCTCCTCAACATCGCCCTCGATCTCTGGGACTGGTGCGTCTCGCTAAGGATCCATCCGGTGGCAGTTCACCTGGCCGGGCAGGAGAACACAGCGGATGCTCTCAGCAGGGACACCTCATCCCACCACGAGTGGTCCTTCTCCAGCGAGGCCTTCCAGATGGTTTGGGACCGATGGGGCGAGCCGACCATGGACCTCTTCGCCACCAGCCAGAACACGAAGTGTCATCAGTACTGTTCGAGGGCCGGCTGCGATCGCCACTCCATTGGCGACACTTTACAATTTCGGTGGGACGAGGACTTCTCTACGCCTTCCCTCCGTTTCCCCTTCTGGGCTGCATGATAGCAAAGATCCAAGCGGACCGAGCGGACGTGATTCTCATGGCACAGTATTGGCTGAGACAGCTTTGGTTCGGGCCCTTGTTCGAGGCCGCCCGGGAACAGATCCTCCGGTTCCCGACGGTGCCGGATCTCCTCTCCCACTCCAACAGTCTCGTGTTGCACCCGGAATTGCCGCTCTTGGCCCTCCATGACTGGAGGATAGCGCTATAGATGACCCTGTAATCGGGAATGTCTTGACCGCGGCTAGGAAGGAATCGCCTCGCTGCAACTACCACTACAAGTGGCGGCGTTTCGTTGCCTTCGCCGAGGATCGTTGAGAGCCAGTATTGCCCGTCAACCTGCATACCGTGCTCCACTTCCTCCTGCACCTCCGACAACAAGGCCTGGCCTTCCCGTCGCTGAAGGTGTACCTCGCCGCGATTGTGGCATACCATCCACCACGATCCCCATCGGCTGCTCTCTTCAGAGACGGTACCATGAAGCAATTCCTGAAGGGCCTGCAGCACCTCTACCCGCCAGTATTGCCTCCGCTACCGCTGTGGTCGCTATCACTGGTGCTGTCCCAGCTGATGAGGCCGCCCTTCAAGCTGATGGCGACAGCAGATGACAGGCTCCTAGCCATGAAGACTGCTTTCCTAGTGGCTGTCACTTCTGCCAGGCGGGCAGGATTGCTGACAGCACTTCGGTCTGATGAGCCATATCTCGTCTTCCACAGAGACAGAGTGGTCCTTTGGCCTGACATCTCTTTCCTGCCAAAGGTGGTGTCCAGCTTCCATCTGAGCCAGGACATCATCCTGCCCACCTTCTACCTGGACCCGACTACACCTTTGGAGCGGTCCCTTCACTCCCTGGATGTCCGTCAGGCCCTGGCGTTCTATAAGGACAGGACTGCCTCTTATAGACAAATCCCGCACTTTTTTGTGTGCTATGGCAGGTGCCGAAGAGGCCACAAGGTGTCCACCCAGCGCTTTTTCAAGTGGGTGGCCCAGACTATCCACCTGGCGTACGAGCTTGCTAAGAAGCCGCCACTAGACCTTCTTTGGGCTCATTCCACCCGAGCCGTAGCGACATCTGCAGCCCTCCTGCAAGGAGTTGAGCTGCAGGAACTCTGCTGTGTGGCGACCTGGTCCCAACCATTGACCTTCATGCGCCACTACAGGCTGGACTGCTGGTCCCGGAGGGATGCTCAGTTCGGATGTGCTGTGCTGGCTTCTGTTCTGTAGGACCTGGGACCTGACCCACCATCCTACCAGTAAGCTACACAGTCTCCTGATGTATGAGGCACAGAGACCACGAAGAAGAAGAACAGGTTGCTTATCTGTAACTGTGGTTCTTCGAGTGGTCATCTGTGCCTTCATACATGCCCGCCCAACCATCCCCTCTCTTTTAGGTCCCATTCTACTCAGCGGACCAGAACTGAGGAGTGACCGTTGCTCGGCGGGCTGAGCATACGCAGTACCAGTATCGGGGAGGGGTTCCCACCAAGCTATCGAGCTCTAGAACAGTGGTTCTCAACCTGTGGGTCCCCAGATGTTTGGGAACTTCAGCTCCCAGAAGCCCCAGCCACTATGGTCAATGCTCAGGGCTTCTGGGAGCTGAAGTCCAAAAACATCTGGGGACCCACAGGTTGAGAACCACTGCTCTAGAATCTTCCGAACACTACCGCGCAAGCGCGAAAGCTCCTAATGTATGAGGGCACAGATGACCACTCGAAGAACCACAGTTACGGGTAAGCAACCTGTTCTTTGCCTCTGCCATGTGGCAGATGGCAGGAGGCATGAAATGTGCAGTGTCCCTGCTGATGCTGTTCTGAGGAATTGGTGCATGATTTTATCTGGCAGATTTCCTCCTCTCAGAGCAGAGAGAGTTTCCTGACCCTTCCTGAGCTTGGGCAAAGGAGAGCAAAAAAAAAAAAAAGGTTGTCTGACAAAACTACAAACCGCAGGATTCTACAGTATGGTCATATGTTAAAGTAGAATGCTAATGTAGTATAAAAGGTCCCCAATATGAATACTGCAAGTTGTTTGAGTTTTGATATGTATTAATTGTAATTAGTTCCAATGCCCATGTGTTTGATGCCTGCAATATCATCCTCAGTCACTAGGTGGAAGATTTCCCTAACCACTACATAGGTTTACAGCTAAAGCACGTTGAAGCCAGCATGGAGTAATCAGAGGGGCAGATGTATGAATTTGTGCTGTCGTAGGGCAGCTCCCCTTTCTGGGCAGGGAATGGATAGACTCCCTTGAGGGGGCTGTGAGAGTGCACAACAGCAGTGAGTTCACTTAGAGGTTGCAGTTGCCATGGCTTTACTTAGGCAGAGCAGACAAAATGTGTTCAGTGCTGACAACTCCATAACTGTGTTCGAAGGTTTGGGTGCATTCAACTAAGAGCTATTCTATCTTGTGTGAAACTGAGCATTTTCTTTGTAGTTAATGAAGGGGTGAGTGCAATAAGGAAAACAAAGCTCCAGTCCTATTTCTGTAGAACGCTTTTTCTGCTCCCTACATTTTGGATGTTTTTTCTGTCAAATGCTCTGCAGCTGTGGGAACAGCTAGCTTTTGTTTGCTGCAGGCTCTTGCAAAGCAAATGTTTTTCTGAACTTTGAATACCAGTAGTGGGCATTTAAGTTCCTAAAGAGGCACTGACGTTATTGGAAACAGACTTGGCTCAGCCACTGCAAAGCTTATCAGCAGTGAAGGGGCCCTCTCAAAGTACATCTGTAAATGGCTAGCATGTATGGAAGTGAGCAATTTCCTGTAAATCAATGTACTTTGCTTTAGACTTTGTCTTCACAACATGTCTGCCCTTGAAAACAAATGGCATAGTAATTATTTTTGACCTTAGGATGAAAAAAAAAATTGTCCCTGTCCTCTCTGCCATCTTGTACTTAGAGGGAATTTGTATTCGTAATAAACTTCAGTTTGATTAAATAAACCATGTAAATAGAATACCTGAAAAGGTAATCACTGGACAAAAATAATTCTTTGGATATTTTATTAGAGAACATTGCTCAATTAAGAGCTAAATGACAAATGCTTTTAAGGTAAGTCAGAAATTAAGGGTTGCATGCCTGTTTTTTATCTTTCTGTTCTGTTCTTGCTCATCCAGTTTCAATCATCGCTTATCCTATATATTAGGGAAAGGGAAATCAGCACAGTGCTATAATGAAGAAACATCCATCAGCAACATGAAGCGCAATCAGCTATTAGGTTTCATGACAACATTCATGATAGTTGCATAGGACTCTTCTTCTCTTGCCGTCTGTTCTCAAATAGTGAAAATCAATACATTCAGGAAGCCCCCAGTTAGGTCAGCTAACTGCACACTAGGAAATCAAAGACTTCGACAGGTTTGCCTTTTTGTTTTGTTTCAGTTCTGATGCATCTAGCCTTTTTGTTTTACGTACTGTATATTCTTGATACCATCCCAGATATTTGAGATGGGTGTGGGTGAGGAATGGTAGGAGGAAACTGTTCAAACCTTTGAACAATATACATATATATAAATCTACTTTCAAGAACTAAAACACACTCAGTTCCTCTAACCCTTTGCCAGTTTATCCCTGACCTTCACAAGCTAGTCCAAAGAGATAAGCCTTTCAGTGTTTCCGAAAGTGGCCTGTGCTTGGAAACTAGCCAGTTTTGCAGCATGTTGCAAAAACAGACAACGCCTCTGAGTGCTCTTTGACTGTGATGTTACAGGGGGTTCTCTAAATTCCCCAGGAGCGCAAAGGAACCTAAGGGAGGCAACGGTCCCTAAAAATATGTCAGATCTAGACTAGTGCCGCTCACAGTGGTTTTTCCTAGACAAGTGGGTCCCTGAGTCATTGGCTGCCAATCCATGGTAAGTTCCCAGAGTAGAAAGAATTGTAGCCAAGGGGCAGAGATATGGTGCTAACTTTTGGCACACTGAGGGAGAAAAAAACCTGCCAGTCCTCCACATCAGCTGACCTGAGATGCACTGAGCTAGACCAACCAGGGCCCTAGAAGGTTCCCAACAGCCCCTTGACGGATACAAGGAAACAGAACACAAAAAGGTTAGGTTTTTGAATGACATCTTCCAGAATCCCACAGCCAGGGGCTAGGATGGTTTCAAGTTCTGACACTGTAATACAAAAAAGTGACTTTTCATTGTTTGCAACAAAATACACCAAAAGTATACAGTGGAACACTGAGGAAATGGATTACCAATGGGAAACTCCATCGATTATAGTGACAAACCTTGAAAGGAAATCAAAAGTATGGCTACTATCTGTTGCCAGGCCACATCCAACAAAAAAGAAATTGTCCTGTCCTTGCCAGATTATGCCAAATTTTATTTTAACAGCAACATCTTGCAGGCAGAGGGGCTTCAGTATGAAGCAGGGGCTTTTTCACGCTATGCAGTTATAGCGGCATGATTCCACTTGAACTGCCACAGTTCCATCCTCTGGAAGCCTGGAATTGCATATTGAGGAAGGCTGTCCAGATTTCTCAGTCAGAGAGCGCCTCTAATGCCTCGCTAAACCACAAATCCCAGGATTCCACAGGATGCCGCTATGGCAGTCCAAGTGGAATTACAGCACTATAATTGTAAGTGTGAAAGTTACAGAGAAATTCAAAGAGTTGCTCAAGAGAAACGAAGTTAACAGAAAAGATTTCTAAAGCGTTTCTTTCAATGTAGTGGGGAACAGAAATTAATACAATGTTTTTTGTTTTCTTTTATTATTTGTTAAAATGATACAGTGAAGATTCAAGACAGGAAAGTAAGGAAATAAAGATATAATTAGTATAATAGAACAAATTAGAGTTGAAAGTAACATATGTACGTATGTAAAGAATTTCAGTTGTGCTGTTTTTTCCTTTCCCTCTTTTTTTTCTATAACAGTAGCAAGAAAGATACATGTAATTACAAATTGTATGATAAATTGAATAAAAATTATAGTGAAAAAAATATATAACTTTAGTGTGAAAGGGCCCCAAGACTGTAGCTGAGGGAAGAAAATTCCTCCCTATTTTTATTGGAGGATCCGCACTGACAATGTGCAGGGGCAGAATCACACAATTACAGTCACATGTAGGTTGGCCCAAGAGAGCAATATTTCTTTCCACTTGAGAAAGAGTGCACTCCAGGCACTGATCAATTTGGGAATCAGCTGAGGTGATGGGATTAAATGACCAGAGGTTGCTGAACACCATCAGTTCGACAGACATCACAATCACAGGCCCACACTTTCTACCAGTTCTTTATTTTATGTCTCCTATCATGTTCTGGTCACCTATCAGCAGCAAGTGAATAAGGGGCATGCTGCATCTGTTATGGAAGGCTGCTACATTCAAATGAGTGCTGACGATTGTATTTGCTCTGCGTTTATTACAGTTGACGGACTTGTTTGCCCATCTGCTTACCGATTTTTAACCTGTGAATTATGTTTTCCTTAGGGGCAGTTAATGCAGCCCCTAAATAAGCCATTTTCCCCCCTCCAGAGCATAGCTGTTTTAATCTGTTTCAATATAAAAAGGGGACTTGTAGCACTTTGAAGAGCAATTTATACCAACACAGGTTTTCACAGACTACAGCTGACTTCAGTCTGTGAAAACTTCTTGTAAAATAAACTAGTCAGTGTTCAGGATCCTACAAGACTCCTTTTTATCAGTAAAGAACATTTCACATAACAGAGCTGATTTTGACCCTCCTGCTGTTTTGCACAAGCCTGGAAAAAGTTACCTTTCAGACTGCAAAAAGTTTTTTTCTTTTCAAACTCTGGTTTTGGACAATTCCCATAAGGCCAGCACACTGAAAGAGACAAAGGTTCTCTCTTCACACTTGAGGTACAGAAGGGGACACATTTCTAATTGTGGCTGATCACCAAAATAAAAAAAATCCTTCCATAGACTGATAACTGCCAAAAGGCTCTGGCTTAGTTTCACCAATGAGAATCTTAGAACTCAGCTTTACACAGCTGCTCTTTCCAGCATTGCTGAGAATAAATATTATCAGACCCACCTTAATCTTAGTGGCATCATTGTAGATCACAGGCAGAGAAGTTGTGGATGGAGGGAGGAGTGTCAGATGAGGGCATTGCCCACCCACCCCCCAAAATAAGAATTCTACCCCTCCCATTAAATTTGTGTTTAGTCCTCAAATTTCTAGCATTGCAGAGAGTGAGACATTGAAACCCATCCACAGTTTCAGTGTCTCTCTGCAGTGTTAGAAATCTTGTATTTGTTAAGTTTGCACTGCTTGCTAACTTGCCTGCCTCCCGTGCCACAGCTGAAGCCCTGCCTCCATAGAGTGGATGAATTTCCTGCAGCCTTAACCATCAACCTAGTCAATGGTAAGGGGCGTTGCTGTTTAACCACATTCGACGGTTCACTTCTGCGTTAAAATAGAAGTAGGTAGAAGAAGAGTTCACCCACATTCCAGATGCTGGAAAGAGCACCAAGGAATATATTCTCAGCCATTTGTTTACAGAGCAGAGAATGTGTGAGACAACACCCCCCCTCCACATTATTTACTTCTTCTGCACTTTGGGTGGGAATCATGCAGTGCTCCAATTGCCCAAGTAGGCCTAGCCAGTATAGCCAATGGTGAGAGTTGCTGGGAATTGCAGTCCAATATTTGGAAAGCCACATCACCCCACTTCAAAATGGCTGTCTTTCTGCAGCCTTTCCACTACTCTGCTAATATTTTGTCACTATAGGAAACTCAAGGATGCTAGTATTACTGTTTCACTGCAGGCAAACCTGCAGCAAGCTCAGGTACAAGCAGAAGTGATTCTTCCTATCCCACTCTCTATCTTGAACTGCCTCCACATTAAGTACTGCTGACATTATCAGTCAAAAGCCACAGTGCAGCTGTTTCATCTTTCCTTCCTTTAATGATTTGTCTGAAATAAGAGGGGGGAAAGACAAGAGAAACTGGAAAAATGTGGAATGGTTACAAATGGAAGACCATGTTATCTGAGCAGTCCCACTCCCATAGAATTACGTGATGGAAGATCACTGCAGGCTAAAACCTTTGTCTGGTACAAATCCTCAGCACCAGCTGGGAGTGCCAGAGGGAAAACTGGAGAAGGCTCCTGTACCTTTAATGGTTGTGTCGAAGAGGGAATTTCAGCAGACCTTGCTTGTTATTTGGTTGCATGAACAGCAATACCTGCTGAAATTCCCTCTTTGACACAACCTTTAAAGGCACAGGTGCCTTCTCCAGTTTTCCGTCTGACAACTCTAGACACCACCTCTTTACCGCTATGTGAAGGTGGAAGGTTGTTCCCACCAGCGTGGAAAGTTCTTGTGTTCCTCATTCCAAGGAGAGGTTCTACACCACATAATTATAGCAATTCGATCCCACCTAATGGCCATGGCTACCCATCGTACAGAATCCTGGTTTTGTATTTTGGTTTAGCTTTGTAAAATTGTCTCCCAGAGAAGTTTTAAGTCCCTCACCAAACTGCAGATCCTAGGATTCCAGAGGATAGAGCCATGAGGCATCAATGTGGCATCAAACTACTATAAATCGATAATGTAGCCATACTTCAGGCAGACTGTAGTCTCCTTGGAAGACTTTAGGGCAGTGTATCATATCTACCCCACCAATGGCACTACCTTTCTATAGTGGTGGGACTGCATGCTCCTGTGAGGCAAGAGGTTACACAGATGGTAGCACTGCTCCTGGTAGGGTCTCCCATATCAGACAGGCTTTTGTGAAGAGCCAGACTAAATGCGTGCAGTAGTTACTGGGAAGCAGCAGTAGTGGGAGGTGACATTGGTGGAGGATCTCTCAGAGACAACAGCAATGGCACTACAGCTAACACTGTGCAGAAGAAGGCATAGTAAATCTCTTTTGAATGCCTTCTACCATGAAAACCCTATGATGAAACAATGCAAAATGAAACTAAGAGATAGTGCTGGAAGATAGCACACCCAGGTCAGATGGCACTCAGCAAGCTACTGGGGTACAGCAGAAGACAACTACAAGTGCCTAATTACATAACTGGACCCAAGCCAAAAGGGCATTCAGCTAGTGATTTGTTCAGAGCTGAAAGGAAAGCCTGAAACATATTGTAGGAACATGGCATGCGGGAAGCATGAATCAGAGGAAGCTGGATATTGTTAAACAAGAAATGGAATGTATAAACATTGCAATACTTGTGATAAGTGACCTAAAATAGAAATGGACCCAGAAAATTCCACAGTGTTTTACTCAGGAAATGAAAATCTAAGAAGAAACGGGATGAAATTAATAGTGAGGAGAGGTGTAGCAAAAGCAGTGAAAGGATATCATACAAAACCTGACTCAATAATATCAATAATAATCCATGTTTATGCTCCAACTACCACATGACATCATCACTATCCAGCTGTTATCTTGTCCCCAAGCATTGCCAGATGCTTTCCAGAAAAAAATCCATTAAGCTTCAAGCTTCCATTAGGGCTTCAATCTCATCAGCTGGCTCATTGCAGAATTGTAACAGCAATTGATAGCTCTTCCTGTGATCACAGATCCAGCAGTGAGCAGACTCAGGGCATGCCCAGCTCATGCCCAGCCATGTCATCCCCTATAAAATTAGCGTATTGTCAACTTTCACTATCTTGTTCAGCTTTCCAACCCTCCAATAGGGAACATCCCCTATAAGAAGGGATATCTGCCACTGTAAGGTTTAGGTTTTTGGGCCTCAAATAAAGGACATTCCTTGTCATGGACACCCGGTAACCCTCTCTGTTTCTAAGTCCCAAATATCTTTAGAATGGGATGGTACTTTACCCTAACTGGCCTTGAAAACAATGTTGCTGCTCTTACAGCAGCTTCCCCCAGTGTAGCATTCACCAAATGTGTTGGACGGCAAATCATCAGCAGTCACTTACTGTGGATAATGGTGATGGCAATTATGGTTCAGCAAGTTTGGAGGTCACTGAGCTGGGGGAGCCGAAACTCAAGCTGGTAAAGAATTTTATTTGGTCAAAGCTGTCAGTAAAATTAACAAACATAATTATAGGTTTTCAGTAGTCTGCAAAACCACAGCTCATGGCGTACCAAAATTTCATTACTCATTACCCCCTCAGTGACTCTGATGGCAACAAAAAAGGGAGAACAAGAGACCTCTTTCACAAGATCTCAGCAATCAAAGGGAAATTTAAACGAATGGGAATGACCATTACATGACCAAGCAGAAATAAAAAGAAAATGGATAGAAAACACAGAAGAACTATATAAAAGAGAAGAAAGGACAATAGATTCATACAAAGAAGAACAATTTAAAAATGAACCTACAATTTTAGAAAGTGAAGTGGAAGATGCACTCAGAGCGCTTGGGAAAAATAAATCACCAGGAACAGATGGCATACCAATAGATCTGCTTCAATCCACACAGACAGAATCTAATCTAGTTCTAATTAAAATCTGTTAACAAATATAGAAAACAAAAGAATGGCCCACAGATTGAAAATGCCCAATACGTATTCGAATCCCAAAGAAAAGGGACAACAGGGATTGCAGTAACCACAAGACCACTGCACTAATTTCCCTTGGTAAGCAAAGTGATGCTCAAAATTCTGCAACAAAGACTTTTACCATACATGGAATGAGAAATGATGTTCAAGCTGGGTTCAGGAAAGAAAGAGCAGTAGGGCTCATCTTGCAAAAATGTTGGATAAGGAAGTACATCAGAAGAAAATCAGCCTGAGCTTTATAGATTACAGCAGTGGTTGAGACCTGTGGGTCCCCAGATGTTCGTGGACTTCAGCTCCCAGAAGCCCCAGCCACTATGGTCAATGCTCAGGACTTCTGGGAGCTGAAGTCCACAAACATCTGGGGACCCACAGGTTGAGAACCACTGGATTACAGCAAAGCCTTTGATTGTGTAGCTCACTCATGAAACACTATGGATTACTCTTGTAAAAATGTGAGTGCCACAACAGTTGATTGTCCTGGTGTATAACCTGTACACAGGACATGAGGCTACCAGCAGGACAGAATATGAAGAAACTGAATGGTTTCCAATTGGCAAGGGGGTCAGGCAAGGCTGCATTTCACCACCCTATCCGTTTAACTTGTGCACAGAACATACATGCGTAAATCAGGATTAGACTCAGAGGAAGGAGATGTGAGAATTGGAGGAAGGAACACTATCTAAGATATGCAGATGACACCGTACTACTAGCAGAAAACAGCAAAGATTTAGAACAATTACTGAGGAAAGTCAAGGAAGAAAGTGTGAAGGCAGATATACCCTTTAATATTAAGAAAACAAAAATAATGGCCACAGATGATTTCTATAGCTTTAAAGCAAACAATGAGACAGTGAAATAGTTCAAGATTTTCCATACCATGGGCCAGTCATTAATCAGAATGGAGACTGCAGTCAAGAAATCAGAAGAAGGCTAGGGCTTGGAAGGGCAGCTATGAAAGAACTAGATAAGATCCTCAAGTGTCAAGATGTATCACTGAATACTTAAGTTAGGGCTGTCCATACCATTGTATTTCTAATTTCTACATGTGGTTGTGAAAGCTGGACAGTGAAGAAAGCTGACTGGAAGAAAATCAACTCATTTGAAATATGGTGTTGGAGAAGACTTCTATGGACACTTTGGACTGTTGAAAAGACAAATAAATGAGTCCTAGATCAAATCAAGCCTGAACCTTCCTAGAAGCCAATATAACTTAGCTGAGACCATCATACTTTGGACGTATCATGATAAGAAATTACACACTAGAAAACACAATGATGCTTGAGAAGGCAGAAGTTAGAAGGCAGAAGGCACTAGGAAAAGAGGAAGACCGCATTACAGATGGATAGACTCAATCAAGGAAGCTACTGCTCTGCATCTGCAAGACTTGAGCACGGCTATTGATGCCAGGATGACTTGGAGGTCTCCCTCATTCACAGGATCACCATAAGTCAAAGTCAACTTGATGGCAGTTAACAACAACAAATCAGATTCACACTGCAATGGATGCATGGTCAGGTTTGGCAGACAGGTAAGTTGTTGTTGTGTGCCTTCAAGTCATTTCCAACTTATGATGACCCTAAGGCAAAGCTATCATGGGATTTTCTTGGCAAAAGGAGGTCTGTCTTTGGCAAGAGAGGGTTTGCTTTTGGTGAGGTTTGCCTTCCTCTGAAGCTGAGAGAATGTGATTTGCCCAAGACCACTCAGTGGGTTTCCATTACAGAATGGAGATTTCAACCCTGACCTCCAGAGTTGTAGTCCAGTGCTTAAACCACTACGCTACACTGGCTGTCAACCAAATAAGTAGGATGATCCTTTTCAAAATAAAAGTTCTTTGGAGTCACCTAGCCTTCCTTGTACAGATTTGTGCTGAAGTTATGCTCACTGACACTTGAGCAATAGTCACTAGATGGCACCCAAGATCAACATAATGGAACAAGGTATTTCAGATTTCACTTCTGCAGGAGTTCCTTGGAAAATTCTTGAAAGATAGACTGATAAAGCACAGCATTCTCTATTCCTTTTGAATAAAAAAGGATCGCTAGAAAACTTTCACACCTTTGAATCACTGTGCAAGGTGTGCAGATGGCTTCTGCCTTGGGTACTTCTTTTCTTCAGAAGTTCCTCTAACTGTGCAACACAGAACTTCACCATTATTGCCCAAGGCCTAGTACAAAGTGTCTGGAGGGCAGGGGAGAGGATGTTAACCAGTGTGTGCTTTGAATGTTTAAGTTTGTCATCAGGGAGATGGAATTCACACTGAAGAATATCCACTTCTCCACATTTTTACCCTTCTCTTGTCTTGATAATGTGCAGGACAATCATTCTCTGCCTTGACGTCATATCCATTTATCTTTTGTGGTATCTCTTTGAAGGTATGCTGGGGCTTGACCAATTGCTGCAGAGGTCCTTTCTAAGCAGTGATCAATACCAAACAACACAAGTGTTACTGTCATAGACCTGCTCTTTTTTTCTCTGCCTTCCATATAAATTCACCTGGTCAAGCTGCAGACACAAGCAGGATTGTTATGCTGTCTGGAATATCTTTGCCTATTGAGCATCCAGCCTTCTGGAGCTTCCTTGCTTCACGCTGCTGTTTGCATGCAAGAGAATGACACTTCTGATGAGGCCTTGTTAGAAAAGGAGACAAAATGTCCACAGGCTTTTGCTATCCTAGATGGCCACCTGATTTTATTTTTGTTTAAATAATGCTTTCCTGGCCTGTCCCAGAGAACCAGGCTAGATGCCATATACTTTTAGGATCCAGTCAACCCCTATGTATATACATAAGTCAGGACCACTGTGTTCATTGGGTCTTGCTCTTAGTTCTATGCTACAGGTTTGCAGTCATATTCCAGCCTTGTTGTAAACATATTAAGATTACAATCCTATGCACACTTAATTGGGAGTAAAAGCCAATGAGCTGCTTTCAAGACCTGCCTTCCAAGGATAGTAGATCCTCCTCTAACTGATTATCAGGGGGTCCCACCACCACCACAGTTTTTATCCGATTCAGTGGCCTTTCTAGGGCTGAACAGACTGTGGTGAGGAGGAAAGGGCTGAGAAGTCCATTTCTGACAATCCAATTTTAGTACACAGATCTGGATCCATCCCAGTTAATTAGATGAGGCTGATTTCTGATTGAATCGACGTTGGCACATTAACGTGGATCACGTTTGTACTCCTGCAGCTAATTCTTCTGCTTATGAGGACTTCTTGTAGCTTTCAGTTACAGATACTATTAATTTAACTTATATCCAGTCATTTGACCAAGAGGAGAACCACCAAGCAACCCACAGAATATCCACTGAAATACGATAAAATTAGCAATCAGTGTTAAAAACCTTTGATCACAGTGAGTTAGGGATTTGAGATTTAAAATTTTAGGAGTTGCAGACAGTCCACTGATAGACTGGCACAGCTTTGAAGAATTAAGACAAAAAGAAGAGAAACTGCTGGGATTTATTTATATTTATTTTATAAGCAAATCCATAGGACTCTATGTGTGTGTGCGTGCGCATGCGCACGCAAGCATATAGCAAAGGATGCCACAAATCAGGGCTGGCAAAATTTGGGTCCTCCAGATGTTTTGGACTTGCACCATTCAACAAGGCCAACAAGAAGGAATTACAGAAGTCCAAGTCCAAAGTGTTTAGAGGACCAAGGTTTCCCAGTCTGTGCCATAGATTAAACCACAACATGAACAAAAGCCTAGCCTAGCCTCTTTCTCTTTCTCACTCTCTCTGCCTCCCCCAATCTCTTTCTCTCACACACGCACACACACACACACACACAGTGCAGAGGACTGGTTCAGGCAGCGGTAATAGTGTACTGATCACATGACATGTTAACGTACTTCTGATGCAATGACAATTCTACAAATAATTTAGCAATGGAACAAGAAGCCAGCCACATACATAACCCTAGTATAAACAAACCCTCAGGGGACAAATGTATGTTGTATTTAAAGAGGAATTCAAGAGGCAGGAGATCTAAACTTTGATCCTGTGATGTTGAGCAACATGTGTTTTGAATGCCCCCTTTCCCCTCATGCCCAGTCCTAGTCCTTCCACAGCCTTCACTTTGTTTTCTGAAATGCAGCTCAAAGGCAACAAAGTCTCGGAGGGCAGATCCTGAACGCACCCGTAAGTGAGGGATGAGGAGAAGGAGATCACACAGAGCTCAGGCACAAACAGGTTACAGAATTCACATACAAAACAGAACAGCCACATGTTTTAGAGAAGTGCCAGCAGAAGTATACCAGGGAATATATCCTTCTTTTCTGTAATATAATATCACTGCAGCTGCTTCACAGGCGGACATTTTCATCTCATGCAAGGGTCCCCAAGTAAGCAGTCGCTGAATTAATTTAACTGTGGAGTTTAGGATGCAGTGAGGGCCACCATCTTAAAGGGGCTTAGGCAAATCCATGGAGGATAAGGCCATCAGTGCCAACTAATCATTTATGCTCGGAGGCAATTCCCCTTTGAATACCAGTTATTGTGGAACAATAGTGGAAGAGAGCTATAGCACTCATGTCCACTTTTGGGCTTCAGAGAGATACTTGGTTAGCCACTGTGGGAATACAATTCATCTGGCCAATCTGCTTTGGTTCATCAGGGCTTTCTTCTTGCATTCTTATCACTGTTAAGTGACAGTTCCCTCTCTTCTATAAGAATGAAGTAGACAGTGCTTTTGTTGTACAGCTCTCTAAAATAAAACTAAACATCTGCCTGAGCTAGAAGCTTCCTGCTTTTTACAAAGCTTTAAGCACAATGATGTCCTGCAGGGTCAAACTAGATGCTGCATTAAATATGTAGGCCTGAATCCTACTGTTAATCCCAACTAGAGTAAACCCACTGAGTCAACGAGATTTGCAAAAGTCTTGACCCATTATTCAACAGTGGAACAGCACTCACAGGAACTGGTTAGACACTGCAGGGGTGGAGGAACCACGTCAATCATTAATGGCATCCCAGTGGACAGCCAGTACATTCCTTTGATGCTTGCGCAGCTACATTCCACACAGCAGCCTCACCAACAGTTAAAAGTGTTAAAGTACATGATATTGTGCCCCAATTGCTTAAATGAGAAAAGGTACCTTAATTGTTGGGGGGAAAACACCTTTTCCTTTCCCTATTGAAATATCTAAAGAGGAAGTAAAGCACAGGTGGGCAACGTCTGACTCTCTTTGCAGCATCCAACCCTTCCTGCTGGATTTCTGAACAAAATAAAACAGTAATTCATCTTCTAAATATACTGCAGGACCCTTCCCTGCTCTGTGTAACATTTTTTAAAAGGAGTGCTATTGACTGTAATATTGACTGCTGAAGATGTTGGCTAGTACCCTGTTCAGCAGTTATGATATCATAAACTGGGCTTATGATACTGTAGTGGCTGTGGGTTCATGTTTATGGTCATAAATGACCAAACGTGACCCCAAAAGCCTAGCCTAGCAGCCTGGCACCACACCAACTGCAGTGTTTTGGAGGCACTGGAGATTGAGGGCACTGGGAATTGATGTCTGCAGTACACTTCTGGCCAGGGGATGCTTTGGGACAAACAATTGTGGCAGAACCCTGAGGCTCTCTCCAGCTGCCTGTCCTACAAGCAGGAGAGAGCTGCAATATCATTCCCCAGCACCCTGATCTCCAGCACCACAGAAACACTTCAGTCAAGATTACAATGATCAAGTAGAATCTCAACCAATATTGATTGCAATACTGATTGTCATAGTCCATATCATAGTCAATATCACTCATCTCCCCACCAACTATGATACATTTTGACAGTAAACTGTGATGTCAACTTCTTTGGGTACAAAAAGTTGTGGGAGCATCAGAGGAGGGCACAAAAACCAGCCTCAGGTCTGCCTGCGGTCTACATGTCACACTTTGCCGATCCCTGCACGAGGCTTCAGGCAGCAGACCAAGGCATGATTTTTTCAGAGAACATTTGTATGAAGCTGGTTAGCAATCTTTTCAATGGTTTATCTGCTGCTGTTGTTCTTTGTTTTTTGTTGATTTTACATTTGTTTATGAAATCAATGTTCTAACTGCCTTGTTTAATATTATTGCTAACCCTCTTTGTTGACTCTAGTGAATGGAAAGGCAAAGGATAAATATCTTTAATGCATACATAAAATATGTTGTTATTATTGATAACTGCCATCATGTTGATTTTGACTTATGATGACCCTACGCATGGGAGGTCTCCAAGCCATTCTATCATCAATCACCCTGCTCAGATCTTGCAGACTCAGGGATGTGTCTTCCTTGATTGAGTCTATCCATCTGTAATGTGGCCTTCCTCTTTTCCTACCAACTTCTAACTTACCAAGCCTTACTGACTTCTCCAGTGAGTCAAGTCTTCTCACAATATGGCCAAAGTATGACAGCTTCTCTTTAGTCATCCTGGCTTCTAGGGAGAGTTCAGGCTTGATTTGCTCTGGGACCCTTTCATTTGTCTATTTGCCAGTCCTGGGTATCCACAGAACTCTTCTGCAGCACCACATTTCAAATGAGTTGATTTTCTTTCTATCAGTATTCTTCACTATCCAGCTTTCACAACCATACATAGAAACTGGAATAAAATACATACACCTAAAATGTGTGGGTATGTGCCTTCAAGTCACCTGTTGACTTACAGCAATGTCAAGGATTTCATTGGGTTTCCTTAGGCAGGGACCACTCGGAGGTGTTTTGCCAGTTCTTTCTTCTAAAGTATAACCTACAGCACCTGGTATTCATTGGCAGACTCCCATCCAAGTACTAACCAGGGCTGACCCTGCTCAGACAGGATTGGGTACCTTTAGAGTTTTTAGAATTCACAAATAAAATAGATATTTAAAAATGTGTTAGCCATGGCTAAACATGCTATTTCCGGGTGGCACACGTATCAAGTCAGTGCCTGCATATTAAACCAGTGCTCAGACTTAAGAGTATTGGACTCGAACTGAGGAGACTCAGGTTCAAAGCCTGCTGCCAGTACCACACAGCTAACTCATTGGGTGATCTTGGGCCACTTGCTTTCTCTCTCAGCCTGATAGACCTTATGGGATTCTTGTGAAGATAAAGTGAGAAAAGAGGACAATGGTTAAAAAAAAAAGCTGATTGGTCAGTGGTCTTCAGTATAGGAGCAGGACTTAAAATTTGAGCCTGGGTTGTGAATCCCAGAACTTGTTTTCATCTTGATGGCTCAGATCTGAAACTTGAAGCATAAAAAGTACCCCTGAGCATGCACGGAATGCCTTGTCCCACCCTTCTGTAACTTCCTTATCAAAAGACTTTCACTTAAAACTAGTCTATAAATGTTACAAGACCTCCTCCTGAGCCCAGCTATTTCTGTTTATAGAAACCAACTGTATGAATGGTCTTGCCCTTAATGTGACATTCATTCATGGTTTTGGTAGCCCGGGCTTTCTCAGATCCAGTGACTTGAACCCTGAAATTATTGTTGATTCACAATGGAAATGTTTCTGTCAGATTCTACATTCTAGTGTCATTTGTAAATATTGCTAACTGCTCAAGATCAAGTTGTGCTTACAGTTGAGCCACATCTCCCAATCTGACTGGCCTGGCCACCTCAGGTTAGCAAACCAGTTCTTTCACATTTCAGTCATAGCGTGGCATGTGCCCATATGAAATATACAGGCTCCCTCTCTACAAAGAAGCACAAACAGGAAGAAAACTTTATCCAATGAGAGAGGTGTAGATCTAGCACCAAAGTAATAATGGAACAATATGCACGGTGGGGCAATGACACATATAATACAGTGTTGGAGGAAAATATGACAGATTAGCTTCAAACAGGTACATTTTAGTTCCAGATTCACTCACAAATGAAGACATGCAAGCCTAGTTCAAGAAATCAAGCAACATCAAGGTCAATGAATCCAAAGATGGAACTGTTTGTTTATTTACATAGGCTAGAATCTGTTGGGCAGTTATGAATGTGTAATTTAGAATTATGCACTTGTGTCTGTTTTGTATTCACAGTCCCTGTGTAGCTCCTAGTTTAGAAGCCAGGTATAGAGTGTGACAGTCCACGAGGAAGCAGCTGCTGTGATTAACAGGGGACTGTTCCCCTGTTCACCAGGAAGCAGCTGGCTGACAATCCCACCCCACTTACATGAGTGATCTCCAGTACTGGGGGAATTGTTATAAAGACATTGCTTCTTCCTATCACAAGAGAGATCATTCACCGGAGGGTGAGGGAATCTCAGCCAGCTGGTTCCAGACTGATGAGAACAAACTCCCATTGATCGCAGTGCTTGCTCCCCAATAAGTGGGGACAGAGGGAGGTCAGGACAGGATTCACTATAGTGTTTACACATATATAAATTTCCGATGTATGTCAGACTTCCTCTAGTAGCTTTGTTCATATTGGCAGTAAGCTCGCAGTGATGGCTGGGATGGGCAAAACCAACACGGCTCATTTTGAAAGATGCAAAGTCTAGTGGGCAGTGAGCTCGAGGAGACACAAGGTGCAAGAAATAGAAGTCAGGTTAGAGCAGAGTAATCCATTCATCTGTGGATTTGCTGAAAAAGTGAAAAGATCTGAAAGCTGCATAGTATTACAGCTGTTTTAACAAATGAACCTGAAAGAAAGGACTGGTCCTATAGTGCAAAGGGTACATAGACCTGGGGGTGCTCCAGAACCCAGAAGTAGAGGGCCACACCATTTGATTTCCAACTCCCCCAGTGCACAAGATGGGCCTCACTGTACCATCATGGCTGCCATCTGGGGTGAATGAAAGTGATGTCATACCATCCCAATAACTTTTTGGTTGGTTGAAGGCGTCCCTAGCGGTTTGGAGGTGGGAACTTCCCCCCACAAAAATTTTATAGGTCACTGTAGTGCTTTTTCTATCAGTTGAAAAACTGTTTTTAGCCAATTTTTGAGGGCTTCTCAGGGCTTGGTCCCCACTGTGTGATCCCAAAGATATACTGGATCCCCCAAGCACCACTTGCTGTCTGTATGAGGCACTGTTTCCATTCTTGTTATAATGGGTAAAGTAGCAGCAAGATGCTGAAGCCTCATTGCTAAGCACACAGATTCATTCTGTACAAAACCATGGATTTTTAAAGAAGAAAAAAAAAGAGATTCTAAGCAAAATATGGCAGTCCAAAATATCGCACCAGACACATGAGCAATAGCAATGATTTAAACTGATTGCAGAAGCACTGACCACAGCATCCATAATGCTCTAGGGGGAGTTCAACCCTTCAGGCTGGTCACTCACAGAGAAAGGGTGAATCCACATGCAAGATATATACTTATCTTATTAACAAATGCTCCCATTTAAAAAAAAATGTTGTAGTGATTTATATTAGTGCAATTGCCTTGTTTCTCTCTAAAGTGGGAGTAATTAGATAACTGCATAAGCCTATGTGATGACTCAGTTGGTCCACTGTCCACATTGCCTGCCTGTCCCCCTGCCACCGCTTCATCACATAATTCAAGCTGTATGATGCCTCACTAGCTTGATGTAATCCTTTTTATTTAGATTTTTTTTTTAAAAAAAACTTTCCTTCTTCCATTTCAGTTTTAAATATTTGTTCTTCAATAACACATAGTCTTTTAAAACTTTAAGCATCCAATACAGTTCTTCTCAGAAGTAAGCCCCTCTGACTTTAGTTGAACTTACTTATGGATAAATATATATAGCATTGCAATCTCATCCTTAGGCCATTTTTGCACTACACTGTTCTAGTGCTATTATTCTGCTTTCAACACCCTGTGGAATTCTGGGTTTTGTAATTTACTGAGGCCAAAGAGCTCTCTGGCTGGGAATTCTAAATGTCTCTCCCTAAACTGCAAACCCCAGGATTCCATAGGATGTTGAAAGTGGAATAATAGCACTATAACAGTGTATGCAGAAATGGCCTTAATTTTGGTGAGAATTAGGATGGGAAGCAGAGAGGGAAGTTTCAGCTGACTAGAAGGGGAGGGTTACAAAAAAAAATCCTGCTTTGGAGACAGAGAAAACTCATTTTTGGATGTTGATCCATGGAAAAGCCAATATGTGTCTACTCAGAAGTAAGCCCCATTGCCTTCGGTGGAACTTTCTCCCTCAAAAGGCATCCATTTTGCTACCTCCCTCACTGGAAAGAAAGGTTCAGAAAGGGAAAAACTGGGATCTTGTGTATGCAAACACACTGATTTCAGTATCAAATGTTGTGGGGGTGGGGGAGCCTAATTACAGCAGCAGATCTTCTCCCTGAGTTATGGTGGGAAAAACCAGGAGGTGCTACTGCTCCCACATTATTGTTTCTGTGACATGGAGGTATTTGTGTGCTCATGTCAGCCAGAAAATGTGACTGACAATGTGGCCAGAGGAATGAGGGCAACAGGACTTTGGTAATGAGGCATAACATAACAAATATAGGAGAAGAACAAAAAGAAACGAGTGATTACTTGACAACAAATCACATGGCCAAAGAAGCAACAGCAGTTGGGTCCAATTTAAATTTTCGTTTTTGAAGTGAAAATGAAAAGGTGGTGTGATGGTAGGAAGCTTTATGAATCCAATATATAAAGCTTTAAAACCTATAAAGTTTTAAAAGGCTAGGTGTTACAGATGATCTCAGACATGTGTTTGCATCACGTGAATCAAGAATTCCAATCTGAGAACACCACTATACTTTCATGCACAGAAAGCATCGCATTAGGCCCATGTGAATTCATGCAAAGACAGAACCCTTAAGAGAGCAATATGAGCAACTTAAATGACAATGAGAAGCTTTTGGCTGTCCGGGATGAATTTCAGCCTAAACAGAGAACCAGACAGAAAAATCTACTCCTTCAAATCAGACTCCAGCAAACCAAGCCAAGCTAAGAGGAACCCAGAAGGATCACTTCTCTCTTGGTTCAGCCTAGAACAGGGCTGTCAAATTCAATGTCATCTTGGGCCACATCAGCATCATGGTTGCCCACTCAGGGCCAGTTGTATCTGTAAAAGTATATAAAAATATCTACTCTTTTATCATATTAAATAATGGCCTCTGCATTCGATTATTACTGGTTTTTAAATTGCCTTCCCTCTGCATCAACTTTGCTTTTCTTGGACATTTTAGGGCTATTTGATCATAGTTTATGGTCCCTAATTTGCCTTCCCTCTGCATCAACTTTGCTTTTCTTGGACATTTTAGGGCTATTTGATCATAGTTTATGGTCCCTATACCTCTGTAAAGTGACATAGAATTGATCGGTATATCCAAACTGTGCCACTTTCTGCTCCCTAGACCCTCTCTGTGCCTCTTTCAGCCCCCCAGACCCTCTCTTTTCCTCTTTCTGCTCCCCCGTCCCCTGTGGCTCCCCTGCCCCTCTCTGTACCTGGTGAGCCCGATCTCCACATTGCGGGTCCCCAGCTGCCAGTATTCTGAAGAGGAGCCCAGCAGCCACACTCACAATCTGCTTCTACTTCTGACTGCTGCTCTGTCCAACATGATAACTTGCGGCAACACTCTGATGGTGAGAATTGGACAGAGGAGCAGTCAGAAGTAGAAGTAGACTGTGAGTGCTGGTTGCTGGGCTCCTCTTTAGAATACTGGCAGCTGGGGACCCCCAATGTGGAGATCGGGTTTGCCAGGCAGGAGGAGTGCCACAGCTGCAGGAAAGGTGCAAGGACCACATGAAATGGCCTGGTGGGCCCAATTTGGCCTGTGGTCTTTGTGTTTGACACGTGTGGCTTAGAAGAACTCAGCTGAAATTTCAACAGATAAATGGACAGAAGGGAAGAAGTCTTGCCCTCAGTCACCAGCCTATACTAAACCATCACCTCTAAATTTGCTGTAGTGTGTGGCAAATGTTACCTTTGTATTTTAACAGGTAACAACAGGGAAAAAACCCTCTCTATGTTTGCTTTTAGCCCCATATATAATGTATGTGTGTGTACACACACACACATATAAACATCCACAGTTCAAACACATTTAGGGCAGTAGGAAGAAAGGAGTGGGGATTGAAAGTCATTTGGATTTATAGACTGTTAATTGAATAGAATTTAACAATTTTTAATGACTGTTAAAAGGGAACCAAGAGGGCCAATTAACTTAAAAATGGTAAAGGAAATAAGACTGAATGTTGTACCAATAGTATTGTCAGACCTTGGAACCAGTGACTTACAAGTAACAGAGCTACTTACTCATAAAACTTCCTTTTGAGAAGCTAATGCATAATGAAATTACATTTCAAAAAAAGCATAATGAAATTACATTTCAAAAAGTAAAGTACCAACTAGGTTTCAATAGTCACCATGAAAGGGGAACTTCAGAATCTTGGAGGGCTTTTGATAGGCCTTTTTCAGTTTTTATGCCCTTCTCTCATCCAGCTTAAGGTTTTCCAGGTAACAGAACCACCACCACCACCACCACCGCCGCCACCGCATGAGTAATTGAAGTAGCTCGCCAAGAATTGAGACCACCAGATTAGAAAGCAAAAATAAAAGTTTATTTTACTGCAGGGATCTCAGTGGAATGATTTCCAAAGCCTGAGAGCCCCGATCCAGGTATTAGCTCTCTTTTTATACCCTCTTGTAAACAGGTTACAGGAAATGATTACATATGACCATATATGAAGTGTTTACAGGTCAGGCAGACCTGGGTTACATCTTTCAAAAATGATGTATTTTGGTACCAAGGGAGTATTTCTCCAACATCAAAACTCCCTAGGTTCCCGGCACTGCTAAGCACATACCTAAGCCTCTTGATAAGATAAAGGGCGCATCTGCTCACCTTATTTTTCTATATTTTTCTACCTTAGCATTAGCTTCTTCAACTTAACCCTTTCATTCCCCCCTTTATGCCAAATTCTACGCAATTTGACATACTTAAGCTTGCTTTTGGGCCATAACAGCAAAATGAGCTGCCTTCCCCTCCATAGCTTGGGAGAGAGAGGCATGTACACATTTCATAGCACAAGAAATACATACCATTACTAAGAACCCTACTACAATTAAAAGTACAATACCTAGAAACAAGGTTTTTAACCAGCTAAGATCTGGAAGCCAAGAAGTTAACCAATCCCAGGGGTTACTAATGCCACTGTCATTATTTTGTATCAACCCTTGCAACTGCTGTATCTCATCCTCTATAGTCTTGTTCAAATCATGAAACACAACCTTGCATCCTCCTTTGACTATGGTACAAAACCCCCCTTTTCTGGCTAACAAGTAATCCAAGGCCATTCGATGTTGTAACAATAGCTGATTTAGCTCTTCAATTTCTTGTTGGAGGGCTTGTACCAATTTCCCAGTCGCATTTATAGTTTTCTCCAATCTGCAAGTCAATCCTATTATGCTCCTACGATTTTCTTGAGCCATAATTCCTGGGTAGGATCCCAAAGTGAGGACCCCTGTGATCAGTCCTCCTCCTACTCTACTACCCTCACTCTCAGACAACTGTGGCCTCACATGACCAGATCCTCACATTGACTTCCCAGTGGTCCCACTAAATGCCGTTTCTTCCTACCAACTCGTTTGATCTGTCTTGGTAGGAAAACTTGGACAGGTATAGTCATATATCCTATTCCTATACACTGGTAAGTCCCTGGGTGGTAGTTGGTGGCCCACCCATTAAAGTAGAACCATAAATGCGGGTCTCTAGCCATCAATCCAGAGCATATACTACCTGACCCTGTATAATTAGGAGTGAACATGGGATATTCTGGGTATAAATCTCCAAAATTAGTTTCATTTAAGTCCCCCTTGGGTTGATAGGAGTTATTATATGTGCCATACAAATAGAATCTATCGCTACATGCTGAATAATTTCCCAGTTTACCATAAAATGAGGAATATTTTATATATCCTTTCCACTTAGAATTCCAAGATCCACTATGGTGACAGCAAAAACACATTCCGGGGGAATAAGTATAAAACTTCAACCGCCTAAATCGAGTCTTGTTTATATTACTATCAACTTTGGCAAACATATTGGGATTCCCTCTCAATGCTGACTGTAGGGCTCCTACAACCACTCCCGGTTCACTAATAAGGGAGGGCATAAAACCGAAATCTGCTACAGTCTGTGGATGTTCATAGATCAGGGTGACATTGGGTCCGTGTTGTTGGAACATGTGTGCAGCATGTCGTTTGAACCAGTTAGCCTCGACTACTCCACCCATCACGCTCCACATCCCGATCAACATTACCCACTTCATTTTCGGAGCCACTCAGGGACCCAAATCTACTTACTCCACACAAATTCCTTCTGTACATATACAAAAATACTAAAATACCAAAAAAATACACACTACTATTATTATTAGATCACTAATACTAATATTCATTGTTTCTCTCCCATATCCACTGTAGGGGATCTGGCCGTGCGTAGAATAGTCAGCCTCCGGAGTGACTACAGCAGGGCTCAGTCCCAATCTTCCTCCTCTGCAGTTGCTAGGTCTGACCGTACGTAGAGCTACCAGCGTCCAGCGGGTGGCAGCAGTAGGGTCTAGCCTAGAGTCTTCATTCACCTGTTGCGGATCTGACTGTGCGTAGAGTGGTCAATTCCCTGGTATGACCACGGCAGAGTCTAGTCCAATCTTCTCTCCCCCTTTTCTTCTGGACAATTTCAGTTTCAAAGGGTTTTCTTGTGATGAAATTACAGCCCAATCAGTAAACGCCCTTTTTATCCTGGTGTAGTGTATCCAAGGTTTCAGCCCTGCTACTTTTACTGCAGTGGGGGTGACTAACAGCACGTGATACGGCCCCCCCCAGCCTGGTGATAGAGGCTCCCCTTTCCAATCCTTAACCCACACCTCATCCCCAGGCTGGAAGGAATGGGCCTTTGTGAGGAAAGGAACTCGTCTAACCTCTAAAGCATGGGCGTTTACCTTCTTAGAGCTTTCCCTAATGCCTGCACTTCTTCTTGGAGGGTTAAGTTCCCCAGCTCTCGAATGTCCCCTCTCAATCCCTTCAGGATGGCCGGGGGTCTTCCATACAGCAGCTCAAATGGAGTCAGCCCAGTCGTCCGATGAGGGGTGCATCTTATTCTCAAAAGAGCTATTGGGAGTACATCCAACCATTTGAGCTTAGTTTCTTGACACAATTTTGCAAGCTGAGTCTTCAATGTTCTGTTCATCCTTTCCACCTTCCCAGAACTTTGGGGCCTATACGCACAATGTAATTTCCAAGTAATTCCTAAGACTTCTGCCAAACTCTTAACTACTCCGTGCACGAAGGCCGGGCCATTATCAGATCCGATGTGAAGGGGTAACCCGTATCTAGGTACGATGTCTCGGAGTAGAGCTCGTACTACTTCCTTCGCCTTCTCGGTTCTAGTAGGATATGCTTCAACCCACCCAGTGTGAGTGCACACCATTACCAACATATATCGGTATTGTCCCATCCGTGGCATCTCGGTGAAGTCCACCACTAGGGATTCGAAGGGAGTAGATCCTTGATGTTGGGTTCCCTCTTCCAATCTGGGTCCTTGACGCGGGTTGTTCCGAGCGCAGAGTTGACACCGTGATGACGCCAGCATGGTGTACTGTCTCATTCCATCTATAAACACATCCTTTGCTAACAACTGGGCCAACGCTGTCTTTCCCAGATGCGTGGCTTCATGTGCCTTCTGAACGATTGGCCATCCCATAGATTGGGGTATGTACCGTCTTCCATCTGGTAGGACCCACCAACCATCTTTGTCACTTATAGCTTTCAGGTCCTTTTCAGCCCTCTCATTCTCCTGCTGGGTGTATCTAGGGGTCTGGTTACTCAAGGAGACTTGGAAAAGTGGTACTACCAATTCTCTGGGCAGGTTCTCCTTCCCACTCACTAGTTCACTCTCAGCAGCCTCCTTTGCAGCAGCATCTGCCTTCCGGTTTCCCCGGACCACTGGATCTTGCCCTCTCTGATGTCCTTTACAGTGCATCACAGCAACTTTACTAGTGGCCCACACCGCTTCTAATAGGTGCTCTATTTCTTTTCCATATTTGATCTCTTGTCCTGAAGAATTGATCAATCCTTTTTCTTTGTACAGTGCTCCATGCGCATGCAGGGTAGTGAAGGCATACTTTGAATCTGTGTATATGTTTACAGTAAGTCCTTCGGCCAGCTCTAAAGCCCTGATCAAAGCGATAAGTTCCGCCTTCTGGGCCGAGGTACCAACAGGTAGCGCTTTGGCTTCTATTATTTTATCTGCCGTGACCACTGCACAGCCGGCCTTTCGCTTCCCCTCTCGCACAAAGCTACTTCCATCTGTATAGTAAGTGACATCAGGATGGGGCCATGGGGTATCCCGCAAGTCTGGTCTACTTGAGTATACTTCATCCATGGTTTGAAGGCAGTCGTGGTGTATATTTCCAGATTCTGCTGGGAGCAGTGTTGCAGGGTTCAGGGTGGTGCACAACTCCAACTTCACTCTAGGGTTTTCATACAACATTCCCTGATACTTGGACATTCGGCTATTCGTGAACCAATAGCTACCTTTGTACTCCATGAGGGCCAGTACAGAATGTGGAACCTTTACCATCAAATTCTGGCCTAAGGTTAACTTATCTGCTTCTTTTACCAACAAGGCTGTTGCTGCTATAGCTCTGAGACACCCAGGCCATCCTCTAGCGACTGGATCTAATTGCTTAGAGAGATATGCCACTGGGCGATGCCAGGATCCCAACATCTGTGTCAGTACTCCCACGGCTATTCCATTCTTCTCATCAACAAATAAGGTGAACTTCTTTGTTACATCTGGCAGACCTAGCGCCGGAGCTTCCATCAGCGCCTTCTTTATCTGTTCCCAGGCGTTCTTTTGTTCTTTTCCCCACACAAATTCAGACTTCTCCGGACCTTTGGTAGCTTCATATAATGGTTTGCTCATTACTGCAAAGTTAGGAATCCAGATTCTGCAAAACCCAGCTGCACCCAAGAATTCTCGCACCATCTTCCGATTCCGGGGCTCAGGCAGAGCACACACAGCCTCCTTCCTTTCTCGGTCTAGCGCTCGTTTCCCTTGAGTCACTTGGAATCCCAGATATCGCACCTCTGTCTGGCACAACTGGGCCTTCTTCTTAGATACTTTGTAGCCTGCTTCCCACAGAAGCTGGAGCAACTCCATTGTGGCTTCCTTACACTCCTCCTCACTGGTGGCGGCCAACAATAGATCATCCACATATTGCAGCAAAACTCGTCTCTCGGGTTCAGATCGGAATTTTCTCAAGTCTTGACTCAATGATGTCCCAAAAATCGTTGGCGAGTTCTTCCACCCCTGAGGCAAGCGGCACCACGTGAACTGGGTCTTCTGGCCTGTAATGCTGTCTTCCACCTGGAAGGCAAATATTTCCTGGCTTTGGGGGGCCACTGGATACAGAAGAAGGCATCCTTGAGATCCAAAACAGTGAAGTGAGTAGCTGCAGATGGGACTAGTCCCATCAGGACATATGGGTTTGGTACCACTGGGTGTAGGGTTACTGTAGCTTTGTTTACCATCCTTAAATCTTGTACTGGACGATATTCCTTCGTCCCAGGTTTCAATACTGGGAGTAATGGAGTATTCCAGGGAGAGCGGCATTCCCGAATTATATTGTACTTCTTCAGCCGTTCTAAATGCTTCTGGATCCCTTCCAGGGCTTCTCTGGGTAGATCATATTGCCTTACACGAGTGGGCATAGCATTTGGCTTTAATTCTACCACTATGGGGGCCACGAACCGGGCTAACCCAGGTGGGTTGTCTTCAGCCCACACGCCTGGGGGGCCAAATATAGTGGGTTGCTCTTGACAAACCATGATCTGGTACCTTCGCCACTCCTCCTCCATTGGATAAGTCACTGAGATATTCTTTGGTCCTCTAAAATTTATTTCCATCGTCCCATCTTCTTCAATAGAAATTTGAGCTCTCAATTTAGCCAACAAATCTCGACCCAATAAGGGCACAGGGCAACTTGGCAAATACAAAAACTGGTGAGTGACTTGATGTCTTCCTAGATCCACAATCCTTTTTTCTAAGAGAGGGTGTTTTTCCAATTTCCCCGTGGTCCCCACAATTCTTATGGCTTTCTCAGTTTTTGGGGCTATTGCAGAATTTAATACTGAACGGGTGGCTCCCGTATCTACCATCATGGGGATGGCTCGGTCCCCTATTTGTGCTGTGACCATAGGCTCCCCGGGGCCAGAGCAAGGGGGCCCGGTCTATCCTAATCGTAATGTTCCATTTCAGCTAGTCCAATGAAGTCCTCGAACCCTTCGTCCATCCCCTGCTCATATCTTCCATCCACTACTCTTCCTCTTCCTCTTCCTCGATTTGCTCCCCTTCCTCTTCCTCGATCCATTCCTTCTCTCATAGCTTCCACTAGTAGAGCTTGATAATCAGTGAGCATAGTCAACTGTGCTGGGAGGTTCGGGTCCCATCCTGGGTCCGCCAAGGGGACCCTACCTCTCATCCACTGCTCAGGGTTCGCCTCTCCAGGAGGTGCCCTGTCTCTAGCTATCCGTTCTGCATGCTGAATTATTCTCCTCCGCTCTTCAGTAGTGAACAAAGTCAGGAGCAACTGCTGACAATCTTGCCAATTGGGGATATGTGAGGCCATAATACTGGAACAAAGTTCAATTACTTCTTGTGGCTTATCTGTGTAAGTAGCATAATGGGTCTTCCAATTAAGGAAGTCAGACGTGGTGAAGGGAGTATATTGGTAACTCGGGACTCGCCGATAACCACCCTCTTGGGTGGGATCTGGCACCAATTGACTGATTTGTCGCAATGGTGCAATCACATCTCCACTTTCCCCATCCGAATCATCCACTTCTTCTACTTCCTTCTGGGGTTTTGTCTGTTTACTCTTGACCTGCTTACTCTTGGATTTTTCTTTTGGTCCAGTCTGTTCGGGTTTGGGTCTGAGTGTCATCTTATTCTGGACAGCCAAACTGGAACCTGGCAACTCCTCTGTCATTTCCTCTTCATGGGTAACTGGGGCCAAATCCGCCAGTCCCCCAGCCACTCCCTCTTGTTGTGAGGCTGTCTGAGGTACTGGTGGCAGTGGAGCAGGCGGTGGTACTTCCAAAGCCAGTGGTGGCGGGGCTGGCTGCATCACCACATACGGTGGAGGGGGGGCAGTGGGCTCTTCTGGAGCTGAATCAGGCAAAATCTGGGCTTTTCCAAGCTTTCGTCTGGCCCTGTCCTGCCTCAGCACCATAGCCTTACAAATTTGTTCCTGACACTTCTGCAACCAAGGGGGGTTCTCTGTAACCACTGTGTCCCATGAATCTATGTATGGATACTGATCAGGATGGCCAGGCTCACCCACCACTACTGAATACACTGCCTTGATTTGAGCGGGTTCTAAGCTCCCTTCCGGAGGCCACCCCACCTTGAAAGAAGGCCACTCCACTTCACATAAATTCCGTAAACGCCCTGGCGTCATCGGGGTGTCCCCATAGTCCCCACTGAATCCTTTCTTGAAATTCTTTAACATACAACCTAAAGGGGTTTGCCGGCTTTGCCCCCCACCCATTTCCTCCCAACGTGGACAAGACACACTAGGAGAAAGGGATTTGGCGCGTGAGTAAGGGGTCTCACGCACCAACACGAAGGGGGATAGACACCACTCTCTCTGTGCCGACCCACGCACCCGGACTCTCAACGGTATGCAATGGGAACTGCGACACCTTGCGCCCCTCCTTTCACACCACATTCACGCCAACAAACTACCTCCCACCTCTTTTTCCACCTCCAAAAAGCCTCGCGGTTTCACCCACAACAGTGGGGTACTAAGGCAAGACTTAAGGGGTTGATCAGGCCCCTCTTCTCCCTGAAGTTGCAGGGAGGACACTCACCAACAGTCGTGGGAGGGTTCTGCTTTCTGCTCCGTCTTCGGGTCCCTGGGCTGGAACACCACCGCCAGAGCCGCCGCCTCACTCCGAGTCAATCCTTCTGACAAAAGTAAGTCAGGGGCGCCCTGGGTCACGTCGGAAAGAGGCGACGGCCCCGACGCCCTGGCGTCCGCCAAAGTGGGCAAAACGCCCCTCAATATCCCGGGCGAGCCCCCAAATTGAAGTAGCTCGCCAAGAATTGAGACCACCAGATTAGAAAGCAAAAATAAAAGTTTATTTTACTGCAGGGATCTCAGTGGAATGATTTCCAAAGCCTGAGAGCCCCGATCCAGGTATTAGCTCTCTTTTTATACCCTCTTGTAAACAGGTTACAGGAAATGATTACATGTGACCATATATGAAGTGTTTACAGGTCAGGCAGACCTGGGTTACATCTTTCAAAAATGATGTATTTTGGTACCAAGGGAGTATTTCTCCAACATCAAAACTCCCTAGGTTCCCGGCACTGCTAAGCACATACCTAAGCCTCTTGATAAGATAAAGGGCGCATCTGCTCACCTTATTTTTCTATATTTTTCTACCTTAGCATTAGCTTCTTCAACTTAACCCTTTCATAATAACTCACTCGGTAAGTAATTGGCAAGAAATCACTTTTCAACCACTGTGACTAATGGGAGCAAAATTCTTCTTGAAAATAACTTTCCAAGTTCTGAGTATTTCCCATCACTATTATCCTTTCTTAAATATTAGCCATTTCTGTACTAGACTGTTATAGAGCTATTATTCCACTTGCAACATCCTATGGAGTCTTGGGGTTTGCAGTTTCGGGAGGGACCTGCTGGCCCCTCTCGAAGCTGCAAACCCCAGGATTCCATAGGATGTTGCAAGTGGAATAATAGTGGTATAACAGTATAGTTGGGAAATGACCTATTGTCTCTGACCTAGAGGCTAATAAGGCAACAGCATACATGTCTATTCAAAAGTATTTTATGATACATACTCTCAAGTAAATACGTGCAGGACTGCAATCTGGAAAAAAATATTTTTCTTCATGGGAGATTTGCTTTAAAAGGAATGGAAAGCCTGATATCTAAAATTCAATTAGTCTGCAAACCAAGAAGTAGTCAATGAACTACCAAAGAAGAGTCCTTTCTATGCACGTAATAACACAAAGAATCTTCTCAGAGAGAGTTTTGAACTCAGGGAAACTCACTCTTGGTAAGCAGATTTGTTGCTTCCACACATGCAATACTAAGTGACCACTGTGAAGGTCTGAAAGACCTGTATCATCTTATACAGCCCTTTGAAAATTTAGAGCAAGGGACATGATTTGCATCTTTCTGGATCCTGTTACATTCCATTCTACTCCCACAGCTGTGTAAATATGCTTTATATCCTGAGGCCTTAATACCACTCTGTAATACATCCAAAGAAGTGGCTCTATTATCTGCAAAAGTTCATGCAAAAATTAAATTCAGTTAGTCTTAAAGGTGCTGCTACATTTCTTTTTCTTGTTTTTCCCTTCCTCTTCCTTCCTCCTTTTTATGCTGCAAGAGACTAACACAACTACTTCTTCAAAAACTACATCAAAATTGAGCCATTCTGTCATATTTCTCTATTAAAGTGACATATTAGACAGATCCCAAAGGCAGATTTAAAGTTGAGAACTGCAGTTTTGAGGACTCTGTGCTTAGCTTTGCTCCCAATAGCCATCAAACTCCTTTACTTTCTAGTGCCTTTTAAAAGACTGGAGCATTGCAGAAGTGAAGGGGAGATGCAGAGACAAAGAGAGACAGACATGGGGCCCATTCACATCACCAAATGATAGCACTGATTCCACTCTGCTACAGATCTGTATTATGGAATCGTGGGATTTGTAGTATAAGCAGGAAAGGGTCTTTAGAATTCTCAGCCATAGAGCTCTTCAGATGCCTCTGACCAAACTACAAGCCCCAAGATTTCACAGGATGCAGACATGACAGTTAAAGTGGAATCATAGTGCTCTAACTTTTTAGTGGGAGGGGGCCCAGAGAAACAGAAAATGAAAGCAGGCACTTCAGTTTTGCTGCTAACTGGGCTTTGGGTGGGGTACACATATAATAACCTGCAGTTCCAAGACAGAATCTTTCTATATGTGAACCCCTTAAACAAATAAGAGATTATGAATAGAATCAAAATTTTTGAGGCAAACCATAAATACATAGAAATGCCATTCCCTTTGTAAAGCAAAGAGATTTTCAGTTGTTTTAAAGAACAAGCCACTGATTTATTTCTTTTAAACCATATAAGCAGCCCTTATCTATATAAGCAGGGTCTTTTTGAAAGGAGGCAGAATGAATAAGCTTTTAGTTCACCACCACTCTTGGAAAATGAATGCTAATATTTTCCCAACAAAAGCAGGTATGATAAATGGCTGACAAAACCTACAGAAATAGAAATATGTTTCCTTTGAATTGTACTTCAACTTGTATAAAATCCAGCAGCCATCATACAGTGAGGTACAGGTCTTACCATTTTAGAAGTGGCAATAATTCTCACATGTTTGGACATGTTAGGGTTTTTTTTTAAGATCAGCCAATCACAGAAGGAAGTAGAAAAACAAGAAAACTTCAAACAAGGATGGTCTTCTGAGTTTTATAAGAAATCCAGAGATTTTGGCTCAGCCCTTTGACTTTTTTAAACAAGGTACTGGGGAAAAGGAAAGATTCTTAGAGTCTTGGAACAAACCTCAGATTACAATATGTTCCCAGAGCCAGGAGAATATTGCTCCATAGTTGAGTCATAACGCCCAATTTATTTCCCAAATAAAGACATCAACGTCTTCACATCCTTACTTGCTTCTGGGATGAGCAATATCACTGGCCTTTCAGTCAAACATGACCAAAACAGATTTGTCTCTGAACACTCAATGGCTGGAAACAGGAAACATCATGGTGGTAATCGTTTTTTTCAAAAGTTCTTTTAAAAATATATACCGATGTTAACTCGTTGAATACAAACAAATGTTTTGATGAGTAAGAAGGAATTTAATCTAACTAAATTGTATATAATATCTTATTTATACTTAGGAAAATTAATTAAGCAACATTAAGTCAAACAGAAAAAAGAGAAAATATAGAATATAGAATATAGGAGGGAAGATACAATGGATTTAGATTATGTAATAATATTCTTTGTTTTATTTATATTTGTGTTTAGAATACTGTGTAACGTTACAATTGGTACTATGAATTAATTTCTGGATTTTCACTTATAAAAATAAAGTTTAAAAAAAGAATACAAATAAATGTTTTTGGTTGTCTCAACAGGGCACTTTTATTTGATTGATTTGAGCAAATTAAATTTGTCCTACAATATTCCCTAGATGACTGAAGTATTACATTAAAAGCATATAGGTATAGGTAACGGATCATAAGAAACAGTGACTTCCTAATTCAGAGAGAGAGAAAACAAAATGGGTTCCTCTTTCTCTCCTTCTCAATCAGGATTTCCACCCAAACAATCAGATATAATGTTAGAATAAAAATAGTCTTTTGGATGATGATACCATATTTCCAAAAGAGTCAGTGCTGTGAAGTGTTTGAGCACTGGATTAGTATGCTAGGAGACCAGGGTTCAAATCCCTGCTCAGCCATGGAAACCCAGTGGGTGGTTTTGGGCAAGTCACATTCTCTCATCCACAGAGGAAGGAAATGGCAAACTTTCTCTGAAGAAATCTTGCCAAGGAAACACTATGATGGTGTACTGTACATGCTTGCTTCAGAATCATCCTTAGCTGCTCTCCAAGTTAATGAAGTCCCTGAATAAAGGATTTGGGCTTTAGACTGATATCAGAAGTGAGTGTCAATTGTTGAAAAAATACTCTCACAGTATTTATTGCCCAGAATCTTGTTGGTTTTTAAGTTCCCCTATAGAAGTGGCTGGACAGTTTTATCTGAGGAAAAGTATCCATATTCAGTGCAAGCTCAGGCATTCATCTGCTCTTGGGCTTGCACACTTTTGTCTTGCACAATATCAATATTCAACACAAGGGTTGTGCAACACACCACGTGTACCTCTGCATGTGGTGGTTTACAATACACAACACAGGAGTAGGATCTCAGCTGTGGCACACAATTATATGAAATAGCAGGGACCAACTTAAAAAGTGTGTGTGGGGAGGCCGCATTCCATACTGTTTTGATATCTGAAGAACGGTCCTGGTTGCAACCTGCTGTGTACGTCTCCTGGGTGTCATGCATATGTTTGGGCCTGAGTGATTAAGTCTTAAGCACTGCGTGATGATTAGGCTCTGAGCAGGTAACCCAGGGCACTCCCTCCTGTCACCTAGTAACTGAACAGGATAACAGATCCATTTTATGCACTTCCCCTTCCTTACTCTTACTCTCTCAACTGCATCATTGCAACAACTACAATAACCAAGGCCATTTCTACACTACACTGTGACAATGCTATTATTCCACCTTCAACATCCCATGGGATCCTGGGATTTGCAGTTTAGGGAGGAGTATTTAGAATTCTCAGCCAGAGAGCTCTTTGGCCTCAGTAAACTACAAACCCTAGAATTCCACAGGGTGTTGAAAGTGGAATAATAGCACTATAACAGTGTAATGTGGAAATGGCCCAAGTGTGCTATGAGAAATTATTCAACAAATACTTGCCAGAATCCTATACAACGATCTACGTTCCATTCCTACATAAATTAATTGCTCTAGCAATTAAAGATGCTGATTGGCATCAGATTTCTTATGTGTCTTTTCGAGATATTCTATTCAAGATTTAGCAGTTTTCTCATTCTGAACGTGGCTGTATGTCTCCTCAATAAAAGTGCTGGCAATGAGTCAATGAGCCTCAAGGTCTCCAAAAGCTGGCACTCTCTCTGCTTCTGTCAGTCTCTGTTCCTTGAAGAAAGCCAGGAGCTGGGTTCTTGCTAATTCAAGTTCCATTCTGCAAATCCATGTTGAGAAAATTTTCCCTTTAAGTTTGGAAATTGTCAGCTCAGTACTCCAGGAGGTCACCTGACCTCTTTGTGCTCACCTGTAGTCTAGTATTTGATTTACCTTAATCCTTTCACAGATCTCTTGAGCCTGGCTTCATTAATCTGATAGAGAGTGCATGCAGCATTTTAGAGATCCTGATTAAGGAGCAAATACACCAATGCCTTGGAGAAACAAACCAAGGGCCTTATTATGGGAACTCCATTCTAAGGTAGGAAAATTACTTAGGGTGCTAAATTAATCTAGCTTCATTCTATGGAAGTACTGAGAGAGAACTGGTGGGAAGAGAAGCAGTGGAAAAACAATACCAAGAGCATCAGTTTACATCACAGAGGTGTCAATATGAGTAGTCAAGAAGGGACAACACTTTGGGTCACTCAGATTATCTAACCCTATTACTATTGCCCACTCATTATTGCCCAGACATTATTGACTATTCAGTGCTAAGTGCTGTTGGACTTCTAACACTGCATGTATTCTCTATCACTTTCAAGGAGCTTAGCAGGATAGGAACACGACTTTGACGAGGAGAAAAGAAAAGATGCATGAGCAGGAAACCTGGCTGCTCTCCTCTTCACTGGATTACTAGAGGAAAGGCTTCACTAAAAGACTGGCTTGTCCTTGAAGAAAAGCTAGAAAAACCAAAGATTCTGCCTTCAGCTACAAAAAGGGGGAATCTTAGCAAAGATAGCTAGCTAGGAGGGTTCCTGTTTGTCAGAACTATGACTTTTGGGATGACGGGCTAATGACATTCTCCAACAAAGAGCCTGGATTCTGCAGATCAAAAATTATCTTCAGCTCAGGAATGGGCCAGGCATACCTAGTAATTGCACAGTGATTTCACAAAAGAAGTGTTCAGGAGCAATAAAGATGCTGGAGACATAGGAGCACGCAGATCCTTGGGAGGAACATCAGGAATGCAAGAGAGGTGCAGGAACAATGCAAGAACTCAAGGACTATCAGTGCTGAAGTCCAGAGAGTTTCATATGGTTTTCCAAACATGAGAGGGGGACTGCCCTGACCTTTGTTTCTTACAACAGTAATGAGGAGTTCAAGGCAAACAGAAAGGGCAACAAAAGATGGCTGGCAATGGCCTTGACAGAGTGGTTTCCTCCACAAAAAAGGCTAATCAAGATAGAGGTGTATTTCATTTTAAGGGAGGGTGTCACCTCACAGTGGGAGGATACCCTAGGGCAGTGGTTCTCAACCTGTGGGTCCCCAGATGTTTTTGGACTTCAGCTCCCAGAAGCCCTGAGCATTGACCATAGTGGCTAGGGCTTCTGGGAGCTGAAGTCCACAAACATCTGGGGACCCACAGGTTGAGAACCACTGCCCTAGGGGGATGTGGCTTTTTGGCTGAGTGTATTCACAGCTATGGCCAGATCAGTGGTCCTCAAGACCATTGGGAGGAATCTTATTCATAGAATCAAAGACCCCAGGGGCCATCCAGTCCAACCCACTGCCATGCAGGAACCTACATCAAAGCACTCCCAACAGATGGCCATCCAGCCTCTGCTTAAAAAACTCCAAAGAAGGAGACTCCACCACACTCCAATGCAGCATATTCCAACAGCTCTGGCCATGAGAAAGTTCTTCCTGAGGTTTAAGTGTAATCTCTTTTCCTTCAGCTTGAATCCATTGCTCCTTGTCCTAGTCTCTGGAGAAGTGGAAAACAAGCCCACTCCCTCCTTGACATGACATCCCTTCAAATATTTAAACATGGCTATCATGCCCCCTCTTAACCTTCTCTTCTGCAGACTAAACATACCCAGCTCCCTAAGCTGCTCCTTATAGGGCATGGCTCCCAGACCCTTCACCATTTTGGTTGCTGTCCTCCAGCTTGTCAATATCCTTCTTGAAATGAGGTGCCCAAAACTGGACACAGTATTCCAGATGAGGTCTAACCAAAGCGGGATGGAGTGGTACCATTACCTCCCTTGGTCTAAACACCATACTCCTATTGATGCAACCAAGATGGCTGCCACATCACATTGCTGATTCATGTTCAACTTGTGGGTCACCAAGATTCCTAGATCCCTTTCACACGTACTGTTATCCAGCCACGCGTCCCTCATCTTATATCCTATATTTGTGCATTCCATTTTTTCTGCCTAAGTGTAGGACCTTACATTTCTCTCTGTTGAAATTCATTTTGTTAGCTTTGGCCCAACTCTCCAATCTGTCAAGGTCATTTTGAAATTTGATCCTGTCCTCTGGCATATTAGCAACCCCTCTCAATTTGGTGTCATCTGCAAATTTGATCAGCATGCTCTCTATTCCTTCATCCACCTCATTGATGAAGATGTTGAATAGCACTGGGCCCAGGACAGAACCCTGTGGCACCCCACTTGTCACTTCTCTCCAGGACGAAAAGCAGCCATTCATGATCACCCTTTGGTCAACCAATTACAAACCCACCTAACAGTAACACTGTCCAGCCTGCATTTTACCAGCTTCTTACTAGTAACCTTACTGAAACCTTGCTGAACCATGAACCTTACTGAAATCAACATATGCTACGTCCACAGCATTCCCTTCACAGTAGTGGCAAACTCGAATGATATTTACCACTGTTCCCCACATTTTAAAAAACCCTTAAGGATAGCTAAACTTGGTACTTAAATTAGCTAAGATTTTTAAAAATACTCCATCATATTCTACATAGGCAACTATCTAGATCTTTCAAAATACACAGACAGTATGTGGAAGAGACATCTGAGCTTATGATCTAAAAACCACAGAGGAAAAGCAGGTAAGAGAAGCTATCATTTAAAACCCAGAGGGAAATACACTACTTACTCAATAGTATCTGCCAGCATTACTAATGCAGTTTACCAAGTAGTTGATGCAAGGAAGCCTCATCACTTGATAAAGCTCTCAGGCTTTCACATTAGAAAGTGTGGCATATTTGCATTAACACAGAGGACCAGGCAATCACTCAGCCTGTTAAAATATTTTCTTTCATACTATGAGATACAAGGTTGGTCTGTTATAGAGGGAAAAATACACAAATACACACAGTGCAGCTTAATTTCACAAGGCAGGAGGAAAAAATAAAGCCTTGTGGCAGCATTGCATCAGTAGGGACTTTTTGCACAAGAAATTGGAGTGGTGGGTGGTGATGGTAGCAGCACTTAGCTTTAATTTTCTCTCTCCTCTTCTCATAGTAGTAGCAATTTCACTAATGGAAAGGTTGTGGGGTGAGGCAAAGATATGCTAGTGCAGTATAGTGGCTAGAAGGTTGGTCTGACCTGGAAGACTAGGATTCAAATCCCTATTCAGCTATGAAACTTGCCAACACTATTGTTTAGCCTATCTTGCCTCACAGAGTTGCTATAAGAATAAAATGTGGCATGGAAGGCTATAGTATAGCATATGCAAACAGCACTGTTCTGAATGAGGAGTTAATATCTGAAGTGGGAGGAAACCATCTGTCTTCATGGGAAAGCATGAGAGAAAGAATCCTCGTGCCACCGATGGCTGTTTAAGAAGGCTGGCTGTAGTTAGTGGTTCTGGGCCTTGGTTGTGTTTTTATCCTAAAATAAATCATTTGAAGTGTACAGCTAGAGTTTAGTCTGAACTAAAAAACAAAACAAATTATCCAAGCTGTTGAACTCTGTCCCCTCCTTTTGGCACCTTGGATAGCTCCTTCAAAGCAAAACCTGGAGTGGATTTACCTTCCCTCTGACATGGAAGCCAACATGTTTTTCATAAGAAGCTGTGGCTATTAGGGAAATGCCAAAGAACATTTCTGAGTCCTTCGTATCATGAGGGGAACAGAACTACGTATGGTACTCTGAGTCTCTTGGAAGAAGGGGAGAGTAAAAGTGTAATGGAGCACAAATCAGACCTTTTCTGCCTGCAGAGTTACAGGATGCTCCAACGGGACTCTCCTCTTAGGAGTTCAGCCTTCATGAGTTGGCCCCATCTGTACTTCATCACCCTTTTGGTATTGACATATATGCAGAACTCCTTCCTAATTTTTCATTAATATCTACTCACTTTCAGTGCAGTCCTACCTCAATCATGTACTAGTGTAGGAGATTAGAATTAGTGTGAGCCTCTTTGGCTGGCTGGTTTCAGAGGTATGGCAGCAGAGCAACTGTGTCTAAAATCTCCTACTAGAAGAGGCCCCTCCCTGGCAAAAAACAGGGGCAGGGGGAAAGGAGTAGAGGAAGAAAGGAACTGGACTTTGCTTGATCCAAGTGTCTTCCAGCTTAGGAACACAGTTGCAATCTGGCACAAAGTTAGGGCAAGATGAGAGTAGTCCTGATTAATTTCCAACACCCGTAGCCTGGAAAGATTTTGATTTAGCACTGTTTCAACTGAATTTTGGTTCAGCTAGCTGTTTGTCAATGTGGCTAGTGAGGATTGCATTCTTTGTGCCTTTGCTTCTTTGACTCTGCCCTGTCATACTCCTGTCTGACAATTGTGTCTGAATCAGCAGTCAGAATGCTATTGTGCTGAACATGTTAATAAAGAAATAGGATAGCAGATGTGTTTTGAGTTGAAATAAATAAATCTCTGTTATTAAATACAACAAATTATTAAAGTTTTGCTACCCAACAAGTGTGGCATGACCAATTCTGTTTTGACCTGAAGTAACCTGGATTCAGCTTTTCTTAAGGGAAAATGTATATATTTTTCTACTATTTAACATAGAAGCCGTCTAAAGGTAGTGTATATGGCAACAATGCCAGTTTTGAGAAAAATAACTGACGAAAACGCTGTACCATGTTTTTTCCACATTCCTCTCATAGTTATAGGGGACTTCGAGGGAATAATAAACACAACTTTGCTCTTGTTAAGGCATTGCCCAAAACACAATAACCCCAGATTGTTGAGTCTACACCAGACTGTAAACATACCCTATTAGCAAACAATACATTGAATAACTGTCTTTGTGTGACCTTCAGAAAGCAACACAATGGCTCAGATTACTTATTATCATGGTATGACTCTTTACCTTCAATACTGCCACCCAAACCAGGAGACATTGACTCATTTGAGGAAAAAGGTGAAAATTCATAACAGGCACCTTCATTGCAAAGATTAAGAAGCAAAGACAATAAAGTATGAGGCCATTACCAAAAGGTTTATCAAGTTAAGGAACATACTTCTATTTCTTCTCCATATCTGTACTAGGAATGTAGACTTTCATTGTATGATTCTCATCTGCAATGATGAATTCTTCCTATAGTGTTTTTTTTTTCCAGCATGAACACTTCTGTGCAATATTCTCCAGGTACTCAGATGTTGCAAAGTATTCTTTGGAATTACTCTGTGCAGAAATACGAATTGCTTCCCTGTACAAAAGCTGCTTTTGTTACAGAAGAGGCATGACTTGCCTCCCAAAAACTTTCATGAGCAGAAGCTGAACTTTCTGCACAAAAAATTGATATATTGCAATGTGAATATTGGGAGAAACTGTTCAGAATTTCCACTGCTGCATTATTGTTTCTGGCAGGCCTTCCCAAATGTTGGAAAACTTTTTTCTCTGCAGGGAAACAAGTAAAAAAAACAATACTCTTTCCGTCCCTAATCCACAGATGACCTAAAATGCTGCATCTGTGGGACAACCGGTGACAGCTTTCATCTTTGACAAGATCATCTCCAGTACTCACTTCATTCATCTTTCCCTTTTAAACAGATTCTTCTTATTTTAAGAAACAGTAGAAACTGTGGAGAAGTATAGGAGGGGTGCAAATGAAAGATACTGACATTTCTGGATATCCCCTGTAAAATTCCATGAATGAGAAAGGACAGTTGCAAAATCAAAGTTTCACCCAGAAGCACTCTGATAGGAATGACCAACTTACACCATCCTCACTTCAGCCACGTGCATGTATGCTCATTTTTAATAAGTCATATGTTGTATTTTGCTTGGACAAGTCTATTAATCTTGCTAGTAACTCCTCTCAGGAAGTTGTCACTTACAATATACAGGGGTGGCTTTCTATTTTGGCCACATGGTTCCTACGGTGTCATTCTAGTTGAAGATGTCCATTAACCTTACCAGTCCTATCTAGTACTGTGTCATTTACAGCACACATGGTTCACGGCTCTCTTGATTGTAGCTCCACAGGTACTCTGAGAGAAGGTATCCTTACTTTACTTGGATTTCTAGCATGAAAATGTAATAGGGCAGACACTTTAAATGTATTTGGTGTGAGTGGATAGGTATAAAAATTAGTGGGATGGACTGAAGCTGGAGTAAGATGCCTCACCTGTTTTTGAGCTTGCCATGAGGAACTTTTTATGGACCAAAAGTAAATGTATAATTTGAGAAGCTCTAAAGCAGTGGTTCTCAACCTGTGGGTCCCCAGATGTTTTTGGACTTCAGCTCCCAGAAGCCCTGAGCATTGACCATAGTGGCTGGGGCTTCTGGGAGTTGAAGTCCACAAACATCTGGGGACCCACAGGTTGAGAACCACTACAGAGTCTAAAGGCCCTTGAGAATTGTATAGTTAAGATTTGAAAGCAAAGGCAAAAACTTTGGGAGGCCACAGAGCAAGACCTCTTCCGCCCCAACCCTGATTTCCATAGGAGGGCATGAAGCTCCCCTGAGAATGCCAGTGCCAGGCAGCATTAGAAGGTTCATGTGATGATCCTGACTGACTCTTCTATCTCCCCTTAATTGCAACAATGGCTTCAGAAGAGAGCAGGATAAAGAAATGAACTGTAGCACACTCCTGAACTCATTTGAAACTCTCCATGTTATATTTGTTTTCCTCTCTGCTGCTACAAAAGGATTAACAGCGCAAAAGTAACAGTACTTCTCACATTTTTAAATCTAACCCTGGAAACCTTGGATGGACTGACAACATTATTATGATCTGGGGAAGCTTTGTAGGCTGGCAGTAGTGTATTTTTATTTCAAAAAATGTTTCCCTATCGTCTAAAAATCTTCACAGGGTAAAACCTAGCAAGCATTATGATGGATTTGGAACTAATAGTTTGTAGCAAAACCATGCTAGGCAGTGAGAAATACACATCATAAGTATTAACAAAAGAACCCTAGGTCATCTAGTTTTTAAAATCCTAGAAGCAAGCTTACGTGTCTCTCAAACTTCAGAGCAATAAAAAATTTAATAGCTTATTTGTCCCGGCTGATTTTCACCTGTCTTTGGTCAGCTGCTTTCTAGAAAAAGCAGGAAGTTAGAGTAGGACTGTGTTAATTCAGTTCAGCTTAGAGGCTGCAATAAATGTTGCGCTTCAAGGGCACAAGGTACTTCCAGATGCAGGTCTTTTAGCACTAGCGCTCAAAGGGCATCATGTAATGGCTCTGCTTCTCCTGCTTGGCAAAAACTTTTATGGTAAGAAAAAAAGGGGGATGCACAGTGGGAAAACACAGAAGCTGGCAGGTGCCCTGTCAAATTCCATGTTTGAGGTGGGTCAATTGCACAATACAATTGGAAGAACCCCAAATGTAATGGACAAAACCAGCAGAGTAAGTCTATAAAGTGGATTGTCAGGTATCTTACATTTAACCAGTACAGTTTAGGTAGTACAGTCTAATCTAGCCCAAGGATGAATGTCTGAGTTAGGAAAGAGCCACAGAGATCAAAAACTTAAAAAAACAGGAGAATCACCATCAGGAATGGTCTAGATCAGCTTTCCCCAACTGGGCTACAACAACCTCCACCAACCAATGGTGATGCTATTTTCATTGCTAGGAGCTAGTTCCTAGAATGCATCTTAAAATTCTTGGGGATGCGGAAGATACCTCCTCCCTGTTTGCACAATTTGCTGGTTTATTATTTTTTTATTATTATAATTTATAATCCTAGGAAAGGACACTACCTAGGATTATAAATTAATATACCTAGCTTTCTCCCTATCTAGCTTCCTCCAGCATCTGAAGGTAGCATTCATGGTTTCCCTACCATACAACAGCAGCAGCGACAACAAGCTCATAAAGTAGATTAGATTGTGAGATCATGAATGATTTAAATGCTAAAGGCCTCTAATGCTAACAGTGAAACTACATTCTGTGTTAAATAAGTAGCATACAATTTAGGATTACTTCGGCCATTTCCACACTACACTCTTATAGAGTGATTATTCCACTTTCAACATCCTATGGAATCCTGGGAGGACTCCCAGGAGGGATCCTGGCCGGCCCCTCCCAAAACTGCAAACCCCAGGATTCCATAGGATGTTGAAAGTGGAATAATCGCGCTATAAGAGTATAGTGCGGAAATGGCCTTTGTCTCTTAATCCCAGGCAGGCAGGCAGGCACGAGGTGTGTGTGTGTGTCCTGATTCTGATCAAGATCATTGCAATGGGTTTTCTACCCCTTCCCTCAGTTTCAGGGGCTAACAAAAAGGGGAAAACACTTCAATTGGTATCAGACCTATTCTATATTGTTTCTCTTCACCATTTTATATTCTTGCCTGTTCATCTCTGAGAAAGTACATGTTGGAAATCATAACATTCTGGTGCTCCTGGGGGACATCAGGTACACCTTTTAGGTTTTGGTTGTTTTTATTTATTTATTTATTTTAAGCTAGGTTGTGTTATAAAAAATATTATGAAGAGGACTCCTAGTAGGCTGCTTGGGCAGGACTACAGCTTTTTGTTTTGCTAACTATTCTTTTTCATTTTTTAAAATTAAGCTTTTAAAGCTTGCAAATCAATAACAACAACAAACAGAACAAAAAGTTTAAAAGGTACATGAAATTCAACAGAATTTCAGTTCTTCATTAACTATACAGACCTCCCTCTACAGTTGCAGGTCTGACCTTTGTGAATTTGATTATTCACAGGGCATGTGCTTACCCCTTCTATTTTCCTCCTTGCATTCCTCACTCTTCTGAGCTTCTGGGGCTCGTTTTTAAAATAGACTTGAAAGGGGTGAGCAAAGCTCTCCTCCCACTGTTGGAAGCATGTCCTCTCTCCCATGGACAGGGCTACTGTCAGGTGGATTTGTAACTGGTTGACTGACCGTACCCAAAGGGTGGTCACCAATGGCAGATTCTCATCCTGGAGAGAAGTGACTAGCGGGGTGCCACAGGGTTCTGTCCTGGGCCCGGTGCTGTTCAATATCTTCATTAATGACTTGGATGAAGGAATAGAGGGCACGCTGATCAAATTCGCAGATGACACCAAATTGGGAGGGGTTGCTAATGCGCCAGATGACAGGATCAAAATTCGAAAGGACCTGGACAGATTGGAGAGCTGGGCCAAGGCTAACAAAATGAATTTCAACAGAGAAAAATGTAAGGCCCTACACTTAGGCAGAAAAAATGGTATGCAGAAATATAGGATGGGGGACACATGGCTGGCTAACAGTACGTGTGAAAGGGATCTAGGAGTCTTAATAGACTACAAGCTGAACATGAGTCAGTAGTGTGATGCAGCAGCCAAGAAAGCCAATGCAATTCTTGGCTGCATCAATAGGAGTATGGTGTCTAGATCGAGGGAGGTATTGGTACCACTTTATTCTGCTTTGGTTAGACCTCATCTTGAATACTGTGTCCAGTTCTGGGCACCCCAATTCAAGAAGGATATGGATAAGCTGGAGCAGGTCCAGAGGAGGGCAACCAAAATGGTGAGGGGCCTGGAATTCATGCCCTATGAGGACAGACTTAGAGAGCTGGGTATGTTTAGTCTGCAGAAGAGAAGGTTGAGAGGGGGCATGATAGCCATGTTTAAATATTTGAAGGGATGTCATGTCAAGGAGGGAGTGGGCTTGTTTTCTCCTGCTCTTGAGACCAGGACAAGGAGCAATGGATACAAGCTGCAGGAAGGGAGATTCCACCTGAACCTCAGGAAGAATTTCCTGACGGTCAGGGCTGTCCAACAGTGGAATGTGCTGCCACGGAGTGTGGTGGAGTCTCCTTCTTTGGAGGTTTTTAAGTGGAGGCTGGATGGCCACTTGTCGGGAGTGCTTTGAGGGTTTTCCTGCATGGCAGGGGGTTGGACTGGATGGCCCTTGTGGTCTCTTCCAACTCTACATTCTATGATTCTATGTGGCTGCATTTTCTGTGTAATGGCTGCTGATTGGCCAGGTGCTGTCTTTGCTCTTACCTCTCCCTTTTCAAGATGACTGCCAGGAAGAACTGGAATTCCCCTATGGAGGGGAATTGCAGGGGTGGGAGTTATTCACGATTTTTCTACTTTCGTGAGGGTTCTGTGCCCCTAACTCTCATGAGTGCAGAGGAGTGACTTTATAAGTTTAGTATCCATGTCAGTTCATTAGGCTGGTTTTTCTGATCTGTCATCTAGTCCACTACAAGGATCATCATGTTTACCTATTCTCAGGCTGTCCTTCCAATATTTGCCATTCATTGTGCTGCGCATCATAACATGAGTCTCTAGAATGCATAACTCAAAAAATGGAAGCAAGACGGCTTCACAGTGAGTCCCTTTCTCCTTTCATGTACTAACTAGGTATTTGCTGGTTGCACCTAGACTGAAAGTCATTTATGGATGTGAGACCCTACAAGGATGAACACAGAAATCTAGGGCTAAATAGATTAATAAATATATGATGGAAAATAGGATTTCTAGAAAATTATTCTTGAAAAGATGGCAATTTCCAATGATAGAGAGGATAAACAGGAAACAGCTGATTCAGGTCAATCAGTTCAAAGTTTAGCTGATGTCAGAATGAACAGTGGAAGGAATTTTCCTCCACATCTGATAGGCTGGTAGGTCCATGGATTTTTCCTCTCGATGTCAAGAGAAACTACATGGGGCACATTTGCTTTAGGCATTTGAAATGTGGGGAAGTTTACTCATAAGAGTAAAAAAAAATGAGTGGTAAGAGTTAGGACCAAGGCAGTGTAGTGGTTTCAGTGTTGGGCTAGCATCTGGAGACCAGGGTTCAAATCCCTGCTCGGCCATGAAAACCCACTGGGTGACCTTGGGCAAAGTACACTTTCTCACCCTCAGAGGAAGGAAATGGCAAACCCCATGAACAACTCTTCCCAAGAAAACCCTGTCTTAGTTTCGCCTTAGGGGAACTATAAGCCAAAAATTGTTGATGTTGTGAGCCTTCAGTTGTTTCTGACTTATGGTGACCCTAAGGCAAGCCTATCATGGAGTTTTCTGGGGTTGAAAGTGTGTGAGATGCCCAAGGTTACTCAGTGGGTTTAGCGCCAAGCAGAGAATTGAGTCCTCATCTCCAGAGTCATTGTCCAGTGCTCAAACCACTACACCACAGTGGCTCAGAAATTACATGAAGACATATAGCGACAAACGTTTAGGCTTGCTGGGATTTTGGGGGTCTCTGGCTTTATATGTGTGCAATAGTTGTTCATTATTCAAACATTATGACCAGAATCCTTTTGGTGACGTATGCAGGCATTATGCCAGTTACCCCTTTAACACAATGATCACTGTGTGTCCACACCCTACTGTCCTGCTGCAGTGCGCAGTGTGTCTGCCCTGAGGCTATTTAGTGGCCCGGGGAAGCCAGGCACTGTTCAGCAGCTGAAGACAACATTCTCCTAGACTTCTCAGGGGTCTTGCAGAGAATAATATTTTCTTCATGCACCAGAGGAAGAGGCAGTGTTTACAGTAGCCAAAATTTCATGCTTTGCCAAAACAAGGCAGGATCTTGGCCTTTATTTTCATACTTACAAATATTTAGAGGAAAGCCTCTGGCAACGATTAAGAGGGAAGCCTTGTAACATTGTGCTCCAACAGTTAGTCGGCCATCTTGGCGTACCATGCCAAGGATACCATGCCCTGGCTCTACCAGCAGCCAAGGAAGCAAGGGCCACTGGGAGAGTGGTGCACTTCTTGCCTCTCAGGAAGATCATCATACACATTGACCAGACAAATGACCAGCTACAGGAAGTTTTGCTCCTGTTCATCTGCTCTATCTATCCAAATTTCTCCTCTAAGGCCATTTCCGCACTACACGGTTATAGAGCTGTTATTCCACTTTCAACATCCTGTGGAACTCTGGAGTTTGCAGTTTACTGAGGCCAAAGATATCCCTCCCTAAACTGCAATTCCCAGGATTCCACAGGATGTTGAAAGTGGAATAATAGCGCTATAACAGTGTAATGCAGAAATGGCCTAAGTGACTTGACAAGGGAATTAAGGGTTGCTGGCCTATGTCAGCTTGTAGCTTTAAAAGAGCTTTGAACTTTGCTTTTTTTCCCCCCAAAAAGTAATTGCTTGCACATTGAACATTATTATTTTTAAGAGCCCCATAGCTTGTTAGTTATGCTCAATACAAACTATTTAAAAAATAATTGGCCACTGACATGTTGGGCTTTAACAAAAATACTTAAAAATGCAAACACGGCCAAAATACCAACTATTAGGAGTAATAAGTAAACGCTTCTCATTGGACTGAAAACTAACAATGTTAGCAGTCATTACATTATTTTGAAAAAAAATTACACTGTTTGCACTTTCTAACTCAAAAGTTAGATGGGTTTAACAATATATTTTTTAAAAAAAATTGACATGATGACAGGTAACATTGTTTATTTAAGTTTGGCTCAAAAATTTCCTCATGTTTTGTTTACAATGTTGTAATATTTCCATCTTCCAAAACACATATTAGCTATGTCTCCATTTAAATGGCATTTGCTCTGTTTTCTGGGACATCATGACAGGATTATGATCTGGAAAAAGTTTGGCAAAATGTCCATATTCCATACTAAGTTAGTCTTATGCTTAGAAATCCAAAGTATATCTATTCTAGAAACAAAGATTCATGACTGTCTGAAAAAAGTATAGTCTCTAGAGCTTGGCTGTAAATATCTCCAACTGTATATTAATTCAAAGTACTCTATATATTTAAAGAAAGTTCTAAGTAGTCTCCCTTGATCTCTCATAATACTTTTACTGAAACAGTTATCTTTATTAGGACAAACAGACCTATTCCAACAGATAAGAACAGACAGATAAGTCCATTTACATTCGATGAAATTATTTTCAAATAGTTGTTTTATTAAGGTATCTTTTTATATTGTTATTTTTTTTTCTCAACCACTTCTCAACCATTTAAATGTCTCCTTCTAGAGACGTAGAATAGATCTTTTGATCTCTTCAAAGAGTTTATCACATATTTTTCACCTGCCTAAGTGGTTATCAAACCTTCTAGGACTAACCAGTGAAAGGTTTTGTGTGTGTGTAATATTTTTATTGTAAATAATAATACAAATTAACAAACTAGACTCCCATACTACAATTATTACACATAACAATATTATTTTAAAAACAGTCATCTCACTTCTGACTCTTCAGTAAAAATGTTATAATTTATACTATGGAAAACCACCCCAAAAGTCATCTGTATTATATAGAAAATGTTAAGGAGAGAATAAAAATAACATCACTAGTATAATATAGTATATTATCATATCCTAACCTTATTTAACAGTAATGTAACCATTACACACAGTTAACTCAATTATACTAATTATACTAAATAATTATAGTAACTTAAGAAGGAAGAAAAAAGTAACATTTACTTTACATTTCCAGTACTTACTATTCATATAAAACATTTATCTGACCAAAAATATTATATTTCTAAACTTTATTATCAAAACTACTCACAGCTTGTTTCCTCACAGTAGACCTTAAATGTATTATTATTGTTTATAATCAGTAAGCAAACTTTATTTTACCAGAATTGTTAATTTTTCTGACATATCTAATCATTTAATCATCCATTCTTATTGTGATGGAATCTCTGAGTTCTTCCACTTCTGAGCATATAGATTTCTTGCCACCACTAGTGGCATACACTGTAAAATTGTACGACAATTCTTATCTATATGGGCATCTGTTAAACCTAAAAGAAGTTGTCCAGCTTCATCTGAAACTAAACTCTTCAAAATCTTTCTAACATTCTATTTATCATCACCCAGAATTTCTTAATGGTTATATCTTTTTTGCTGAGCACCTCCATCAAGAATTTATTCTCTATATATTTTTTCAGCATTCTTTTGGGAATTTCTTTGAATCTAATAATTTCTTTCTCATTTATTTTAAGCCTCTTCTTAAAGTGTGCTCTCAGTGTTTTATCTCCAACACTTTTATGCATGAAAAGTTATCACATTTTTGGAAGTATTTTTGGAAGTATTTTTCCATCTGCACATAAGCAGAGTTTTGTCTATATATTGCTTCAATCTTCTTGTCAAGTTCTTCACCAGAGTTGTTTATAAACCTCCTCCATATTTTAAAATTATCTGCTTTAAGTCAGTCGGTTCTTCTCAAACACCTCCTAACCTAATCTGTGTTTCCTTTGATTGAACTCTATCATCATAATTCTATTCTGTGCCTTATCCAAATCCTGCTGTAAAATGTCCATTCCCTTTGAATTATTAGAGATCTCCCATTCATGTACGTGTGTAATCACTGTGAGATTCTGAACTGATGCCATGATCTCTTTGAACTGTTTTTCAGCAATCTCTTTAAAATCATTTACTTTTCCTGTAAGCGTTAATCTTAATAAGTTCAGTTTCTGCTCTAAATTCCCACTACTTTCTGTCACATGTTTATTCAAACCAAAATCTGGTTAGATATCTCAGATATTGAGGCCTTAATTTTAATGAGTATAGGCTGAGCTTCATCTAGCCAAGTTCTGGACATTTCTATAGTGGCCATACCTATGATGTCATATAAATCATCCTCTGCTTAAATTCTGGCATCAGAGATGGTATTTCTTTCCCCCTTTCTAAAATATGGCTTCTTTTAATTGACATTTTAATTGTTTAAATCTTGAAGACAGCAAATCTATTTCTCATTCTCAGTCCAAATTGCTACTTAGTTTAATCTTCAATTTTTGAGGATTATGCCATCCATCTTTCTCAGCACTTAATTTTACTTTTAAGTACTTTATCAATGGAGACTGCACTTCAAATATTTATGGTGCAAATTGTTTGTACTCACTCAAGCATAATAAATCGCCAGCCAAGTGGAGTTTTTCTCAATTCCTGTTCAACATGGGCCATTCAAGGTCCTTTGAAAAATTGTAAATCTTTGTTTGATGAAGCTTTTGCCTAGTTTACCTTAATGAATATTTGTGATTCTTCAACTTTGCAGTGAGGATTGTTGTAGTTTCTAGGGTGCAGATCTCTACCAGATGGCTCCTAGCCCACTCCTAAGCTATGGGGTTATCTGAAAGACTACATTTCTGTCTTTGTGAAATCCTTCTGTATCTTCATACACTTAAAGAGAATAATAAATTCTGCAAAGCTAGGAGCAGCACACAGATCATGCTACTACGGTCAGCCATCTTGATTAGAGTTTCTTTATTGATAATTCTTCAGCTGTTCTGCAAACTCAGGTTCCAAAGTGAAATTAATTTGATGCAAGACTGATCTAGAGATGATAAATGGAGATACATAACAGGACATTTTGGACAGAATGAAGAAATCAGAAGCAAGGTAGATAATGATTCATGGAAATGAAAAGGCTTGAGAAAAGCTGAACATTCAAAAACTCAGGAGGTTTAAAATGACCCTAGCAATCAAGAGATGAAAAAGCTTAAGATGCTTGTTGGAACAAGATTTAGAGATCAAATTAGCTGTGGAGAGATGTTCCATAGCTATGTGGGTAAATGCCAGTGCATGGAGCAGCTTGGCAGGGAGGGGTGGAGTTGTGTGGGGTAGAAATCTTAGTCATGCTAGCAGAGATAAAGCATGAGCTCCAGTAAGCTCTCTTTAGGAACTTGAGCATGCTGTGCTTTGGAAACAAAATTCAACTCATATTAAACCTACAAGGTTGTTACTGCTTTTCTGTGGATAAGGTAATACGCTCAAGTAACTGTTTTTGAGGAGATTAGAAGGAAGAGGATTTCTTAGACGTCTTTTCAAAACAGACTCCTTTGTTCCTACCCTCAAACCTTGCTTGGAGGAAATGCTCAGAGGAAAGTCTCCTGCATTTATCTTAGGGTATTGAGAGTAGGAGATGGTCTTATTTTAGGGTGCTAACACTAAGATTAGGAGATGGTCTTCCTCAGAAATTGTGGCTCTGCCCTATATACGGCTATCAAATTGTTTGTTTTCTTAAGCACCTTGATTTGTACTTAGAAATATGTAGATAGTAAGATTGTAAAGAATACTCACACTTTTTCCCAGTCTTGACAATAAAAGATTAGAAAAGCGTGCTGTGACAAATTATGATGCCCTGTTGAGAAAACAATCAACTGCCTTGAGATTTTTCACATTTCAGTATTTCTTTTGTTAAAAATTTATCTGTGCAAAATCTTGGCTTTACTACAAAAATACCTATTGCATGTAGAATCCACTTTCCCCCCTGAAAACTGCTCTTTTGTAGAAAAGAAAGTTTTCTACAGAAAAGCATTGCTCATGGAAAAAAAAATATTCATCCAAACAAAGTTTTGACAAGAGTTCCCAAATATTAAAATTAACATTTCTTAAAGTGCAAAAGCAGTAAAATTCTTTCCTTTTTGCATTTAAAAACAAAGTAAGAAGAAATGTATATCTCTGATAGCCAGCGCAGGAGAGTCTGTGTTAGCATCACTTGTTCAGTTCTTCTGGGCTCTCCTATCCGGCCTGCTCCCCCATTTTGCACAAGTTGCAATTTCCAAACCATGGTTTCTATAATCATAGCCTACCGAAGTTAGATAATCCCTATCCAGATAGGGTTGTAACTGGACCACCAGCCAAACTAGCAGAAGGTCACCTGAGCCTTCAATGCAGGGTGTAGCTCAGAGGGAGGGGAAATGAGGACATTGTTTTCCCAAATAAAAATTCTGCTCCTCAATTAAATTTTCCTTCACTCTCCAGATTTCCAGTATGAAAGTAACATAAGACTTCAGTTGAGTGTTTAGAAATAGAGTTTAGTCAGGCAAAGTTCCCAAAGTAATGCAAGCAAGGCAAATCTAAGAATTCTAGGTTCTAAGGATATTCAATATTTAACGCTTGTCAATGCTAAAAAATTCCCAATTTCATTGGGGGGCAGAATTCTTATATAGGGCAATGCCCTCATTTTGCCTCCTTCTTCCATGTAGCTACACACCTACAGCTAGGATTACAGGAGAACCTGAAAGATTCAAACCTAATCATTCAGGGAAGAAAGAACCCATCTAGAACAAACGAAACACCATTTCATCTAATCAGAAAAGCCACTCACTAACAGCACCTCAGTCTTGTCTGGATTAAGCCGCAATGTATTGGCCCTCATTCAGTCCACTGTCATAGCAAAGCATCCCTCTAGTGAATCCCCCTCACCTGATGAAGAGGAGGAATAGGGGTTTATGCCCTCAGCATACTCATGGCAACACACTCCAGAACTCTAAATAATCCCACTTAATGGTTTCATGGAGATCAAGTCTGAGGAACATCTACTCCTGAAACCAGAGGTTGCCTGCAAGGGTTTCCCATCCAATCTCTAAGTTTCTTCTGTTATTATCTTGAACCAGGGTTTACAGATAAAAAGCCAGTTAAAGCCTGAGAAGCTGCCATATGGAAATGACCTTTGTGTTGCAACTTGAGAAACTGCAGCATGGACTTGAGGATTGGTCTGTAGTGTGGAAACATATACCATGCAGCCCAGAATCCTGTTACACAGAACTCAGCTGTGCTTTGCAGCCAAGGAAGGTGTTATACTGGCACTTACTCCTAAGAAAACATGCATAGACTTGGATGCTTCTAGGAAAAGTTGGTAAGAATTATGGCTGACTCAACCCACCTTGCTTTGGCCCTGTCACCTGCTCTTATGCCCACTTCCTACTGGACTGTGCCCCCACCCAGATGAAAATTCAACTTCTGGGTTGTGAAAGTTTACTCACTGTTATCAAGGGTCCTAGTATATGAGGACATTTTGTCAGAGATATGATAAAAATCCAATCTTACATGTTACCCACATCTCCTTAAAATTGCGTAACAGCTTTGGAAGGGAATTCCAGTCATATGAAGAAGAAGAATGGGGAGACGTGTTTAACCTTTTCCTTGCCAGCTTTTCTCCCTCTCTCTCATATGCACACCAAGCTTACCTTGCCTATGGGATTGTTATTGGCATGTATTTACCCTCTGGAATCCTGCAGGGTGCACATGTGGGCTGGTGTCTACAAGGGGAGGAAGGAGGCCTGGTGGGTGTAGTTTGGATTAGTGAAACAGATGGCAGGGAAAAGGTTAGTCGGCCTCCCTCTGAACACCACTCCTCTGGTTAGCCTTGTCATCTTCCCACTATGCTTTGCGTTAGGACAGGGAAGGGCTGGGGAACCATTCAAATATAGGTGAATTCCATTTCCCATGAGCCCTAGCCAGCCTGTCAAAGTTCATCAGCACTTGGTGGGTTGAAGGATCCCCATTCCTGCATTAAATGAATTGACAAGGGTGTTGCACCTGCACTGCATGTTTATGCGTAATATGACAATTTACCCTCTGGAGCGGAATAACATGCTGGACATTTGACCACTCCTTATACAGCGCACTAGATGATCAGCACCAGTTCAGAGAGAAGCAGATTCAGGAGTCCCTTCCTACAGTCAGTATTTTGTCATGTTCTGAACAGAGAGTGGCTAGCTGAAACACGTTTTAGTAATATTGGCTCCCTTGGAACCAAGTGTGTATGATTATTTTTATTTCTAACATAATTTTAAAGGCAATTATTCAACTCCTTCATTTTGTCTTGATACGACCTTTTTCTTACTAACCTGTGCTACATACAGTCCCTCATCATAATAGTAGAAACAGGGGCAGCTTGAGTGTATCAGGGTTGTAACCACTGTAGCTGGTGTATCTTGCCTGATAGTTCCTACACTTAGAGAGGAAAATAAAAGTGAAGGAAAGCACACTTTTTTTCAAAACTGAAAACTTAAAAATTTTGGAATGACTGAAAACAGTCTTAAAATGTGTATTGTTTTCCAGATGTTAGAGAATTATTTTATAATTATGTCCGCCCTTCCAAATGTTAGAATTCCATTTCAGTCCTAAAAGATCAAAGCACACTCTGCAAACACATGAATGGTCTGTATGTGTGTTGAGTCACACACACCTCTCTCAAACAATAATGGATCATCATTACAGCTGAATCAGCCTCATTCGGTCCATCTTTCCAGTGTGCAATAATCACATCTCTTCATGTGATTTGTGCACTAGCAATTAGTATGACCCAAGCACACTTTAACACTCAAGGTTTTGCCATCATCTGCTAGAATGGTGATTCCTTTTGTTCTCCTGCATTGCATCACTTCAAATCAACAGTTTAGCTGAGTGGAAGCAAGAAAGAGCAGAGTCCTACATTGCTCTAGGTGGTGCAGAGCCCTTGTCTAAAGGTTAAAATACAGATAAAACCCTTCCAGTCAGGTAAGACATGAAGCAACATTCCTCCAATCCACTCTCCATAACAGCCAACATAACAAGGAATGAAACAAGAAACATGACATATTATTGGGGTGACCACGGTATATGACTAACACAACCAGTCTCCTAAGTTCAAGACAAGTAATAGAGATTTTAACAGCCTGAAAGTCTGCTTGTGATTGACTGCTTGTGATTGACTCCAGATGCAGGATCAAACCCCATCCCCAGGCTGCTGCCACTGCCAGTTAAACGAAGAAACATAAAATAGCATTGAGATGGCTTGGCCTCTTCCTCTTTGCTTCCCAGTTGACTCCTGCCAGCTGGCTGCTCAACTCTCTCTGCCCATTCCAATTGGCCTGGAGGGTGAGGAAGGGGTGGCGGCAAAAGGAAAGCAGACAGAGCTAGGACCAACCCAAGACACTTTTTGCCTGAGACAAAGGACCCCCTGAGCCCCCCCCATACTGTTTACAGAAGCCAACTGGGTTAATACCTGACTCTTACTTCAGTGCTGGTGACAGGACAGTACACTCCACCATACTTGTGGCAGAAGGCTAGTTCAGAGAGAGTTGGACAGCTTCTGTGGCACACACAGCTCAAGAAAAGTGGAGTAGTCCAGAAATTCAGAAAGATCAGCTGGGAGGAACTTACCAGTCACCCCACAACCAACATCTTCCACCTGAAGTGATCATCTCCTGCCTAATACATAATGGTAGGATGAGCCCTCAACACAGGCCTCTGGTGGCTGGTAGAATGATTTCAAATTGTTTTAACTGGTTTTAAATTGTCTGGTTTTTCATTGGCAAATGATTTAATATTTCTTTCTTTATTTAAATGTTTATATCTGCCTTTTATCTCAGTATCTCAGGACAGCTTACAATAAAATCAACTTAAAACAATAAATAATCAAAAAAGTTTAGAAAGAATAAAAATGTATTAAATAGTTTCTCAGTTTAAAAACAGACAATTTAAAACTGGTCAAAACAATCTTGAATAATATAATATATAATATGTGCAAACTGGATGAAATCAGTTTGGCTGAAAGCTATAATAAAAAGCTAAATTTTTAACTCATCACTAAAATTATTCCAAATTGGGGGTGCTACCGCAGAAAAAGCCCTTTCCCATTTCCTCCCACAAGTCTCCACTGATGAGACACAATATATTTTTAGTCTTTTAAAATCTAAACTTGAAAGCAGTTGTCCACAATGTTGCAGTCTACCGCCAAAATACATTTAGCAACTTGAGTGGCTCCTTTAAAGTTTGGATGCATTGTCCTACTGGCATGCAAGCCACCAGCTGCCACTGACAGGGCTGTATAGCAAGGGTGGGAGCGGCAGAGTCCTTTATCCCACTTGGCAGTGGTGGTGAAATAGCAGCCCAACTGGTGCAGCTGCAAGACATGTGGGCATCACTTCCACTGGTGCACCTGCTGATCCATTTATGGCCCCTTGGGCTGGCTGCCTAGGAAGAGTGGGATCAGAGCACCTATTGAGGTGGAGGCACCTGTAGAAGTCAAGACCTGGTGTCAGCAGCAACACCAGTGAGCTGGTCCATGCCTCCATGCTGTATTGCAGTATTTGCTGCTCCTTCAGCATTCCCACACCTGGGTGGTGGGTGACAAGGCGTTCACCCTGCATTTTGGGCCAATCACATTGTTCTAACTTCCTCCGCCCTTCAGAAAAGTAGCCCTGGCTGCCTGCAACCAACAAAAGCAGATCTAGGTGGGTGAAATGGAAACTGGGAGAGACATAGGCGAGTGGCCTTGTGTGCGTGGTGTGGGGATGTGGCTGGGTGGGTACAGATATATAAAAATAGATAAATGTGTTAATAGATCTCTCGACATGATGCTGTCACAGACAGTTGACGGCAAAGAGTTGCTCAGTGTGTTTGTTCTTTGCTTTTTTAGCAAAGGACCATTTCAAGGTTGCTTGGAGCCTCTGTTTTCTATCCTTTAGTAATGGGGATGGATTAATTTAGAATCATGGCCCACTGAGCTAAGAGCTCAGGTGTGACAGGAATCCCAGCTGGCTGATGCTGACTAGACACCAAACTGAATGCACAATTTTTTTATTGGGCTCCCAGGAACAGAGTAATTAACAACAATGAATATAACCAGCTTGCCTTCTACTGCCTCATTAGCTGCAATACTGATGTTACTTTTAAAAGCTGCAGGGAGTGGGGGAAAGGGGGTTTATTTCCCACGTGGACAGCTGTAGGAAAGCTGAAGTTCATGAGGGGAAGACTGCTGGCGTAAGCATTTTCAGATTTCACCAAACGAGCCTGCATGGTCACTGACATTAAGGTTTAGCTGCTATGTCATTGTGCATGTCCAGGCAGCTCTAAAGATAGCACTGGAGACTTTCACGGGGCTATTAAAAGCATTAAAATGGCTGATAAGGACTTTTCAAAAAGCCTTGAAACATTTCATTTGGTATATTTTTGTTTTAAGATCTGAACCTAAATCTAGTTGTCAGTCCCAACTAGAGTAGAGTCAATGGAAACTTGGTAAGTCAACACTTAAGTAAATCCCACTGTTTCAGTGAATCTGCTCTATTTGGGATTAGCAATTCAACTTAGGCTCTGATGGTAACCATTCCTTTACAGCATCTACAACAGGAAGATATTATAGCACGCCCATGTCTATCATAAGGTTCTTTATCTCTGAATCACACTTGTACCAGACAGCCCTGCAAATAGAGGGTTGTGCTCTGTAAACACCTAGACACCTTACCGGAAGCAAACAGTTTAAATGACGAGACCAAAGCACTCTATTTTGTTCATTCAGGCCTACTTCCTAGTGCTCCAAATTCAAATGTCTAACTTCTAGGGTTAATTCTGGAAGCGAAGCAGAGTCAGCCCTGGTTAGTACTTGGATGAGAACCACCAACAAACACTAGATGGTATAGGCTCTGTTTCAGAGGAAGGAACTGGCAAAAGCACCTCTGAGTATTCCCTGCCTAAGAAAACTCTTTGAAATTCATGAGGTCACTATAAGTGGACAGGCAACTTGAAGACATGCGACATACACAAAGGAGTCACGTATTCTGTCCTTCTTAACTCAGATGGGCATCTTCCTGCACTATCCTGACACCTCCCAGTAGCATTGGCTGCTGGCTCTCACAAGATGGGCAGTGCATCTGGTCTGTGCATTTGTCTCAACTATCCAAGGTGCTGGACTCTGGAACAGATTCACCATTCCACTAACTTGGATGGCAGCAGTTGCTACTGGATTTCCAGAGTTTGGTAGCTTCTCTTCTGGAATGTAACTCAAAGAGTTCTCCAGCTGGCACAGCCAGTGAATATTGACCATGCTGGTTGGGGGATACTGGGAGTTATAGCCCCAAATTAACTTTTCCAAGAAACTCTCCACTTTCACCAAAAACCAAAAAGAACCTCCCGAAGCCCAATCCATCCACCATTCTGTAACAAAAAGCATTTTTACCCTGACATTGCTTCACCCCTTTGGCACTTACTCTTTTGCAAGGTCCTTAGATAGGCCTCAGAGACAGGGAAGGTCTGGCATTGCTGGGCAAACCACTCGGCTGGCTTCTCTGATTGAGTTGAGAGTTGCCAGTCAGTCCCAGCAGAAGCTGTTGTAGACTACTCCCTGGCAGTCCTGACCCTGTGCATGTTTACTCAGAATTCACAAGATTTAATCCCAAAGCTTACCTTTAAGCAAAGCATGGAAAAGTTACTTTTTAAGACTGCAACACCCAGAACCCCTCCCAAGCTTGGCTCCCAAGTACACACAAGGTTGCAGACTTGGTACAGTTGTGGCCTATTTCTTGTACTGCCAAGTTTTCAAAACAGCAATAAGGAACAGTTGGAATTCATGACCTTGTTACGATCGTGAACTGGCCTGGCCTTTGATAACCTTTAGATATCATTTTGATATTATAATTCGGCCCTGCTCTGCCACCAGCCAAGTGTTTGTGAGGCCGCCGAACAAGCGCAAAGCTAGGCATGGCTATTATCTGCTGAGTCATATTTGTTTATACCAAGGCAAGCCAGAAACTGCCAGATCTGCTTTAGGGGACCTCCCGAAACAAACACCTTCATTATAAATGCGTATTAAAACAAAGAGACCTCTGCCCCGAGAGAGCACCCTGACGAGCTGAGTGCTTAAACTGCCAAGCTAGCCACATCTACAAACTGGCTATACTATTGTCAATTTGGACCTTAACTCAATCATGTAAATTCTGACCTTTCGGAGACATTGTCTCCATCCAAAACCTCATTGTTTTCGCCCAAGACCAGGCTAGCCTACGGTCATTCTTTCCCTGATAAAAACCCCCAGTCCCGAGAGCTCCTCGGATCTCTCGTTGGACCGCTCCGGAGTACCATCCAGCCTTGCCATTGCTTCATTCTGCGAGCTCCCCTCGGCCACTGTGCTGAGTTTTCTTCTCTTCAGTTGGACTTCTCCAGGACTGTGAGATAGGTGACATATCACCCACTCCCCCAAAACTCTATTTCCTATTTCTAGTTAGCTGTGAGGTTGTGTTTTCTTAACAATTGCTGTCTGTTTAAAAAATATTATTGCTAGTTTAAAACTGTCTGACTGCTCACTGACCTGAACCTGTATACATAGGGTAAAAGATTCCCGCTAAGTTACCCTGCCTCTCGCTAGTTTAAGAGTGCTCGAGTTAATTTCCCCATCTTGGTTGTGTCTGTTTGGTTATTTGGGCGCCCCTCCGGGGACCCCCAATTCACAGGGTAACAACCTGCAGACTGACTATCAGGAAGCAGCTAATAACAAGTCTGTATTCTACTTCTATGCCAAATGAAAATTTTGGTTTCAGTTAACTTAGCCATATCATCCTCTATAAAATTAACGCATTGTCCACTTTCATCAATTACATGATGCACACATTTTTATGAAGGGTCCATTCTCAAATATGTGGGATCTTTTGCTATCTTGTTCAGCTTTCCAACCCTCCAATAGGGAACATCCCCTATAAGAAGGGATATCTGCCAGTCCTGTAAGGTTCAGGCATTCGGGCCTCAAATAAAGGACATTCCTTGTCATGGACACCCAGTAACCCTCTCTGTTTCTAAGTTCCAAATATCTTTAGAATGGGATGGTACTTTACCCTAACTGGCCTTGAAAACAATGTTGCTTCTCTTACGGCAGCCTCCCCCAGTGTAGCATTCACCAAATGTGTTGGACGGCAAATCATCAGCAGTCACTTACTGTGGATAATGGTGATGGCAATTATGGTTCAGCAAGTTTGGAGGTCACTGAGCTGGGGGAGCCGAAACTCAAGCTGGTAAAGAATTTTATTTGGTCAAGGCTGTCAGTAAAATTAACAGACATAATTACAGTTTTCAGTAGTCTGCAAAACCACAGCTCATGGCATACCAAAATTTAATGCAGTCACCACAAGCCCAGGGATCATCTGAATCAGCACAAAGGGATACTTTTTCCAATCTAACATGAGGCTCCCTTATCTATTTCTGTTGAAAGTTTGAGCAGAGGGAGGAAGGGAGGGAAAAACACTCAAGCCAGATTGTTGTGCTGACCTATCACAGCAGTTCTAACCCTTGCAGGGATTCATGTGTTTATTTTTCTGTCAGCATTTTCTCAGCTTGTCTTTTAAAAGTTTATATCTTCAGACTGAATAGATATTTTTGGTACAATGCAATTTTATCCCAAAGAGGGTTTCATTGCCCCGCACACAAATATTAATCTTTTCAGGACTGTTTTTAAAAAGCCTAAAAAAACAAAGATAAGTACAATAAGATTGGGATGCATATTTTTTTTAAAATCAGTTTGAAAATACTAGCTTGACAAACTGAAAATGCTGAGTGATTAAATAACATCTGCAGGAATCAGAATTGCACAGTTGTGTTGCATCCATATCCAGTAGAGGGCTGTTGTTATGTTACTGTGTAGCAGAGCCAGCAAACTGCCCAATGCACATTGGTGCACATCATGCTCTGAGACATGCAATATGCACCAATACACATCAGGCAGTCTGGCCAGTGTCCCATTAAGCACCTTTGCAATTCAGTAAAGGGGTTTTGTAGTGGCTCTGCTATGTAGCTAGGTGTATGTAAAGTTATATAACATAACAGGTCATAGAGGATTCCAGCAAATGACTTTAAACTGGTGCAGAGAAATTTGCAACAGACAGTTCTCTTGCAGAACTTGGTCCCATGTATCAAAAATCTTATTTAATACCTTTTCTCCACTTCCAGATCATGTTCTTCTGAAAAAAATGGCTATATGATTTGAAAAAGAGGATTTGCATGAGCGTTATCTTAACTAAAACCTATCTACTTGCAAAATTTTCATTAGCTTGGCCGCAGCTTTCTTTGTTTAATTTTCTGTTGATGTCTTGGGGCTTTTTCACACTACACAACTGCAGCACTATAGTTCTACTTAAACTCTATCTTATACTTCCATCCTATGGTATCTTGGGACTTTTAGGTTAGGGAGAGCATTAAAATCAGCCTGACTAAAATCCTCAACTGCCAACTCCAGGATTCCATAAAATGCAGCCATGGCAGTTTAAGTGGAATCAAAGTGCTATAACTGTGTAGTGTGAAAGGGGCTTCTGACCAGTCTCACCATTAACTCATAGGGAGCCGGCAGTTCTGTTTTCTCTCACATTAAAAAATTTAAATTCACAAGTTCTTTTCATCCAATTTATATAGAAAGAAAGAAATTCAAAAATGCATAAAGCAAAATTCCAAACTGAAGAGGGACAACTATTGCCAGCCTGGAGGGGCAATATGCTGTTAAAGATCAGGGACTGGTCAAAAAATCCAACCAAATGCAGCACTACGGACAGAGCTGAATACTCAGAGACTCTGAAAGCTGGGCTTCTAAGTGCTTCAGATGGGCCAATCTGTCAGTTTAGCTTTCTCTCACATTTTTTAATCTCAAGTACTTTCTGTTCCATTTATGAAGAGAAATTAGATTTTGGGAATGTTCTTATCAAACAAATGAACAAAATCTTGCTTACACGCCGCTCACTGAAGGGGAGAGAGGAATGGCCTGCTCCCTTAGCATCCCTCTGACTAACACATGTTTCTGACAGGGCTGTCTTTTCTTGGACTGGGAATCATCACTCACTCCTATTGTCTTTAGGTCAAGCTATTCCTAAAAGATTTAATGGGATCTGGGTGTGTGTGAACAATGAATATTTTAGACCAATGCTACTCCAAGTGATCGTTCACAGACCAAAGCTGGTCTGCAAGCCATTGGCTGCTGGTTGATGTTTGAGTTTCCAGGTAAGAAAGGAACACCTGGTAATAACGTGGCACAGACATGGTACCAGTCCCCGGCACACGGAGGGGAAAATGCCTGTGGCCCATGTCAGAAGGCTTGAAAGCCTTACTACAGCCTGCAGCCTAGAATTTTGACTAGATGCCCAAAAGAATACAGATCACAAAGGCTCAAGCTTCCATGTTATGGCTCTTAGCCTAGTCTAAAGCTTGCCTTAAAGCAGGCTTCCCCAATCTTATACCCTCCGTATGTTTTAGACTGCAAATGTCATAGTTCCTTGCTAACTAACCATGCTGGCTAAGGCCTTTGTGAGCTGTAGTTCCAAACATTTGGAAGGCACCAGGAAGATTTGGGGAAGAATATTTACAGTGCAGTTTTATTTGGTTCTGCTCAGAACAAAGTACAGTTCATTTCAATGGGACTTGACTTACTCCCATTAAGTACAACTGTAGATGGCTTAGGATGGCATCAAAACACGTGAAACATGATGTTTTGCACTGATGGGTGTACAGGGAGCTTGGGGAAAGTCTATATACTCCATTGTGCAATGAGGCTCATGCACATATTTACTTTGCTACATGTTCAAACAGTATGCACAACCAGCCCACGCATAGCTGTGGTTAAGAAGAAGAACTTCCAGGGAAAGATAGTGTGACCTCCAGGTAGAATGGAGCCTCCATGCCTCTCTTTTTAGAAAGTATACATTCCAAAGGCTGCAGACGATTGTAAAACAGAAGCTTTTATCTGAAGCCTTCCTACAACAATGTTTATGTAGCCATGAAGTTGTTTTAAAGTGAAGCTGGTTTTAATTCCTTGAGGATTTTTAAAAAACTGCTTACTCTATATGTAACAGTGTTTCAAGCCAGAAACATAGACCTCTTTCTTCTACCTCAATCAGATGTTACATTTTGCAACCGAGGTTACCTAGCCTACGCTCACAAATAACAATATTAAAAGGTTAGAAATATAGAGAAGACAGGCAATCCTCCAAGGGCCATATTGGTGATTCTTGACAGTTTCAAGCCCACCACAGCAAGACAAGATGTAGAGTAGCCAGGTGTCCTGCTCTACAGACGACACTCCTCTGTTTGATGCACTGTTAGATAGCATCCTCTGTTTAGAAGGTTCCTTCTATTTGAAGCATGCTCCTTTTGAAGGATGCTCAGAAGACAAGTCCTCTGTTTGAACACACCCTCTGTTTGAGGGGCTGCCTGCTCTATGCCAAGTCTGATTTAAAGAAAATAAAAGGAGAACAAGTAGCTACCCATCAACAGTTTAAGCACCCATGGATCAGAATGAATACAAACACAGGTCACCTAGTCACTATGGTGAGATTATTATATTTCTTTTTAAATTATGGTAATTATGCTCAAATCTGCATTTAGACATTAAAAACAGCTCACACAAACTTCATGAAAATTGGTTGTTGTTTTTGGGGGAGGTGTTTGATGGTGGTGACTTTTCTCTTTTTTGGGAGGGGGTCGATTCTAAGGCCATTCCTGTTCTATACTGTTTTAGTGCCATTATTCCACTTTCAACATCCCATGGAATCCTGGGGTTTGCAGTTGAGGGAGAGGCCTTTAGAATTCCCAGCCAGAGAGCTCTTTGGTCTCAGTAAGCTGTAAACCCCAGGATTTCACAGGATATTGAAAGTGGAATAATAGCACTATAACAGTGTAAGGCCTAAGTAGCCTCCCTCAGTTCTGTAAGGGTAAAGTTTTAAAACCTCTTCAAAAAATGTGTTGTGCAAATAAATATTTTGCTTCATGATCCTACGTGAACACTATCAAGCAGCACAGGAAATACTTCATGTGCATTACTTTAAGGGATTTAATAATAGTGATAACGATGATACTAGCAACTACATGTTGTTTTTCTCATGTAGAATTTTTCCCCCATAGAATCATAGAGGTGGAAGAGACCCCAGGGGCCATCCAGTCCAACCCCCTGCCATGCAGGAACCCACATCAAAGCACTCCCAACAGATGGCCATCCAGCCTCTGCTTTAAAATCTCCAAAGAAGGAGACTCTACCACACTCCGAGGCAGCATATTCCACTGCCAGACAGCTCCTAGTCTCTGGAACATATTCCAACAGCTCTGACCACAAGGAAGTTCTTCCTGAGGTTTAAGTGTAATCTCTTTTTCTGCATCTTGAATCCATCGCTCCTTGTCCTAGTCTCTGGAACAGCAGAAAACAAGCCCACTCCCTCCTCGACATGACATCCCTTCAAATATTTGAACATGGCTACCATGTCCCCTCTTAACCTTCTCTTCTGCAGACTAAATATACCCAGGTCCCTAAGCCATTCCTCATAGGGCATGACTTCCAAACCTTTCACCATTTTGGTCACCCTCCTCTGGACACACTCCAGCTTGTCGATATCCTTCTTGAGTGGAGGTGCCCAGAACTGGACACAGTATTCCAAATGAGGTCTAACCAAAGCAGAATAGAGTGGTACCATTACCTCCCTTGATCTAGACACTATACTCCTATTGATGCAACCAAGAATCGCGTTGGCTTTCTTGGCTGCCGTATCACACTGCTGACTCATGTTCAGCTTGTGATCTACCAAGACTCCTAGATCCCTTTCACACGTACTGCTATCCAGCCACGCGTCCCTCATTCTGTATTTGTGCTTTCCATTTTTTCTGCTTAAGTGTAGGACCTTACATTTCTCTCTGTTGAAATTCATTTTGTTAGCTTTGGTCCAGCTCTCTAATCTGTCAAGGTCATTTTGAAATTTGATCCTGTCCTCTGGGCAACCCCCCCCAATTTAGTGTCATCTGCAAATTTGATCAGCATGCTCTCTATTCCTTCATCCACCTCATTGATGAAGATGTTGAATAGCACTGGGCCCAGGACAGAACCCTGTGGCATCCCACTTGTCACTTCTCTCCAGGATGAAAAGCAGCTATTGGTGAGCACCCTTTGGGTTGCTGCGGACATATCTAAAAAAAAACCTTTTTATTGTTTTCAATGTCTCTGGCAAGCCTCAGTTTATTCTGCGCTTTAGCTTTTCTGACCTTCTCCCTACATATCCTGGCTATTTGCTTGAATTCCTCTTTGGTGGTTTCACCATTCTTCCATTTCCTGTACATGTTTCTTTTAACACTTAGCTCAACTGAGAGTTCTTTCATCAACCATTCCAGTTTCTTTAGAGACTTGCCATTTTTCCTCTTTATTGGCACAGTTTTCAATTGTGCCTTCAATATCTCACTTTTAAGAAACTCCCGTCCATCATGAACTCCTTTCTCTTTCAGTATTCTTGACCACGGGATTTCAGCAAGTAAGTCCCTAAGTTTACAGAAATCAGCTAAGATGCATGTCCAGCTACACTTGGCTTCTCCTTCCCACTGAATGACAAACTCCAAAAGAGCATGGTCACTCCCCCCTAAGGATCCCACCACCTCCACCTCATCAACAAGGTCATCCCTGTTGGTCAGGATCAGATCTAAAATAGCCAATCCCCTTATCGCCTCTTCCACCTTCTGGACCAAAAAAATCTCAATTCTAGATAGCTGAATTAGCTGAATTAATGTACTCTCTCTTTTGAAAAAAATTGTAGCAACATTAATGTTCTTTTACTGTTTAAAGTAGGTCAGTGGTTGGGAACCCTCAGCCCAAGGGCTGCATCTGGCCTGTCAGGGCCTCTAATACAGGCCACAGATTTCCCCCATAAAATTCTGGGAACAAGGCAGGGCAGCAGGGCAGTTGCACAGTAAAAGCCTTGTTTGGCAGCACCCAAAGAAAACAAGGCTGTCTCATGATTGAAGTAGTCTGTGGAAGAGATTTTGTGGTTTAAGAAATGTACTGATTAATGCTTTATGGGTAAGTAGTAGCAAGCGTGGCTGACCACTAGCCCATCTAACAGCCTCACAAGTCAATTATATGAGAACAGCTAACATTATTCACAAATAATTACTGAGCTGCAAGTTCACAAATGTCATGTCTCCCTGCTATGGTGTATTTTTAGCTGTCCACTTTTCCTGCTTACTATAAAAATTAATATTTCATCAATATTTAGAATAAAGGTCTCTGAAAGCTTCAGAAAATGGCAAAGCTAGGACCTTCCTATGGGGAAAGAGCAAATAAGAAACAAATGTAGTGCAACAAGTTAAAGGAAGCTTGGTTGTCACCTAGGTAGCAGTTAAATGGTGTGGAGCTCCCACTGGCAGCCTGAGAAGATGTTGTATGGAACTGAGCCATGCTTCGCACCCGGAGAAGTTCTTTATGGTAAGCTGGGCCTCTGCTGCTAGGCAGCTGGGTTTTGGAGTCCTCGTTAACATCACGTTAACGAACATAGAGAGAAAGAGAAAGAGAAAGAGAAAGAGTCCATTTGCATTAGTGACTTTATTGGATACTTTTTGCATTAGCTTGGCAGTTTGGACTGGGAAAAGACAGGAAGGCTGAGAATGGAGTGGGAGAGTGAACTTTCCTCTGTTGCTAACATGCTTACACCATTCTCATAGCTCTGAGAGGGGAAATGAGTCATGCTTGCACTTTTCTTTGTGTCCTTCTGCACTATAAAACCCTTGAGAGTCCATCTTCTATCAGTCTTAATATGTGTGGTGGCGGTAGTGGTAGCAAGGCAGAATCCCAACCCAGGTATCCCCTAGAGCCAGCAATAGGGAATTTGATTGCTAGCCAAGGATAATGTTACCCTAAGGGGTTGGGGGACTTTGAGATCCACCCGCAATGCCAGCGTCTCCTTAGAATTGGGGGAAATACAGCTCAAAGAGGCCTGCAAGAGGAAGGTATCAGCAGGATCTTTTCACCTGTGTGTACCAGTACTAACTGTAAAGAGGACCCTAGTTAAATGTTAGACAGGGTATTTTATTTGGATTATCAAAACACACAAGCAATCAGACACTCTGAAGAACTATACAAGGCTATCAGGAAGTGAGGAGTGAAAGGTTGGATAGAGAGAGAGAGAGAGAGAGAGAGAGATTGGGTAAAAAGGGTGATAGTTACCAGTCCTGCAGAAGAAGGTCAAAGTAGAGTGGCTCAGACAGCATCTGGGGGTAGCAAAAATGAACAGGGGTCTGCACTCCACAACAATTTGCTGAGGCCAAAACTGGGGTTTATATACCCTATTTCCTACCCTGAAGGACAGTGCATGGACAAAGTAGTAATTTGCTTTCTTAAGGGATTGACAAAGGAGTCCAGAATGGGTTGACTGTCTTAACTCTAGGCAACAAGAAAATCTCGTAATATCTTAGCCAGGTAGGGTGACTAAGGAAGGCCTCCGTAGGGGTGCCATCTGATTGCTTACCAATCTGGGCAGCTTGTCTTTCATTGTTCTTAGGAGTGCTCAGAGCTGGAGGTGTTGAAAAGATTATCATAAACCCATTAGCATTGGGTATTCCTGCCTAATCCTCTCTGAACTTATGACCTGACCATCTCTGAGGTCATTCTGACCTGGCACAGCCAGTGCGCTTTCAAACATGTTTTCCAGTCATAAATATGTTCAGTTATGAAAACAGCACATTCCACAGAGTGGGGGTGTAGAGTGTGGTAACAATCATCTGGTTAGAATTAAGTTAAAGGTCTAGTTCTACCATTGGTTGGACCCCATCAGCAAAAGGACTAGAATATTTCTCTGCCATCTACCATCTGTTGCATCATTTACCACCAATAAAGCTTGTGCTGTAGCAGTAACATGTGCCAGTGTTCAGCGTTGAAAGAACTCCTTGGGAGGTCTGGAATCATAACCAGTTTCTGCAAGAAGACTGTTGCATTGTAAAACTGTTCTGGGTGGTAGCCTGGGAGCATGTGGCACCCCCCTACATCTGTTCTGGAGAGTTCCCTAAACCTCTGGAAGGGTCCCAGGGGCAATGTTCCAGCAAATGTAAGTGGGTCGAGCCAACTGTAATTCATAACAATTTGGGGATTTTCCTACCATGCATACGAAATGCAATTTAATTCTATGCATGTCTATTTAGGAGTAAGTCCCAATGCAACAGCTTCCCAGGCTTCAAGGTATAGTTCAATAAGTCTCCTTTGTATGAGGCACTAGCTGAATTTTAACAACCAGTGGATTGTGTGTTTTTTTTTTATCATCCTCAGTGTATACATCCTTTGCAGGCATAAAATTGCTCAGAGGGAGGAAAAAGTGTCATTTAACCATACCATTTTGTTAAAATGAAAATGGTTGGAGCGATGTTGAAAAGGGTGCCAATTGCATTCTGCTGTGTTTAATGTTCTGTTTTCTTATGCTCCTTGGGTTATTCTCTTCCTGATTACTGTAAGTTAATAGTGTTAATTGACTGTTTTGAAATGTGTGTCCTTTTCCATCCAGAAATTACTTAGTGGGCTTTAGCTGCTGTTTACTTTCTGAGTACTGTAGCCTATTAGCAAGAACTTTATTAGATTATCACTTTTAAAGAGAACATCCCTCTGTGTTCTGCTTATGTCACTTTTTAGCCTTTGTTCTGCCTACAGAAGTATAACCACTATACTACACTATACTAAGAGGGTTGCTTATTTTGAGTACAGTATGAATACAGTACTAAGTCTGGGAAGGCCTGAATATGCTAAAGGTACCATATCCTGACTCATCTTGGAAGCTAAGCAGGATCAGCCCAGGTTAGTACTTGGATGGGAGACCACCAATGAACACCAGGTGCTATAGGTAATATTTCAGGGGAAGGAACTGCCAAAATCACTTTGATTATATTCCTTGCCTAAGAAAACTCTATGAAATTCATGGGGTCACCATAACTCAACTTAAGGAGTTGAGTTATGGTGATCCTGACACACTGACTGTGAAGGCTATGTGAATCTTTATGACTTCAGCACACACATTATCAAGTCTGTGAAGAAGTAGTAACCCTAATGGCCTTGGAGAAATTGTTGAATTGCACATCCCTGCTGCCCCAGCCAGTCTAGTCAATAGTGAGAAATATCGGGAGTTAGAGTCTGACAACATCTGGAGGGCTGCATAACACACACCCCGCACCCCTTCTCAACCTTGTCCATGTTGAGGAGGAAAGGCATCCATCCATTTCAGCTCCCTTACCAGCTATTCCTTGGTTAGGGAGGCATTCTAACCTTTGTTTCTATCCCACATATCCTAGGGAGAAGCCCTGCTACTAGAAACATGAACTTCTCTATTAGAAGCCACCAGTGGGACCTGAAACAAAATATTGTCTCATGGACTGTCACTGTTCCAAGATCTAGGCAGCCAGCCAGACCCCTTTTCCGGCATATTCCACACCATTCCTTCCGCTCCTCCTCAGTCTCCATTTCCCCCACCTTTCAGCATTCCTTGGCCACCCTCATTGTGCTGCTTTGGATTCAACCCCTTAGGATATTTCCCCCCTAAGATTTGTTTTTGTATTTTGGGGCAGTATGAAAACCTGAAGCCTACCACAAGCTAATAATGCGTGCTGACTGCCTAGAGAATGAAATGGAGGAACAGGAGTTGTATGTGCCATGTAGCTATCTGTGGCTTCAATGGTCTACTGCCATACCTAACACCACCATCATGACTGAGATGCCAGAGATGTTAGTGACCACTGCAGAGCGGGACTACCAAGGATGCCTCTGGATTCAGAGGAGTATTCCCACCACTGAGAACTCATGATCAGAGGGCTAGCAGAAGTTAACTGACTTGTCCTCATTCAAGACAAGACCAGTTCTACCCTGCTTGCCTGATGGCCACTCACTGTGCTGGTCTGAACCCCAAAACTCGTGATGGTCCCTTGTTGATCCCCACTATTTGGTCTCCTCTGGGTCTAATGGTGCAGAGAGTAGGGCACCAGAAAAAGAGCCAACTACAATTACTTGGTACCAGCTAAATTCCAAAACTATACCTCTCTTAACCTGAGCACTCAGTCTTTTTTCAGGAGTAATGGTGAAATGCAGGGCCGTAAAAAATCCACTGCACACAGAGATACTCGTAAGGAGCAAGGTCTTAGGACTAAGCATGGGCAACCTATACTAAACAACCAAAGGTATGTATAATGCATTACTACTGGTTGGCAGAGATGGGGATGTGGGTGATCTTACCCTCTGTGCCCAAACATGCAGGTCATATCTGTCACCTGCTGCTCCACCCTGGAAATAACATGCACACTACACTATTAATAAGTTGTTATCATTGCCCACCAGAGTTTTAAAACGTCTGCACCTATGTTTACTAGGAGCAAAGTGTGCTATTGCATGGTCTCTATCTCAGCGTGTAACTTGGAAAATTCTCCCCGCAGAAAAGGTTAACAGTAAATAGGGCCCAGTTAAACTGATCAGACAGAAGACTGTAGCATGAATGGCTTGACCTTTTTGCTGTTCGTTCAGGGATCTTGTTGAAAGACTGTCTTCTAAAGAGCAACTGCTGTGGGCACGACGACAGTGGCAGCTGGTGTCTCCATCTCAGTGGGGTGGTGAATTTCAGTTTAAAAGGCTCTATCCAAAGTGCTGAGTGGGAAAAAGTGGTGATCCTGTTTTGCCACATAGGTAGGACTTTCTGCTGGCATTTTCCTGGTTCACTTACCCCCAGCACCTTTGCTCCAGTGAGCTTTTAAAACAGTATCCAGTGTCCACATTATCCTTGCTCCTTCAGCAGCACGTGGGATCCACTACCACCACTACCACACTCTTCATTCTCCTTTCTTTCTTCCATAGTGGGGAGTGGGAATAGATCCTGTGGTAGCCATGATTGGCTGGTGGCCTTGCCTTCTGTGGAGTGGCCTGGCTCAGCCCCTGCACGAGCTGCCCACATGGGCATTTACTCAAAGAAATGCAATCTTGAGCACCACCTCTTAAGGTGAATGGTTGCTCTAAGGCACGGGCAGGTAGCATGACATTCATATCCCTACTCCCATCCTTCCTATTTTGGTGATTCCTGCTGAATTTGCTACCAAATATGGTGCAGAAAAATTCAAGGAGCAGGGCTGGCAGTAAAATAGCCCTTGCATCTGTAGATCCAACCCACAGAGTAAATTCCCATCCATGGGAATCATGTGGGAATCATGTAGCCCTTCAGATTCTGTTAGACTGCAAGGCCCAGCAGCCCTAGTCAGAACATGCTGGGAGGTGCAGTCTTGCCTGTTTTAATGTCTCTTGCATGCAGTGATATTCTATGAGCGAGTATCCAATATATACGCATGGTAAAATCATGACAACAGAACAGTCGGTCATAGAAGGTGACACACAGGAAAATTCTGTCCCCTACGAGTCAACATGTAAAGAGAAAGGAATATTAGAAGTACAAAAAGAAGCATGGCACCAAGCAAATGGGAAAGGCAACAGCCTCAGAAGCAAAGTAGATCCAAGCTATCATACAATAAAGCCAGGATATCCTGCAATTGGACATGACACCTCTAGATCTATTGCAGCACAGCCATTTTGTGACTCTGAGCATACATTTTAGCAGCAATTCATGCATTTTTTTATTAGTAAACCAAAATAGTAATCAAGATAGACTCATTAGCTAATTTGAAGTAAGCTTCAATTTTAATTGGGTTTTAAAATTTGGTTTGTTATTCTCATGAGGTGCTCATTTATCAGGGGTAGAAGAGGAAAGGGTGTGGAAATATCAGGAGGCCACCGTGCTTCCAACACTGTTATGACCCTCAAATCTTTTATTTTCCATTTCATCTGACTGTGTCCACAAGCAAGCATCATATGACCCAATTATTTTCCATATCAGAGAGACCCAGTATCTTTAAACACAGAGTAAGCCCACATTCTGTTTTTCTTTTTAAACATAATCCATTCACTAGCAATACAGTTTTGCAATAACAAGAAGCTCTTGCCCCCCTCAGCCGCTGCTCTGCAGCACGTAAAGATCGCCTCAGCTAGAGAACAACATTTTGGTACAGCACAGAGCCAAGAATACTCTTTACAAGTTTGAAAAAACAAAAAGCAAAATATTGCCCTTCCTCCCCCAACAATAAATTTGTCTGCATACCTGTGGGCAAAGGCAAAATGTGTCAGACAAGTTGATACAAGAGTGCAAAAGTCAACCAGTTCCACCTCTTATATACACACGTATAGCTACAGCATTACAGAATGCATACTTCTAGGAAGAAAAGGACAGAAGTTGATTTAAAAAAAAAGATTTAAAATATTATCAATGTCAATATGAATAATTTAATCCAAATATAAAAAAGCAAAGACTGTTCTTAATTTTTTAGCATGAATAACAACTGAAAAGATTCCTAAGTATGGTTGCCCATATGTGTACACACACACACACAGATCGATCTAATTAGATTTCAACCTAGACTCCTCTAGATCAGAGCTTTCCAAACTGTGTGTCATGACACATTAGTGTGCCAGCTGTAGTGTGTAGGTGTGTCACATGAGTGTAATGGGTGGAGAGGCTGCCTCTCCTGTTACAACGGTATTCTGGTCTGGTTTTTGGTGAACTAAGATATCATTTTGATGTCATAATTTGGCCCTCTTTCCCCATCAGCTGAGTGTTTGTTGGGCGCCGCCGAACAAGCGCAACGCTAGGCATGGGCGATAGTACCAGATATAGCCAGTTCCGCTTCAGGGGGTAGCCACCTGAAACAGATACCTTGATTGTAAAACAAAAGAACTCTTTGCCTGTGAAAGCACCCTGGCAAGCCAGGCACTTAACGGCCGAGCTGGCCACATCTGCATACTAGCTATACCATTGTCAATTTGGTTCATAACTCAATCATGCAAATTCCTACCTTTCGGAGCCTTTGTCCTCAAACCAAAACTCATTGTTCTCTTGCAAAAACCAGACTAGCCTGCGGTTGCTCTGTCCCTATTAAACTTGCCCCACTTTGAGAGCTCTTCGGAACTCTTGTCGAGCCTAGCTGAAATCGCTGGAACTCTCACTGGACTGAGCTGAAATCACTCAAACTCTTGCTGAAATCGCTGAAATCACTGAAACCGTCCAGAACTCTCGCCAGATCACCTTGCTGCTGCTCGGCTCCACAGATTCCCCTTGGTCTCCGCACCGGGTTTCCTCCCTTCTTCCCAATTGGTGTCTACAGGACTTCGGACAGGTGGCGTATTGCTTATTTCTCTAAAACTCTCTTTCTTTCCTCTCTAGTTAGGTGTGTTTGAGTTTTATTATTTTCCTCGCTAAATAAAAACTGTTAATATTTTAAACTGCTTGACTCCTCACTAACCTGAACTGGTATACACAAGACAAAAGGTCTCGCTGCGTTGCCCTGCCTCTCGTTAGCCAAGAGAGTGCTCCAGCTATTTCCCCCATTTTTGCTTGTTTGGTTTGATTATTTGGGAGCCCTTCCCGGGACCCCCAGTTTACAGGGTAACACTCCCACTGCCACCGTCACCCCAGGCTGAGGAAGACCCCAGTGAGGGTGGTGGCAGCAGTGGCAGTGGGCCAGGTCCAGGTGGAGGGGCTGCCTCTCCCACCACTGCCACTGCTGCCCCTGCCCAAGGAAGATCCCAACGATGATGGTGGTAGTGGCCGCAGGCCAGGTTCAGGTGGAGGGGCTGCCTCCAGTTACTGAATTGCTGTGTCATGAAATGGTGTGTGTCTAAAACGTGTGTCACCAACATGAAAAGTTTGGAAAGCTCTGATCTTAGTAGGTCTATGATTTTGTTATTGGAGGAGAGGGAGGAAGCATGGTGATAAACAACCGCAGAACCTCTCCACATTGCTTTCTTGTTTCTCCAGCTTATCACGTAGTTTTCCCAAATACCTTGAAGACACCAGATCCCATGTGATACTGGAAGCCATGCAAGGTCAGATTGGTGCTTGGATGGAGGGCACTAAAGAATACCTGATGCTGTATGATGCATTTCAGAGGCAGACTGGCAAACTACCTCTAAGTATTCCTTGTCTAGAAAATCCCATGAAACTCATGAGGTCGCCATAAATCTATAGGAGACTTGAATGCAGACACACACACACCTATGGTTCCCTGTGCTACAATTGCCTATGCCTGCACTAGAATCTATGGAGATGGGGAAGGCAAAAGCAACTCCTGAGGTGCTGTGGAAGTGTGAGACAGCAAATCCACTTTTGATTTTATTGCTGCTTTTCTGAACTTAAGGTCCAGCACCAGTATAGCTTCCATTCAGCTTGAAGCAGCTGTGGCTGGAATGGCAGGAAATTCAATAGTTTTACCACCCCCACAGTAGTAGATCTACCAACTGTTCTTGCTAAGGTTAGCCTACTCCAGCACCTTTACAATTTAGCAAAGAAGTGGGTGGTGGGAGAAGGACTTGTCTTGAAAGCTGTGACAGGGCCCATTCTGACCCATTTTAATCTGGGTCTGTTCTACCATTAGGCAGAATGAGGTGGCAGATAACGTGGAACAGCAGTGGTTGCCTGCCAGCAGTTCTTTTCTGAGCCTCCTGGCCCTAGTCATTCTCCTGTCTTAGGGAATCAAGCCCTCTGCACTGACTCTTTGTTCATGGGTGTTTGTTGGAAGATGCTGCCAGGATTGATGTAAGATTCTACTGTAGTTCCCATCAGTTTCTGCCACACAGAGGACAGGAGAGGGGCACCATCTTGTCTTTTACCTCAGGCCATTTCCACACTACATTGTTATAGTGCTATTATTCCACTTTCAACATCCTATGGAATCCTGGGGTTTGCAGTTTAGGGAGGGGCCTTTAGAATTCTCAGCCAGAGAGCTCTTTGGCCTCAGAAAACTACAAACCCCAGGATTCCACAGGATATTGAAAGTGGAATAATAGCACTATAACAGTGTAGTGCAGAAATGGCCTCAGGTTTGGTTTTGTTTTACTGTTTATTCATCAGATATGAAGCCTTGGGCCAGTCCACACTCTAACACGGCTCAACCCAATTCCAGAACAAAAGATAATTTATCAAAGTATAAATTAGATATTTTGAAGATCTCCTGCCATGAGGGGGAGGCTTTTGATCCAGAGGAGCTTTTCTTCTGGCTGAACTAGAAAAGACGGGATTTTGGCTTATTCCCTCCTTCTTAAAGTAGGCCAGAATTCTGTGTCACCCGCTTAGCTACCAAACCACCTTAGGTATGTGGCTGAGTTTTGTTTCCAGGTCTGACTACCCCCAATCCTCACTGGGTAGCAGCTACTGCAAGCAACCGAGATCTGTTCCCCTGTCAACTGCAAAATAGCTGACCAATGTTTCTACTCCCTCCCATGAACAATCTCTGGTGTGACAGTCAGAAGCTGCTCCTCCTTGCACTGGAGTGGCTAAATCCATATTTAGTGGTGATGAGGATTAGGGGATAGGGATTGTGAACACAAGCCAGTCACCAATACATAACTCTAGAGAATTTCAGCTGTAGTGCCCTGCATCTCCTGCAAATCTTTTCCAGAGACACTGAAGGTGTCTCCTTCAGAGACACTGAAGGAGAAGGAATTGGCAAAGTTTGCTCTTCCGCACCCTCTTCCCTTCAGTGTGTGTGGGACACTCTGAGAAGAGCTCCATTTGGGGAATGCTCTTGCTAGTAGAAAAAGAAGCTGGATCTACCCCAGTGTGGTTCACCAAGTAATCAGGGCATAATTTGTTTTGTAAAATACCTGTTCTACAAAGACAGCATTGATTGAAAATCAGCTGTTTTGGCTAGAGAATTAAATCAGAGTTTTAAGATGATATTCAGCAGTAGGACTCTGAGATCCCACCAAAGCTTAGCAGCTACTTCATGATGGAACTCAGTGAGCAGAATTAGGGAACTTTTTTTCCTATTGAGCTCTTAACTTACGGGAGGAACGACCAAGGTTAGCTTAAGGCATGCTGATGCACCGAACTATGTCCAGTTTAAGAAGCCTTATAATTGCCTGAAAATCATGCTAATTTTAAAGCATGTTCTCATCTGTTTGAGGGCTTTCTGAGAGCAAATATTGTCTTAAACTCATGTTATTTTTTTTAATTGGGAGATTGGGAGCTTTGGGGGGCTGGTAGGGGGGTTCAGAGGCTACAAGAGTGGGTTGCAGGAATCGCTTGCGGTCTGCAAGCCACACTACACGTACCCTATTCTATCGAATCCCCCAAAAATGTTTGCATTATCCTAAACTTGAAATTGAGGATGGTGGTAGTTTATTTTGCAGTTAGAGACCCTTGTTCCCTGATTTCTGGGGTCCTGTGGGGGACACCTCAATGTGCTCCAAGACTGGGAATGGGAATTAGCCAGAGCACAAGCTGTAGCACTACAAGAGGCAGGGTAACCTAGCAAGATCTTTAAACCCAATTTTTACGGAGTCAAGCCAAACCAAAAACCAAGCAAAATTGTCTAATAAAATGATTTTATTGAGGAGAATTCACTCATGCATGCACACAAGATGCACACAATCACACATTCACATGAGAGCTAGCTGAAAGAGAAAGGGAGGAAAAATTATAGAGAGGCTGAGGTTTTTGGGGGGATTTATAATTACCAGTCCAGAAGAGTAGTGAAGAGCAGAAATGTATTTTGGCTTAGGTAGGACCTAAGGGCAGTTCTCATTCAGGAGCCAGACAGACAGAGTGATGGGTAGATCTTCAAGAAACTGCACTGGGCCTCCTCAAAGCAGGGGTATTTGTACCCTGAAAATGGCTTGTGGCTGTGACGGTTCCAGATGCAAGACAAAAGGGAACCTGTTGTGGACAATGAGTCTTTGGCCTGTTGATGGGCTTATTGCTTTGATTGACAAAAGACATGATGAATGTTGTAATAGCTGTCTATTGTGGGTGCTGTGAGGACAGACGAAAGAATCCAGGTGTACAAGGGATGGATATCTGTCAATCAGTGTCCTGGTGGGCTCTTCTCAGTTGGATTCCTGGAAAAATCCAGCTTCTATTTAAGCCTATTATCCACAGGAATGATGTATATTTGCCTGACAAATGACTCAGTCTTACCTGGAGGAATTTTGGAGTTGACTACGCTTCTCACATTTACAGTCAAATTCTTTCCCTCGCTCTGTTTGACCTCTCTGTCACCTTTCAGGCTTGAATTTGATATCAGAGCCAATAAAATGTGTTGCCAATTACATATGATGCCAATTAGGTATGGTGCCCATCCAAACTATACTGATATTGGGGACCCCCAAAGTAGGGCCTTACACCCTTTATAATTGGAGGTCATAAAATGTCATCTGTTTTCATTATATGGAAATATCCAGCCCATTTCTCTCTGTGCCATCCTACATGAAGTGAACTCATAGGTTGCATGTGAGCCATAGAGCAAAGGTTTCCCACCTCAGCAGTGAAGGGTAATAGGATGTCTGAGTGTGGGGACTGATCTCTCTGGGTCCCCTTAACATCACTGCTATGGGGCACTATACTCTGATAAGGTGTTGCATGAAGTGAGTGCTCTGCGACAGCTCTGTGTGGCCTTTTTAGCCATGCACTTTCATACTAAGTCCCATTTCAGTTTTCCTTTTTGCCTTCTCCAACAACAGCTGAAGGTGGAAGGGACCCCCAAAAAAGTATCACAAAAAGTAAAACTGTGTTTGATGCTTCAACCCAGACACAGCTATTGGCATGGTTAAACATGGATTGAATCTCTACCTCAACAAAGAGACACTGATAACTAGGGACCATTCAGATCTTAGAAAAAGTTATGGTTTGGATTACAGCTCCCATAATCCCTGAACTGCTACAGCCACAGGCCATGCTGGCTGTGGGATTCTGGGAGCAGCAATTTTGAGGTGTAAAAGAGAAACTTAGGTCCTTTCCACATGCCATCATCATCCCACCACAGCAATGGGTCGTTCCTGGTCCAGGAGCCATGCTACCGTACAATGTTTTCACTATCCAGCTGCTATCCCATCCCCAAGCATTACAAATCAGCCCTATTTCATTTCCAGGATAAAATCTGTTAAGAGATTCCTTTAGTTCTACAATCTCATCAGCTGGGTCAGTGCAGTTCCGTAATAGCACTTGATAGCGCTTCCTGTTGTCGCAGATCCAGGAGCAGGCAGGTGCGGCTTGCTCCTTCCTCAGTGACTCCCATGGCGTGGCAAGTTTGGAATCTACTACCTCTCCATGTTTATTTTAAATTTCTCCTTTGAGTTAATTTTTTTTTTATTTTTTCAATACATTTTATAGCATTATAGCACACAAATGCAATAGTCTACTGGTGTGTCCTGATGTTACAGTGTGACTGTGCTAGTACAGCTTACAAACAAAAAACTCCACCAACCAATCAAGAGCTGCCGGCCAGGGAAAGAGACTGTCCAATGACACCGTAGTACAGAGGGAACACTGGTAGCAATAATGCCACTCATCCGCTTAAGGCCAAAGGGTGCCGTAGAGAGCGCTCCTAGCCCAACACTAACACAGAAATGGCAATGCTGGGATTGTAACGGAACAACGCTCTATCGAGGTATGATGCAGAAAGGGCCTTAGTATTTTTGTTTGTTTGTTTGTTTTTCTTACAATCAGCAAATTAACATGTGATTTGGAGGGTTGCTACATTTATGGCAAAGGCTGTTAGATGCAAAGAAAAGTTTTTGGAGTCCATTTCAGGCCAATTGTTGTAGAATCCTAAAGACAAAATTCTCTTGTCATGTTATGAAAGGTTAATTGCTTTCCTTTGTAACCATAATGTGACTTCTTTTGTAATACAAGTGATTCATTTTAAGTTCAGATAAATGTTATGCAGTTAATTTTAACTGTGACTTTGTAATTATTAAGTGTGAAAGTTTGGATGTTTTCTACTTAAAGGTACAATAGTCTTTGGACTAAGCAATAAATAATTTCTTCTTCTTCAATCCAAAGAAAACAAAAGAAAACCCCTTTCCCAAGCTCTGAGTCTATTCATACTTCCTGTGCTACTTCAGGTACTATCTTCCATTGAAACAATCTTAAACAGCCCACATGAACTTGTTGCACAGAAATTATCCATCACATTGTTTTCTTTCATTCATTTCAGTAACGGACTTTTATTTCAGCAACTGAGTTCTCATGGTATTACAATATGAACAGTTAGTAGACAGCTATATTGGTAGCCATTTGTGGATGCCTTACACTCACACGCACACAGAGAAGAAGTCTTTTATAAAGCAATCAACTGTTTTGAAATAATAGAATTTAAAAAGCAGTGAAAAAACTAGAATAGAATCTGGTACAGTAGGAAATGACTTGGAATAAAGACTGATAATATATGGCTCAAAAAAAAACCCCTCAACTCATCTTTGCTCAACTGTGTTGTTACTTGACACTAAATGCTTTATTCTCTGCGCTTTTGACACAGCCAGCTGCTTTTGGAAATTCTGTTAAAAGTCATACTGGCTTCAAGCTGTAACAGGCACCGAGTCTTTTCTGTTGAAAAGTCACATTGCTTGAGTGTGCCAGCTGCAAATCAAAAAGTTCCTGACTGTACTTCATTACCTTTTCATATTGGGTGTGTGTGTGTGTGTGCGTTTTAAGGATGCAGGGAAAAAGACTGATGAGATGTACAGCTCACCCACTAAAATCTGCTCACGTCTTGGAGCAATGAGACTTTCCAAGGCCACTTTGTACTTTCCAAAAGTACACTCCTTTGGAAGGAGGAGACTGTAGGTTTATTGATGCTATGTATTTTCTTAAGAGAGCAGTGTGGTATAGTGGTTTGAGGCCAGACTAGGATTTAGAGGGACTAGAATCTGAATCCCCATTCAGCCATGGAAAACTCAGGGGGACCTTGAGCAAGTCACACTCTTTCAGCTTCAGATGTTAAACCCACACTGAGCAAATCTTGCCAAGAAAATCCCATAATAGATTCACTTTTAGGGTGAACCTATCAAGACTTTTCTGTATTTGGTTGATTTACAAATATTTTGGAGTCTGCATGTGGCTAGGGCAAGGCAGAGACCTAGTTTAAAGCCAACCTTCCAACATGCAGATAAAATCCACTTGTGACAGAGTCTGGGGGTGTGGCTTTCTTGAGTGGCAGAGCTGCCCATCAACAGGTTGCCAGACAACCGGCATAGCCACTCAAGAAAGAAACCAATCCCATTAGTGTGAAGGAGGGTGCTGGGGGTTGACAAGAGAATTTATACATAAAAGGCACAATTAATTAGTTTGATCAGACTTCAGGGAGGAAGGTCTAAGAGTCAGAGAGGTTCTCTGTCAATGCGGGGGGGGCTGAGTTGGAGGGTTTATTTTTTTCCTCAGGAAAGCCTAGAAAGAGAGGCAGAAGAGAAATCAACCCATTTTTGCATCTGGTCAGAAAGTGTGACCTAGATTTGGGAAGTGAGCCTTTGGGCAAAAGGGCAGCCAAAGGGCTGTGTGTGAGACCTATGCCATTATGCGGAGGTAAAGATATCAGGAAACTTTAAAATCCTCTGAAAGTCTGTTTGAGCTTGAACATACATATGAAAACCAATACTTTATTCTGGTTGTTATTTAAATAAAGATTATAGTATATTTTTATACATTTTGATTCAGCTGAATGATTTTCAGTAGTTATAACCAAACAGAACCATGTTACCATAGATCATTAAAGGAGTTCTGAATAACAACTGAAAGGCTTTACCCTTTTCACATGAAGGTGGTGTCTTAAAGGGGATGGCAGATCTGAGTGAAGTGACAGGGCACTTTAGCAGACCGGGGAAGCTGCCATACTAGTCTGCGAGGAGAAAAAGCAGGCCCAGTCACACCATTGCTTCCACATCAAGTCTCTTCCAGATAGGCAGCCAACTCTCCAAAATGCTGTTTGCTTCAGAAATCTAAAAGCTCATATTTCTGAGTTTTACAATTGCCCATTCAAGATAGGCCCACCTGAAATACTTTGCATCATAATGAGGATAACTTACAACGATATACTGATGCTGGGAAAATCAATTTTACTCTGAGCCGCTCTGAGAATTGCAATTTAGTTCAGAAAGAAGGAGGAAGTCTGAGGATGGGAATAGAGATGCTGATATCATCATCCTTGTGAATCAAAAAGTCCCACTACATCACTGCACATGTTATGAAAAAATTTGGAAATCCTTGCTTAACCACATTCAGACTCCAAAATATTGAAAAGCCAGAGTCTAAAGAGGCACGGGACCTTGTCTAAACTAGAAGCTAATATCAGGATTATCCTGGCTTATTTTTGAACCGTGTTTACTCCTCTTGGAGCACATGGGCTAACTTTACTCAAAATCAGTCCAGGGATTCAGTCTTCCTTCATCAGTACCTCTCCCTGTGTCTGCATCCCTTGTCCCCCTTACAGTTTTTGGGTACATGTGCCCCTTGCCATTGGCTTGATCTGTAAGAAACAGTCACCCCCAAAATGGAGACTGTGGATTCTTGCATCCAGTCCACTTTGAAGGGCATTGGGACCTGAGCTCAGAAAGGCAATGTGATAAAGATGCTGTAGTTAAGGGCAGAGTGAGGAAGATACGGCACAGCAGGCCAGGTTGGACAGCAACTCCCATCATCCCAGGCATGTCCACATTCCTCTGCAACCACACACAAAGGGGGGGTGAGCAGTATTTGCCTCATACTCTTTTAAAAGAGTGGTTCCACCATATGAAATCATCCTTTTAAAGGAAAATCTAGCACTACACAGGGCCCCTCCCAGCTCTATGATTCTGTGTTTCTATGACTCTAAAGCTAACCTCCTGCCATCTACATACAGTAGTACTGCAGTACTGAGGCTTCATAGATTTTGCTTTGCTGCCACGTCCCTCCATTTGCCCTCCTTGGTAAACATTTCCTCAACTACCTCCTCATAATTATATACATTTGGTAACTTGACTACAACCACTTTGGATTTTTTGCTCACTTCCCAGGAGGCAGGAGATTATCTACTTCGTTCTTATCCAGACTATACCCCTCACCTTGCTCCCACTAATAGAAACAATGTCAGCCTTCCCATTATTTTGAAAGCTGAGTGAAGCAGTGTACATGTGTGGGCCATGAAATGTGTAAAGGGAAGCAAGGAACCATGACTGGAATTCACTAAGGCAGTTGCAAATGTTCAACGTAGATTCATGCATTTATGACTGGTTCATGTTCATGGTTTTAGGGAACACACAAGGACTGTGAAAGTCCCCCTCCTCCCCATCCCTGCTTACCAGACAGCTGCCACTGCAATCAACGTGGGTCTGTTCCTTTGTCAATTGAGAAGTAGCTGATGTTCCCATTCACCCTTGGATAAACAATATCTGGTGCAAGGGGAAATTGTGACAGGGACCCTGCTTCTGCTTGTCGCAATGGAGATCGCTCACAGAAAAGAGTGGGAACATCAGTTAGCTGCTTCCTGATTGTCAGGGGAACAGACTCTGATGCTTGCAGCTGCTGCTGCCCAGTAAATGGGGACTGGGAGGAAGTTTGGGCTGGGATAAGCTACCTAGCTATATAACTGAGGTGACTGCATAGGTAAGCAGCTGATAGAGAATTCTGGCCAATGTGAATCTATGATCATACATAGGCAAACAGCATGGGGAAAAAATGGTTCCAATCGCATTGCCATGGAAAGGAAGAGAAGTAAATAAAAGAAGATGGATCCAAAGACCCAAGTGGCCCAAAAGGCATCCGCAAACACCCCTACTCATTTGGTAAATCCCAGTTCTAACCTGGGCAATGGAAAACATGGGAAAAGGCAAGAAAAAAAAGGAAGACTTCAAGTAAGTTTGGGGAAAAAATTCTTCGTTTTATCCCAGGTTATAACTATCGGACAACAAAAAGATCTAAGACTGCTCTGGGCAGGGCTGAATGTCATATGCTATGCAAGGGATGGATTTTTAACCTCGTATAGATGAGAACATGTGCATTTTATTTCTTCTAATGTTTTTGCTTATTCAAAGGATTTGCAGGCTTACTTTTGTAAATAAATAAATTGGCCCTTACTAACTCTGTATCTGTCTGTCTCTGTGTGCCTTCAAATCACCTATTGAATTATGGTGACTTGATGAATTTCATAGGGTTTTCTTAGGCAAGGAATGCTAAGAGGTGGTTTTGCCCTGAGTAGAGGTTAATTATATTTCTGATTCATTCATGCCCAGCCTGGTGGTTATTATTATTATTTTCAATGCAAATGAGTGGTATGAATTTCCAAATTCAGCACATAGAACCTCACAACTGTTTATAAGAAGTGAAGCTGTTTATAATAGAAGCTGGTACTGGGGCCAGCAGTCCAGAAGGTCCCAATTATGTTGCATGTGTTTTTGTCTTTCTTGGAGGTGTCATTATTTGCTGATTGTTTCTGACATGTATTGTACAGTTGGTGAATTTCAGAGAAAATAAATAGGGATCAACAAGATTTAAATCCCTTATGAAGCTTTTTAACTGGTGTGCTAAGGGCTTATAATGGCCACTAGACAGACCAGGAAAGGAAGGAAGACTCTTTGGGAGTTGCTTCCACGGCTGCCAAGAAAAGTAGCCTGACTGTGGGAGCAAAGGAGGAACTTCCAGGCTGCCCCAGGCACAGGACGCCCTCTCTGCCCCATTGCACCAAACAGCTGCCTCACTCTCTCACAACTTCATCTGCCTTCCAACCAACCTTCTTTGCTGCAGGGAACACTGAAGGTGCATCAGCTAAAAGACCCTCCTAGGCAGTAGGTCTCCCAAGACCCTTCCCACCCCACATGAAGTCAGGGAGGGGGGAGGAAGGGAAGCAGGAAAAGACCGTCTTCCTCAGATCTCTCCCCTTCATGCACAGCTAAGAGACCTTTACCCACATGGCCCATAGCTACCATCCCTGGCCAGAGATACTTTCCTGGCTGGTCAGTCCACAGCCATCCAGCAGCACCGCTACCTGTCATGTAATCTATCGTTGACAAATAACTGGGGTGGGGTGGGGGAGCTGAAAAATTTCTTCACCAGGGCCTGAAGATTTGATTCAGTTTTCTTAACAGGTTATCCCTGAATTATCTCTGAAAGATAATTTTCTGCCATTCATTGTTACCCTGTGAATTGGGGGTCCTGGGAGGGGCGCCCAAACAACAAACCAAACCAAGCAAAGATGGGGAAATTAGCTGGAGCGCTCTCTTGGCTAACGAGAGGCGGGGTAACTTAGCGGGGATCTTTTACCCTATGTCTACAGCGTCAGGTCAGTGAGCAGTCAGGCAGTTCAAAATAGCAATTAAGATTTATTAGACAATTATTAAGAAAAACACAAACACACTCCTAACTAGAATAGGAAATAGAGTTTTGGGGAATGGGTGATACGCAGTCCTGGGGAAGCCAATGGAGGGTAGAAGGACTCGGTGTGACAGCCGAGGGGAGCTTGCAGAACGAGGCAGCAAGGCAGGAGAGCAATCCAAACGCAAGTCCGTTGAGCAGTCCAGTGAGAGATCCAAAGAGCTCTTGGAACTGGGGGTTTTTATCAGGGAAAGAACGACCGTAGGCTAGTCTGGTCTTGGGCGAAAACAATTAAGTTTTGGATTGGAGACAACGCTTCCGAAAGGTCAGAATTTACATGATTGAGTTATGTTCCGAATTGACAATAGTATGGCCGGTATGTAGATGCGGCTAGCTTGGCACTCAGCTCGCCAGGGTGCCCTCTCAGGGCAGAGGGTCTCTTTGTTTATCGCGCATTGGTAATAAGGGTGTTTGTTTTGGGAGGTCTCCTAAAGTGGATCTGGCAATTTCTGGCTTGGTTTGGTGTGAGCAGCAAATAGTAGCCATGCCTAGCTTTGCGCTTGTTCGGTGGCCTCACAAACACTTGGCTGGTGGCAGAGTAGGGCCGGATTGTGATAACAAAATGATATCTTTGGTTCACCAAAGGCCAGGCCAGTACACGGTGGTAACATCATCCAATACGGCTCTGAAAACAAGGCAAAAAGTTTGATCATGTGCCATGCAATGGGCAGAGCTGGGGTTAAAATGGACTCCAGCCTTGTGCAGGTGAGCCTGTGTCCTCAGTAAACATCTGGGCTTTGAAATCTAAACAAACAAATAAGGGCAAGAATAAAGGGCTGCCTTTTAGAACTGAGTTAATGTGAAACTCAGACTAATTTATTATTTCTGTCAAATTGTTGCTCATTTTTTTAAAAAAAGTAGAAACCAGTGAAGTGGAGAAAAATGCTCAACTGGAATGTTAAAGTGAAAGCGGAGATTTTACAGAAATAAGAGTAGAACTCTTCCTCGCCTCCTCCTCCTCCCAATGTGGAAAACATGTGTGAATAGCTTCTGCACAACTTTGTAGACTGAAAGCTCTGATGTCATCATGGTGTCTATTCCACTGGCTTTAGGAAACGATGTGTAATGGCAGCAGATTACATCAAAATAGCTTTCCTCTCAGCCCTTGCTTTTGTGAAGAAAAAGCTAGGAGGAGGAGGAGACGTTGCTTGGATCACCATCTCCTCCGTCGTTTTATTTTGCTTTGCTGTTGCTTGATCAGACAATTGGTAAACAAATTAATAGGAGTCACACACAAGTAGCAAGCTGCTCACTCTTTTAACAGGAATTTACTCAGCCTGACCCCAGCCCCAAAGCATCTCATTAAAAGAGTCTGAAAGTGAGTTTTGGTATAAAGAAACAGCTTTAAATGTAGCAAAACAAGATCCTTGCAGCCTCCCAGGGAGCATTTGTGCCCATTTCCTGCCACACCTCCAACAGATACTAGAGTTTAGAATTGTGTATTTCCTACTAACTGCAGTGAGCTAAATGCCGTTGAAACTGGATTTTATACATGTTTCCTTGGACATGTAGGCACGCACAGTAGATGTTTTGGAATATGATTGCTGAGCTATTTCCAAGATTCAGGTGTTATCCTAAGATTTGTATCTTTCTCCTTGTTTTGCAATTGAAACAGGCCAGAAAAAAATAGGTGCTGATGCAAAATATAAAAGGAAGACGGCACATACCCACCCTTCTCCCCACCCCCATATATAGTCCTGGGGGAGGAAACAGCAGTCCTCCTGCTCTGTGCTCTGGATTTGGTAAGAAGAAGGAAAATAAGAGGCAGGCTAGTGTGATCAGCAGCATTCAAGCATATCTTCCAACTGCTTCAAACTAGCACGAACAGTCTCAGTTAATCCTCTTCCATGCCTCCTTTTCAGCTACTGTAAAAATGTCCTGGTTTCTCTCTTCTCTTCCCACTTTTCTTCTTTGTTCTCAGCTTGCTTTGGTTGAGGCAAACTGAGTTCAAGTGCAAAAGTAGGTTGCATTCAGGGGGAGGGGAGAGGAGGGCAGAATTTTGCCCTTCCCTGAAAACTCAGGCAAAAGCAAATTGCTGCAATCTCTCCCAGCTTATCTGTTCATTCTCATATTATTAACTTTTGCCAACTTCACTTTTGGTGTTGCTTAGTCACAGCATTCCCCTGTGAAATGTTGGAAGATATGTTCATGGCATAGCTCTGAGAAGCTGCAGTCATTTTAGCAATAGAGGTAGTCCCTGAAGATCTTACCAGCAATACAGAATGGCAGAGAAAGTCCTGTTTTTGTTTCCTTTGTGCAGTACACTAGTGGAGATTTAAGAGTATAAAAAAACACACACACTATTATGGGGAAGGGTCATTTTGCATACATAAGCGCAGAGATTCAATAATCTGACATCTCTAGGTAGGGGATATAAAAGCTATGTGCACTGTAGACCCCAAAAGTAACAATTCCATACTCTGTTTTTGGATTCCGTGTAAAGGAGCTTCCTGTTTCCCCATGAGTTTGTTGTAAATAATTCACACTACAGACTTATAGTGCTATGATTCCATTTTAATAGCCATGACAATGTCCAGTACCTCACTAAACTACAAACTCTAGCATTCCCTAGAAAGGAACCATGCCAATTAAAGTGGAAAAACTGCAGTATAATTGTGTAGTGCAAATGGCCCCTCTGCCTCCAAGCTTGTTCTGCTTCCTCACATGCCTAGAGATTGCTCCCCAGTGAAAATGGTTAGGTCACCTGTCAGAGCCTCCTTTGCATGTCTGTATTCACTTCCTCCTATATTCCATCTGAAGACAGCATGCAAGCAAGGTGACTTCAAAATCAAGGTTTGTTTTCATCCTTCCACTCATCCCACCCACCCTAAACCCACTTTTTAAAACATCTTGCCTGATGAAGAGATCTCAAAAGCTGGCACATATTTTTGCACCCTTTGGATTGGTATTCCTTTAATATGATGTTTTCTTTTGGCTGCCATGGTTTTTTTGTATTTCTCAGTCATTTGGGCTCACTGTTGTTACATAGCCTTAGGAGTGGATGTGAAAACCGGCAACATCTGTGGAAAGTGGGCAGTGAGATTTAAAAAGAAAAAGGTCTGTCAGGTTTAAAGAGTCTTTGGAATGCTGGAAATTATTTTATGACCTTCCTCAGAGCAACTAGCTAGCTGCAGCTGTGACTCACTCACTGACCATGAGGTGAACCACTGTGGCTTATTTAAGAGAAGGAAGAGGAGAAAGAAATTTGCCAAATAGGCTTTCTGTCCCCCTTTTTCCCCCTGTGGCCTCTCACATTTCAAATGAGGGACTGAAAATAAAAGCGCCACAGAAATTTGAGTGTTTGATGGGCTTAAATGTCTTTGCCTTTGAATCAGCTCTGCAGCAGCCTAAACAAAGTCCGTTCACGCTGGCATTCTATTTTGGCCGGCATCCCTCTGCCATCAGGACCAGCAAGCTGCAGCTGCCCTGGGGAATCGGAGTTTGCTGTGGCCAGTGACATCAAGGTGTGGGGAATACAGCCATCAACCACACTGCAGCAGGAGCAGCAGCACAAGGATCAGCAAAAAGAGGTGGGGGGGTCAACTCATAGCTCAGGGGAAACAGTGACAGCCCAGCAGATTCTGAGAGGCATAGTCCAAAAAGTATTTTGTTCCTACTCTAGGTACAAAGGAGGCCAGGAGTTCCACTTCACCGGCACTTCAGGCTGCAAGAGAGGCAGTGGCATATCCAGGGTCAACAACAAGTGTAGAAGTTGCTTCCCTCGGTGCTGCTTCTCCTGCCACTGAAGCCCTGGCGGAAGAAGACTCCGGGAGGGGCAGGGCAGGCCCAGGAGGGAAGGCTGCTGTTGCCACTGCTGCCTCCTCTGCAGTGGGCCAGTAATGAGCCCGGCAGAGGCCGTGGGGGGCGGTGGCAGATCAGGCCCGAGAGGGGGGGCTGCTACTGCCACTGCCTCCTCTGCGCCAGGCCAGTAATGAGCCCATTGGGGGTGGGTGGCTGAGGGCAGGCCCAGGAGGGAGGAGTGCTTCTGCTGCCTGATCCACAGAGGGCCAATAACGAGCCCAGTGAGGGAGGGGCGGCAGCAGTGGATCAGGCCCAGGAGGGAGGGTGGGGGTTGGCTTTTTGTGCCCCCCCGGCATTGGTGGCACATGCCTCAGGGCACATGCCCTACTTACCCCACCCTAGATATACCTCTGGGAAGGATTACAGCCTTATGTTTCAAAACAAACACACAAGAAAGCCTGGCCTACCAATAGGAAGCTGAGATGTAGTGAGATGAGAAAGGCCTATCTTCATTGGCAGCCTCTGTTACGTGGGCCCAGAGTGTGGAATAGTTCCTTTTTGGACTGCAGCTCCCAGAATCCTTCAGCCAGTTATGGTCAGATTCAGGGAGCAGTAATAAAAAAAAATTAAATTCCCCCTGGGCCTGGGGTTCAATGATACACTTCTAGAGCCGTAGCAGGGTTGTTTCGTTGTGTCCACTTGGAAGGCTAGCAAGTCAGGAACAGCAACAAGAGATCCTGAGGAAAGGCCTTTCTGGGACCTGACCATTTCCTGAGAGCATCGCACAGCCTCTGCCACTGAGACTGCTAAGAAGAGGGAAGAGCCATAGGTAGTGTCCGTCCCAGCGAGACCTAAAAGACTCCATAAACTTTAGTGAAAACATCAGCACAAATGTGGTATTAGGATGTTTCATTTCTTACTCAGTATCAGCCACCAAGAACCTTCTTTTTGTTCCTGTTAAAAGTTAGTGTGTAATGTTATCTGTACATCCCACTTTTCCAAAATGCTTAAATTCTAGGAATGCAGCTATTACCCAGATTAAACTGTTTCCAGTTTATGGAAACCCTAAGGTGACCCTAGCACTGGGTTTTCTGGAGCTGAGAGTGTGTGACACACCCAAGGTCACCCAGTGAGTTTCCATGGCCAAATGTGGTCTCCCAGTGCCCCAGCCCAACAAGCAAATCACTACACCACACTACAGCACAGTCGTCACTGTCCTGGGAATAGCTGTGTCAATTTCATTGTCTGGTTAAGATGGCAGATAATTGTGTTTCCGTTCCTCCTTTCAAGGAGATGGGGGAGAATTAAAGCAGTCCGACTCAAAATGGTGGTCCATGGACTGGTGCCAGTCCACAGACACGACTGCCAGTCCCCCACATCAAGTAGTTTAGGAATCACTGACTTAGAGGGTTCTTTTAAACAATCAATCGCCTTGTAATATTCAGTATCTTTGCAAACACATACCTATCTACATACATACATGGAGGTTCAGCTTGAACATTCTTAATGGGCAGCAAAGTCCACTGCTTCATATTAGACTGCCAGAGAGAGTGAGTCCACACCCCAAAATGCTTTCACCATATAATAGCCAAAAACTCCTTCTCATCTGTCTGACTCACAATGATCTATTTTCAAACAAAGACATCCTGACTCCGCCCTTGGGTGACATCCAGATGAGTCATCTCCTCTGACCATCACCTAGCTTTCCTGGCCATTCTAACTCCCATGGCAACATATTGTCTGTAGTTTACCTAACAAATTGTATGTATTCATCCATACACGGCCCATTAACTTTCTCCTTGATCATCCCCGATCTCATAAAAGCCTTCTGCCTTTTTTTTTATTTAGAATGCCAGCTCAGTAAGCAACAGGTTGGAGCAGAACCTTTCTTCTTTATGTGATTGACTCTTTATTTTTTATTTTTTTTAATGCAGAAACGTTTTCAAGCTCAGTGTACTCATCCACTTGCATGCCTTCAGTCTGACGTAGGGTCAGACTTGAGATTATGGAACATGTTTATTCCCTGTAGTAGAGCTGTTTTTCCTCCTGCAACAGGATTCCCCCAGAGTTGCATGCCTCAGCAACCAGACATGTAAATTAAGCCCTTGTTTATCTTCTATTGACCAATCATAAGACAAAGCACGCTAAATTGTGTTTAATCCTTCCCTCTTATGATGGAGCCCCAATAAACTGAAACACAAATATCCTGACCAAAGCAATTATTTCAGTTATTTCATACGGGAGGAACTAGTTCTCTTTCATGCCAGTGGAAGCTTCCATTGCATAGTAGCTGGGGAGGGGGAAGCAGGCACTGCTCTTGTGATGAGTTCTTAATGTATGCAAGCATACCTCAGTTAACAAAGCATCTGACAAAGAAGATTTTTACAAAGTTTCCTTTCCTCATCTCTGTCCTGTATTTGGATACAAGCTTTTTAGCAGCATTGGCAAGATGATGAAGGATGGCTAGAGAAATATAGACTTTCAGTCCTGGGTTGCAGCAGTGTGTCTGCGATAAACAATGCAAAAAGAAAAGAAAGAAAAAGCTAGAGCTGGGAATGGATGGGGTTTTACTGTAGCTGTGTGTGCCTGCCTACAACAGAGAAAGCAAACAGCTTCTGCATGGAGCATCCCTTACTGGGCAAAACAGAAAGGAAAAGGGAAAACAGCCAAGCCAGCCTTATCAGCATGTTAAAAAGCATAGAACTGTTGTGTTGGCCACCACAATGTCAGTCATAAGAAAAGTGGAGGCTGGTAAAAGAAATAAAAAAATATGCTTGGAGGCATTTTGGAAGAAGCTCTCAAGAGGTCTCTAGAAGGTTCAAAATATTTTCATTTTCTTATGCAAAGCTTACCTGACTTAACTGTTTTCATTTCACATGTGCACATTGTTAGTTTTGGATAAAACATTTGCTGAAACTTATTGACCTGCTCCTCTTTTTTTTTGTGGTGTGCAAACCTATCTCTTCTTTCCATGGTAGTTCAACTGCTGGCACCAAATTTTCTGTTAAAGAAGCAATGCCCAGGAATGCCCAGGTTAACCGTATATGAAAAATGAAGACAAACACTTAAAATATTTTCACATTCTACTTGTAGGTACTAGATTATGAGAGGCACTGAGGGATAATGTTTGGAGTGTGGAACTCCTGGGTTCTAGTCCTCATCAAATGATGAAACTCACTAGGTGACCTCCGGCCAGTCACTCTTTCTCATGGCCAGACCTACCTCTCAGGATAGTTGTTGTGACAATAAATGGAAGAGGAGGAGAGCTATTAGGTCACTTCAATATCATTGGGATAAAGGTGGATATATATGTGGAATTTAACAAATTAATAAATTGCTTCAAAAATCTGATCCTGCCTCTTTACTCTTCTTTTTTTCTCTGAAGTTTTTCTATTCATGACTGTGGTTTGTGTTTCATAATCAGGTTGTACGAGGAAATATTGCACAGGGCTCTGTCATCATACACTTTCAGTTTTGGCCACAAAGAATTAAGCAGTAGAATTTTAATTAACTTTGATATATGCTACATCAAAAGACTAGATGAAGAGGAAGAGAAGGAGAAGAACACAGAAGGAGAAGGGAGAAAGAGAGAACAGCATAAAGTTTCGTAACTAACTCTCTTCTCAGGAATGCATTTCTCTCTACTCATATTGTACTAATGATCAAGATGAGAAAGCCTCCTTACTCAAGTATTCCCCTGGCTTGAGTAACAGGCTCTGATGCTCCCAGAGAGATATAAGGACACTGCACTGTCCTGCCCCAGGTCACTTGCAATCCTGTAGCATTACAGCAGTGTAGTGTTAATGGTATGTTGGCTCTAGGATCTAGGTCTAAGTCTTCTCACCTCCACTACCACCATCACCACAAACCTTTTCAGTGTATACATTTGGATAATGGGGAAAGGGGCTCTACTCTATATTTGTCTTAGTAAGAGCCAAATATGCAAATGGTCAAGTGGTGCAATGCTCTCCCACTGTCCAATTTACACCTATTTTCCTGCCCTACTAAAAGGTGGTATTAAGTGGTTGTGATGTTAAATGCTAGCTAACACTTGGTCAGTTTTGACTGTGCACTCAGAAGATAAAGGCCCCTTCAGCTAACTGACTACAGTGCAGGAAAGAGGTTCCTTCACCATTCCAAAACAACTGAAAAGTGCAACTAGGACCCAAAAATTAGTCTGCACTTATTATGGAAATTGTGTTCCTGTCAGCAAATACATAAATGCAACAGTCCCTAGTCATGAGGTGCTGTCACTTGGGCAGTTACAAATGCACAACCACCATTGTTTCCTAGCTACATAACATCTTCCAACCTGACCACCTGCAATCCCTACTTAGTGGGAAACAGCCTCAATTGGGAAGCAGCTGACTCATTTTCCCACCACCTCTTTTGAGCAATATCCAGTGCAACAGGCAGAAGCAGAACCCCTATCACAATTCCTGTGCAGGCTAGAGATTGCTCACATGAGGGGCAGTGGAAAAGTCAGCCAACTGCTTCCCAATTGACAGAGAAACAGACCCTCATCAATCACAGCAGCTGCTACCTGCTAAGTAGAGATTGGGGGACCGTCATAATCTTTACATGTCCCGTAACTTAGGGAATATGTAGAGATTGCAAACACAAAACAGTCACCAATGCATAAAGCTTGGTTACACAATTATAACTGCCCAAGTAATTCCAGCCATCATCATTTTTGTTGTTGTTGTTGTTATTACTACTATTACCACTACTACTATATTTTGCCAGTTGCAAGAATCTCAACGGCATGAATAATGTGGTTTATAACTTTATGTATTATTATACTGTAACACTGTTCTAAATTAGTGTTTCAATGGGATTGTTTAATTTTTTAAAAAATGTATTATTAAGTGTTTACATGTACTATGTTTTTGAAGTAGCTCGCCAAGAACTGAAACCACCAGATTAGAAAGCAAGAAAAAGATTTATTTCTACTGCAGGGATCTCAGTAGAATGAATTTCCAAAGACTGAGAACCCAGAGTCAGGTATCAGTGCTCTTTTATACACTCTTGTAAACAGGTTACAGGAAATGATTACATATGACCATATATGAACTGTTTACAGGTTACATAGATCCAGGTTACAGCAGGTTACAGCTTTCAAAATGATATATTTTGGTACCAAGGGAGTACTTTCACTGAGTTTCACCAACATCAAAACTCCCCAGGTTCCCGGTATAGCTAAGCGCATACCTAAGCCTTCTGATAAGATAAAGGATGCATCTGCTCACCTTATTTTTCTCTATTTTTCTACTTTAGCAATAGCTTCTTCAATTTTAACCCTTTCATTTTGATCTGGGTTGTAAATTGCCTGAGGCCCCAAGCCAGGAGAAAGAGAATATTAAAAAATAAATAACATGTATTTTTCAATGCCTCACTCCTTTACAGCAGTCCACCTAACACCATAGGAGAAAAAAATAAATGTAAAACCCCCCAAAAAATCTGTCTCAAAAACAATGTCATGGTTTGTAATTGAAATTTGGTAGCAAACCACTAAATGACCTAACATGATGTAGCTGACCCATCTAGTCAATCAGCTTGACCGTGGACAGTGTTGTCAATTACCAGTTAAGCAGAAACCTTGGTTATGCAAGTGTTTTCTTTCAAAGCATTTCCTCAGTCAGTCAGAATCAGAAGCCTTTTAATACGTTGTTTCTGCTGCCACTGCTTCTGTTGTTCTACCACAGTAACTAAATTTAAAGTCCCTGGTTTCCCAAGTTCATTTAAAATTTAAAGTTATTCTATTGTTAAATAAAATGACTGCATAATGAGTTTAATTAATTGTATAATTAATTAATTTTAAACCTAAATGAACTGTAGTTATTACAACACTTAAAGCTTTAAAATAAATCAACATTGTTAAATAACAATTCTTAATGGGTGTGGTGAGATTTCGTATCTTAATACTAAAATATACTACAATTAATATATTTGAACTTTGGCCAAGATGCCAGACCACTGGCAGCATGATTCACATGGTTTTCTAACTTTACTGTATTTCTTATTATTGTTAAGCATATAAAGATAAGGAAGGATTCCACAAAGACAGAAATGCAATTTCTTGGATAACCCCCCAGACCAAGAGTAGACTAGGGAGCCATCAGATAGACACTCAAGGTTTGGAAATTACAACTGTTCTCCAATGTAAAACTGAATAATTACAAAGATTCATTAAGGTTGGCTAGACAGAAGCTACTGCAAATAAAGATTAACAATATTATCAAAGGACCTTGAATGGCTCGTGTTGAACAGAGAAGGAGAAACCACCCACTCAGTTAGTGATTTATTATGATCAAGTTAGTGCAAATACTCAAAGTGCAGCCTCCACTGATAATAGTATTAGAAAGTGAAATTAAGAGTCAAGAGAGATGGATAGCATAGTGCTCAAAAATTAAGGAGTAAACAAAGTAGCAATTTGGACTGGAAATAAGAAATACCTTATTTGCTGGCATATAAGACTCACTTTTTTTCCTGAAAAATACAGTGTGAAAATGGGGTGCATTTTAGACACCAGTGCATCTTGTATGGGGTGCCTTTTATATGCTGGTGCGTCTTACATACCTGGTGCATCTTACATGCTAGTGCATCTTATACTCTGGCAAATAGGGTAGATTTTGTGGCTTCAAGATTTAAACAATTAAAAGGTCTATGTGGAAGCCATATTTCTGAAAAGGGGATATAATTATTGAATTTAACCAGACACTGATTTATATGATTTCATAAATATGCCTACCAGAAAAAAATGTCCAGAGCAGGGTTAGACAAAATTGCTCCTGTACTTATTAAAATTCAAGCTTTGATATCTGAGATGTCTAACCAGATTTTAGGGTGGAATAAATGTGTGACAGAAAGTAATGGGAACATAGAACAGAAATTGAATTTGTTAAGATTAGAGATTACAGAAGAAGTAAATCATTTTAAAGAGCTGGTTGAAAAACAGTTCAAAAAGAACATGGCATTAACAGCTGTTCAAGGTGACTTAATTGACTTGGAACAGATAATTTTAGAAGATGGAGGAGGGTTAGAAGCTGATCTGGTGAAGAACCTGACAAGAAGATTGAGCAATTTATTGGCAAAACTCTGCTTATGCACAGAGGGAAAAACTGCCAAGAGATATAATTTATTTCACAAATAAAAGCATCAGAGATGAAATATTGAGAGCTCACTTTAAGAAAATGAGAATGGAATAACTATTTTTTATGAAATTCCCAAAAGAATGCTGAAAAAAAGTAGAGGGTAAATTCTTGGTGAAGGTGCTCAGAGAAAAAAATTAATTGGCTAGATCCAGAGGATTTGATAACTTCCTATGCAGATGACAAACATACAATAAACTCTTTGGAGAGACTGAGAGATTTGTTCAAAAAGCTGAAGAAAGAGGCCCAGAAGGAGACATCCAAAAGGTTGGGAGTTGTTAAGAAAAAGTAATAATAACAATATAGCAAGAAACAGTAAGAAAACAACAAAAATGAATCTGAAAAATAATAACGTGGAATGTAAATGGACTGAGTTTACCTCAGAAAAGGAAAAAATGGCATTAAAAACCCCAAATATGAAATTATTTATCACCAAGAAACTCATATAAGAAAAAGAGATAGTATATTGTGCAGAATAGAAGATGGGCCTAGAGCAGACATTTCCAAACTTTTCGTGTTGGTGACACACTTTTTAGACAGGCATCATTTCACGACACAGTAATTCAGTTTTACTAGCAAGCTGGAGGTTAAACTAACCCCTTATAAGAGATACCTACATAAATTGTAATAATGAAATGTATGGGGACACAACATATCTCATGAAAACCTTTCGTATATTTTCCAATATATAATTTATATATGATTTATAAATAATAACATACATTTCCAAGATTGTAGGCAACACACCTACACACTTTAGGTGACACACTAACATGTTGTGGTACACCATTTGGAAAACTCTGGCCTAGAGTTTGTGTCTGCAAACAAGAAAGAAAGAAATGCAGTAGTCTTTTATATAAATCAAACATTACAACCTAAATTGCTTTTTGAAGATGGACAAGGTAGATGTGTAATTGTGCAAATCAGTTGGAATGGCAAGATAATGCAATTATAATTACTTATGGCCCAATAATGAGAAATCAGTGTTTTATGAAAATTTGTTAAGAAAGACATCTGAATTAAACCTACAAAATCTGATTTGCATGGGAGATTGGAATGAGCTTGTTGAGCCTAATAAAGACAAATGTTCCACTAGAGGCATTAAGGTAGATCAAAGAAGACAACCTAGAACCTTCTTTTAATATACAAAGTATTTCAGATTAATAAACAGTTGGAGACACTTGCAGCCACACTCTAAAGACTATACTTTTTTCCAGATCATCGTGAACTTTTCCAAGAATAGATATGTTTTGGCTTTCGAAGAACATGGCTAACTTAATAAAGAGTATGGACATTTTAGCAAAGAAAGAAAGAAAGAAAGAAAGAAAGAAAGAATAAGATCACAATCCTACTATGATGTCCCTGAAAATGGAGTAAATGCCATTTAGATGGAGTTTTAATGAATATATTTCTGAAGATGGAAATATAACAACAATAAAAACAAGAACTGAGGAAATATTGGGAGCTGAACTTAAAAAGGGTACAGAGCCCACAATAGTTTGAGATGCAAGTAAAGCTTTTATGAGAGGACAATTTATAAAATATGGTTCCAGACTGAAAAAAGAAAGAGAAGCTAAGAGAGTGAGTTGATGGATGAAATACAGAATTTGGAGGAAAAACATAAGAAAATTTTTTGATAGAGACTCAACAAAAGATCAAGTTACTGCAACAACAGTTTTCATTGTTCACAGTCCAAGAAATTTACTCAGTGCAATGATCTTAGAGAAAATTATTATAAAATGATTATAAGTGGTATTTAACACCTAGTAAGTTGGCCCATACATTTAAAGTAGTTAGAAATGAATGTTGGAAGTGCACAACCTGGGAAGGCTCTTCTTTTCATATGTGGTGGCCATGTAAAAAAGTGAAAAAATATTAGAGACTAATTTGAAATTGTACACAAAAAAAAATTAAAAGTAAAAATGATATTTAAACCAGAATTACTTTTATTGAATATGACAGATAAGGAAGACCCCATTCAAAGACAATATAAGAAATTATTGAGATATATGGTAACAGCTGTGAGAATAATTTATGCAAAATATTGGAAAAGCAGAAAAGTTCCAAAACTATATGAATGGTTAACTAAATTGACCGAATTGGCAGAAATGGATAAGCTTACTGTTTTATTAGAAGGGAAATTGTTTCATTTATATTTAAAAACTTGGAAACTCTTCACAGACTATGCAAGGAGTTTGGGAGGAGATTTGGTAACTATTGGTTTTGATTTATGAATTTTAATAAATGTAAAATGGTAGGAAAATCCTTGGAAATATATAGATTAAAAAGGAGTTAATAATGGATATACAAGAACCAGCAATTAAGTTTATCAGGAAGTCATTTTTATGTTAATTGTTTGTTAAGGATTGTAGACTGTAACATCTATATGTTCTTTTGTGTTATTGTTTCTTTCTACTTTCTCAAATCTTTCCTCTTTTTTCCCCTCTATTTTCTTTGTCATTTTTTTTCTATCTTTGTCAACGATGTTGTCTATGCATGTATGTGTATGTGTATTTTTTTGTGTGTATGTGTATTTTTTTTTGTGTGTAATAATTTTGTACTCAATAAAGATTATTTTAGGAAAAAAATATAATAACAATGAAAACAAGAATTGAGGAAATATTTGGAGCTGAACTTAAAAAGGGCACAGAGCCCACAATAGTTTGGAATGCAAGTAAAGCTTTTATGAGAGGACAATTTATAAAATATGGTTCCAGACTGAAAAAAGAAAGAGAAGCTAAAAGAGTGAGTTGATGAATGAAATACAGAATTTGAAGGAACAACACAAGAAAAAAAAATTGATAGAGACTCAACAAAAGATCAAGTTACTGCAATGATAGTTTTAATTGTTCACAATCCAAGAAATGAGTGCCAAACTGCTATACTTTAAGCAAAAGATTTTTGAATTCCAAAAAAATCCTGGAAGTGGCTTTTCTACAATTTGAGACAGGAAAGGAGGAAAAAAACTGTCACAAAGGCAGGAAAGGAGATCAGTTTGTAATGGATAATATAGAAATATTAAAAGCTTTGGAGGAAAATACATCAGGGGGCAATGAGAAAATAGATAGGGAAAATAGATATGGAAGATTACTTAGATAAACTCCAATTGGACAACTTATGATTAGAACAAAAACAAAGTCTGAATGGGCCTGTGACAACTATGGAACTTACTGAAGCAAAGAGAAAGATTAAACCTGGAAAAGCACCAGGCTCAGATGGATATCTGAAACATAAGAAATTTGAAGATGAGTTACTTCAATTATTAAAAATTGTGTGTGTGAATTATTAGAGAAAGAGTAGATGCTAGATTGTTGGAGAAATGGGTATATTACAGTGATTCATAAAGAAAATATGAATGAGACATTAACAAAGAATTATAGACCTGTCTCATTACTAAATAACAATAATAAGATGTTTAGAACCATTTTGACAAACAGATTGAGTATTTGTCAGAATATCCATGAGGATCAGAGTTTTTGTTTGTTTGTCCGTCTGTCTGTGTGTCTGGTTTTTGTGTTCTTTTCCCCCAAAAAGACAACTAAGGAATAATATAAGAAATGTTCTTAGTATTTTTGAATTTTTGGAACATCAGAATGACAAAAAGGTTGTTTTGATATTTTTCAATGCAAAGAAAGCATTTGATAATATTTCACGGAATTTCTTATTTCAAGTATTGGAGAGAATGGACTTTGGTGAAAATATTAATTCAGGCAATAAAGACAATCTACTCAGTTTAAAGGAAACAGATCTTAGTAAATGGCAATGCTACAAGATTGATTGAAATATAAAAGGGAACCAGATAAGATTGTCCCCTCTCACCTTTACTGTTTGTTTTTGTGCTGAAGATCCTGCTGAGAGAAATCAGACGAGGCGGGGGAAAAATCTATGAGGTAAGAGTAAGAAGAGAGCAGTATAAGGTGAGAGTTTATGCAGATGATCTACCTACTAGATTCAATGAAGGCTCTTCTAGAAAAAATTAAGGTGTTTGGGACATGCTCTGGGATTAAAGTGAACTGCAGTAAACATGGCTTTTGAAAGATAAGTCTATTTTAGATTTTTTGAAAGATTGGAGACTGTTCATGGATTTTTTGAGCAACGACAAATCTAACACTGTAATTATCTGTGGTTATGGTTATTAGTAATTTTAGTAGGATTATTTAGCTGGATCTGTAACAGTAGAATAATATTTTTCTCTCTCTTTTATTCTTGTTTTCATTACAGTCAGGACTGGCAGGAGGTCAGAGCTCTACTGTGCTGTAGTTATGTTTTCCCTTCTCTCTCTATCTCTCTGTTTTCCTTCTTCCTGTTTCTCTGATAGCATTTTGATCACAATTCTGATTCTATATTAGTGCTAAAAATCAATCAACCCAACCAACCAATATATTTTATAAATTCATATTAAAATATATATTTATCCATTTTAAGCTTATTTCACCTGATTCTTTCTTTGTCCATTTCATCTATTAAAAAAAATCCTTAGCTCCATCTCCTTCCCCTTTGGCCTTGTCCTCTATGGGTGTACAGCCTCTGAGCACCTGGCCCACTGAAAAAATGGCCCTTGGCCTGGTAGAAGGTGCCCAACCCTGGTATACCACCTTACCATAAACAACATGGTCAAAGTAGTTCAGAGCAAAGCAAAACAATAATAAGAACAGTGAAAAAAAACCAGCAATACAATAGTGCATTTCTTTGGAGGAGAAATCCAAACATTTTCATAACAAATATGTAACAAAACAACCATAACAAAGCAACCAATAAATAATTCCATTACCAAAAACAAAAACAAAAAAGTGGAAACAACTTTTCTAGTTAGCTGAAAAGTAACAACAGGGAGAAGAGAATACAGCCTTTTGAGAATTTGATTCCAGGTGTTGCTAGGAAGAGAGTGATACGTCTTCTAGCCCAAATGATAAGTGGTACATTCTCCTCTGGTGATGGTAGAAAGAACCTGCAGTGCTCTAGAGAGCACAGCGTGCTGTCATTGGTAGCTTGGGCTAGGGAAAACTGGATGCCTTGCTTTGTTGCAGTGGTAATGCTTTCAGTTAGCTGAAGCTGCTATTAGACACAGTGTCATTCTTCCATACCTTCAACACATCTGACTATAACCTCTACAGGAAACATGGGCATCACTTACAAAGCCATTCTGAATCCAAACCCTACCTAAAGAAGGAGTGCAAGACGGAATTCCCAGCACTGTCCAGCACTCCTCCTCCTCCTCCTAGGTTCCAACAACTGCTGTACTTATCCCTCAGAAAAAAAGAAGGATTAAATGATGTTCTCCTCAGAAAGAGGGGAAGCGGACAAAAGCAAAGATCTGAGTAACTGAGGATGATGTACTCATAGCTGTTCTAGGAAAAAGGTTACTTCTTCTGATTGCTCTGTTCATGGGTAGCTTTTCCCAATGTTACCCTGATTTCTGGGGTCCCTTGGAGGACACCTCAATGTGCTCCACGTGATGGGGAATGGAAACTAGCCAGAACACAAGCAATAGAAATGCGAGAGGCAGAGTAACCTAGCGGGGTCTTTTACCCAGTTTTTATGGGGTCAGGCCAAGCCAAAAACCAAACAAGAATGTCCAATAAATGATTTTATTAAATGCAAGTCTCACGCACCAACGCAATCACGCACACACGCACCCAAGAGCTATTAAGAAACAAAAGAGAGGAAATTGGATAGGGGAGTATTAGAGGGGTACAGTTGGGGTAATACTGCACCTTTTCCTGATGTCCTGGGTCCAGGAAGGCAGCGGAGAAGTGGGACTCAGCACGGAGAGGGGTGAGGGGATCATTCAACAGATGGAGCAACGGTCTGCTGGGGTGACCGGGAGTGATCCAAAGAACCACTCAAAAACTGGGACTATTTGTAGGGGGAAAAGTACCTGGAGGACTAATCCTTTCCCGGGGAGAACAATGGGTGTTGGAGCGATAATGAAGCTCCACCATGGTAATTTCCTTTGTGTGATGGGCTTGCAAGGTGTTGCCAAAGTCTCAGGATCTTCGGCTTTGTTAGTTTGTGGTGTGACTTCATGTAAATGGTCCTCGCCTGATGGAATATTTGCTCAACTTGGGGCAAACACGCTAACCCCCTCAAGTCGGCTTCTTGGGGCTGAGGACCCTTTGTTTATTGTGGGTTTACACATCTTGAGGTCTCCTGGGGCTACGTGACTGGGGATTTACTGGCCTGACCTGGTTTTCAATCTTTGACCATTGCTGCCTACGTGCCTATCTGGGTGACCTCTCGGGCACATTGAATCATATTTTAATATCAAAATTGTAGACCCCGGGATAGCGTTTTTCCAGTGAGATAACACCAAAATGAACCACTCTGAAATGTTCAGAAGAATGGTGATTGTTGCATAGTTCCATCTTGCCCTTTGACAAGTCGAATTCCCTCCTTTTGTCATGCCAGGGGTTTCAGCATGGGTTGGCTCAGCGCCTTTCACATCTCACAAGAGATATTTATGCATTTACAGGACTCCATGTGAATGTGTATTTAGTTCTAACCTGTGGTATTGTTTTGACGCATCACCCTGTCTCTCTGTACGGGAAATGAGCAATACAGCAACCTGATAACGGCTATAAAGTTCACATAAAGCTGACTAATAGAGCAAGCAGTTCGTGTGTGTGTGTATGTGTATGTGTGTGTGCACCAAGCTGAGTGGGGTATTGGGCTTCTCTGCAGAAATGAGTGGTTATAGACACTAAGCTTGTGACACTCATGAAGAGGCAAGAACTTGGTTTCAGTTTGTTCTTCATAAAATCAATAGTCACAAACTTCTTCCTATTGCGGCTGGAAAGAACTTGAGAATTAAAAAAAAAACAACTAAATGGGGAAAAACCAGAACCGACAGATTCATCCATCTAGTCCCAGGTTTTTGAGAGCTCTTTATTCTCTATTCAGCTTTTCAATTATGGTTACCATCTCTTTTTTTCCCCTCCTGATAGGCTCCTTCTTTTTCACATCTGTTGTTGTTGTGTTCCTTCAAGTTGCTTCCAACTTACGGCAACCCTAAAGCAAACTTTCATGGAGTTTTCTGGGGCTGAGACTGTGTGACATGCCCAAGATGACCCAGTGGGCTTCTATGGCCTCCTAGTGTCCTAGTCCAACGCTTAAACCACTACATCATAGTACAGCACAGTCCTCACTGTCCTGGGAATAGTTGTCTGGTTAAGATGGGAGATAATTTTGTTTCAGTGCCTGCTTTCAAGGAGATGGGGAAAATTAGAGCAGTGCTACTCAAAATGGTGGTCCATGGACTGGTGACAGTCCACAGACATGACTACCAGTCCCCCGCATCAGGTAGTTTGGGCATAACTGAATTAGAGGGTTCTTTTTAACAAATCAAATTAAGGAAAAGGTGAAAATGATATTTCTCCACTCCACCCTTCAGTTTAGCCATTTAATTTCAATTGTTTGCATTATGTAACAAAAGATGTATTTAGGCTAGAATTCTCTAATACAGCCTATGACCATTTCCACCCTACACTGTTCTAGTGCTATTATTCCACTTTCAGGAAACATCCTATGGATTCCTGGGGTTTGCAGTTAGGGAGGGGCCTTTAGAATTCTCAGCCAGAGAGCTCTTTGGCCTCAGGAAACTACAAACTCCAGAAGTCCACAGGAGATTGAAAGTGGAATAATAGCACTGTAACAGAGTAGGGCGGAAATGGCCAAATGTAAGTTTATGTATACTTAGCTACGTAACAGAGGTACTAAGAAAATCTGTTAGAGAATTGCAAATAGGCATACTAGCAAGGTGCTAGCAAGAGTGTTCTGATGTGCTTCAGGCTCAGCCAATGTATATTGGAACTCCCTAGCTAGTGTTCTAATGTTCACTGGTCCTGATGCGCATTGGTCCCATTGCTCATCAATCCAGTGACACTTTGGTCCCTTCACTGGTTCCCCTACACAGTAGAGTCATGGAAACCCTTTCCTAAATATGGCAAATGAGAAACTGCTCAGTTCTATTTCCTGCAGACGTAAGTCCCCTTACGAAGATGTGAATCCCTTATTGAATACTGGCCTTATTGTGTAACTTCTGTACATATACACAGCTTCACTTCAAAGCTGTTAAAGTGACATGATTTGAGCATAAGCCTCAGCAATGATTCATCAAAAGTAGAAGGAAAACAAAACAGACCACATGAGATACCTGTGGGAGTTTCAGTGTGTGTATATCACTAATTCCTTAAAAAAATGAACAAAGAGCTCTTTGCCATGCCAGTAAGACGTACCTCAGGTAAGTGTGCATAGGACTGTGATTCATGTTCAATAGAATTTACATCTGATTAAATATGCCCTGGATCAGGCTATTGGTTACATTCCAATTAGATTTCCACTTAACTATTTACAGAATTCAAAAACTAGTGTGAGAAATGCTTAAGAAATTTGTTATTGTGTGATAGTAGTATGATCCACTGGCATTTTTGTTCAACAGGCGACAAATCCCAAAATTCTATAAGGAAAATAAACCAAACAAATGTGCATAGAATGGTCCTATTCTCCTAAAGTATTTGAATTGCAAACATCTCACATGAAGCACTAAATGTGGAGTTAAGGTGTAAAGTGTACCTCTGGTTAAGATGTAGGCCAGTGGTTCTCAACCTGTGGGTCCCCAGATGTTTTTGGACTTCAGCTCCCAGAAGCCCTGAGCACTGACCATAGTGGCTGGGGTTTCTGGGAGCTGAAGTCCACAAACATCTGGGGACCCACAGGTTGAGAACCACTGATGTAGGCATTACCAGACAGATTGGAAAGAACCTTGTGAGTAGAATAAACGCAGACATGAAACTAACTGGCTACTCTACCCTGAATCCTATTGTTATTTTCTAATAAAGTATCAGAGAACCAGCTTGGTGTAGCAGTTTGAGGCCATTTCTGCACTAGACAGTTATAGTGCTATGATTCCACTTCCAACATCCTATGGTACCCTGAGGTTTGCAGTTTAGGGAGGGGTCTCAAAGGCCTCCACTTTCTCCTCTCCTCAGAGATCCCTCCCTAACTGCAAACCCCAGGATTCCATAGGATGTTGAAAGTGGAATAATAGCACTATAACTGTCTAGTGCAGAAGGCCTGAGTGTTGGACTGGAACTCAGGGAGAGAAGAATTCCAATTCCCACTCAGCCATGGAAACCCACTGGGTGACCTTGGCCAAGTCACTTTCTTTCTGGCTAAGAAGAAGGCAATAACAACAAGAACTAGAGCAAACCCACTGAATCAGTGGGATTTATCTAAGTGTTAACTTACCATTTAGCAATTTCATTCAGTGGGTCTAACTTAAGTATGGAGCAACCAACAGGATTCAGGCTTAAATATTCTGTCCAGACTTACTCAGTCTAAACGTCTCTTTCTGACTGAACTTTAAAGAATCTGCAAACTCATGTTCAAGATTTTTTGTATTAACATGAGGTGAACATATGTTTCCTTAAAAAAAAAATGAAAGAAAATGGACCAAAGCTCAGGTTCCCACAGAGACTGTAATTCACTACATTATGTTCTGGCTGTGTATGGTGTGATGTCAACTGTGATAATTTCTAGACCACTGGAAATGCAACCCATGTTGTTTCCTTCAGAGATTTGCTTTTTCCTTAAAGTTGTTCATTGACTTCAATTTGTTTTCAAAGTCCATTTCCTTGCTTTCTCTCCACCTTTTCCCATCAGCCCAGTATTTTATACATTTGACTGGTATCAAATGCTATCAAATTTCTTCCAAAAAAGGTTTTGCCCAGGATTGTATCAAAAAATGAAAATAGATTGACAACTCCCTCAAAGTTTGGAAAGGGGAAAAAAACGTTATTTTGTTGCCTTCTGATGTGTCAGCAGAGCACATAGTTAAATCTCCTAAGATGATAATAGGGAGAGAGGCTATATTAAGCAATTATAGTAATAGCAACCTTGTTAAGAATGAGTTAACTGATATGAGACAGAAGCAATAACAGTGCCCGCTTTCAGGTACATGTACAGGCTTGTGTTGTTCCAGAATAAAGCACCTGCAGTTTACCCACGGGATTTACCCACTGATTCCCAGGAGATAGTCAAGTGGCATGTTTTCCATTTCCTTCTCACTACCCCAGAGCAAAAAGGATAATGTTATATAGGAAGTACAGAAGTAGCTACCACTTTTCCAGTGGATGTATGCTGTCAAGATTGGGTAGAACCTGCAAACTGCCCACATCTTTTCATTCCAAAAGGGGTCCAGTCAAGAGTATATTCTCTTCTTAGTGAATCAGCCATGTTGGAATAATAACCTAATAATGTTGTTGTTGTGTGCCTTCAAGTCGTTTTCAACTTAGGGAGTTCCTAAGGCAAATCTATCATGAGGTTTTCTGGATGTGTGATGCACCCAAGGTCACTTAGTGGGTTCCATGGGGAATCAAATCCTGGTCTCCAGGGTTATAGTCCAACATTCAAACTACAACATCACATTGGTTCAACCTAATAATACTTGTCTTAATTTTTACAAGTAGTACAATGCATGATGGCCATGTCCGCACCACACTGTTATAGTGCTCTTATTCCACTTTCAACATCCTATGGAATCCTGGAGTTTGCAGTTTAAGGAGTGGCATTTAGAATTCTCAGCCAAAGAGCTCTTTGGCCTCAGTTAACTACAAACGCCACAGGATGTGAAAAGTGGAGTAACAGCACTACAGCAGTGTACTGTGGAAATGGCCGATAACTCCGTGTATAAAACTATGTGGAAAAAATGATAAATGATTGATAAACTGACATTCTTTAATACCCATAAATCACAAACATTTAGCTGATTGTTAAAAGCTTGCAATTCAAATAACATTCATCCAGGTTGTTTGCATCTGAGATAAACACAGTAAATGTAAGAAAATGCAAGAGAAATATAATCAATAAAACTAAGGCCATTTCTGCAGTAGACTGTTATAGTGCTATTATTCCACTTTCACCCTCCTATGGAATCCTGGGGGTTGCAGTTTAGGGAGGGACTTTTCAGGTAAAATCAGTAGCATAAGAATGGGTCTTCTTATGGTTTAAATCCTGCTAGATGCCTGTTGGCTGGTGGTACCATCAAGAGAGGAATTTGGGTCAGAGTTTCACTCAGCAAAATGAGGAGGGGAGATTTCCAAACACAGAAGGGCTGGCATCCTAGATTCTGAAGTGAATGAAGTTTATGCACATTACTATCTAAAGAGGGAAATTCCCATGAGACCATTACATGCAGAGTCTAAATCACATAACCATACCAATGCTAGCATGAAAAGCACAGTAACAATAAAGCCAGAACAACATCTGCAAGAGCACGCTCCTTCAGTGCTGATTAATTTGAACAGCAACCGCAGGGTGGGTGTGTTCTCATAGCATGAGAGAGGAAGAAGGGAAATCAGCCCTCCCATCTGCTGTGGTTGCACTGGAGCAGGGGTGCTGTGAGGACATTATGCAACCCTGTTGGCGTAATTCTCTCTCCTATCAACTTTTATTTTTGATATAAACGGAAAGTGATTCCTACAAGTGTGAAAATAAATTGTCTGCAACAATTAGATATCTGTTTACTTGTCTACAATGTTCCTTTTCTTCTCTGAAGGGACTTCTCTCAGCACTTGAATATTCTGCCTTTACAAGTACATCAACAGCGGTATGTCTCCCTTCATTAATTTGGAAGGAGACACAAAAACACCTCAGCTGGTCCACAAGTCATTGCAGAGCACATCCTTTCAAATGGTTTTGCATATATCTATATGCTTAAATGATACAGTTGGTGGCAACTTCTGTCCAGAAGAAAGTATTTTCCCTATTCTAGACAGATATGTTCTCTATGGAATAAACATGAGCACCTTGCCAAAATCCAGCTCTAAGGAATCAGCTTGAGTATGCTAAGCTCCAAAGCTGATAGATACAGCTATTTCTCTGGAGGCTAAAACCAGATGAAAATATTCTGGGGTCATACCATTACCCTGTAGATATATATTGTCGTAACAGATTTTATTTTTATTTTTAAGATATAGAGGTCCCTCATAATTCAAGGCAGGTTATTTGGTATCTGCATAAATCTAGGACTGCTGAAAAGTTAAATGGTTTGTGTGGTGTTGAACAATTTCCAGCAGATGAGGTTGGGGACCGACTGAAGCCACTATCAAACAGATACAGTCTGGCTATAATTTTCTATGTTCTGATCACATTAAGTATATGCTCTGAAAATTGCTGAGAGACCGAGTTATTCCAAATGGAAACTGCTAGGGTTCTGTCTGCAACCAGTTCATGAGAACATATCTCGCTATTTAAAACTTAAGTTTAAACATGCTGGATCTTGCCTTTAATACTCAGTACGGTTTTGTAACAGAGATCTGAAGGATCCCTTTTCCTCACATGGATCCATCCATATGGTAAGGTCATCTTTGTAAGTCCTTCTTCCAGGTGTCCCTCAGAGGTTAAATGAGTGACTATTAGGGAGAAGACTTTCCTTATTGTAGCACCTCAACTTTAGAAGGTCTCCCTCAGAAAATGTTACCCAGAATGAGTTGGTACCAAGCACAAGACATTTCTGCTTCCTGAGGACTTCAAAACCTTCATTAAAATTATTTTATGTTGCCACAATTTAATTTGCTATCTTTGATTGTTCTACTATCACTCTTCTGATTCTGACTTCATTATTCAACATTTCTTACCTACATTTTGGGAATTCCCCATCCAAATAATGAAGCAGCCCCAGAAAGCATTCAATATGATTTCAGTTTGGCTCCAGATACTTCTCCTGAAGTAGCGTCACATCAGGGGAAGTGCTAGTATCTCAGGGGAAGTTTTGGCCAACTTCACCCAAGGGAAAGTTTGTTGACTTAGTTCTTCTGCTACCATATCATGACTGGCTGGGGTTGGGGAGGGGGCAGGATATCACCTACTGCATGCAGTTGGCAGCAGTAGCAGGTGGGTGGAAACCAAGGAAACAAGGTGTAGAGAAATTCAGTCTCAGGGTGTAGGGTGCCACCTCCCTACAACATGAGCAGTGTGGGTGTGTGTCTACTCACCAGGATTGTCCCTGACTTTAGGTGATGAGGCAACACCCTCAGGTGGCACATGCTGAGGAGAGCCAGCCTCAAACATTTTGCCTCCTGAAGCAAGCAAGAAAACTGTGCTCCACTGCCTTCTAATCCAGTGGTTCTTAGCCTGGGGTCCAGGGAACCCCTGGGGGTCCACAGAGCCCTCACAAGGGGCCCATGAAGCCCTGTGGCTGGGCATCAACAGCAGCAACGGGGATATGACAGCAGGGAGGGTTTTGGGTGCTAAAGCTGCTCCTTGTTGGCAGTTTGGGTGTGTGCACACATACACCCACTGCTACATCCCTGACAAAAGGGAAATGGTGGCAGGCACATGTGCACACCCAAACTATGACTTTGGAGACCAGGGTTTGAATCTTTGAATCCCCACTCAGACATAGAAAAAATCCACTGGGTGAACTCAGACAAGCCTCATTGTCTCAGCCTAAGAGAACAGCAAAGGTAACAAATCTCACAAAGAAAACCCTAATGATAGGTTCTCCTTAGGGTTGCTATAAATTCGTTTTCAAAGGGGAGAGACATGATAGCTAGAAAGAACCTCCCCCTGTCAATGGCACTTTATTCTTGTGTGCTGTCAAGTCACTTCTGACTTATGACAGTCCTAAAGTGAACTTAGGACAGAGGGTTGTTTTGGGGTGTGTTTTTTTTGCAAGATTTGTTCAGAGAGGTTTTACCTTTGCCTTCCTCTGAATCTGAGAGAATGTGACTTGCCCAAGCTCACCCAGTGTCTGACTGAGGTTTTGAATCCTAGTCTAGAGAAGCCTTCAATAAATAAATAAATAAATAAATAAATAAATAAATAAATAACTAACTAACTAACTAACTAACTAACTAACTAACTAACTAACTAACTGAGTATTTAAATCTTGAATTAAACCTTGGGGGTCCCTGGCAACAAATTATATTTGCAGGCGTCCCTGGTAATGAAAAGATTAAGAAACACTGTTCTAATCTGTAAATGGACTGGCAGTCAAATCTTATTTCAGCACTGCTGGCTGGAGAGTGTCCCCTATCACGTTTGAGAGCAGCAAGCTACTTCAGAAGATGTGGGACAAATTATATGGCCCATACCACTCTGTCCTCCATGGGGGTAAATGTATGGGGGAGCTCAGAAGAAGAGTTGGGGTTGCAAGTGCTGTTGTGCACCAGCATCTCTTAACTGAAGCAGTTACCTCCCTCTGCCTAATGGTGGAGATGGCTCTGATACTGGCAGCAGTGGCAGTGCCTCTCCTTCCCACATTGTGTTTCCTGAGCTTTTGTACCTGAAGAATGAGATCAACTCCCTGAAGAAAACAAAAACATTACCAGATCACACAATACTGTTCTAAATCAAAATGGCAGCAATAGTTTATGAGAGTTATATCTGGGGTGATAAGAATCTAGTCTTCATCATTGTAACAATACATTTGAAAAGTCATTTTCCAAAAGATTTACAACCTGTTACTCCCTCGTCTGTGTACCCAATGCACCCTTCTTGCCTTCTGGCTATAACGTCTCCCACCTAGTTTCAGCTCAAGATACAGAGTATGGGGTGGGGCAGCGGGTAACATGTTTTCAGTGACCCCCCCTTCCTTGCCATGTCTTTGGTTTCTTCCTCTGGGTAGAATCCAGGTGCTTTGTCTTACAGAGAGAAGGGAGGCTACTGTTCCTTGTTCTTGTACTGCTTTCATTCTTGGAGAGAAGAGGCTAAGAGATGACAAAGCAAAAGTGGGAAGGAGAGCAACAAGGAGGTCCAGGGGATCTGGAGATCATTACAAGCAGCCCCACTACTACAATGTGTAGTCTAACTGTGCCAGACTCTGATGCTGGCCACATTATTCCTTGTTCCCAATGTGCTGAATTCTGCAAAAATTTAAATATATGAATGAATGAGAATAAAGTGTGCAAATTGAATATGCTCATGCCAAAACAAGCAGATTTGTGGATAGTGGATGATTTTGCATAATTGTAACTATATATATATATATATCTCTCACCTTATGGTCAAAATCCTGCGTGAAAGAGATGCAGCATACCTTTATACTCCAAGAGTTGTGGCTCAGTTGTGCTACACCAACTCATGATAGAATGACAATTTTGCACAACCCAATGCACATTGTACATTGATGCACAATGCCCACCATACAACCATGCAATCAGTGCACAACACACAATGATGTGCAATGTGCAACGTGTCATATTTGATGATAGGCAGCAATGGCACCTCATGCATGTCCACTTTTGTAACCTTCAATGGACATTACGCACCAGTCAACAAAATACAACCAGGTGTGCAGGGGAACTTACACAAATGTAAGACACCAACAGAAGTGTAGTGTATTGTAGTGTAGTGTAATGTAGCGTAGTTTACCTCATCTGGGAACACAGATGAGGGAGGACAAGTTGCAGATCTTTTGCAAACCACTGTGTTAATAAACGCATAATGTTTATCAGCACATGTAAATCCATTTGTCTGGATCAGAACAGAATCCTCCTTAGCACCAAATAGGTTATTCTAGATTATTTGCCTTTTCTCTCTCCACTTGTGCTTCAGCCAAACCTCACAAACTGGCATCCTCCTTACTTTCAGCATCCCAAGACTGCCAGATCACTTCGACCACTTCCACACTAGCCTATTATAGTGCTATTATTCTGCTTTCAACATCCTATGGAATCCTGGGATTTGCAGTTTAGGGAGGGGCCCACTGGCTCCTCCCTAAACTGCAAACCCCAGGATTCCATAGGATGTTGAAAGCGGAATAATAGCACTATAATAGGCTAGTGCAGAAATAGCCTTTGATACAACAGCTTTTATCTCAAGGATGCCTGCTTGGAAGTAGGTCTTTATTTGGCATCAGCGGAACTTGATTTTGAGTAAAATGCTTTTTATCCAGTTCTGAATCAGCTCTTCCTCAGCAACTGGGATTAAGTGACATTTACTTAGACAGAAAGACAGTCTACATGACAAATGTGGTCTTACTCCCACTGGAAAGGAAAGGGAGAAAAGAATCCCAATTAAACACAGCTGCATCAAAGACAAATGGAGACATGGCTTGAGAAGCGCAAGTAATGCCAGCAGAGTAGAAGTCCCAAGTGCTCCCACCAGGGATTAAATACTCAGCAGAAGGATACTCCATCCAAAAAATTACATCTTACACAGATGTTGTTCCAATTAATGGGTGAAAGGTTTGAAATCAAGTAAACCTGCTTTTTGTAATATTCGTAATTAAATGCTGTACGTCTTGAATATTCATCTGCTCCCCTGACCTATATACTACAGTTTAATGTTTCAGCACTTCTCCAGATCCATGAGAATAGAACTGGTTACACAGGAAATTCAGTGTATTTTTCCACACTGCATATTGGGTAGTTTCAAATTACCCTCCATTCTTTCTCATCATTGGCAAGTAAAATAAGTGCATTCTGACAGAAAAACAAAATAGAAAAATGGGTTAAAATTCACATCCGTGAGGTGAACTATTTCTGAACTCAGTGCCTCAGGTCCTGGCCCTCATATCTGACAATGTTTTGAAAATGTTTTGGGAAACAAAGGTCCAGGGAATGAACTTTTAAATGTACGTATTGTCTTGAGCTGTCAACACACTGAGCAGGTTCATAGGTCAAATTGTCATTGGTAAGTTCTGGCTTGTTGTGTTTGACCCTGTCTATCAAACTAATCATGGTTTGTTGGCCAGGCATAAACCTCAACTAGATGTCTGATTTGCTGTTGGTTTACAAAGTTTGGTTTTGGTTAAATAACAGTTTGCTGTTATTTCTGAATCCCAAACCATGTCTTGCCCCAGGCTTATTACCCTTGCTGCCTGACTTAGAAACAGAAGCTGACAAAATGAGTAGGGAAGAAACAGACCACAAGTGGGAAAGCAAATTGGGTTTTGTTGCATAGCTTATGGGAAAATTCATGGACAAAGCAACAAGCCTTGGCTAAAGTAGGGATTGTTTAGTGGGAGCATTTGAATGTGGCTAATATTAGGTGTATGCATGTGCACATCACTGTGCGGGTGCCCTCACACCTGTGGAAGAAAAGCAGCTAAAATGTGGTAAACTAAGTGTTAGTCATGGTCCAGGTAAATATAAAGCATAAAATCCTGTCTCCCACCCCTGTTTTTACTAGTACCAAACCTCCTCATTTCCTTTCTCTTGAGCGATAAATGCAGGAGACTTGAGAGAGCCCTTCTGGGCCGCTGTTCTCTTTGTATCTTACTTTACTTACTCTTCGTATCTGACTTTATTTACTTCAGTAAGTAAAAAGCAGATTTGCCAAGAGGTCAGCTATATGTTGCATGTAAGCAGGTTTAGCTCAAGGCATCGTGCTACCTGAAATGAAGGATACAACGGCACCTCCGCCCCCCACAGTATCTCTTACATAGGAGCTGATTGTGGTGGCAGTGACAATGAGGTAGCATTCTCTACCTTTTCCTGAGACCACAGCTGGTTTAGACCCAAGAACAGTCTGTTTGGCATCTGGGTGGGGAAGGGAATCCTCCCCTACCTCTGATTAGTGACCAGAATTAGTGATTAGGACATAGGAGGGGATCCTTTCTTGTTCCCAGCCAGCTCTTCCATAAGTTTCTAGCATAGTAGGCTGAAAGCACATTGGTTTCCACCACTATCCTGTCACGTGAGGTAGAGGACTTAAACTAGAAAGATTTTATTCTCCAAGGAGTACTGCTTTGCGAAGAGTACCTCTCCCTAGGAGCCAAAATGGCTGAACTGAGTCTATCCTACTTTGGACATACCATGAGACAACAGGACTAATTGAAAAAAGACAATCATGCTTAATACAATAAAAGCTGCTCTGAAGCCTCATGTTGGGCAAAAAGCAGACTACAAATAAAGATAATAATAAAATGGAAGGCAGTAGGGAAAGAAAAAGACCATATTATAGATGGATTGAGCCAATCAAGGAAGCTCCAACCCCGAGACTGCAAGACTGGAGCAGGACAGGTGATGACTGGGGAACTTGAGGTTCAATCATTCATAGAGTCACCACTGCCTTGACAACAGTGATCAGCAATAACCTCTTGCTTGGACCTGAAAGGACTTATTGCCTATTATGGCTTTGGCATACATAGACTATTCCAATTCAGAGAGCTAGAAGACAGACAACCAGGACTGTGGGCAGATTGGAGAAAACATGCTGCTGTTTTGGCCTTTCTGCATCATCACAGACTAGGCTGAAAACATACCAATCAGACAAGTAACTGGGCTAGTTTAAGACATTTTGCTGCCAGAGGCCAAATACAAACGTCAGTATCTCAGTCCCATATTCAGAAGCCAACTGGACTGGCTGTTGAGTCTTACTTCACTGTTGACAAGGTGACAGGATTCTCCATCAGATCTGACAGCCACACGTTAATTTAATGGGCTCAGAATAGACTGTGTAGAGTATACAGCTTTGTCCTCTGAATAGGGCAGTGGTTCTCAACCTGTGGGTCCCCAGATGTTTGTGGACTTCAGCTCCCAGAAGCCCTGAGCATTGACCATAGTGGCTGGGGCTTCTGGGAGCTGAAGTCCACAAACATCTGGGGACCCACAGGTTGAGAACCACTGGAATAGGGAATGGCAGTGGAGCTTACTGACTCCTCGTATCTGTAACCTGAGGGAGGAGGTGCCTCATTCAAGCCTGGCTGTCAGGGTGCATCCTGATAAACAGATTCCGGGCCAGAACACCCAGCATCTGAGTTACACAGCAGAATGATCTTAGGACCCTGTGAAGTAGTTGTGGTAGGGTTTTTTGCCCCTGTTCCTCAAGTAACAGGAGGCCCTGGCCTTTGAGGAAAAAAATACCCTCCTTTGTGCCCCATGTCTTTCTATTACTGATGACAACTAGTGCCTATTTCCTTATTGCTTCACAAGGCTGACTTCATCTGTCAGCAGGGAGGTGGTTATTAGTAAAACCAGGAAAGCTTTAAGGGATTGCCTGAAGCCTTAGGGGCAGCTCACTGCCATTCCAGATTAATCATGCAAAAGCAGCATGGCTTTCCCATTCTATTTTTGTACCTTTCAGGCAGAGCCAAAATAGTTTCCACATTCAGAAATGAGCTAAAGAATCAGAAATCCCATTGCAAAATATCCTCTGACTGTACATTGGATGACTCCAACAGCAATGGATGCAGCTGGCTCAGAAGTCAGTGGACTGTTGCATCTGCTCTGGGATTTTGTCTAAACTTTTAAGAAGTTATTTTGTGGATGGAGTTCCACCCCTGGATAGATCCTCAAGTTCAAACTTAAGCCACGATCAGATTCACCGCTCCACTAATTTCAGATCCACTAGGGTCTATTGGACAATGAATGGTGGAGGCAGGGACCGTCCTTCTAGAAAACAGAAGTAACAAGAGCAGTGTTGGAAGGGTGGGAAAGAGCAAACTTAATAGGTGCAACTCTTGGGGGTGAGGGGCAAAAGGGAAGGGGGAAATGTACACACTTGTTATACAAGAGTCAAGGGGAGCCTTCATAAAGCACCCCATCTCTACCACCAAGGTTGATTCCTTCCAGTGTTTTATTGGGGGCTCCAACAGAGGTGTAGCTATGGGGTGGAATCAGGGCATTAATGGATGCCCCTCAAATAAGAATGCTGCTGGCCCAAATGAAATTTCCTTTCAGTTCCCAAATTTATAGCATTACAGAGAGTGAGACACTGAAAATCATTCACACCTAGAACTCATGTTTTCTGTGTCTGCTTTCCTTTGATCACTTTGCCTGCCCTTTTCTTTGGATGCCTAAACTGTATTTCCAGATAATTAGCTAATGCAATGCTAGAAGCCTAGGGATTGAAGGAAAATTCAATTGGGAAAGCAGAATTCTTATTTAGGGGCAGTGCTTTCACCCCACCCCCACCCCTCAGTGTTATCATCTTCCACTATTTGTAGCCCTCATGAATTTTCCCACCACTTCCTCTACTTTTGTTCCTAAGAGAGAAATGTGCAAGAAGGAATGATTGATGGAGAAGCAGCTCCAGGTTTTGGAGGCTCCTTAAGAAGGATGCTTTAAAAATCCCACCTCTCCCTCAACTTTCTTACCAGCATTGCCACCATCTGCTGGTCCTTCTCCTTCTTGTTACCACCTGATTGATTGCCAGACAAAGAGCAAATGGGCAAAAGTACAAGTGAAGTCTAGAAAATTTATTTCTGGGGACTACAGCTGTAGCTGGGGGATTCTGACAGTTGTAATCCAAAATATTACTTTCTCAACCTCTGCAAGTCAGTAGTATCTACAGTTCCTCCTTCATGCCACCAACAGTAGCTGCTGGTGGCTCCTATGTTGGTCTCCAGGTTTTAAGCTTGGCTTCAGAGGAGCAATCCAGGGTGATGAAACCTTATCCTAAATATGTTCAGCAGCTTGGGTAGCTCCCTTAAAGATAGATAAAGGATGGAATGGATTCACAGTGCCAGTAACATGAGAGCCATTAGCCATCACTGGACATGATTCTTGTTTGAGTCTTGTCTGATGTCTTTTACCAGTGAAACTACTACTGGGATGTTGGCCCCTTAGCAGGTGCTCAGCTCTTCTGACACTCAGTGTCAATGAAGTAACTGCACAATGTTTTTTGTTTGATAGAACTAAGAGATCACTGTCTAGACAAAAGCTGCCAGTAAGAAGAGGTCCACCAGTATATTGAATGAGATTTCTTTTCCCTGCCTTCTGGTGTACTGCATGTGGGTCTCTTTTGATGATTATGCTGTACAACCTTTTTGGAAACAGTGCCACATGCAGCTTGCTGTCTGAAGCACATCTATCTAAAGTGTATATTCACCTACTTGCAGGTGAGCCTCCATTGAACTCATGGCGACTGACTTCTGTGTAAATATACACCAGACTATACCAGGGTAGAAATGGGAACAGAAAAGAAAAAAAGAAATGGAGACAGAACGGAGACCGACAAAGAAGTGGAATAATCTGGGAAGTTCCTAAATCCTAGCTCCCATAGTGATAATAATCTATGCCCTATGATGTCAACTTTCATGTTCTAAAAATAGCCTCACAAAGCACAGTCGGGGAGCAAAGAGAAAAATTTAGGAGACTATATAAACTTTTGTAGATGGCAGAAATGCTGTAAACAATGGGTTAATGCACTGAGTGTGGTGCTCTTTCTTTTTGGGCACATTTATAGTCATTCTAGCAGGGGTGAGCAACTGCCCAAGGGTTAGGAGGCTGCATTCACCCTCCAGCTGATCTTGGAGAGCCACACACCCACTCTACAACCCCTGAAAAAGTTGACTGTTTGCCTCCAAATGCCTCTTAGATGGTGTGGGGGCAATTTCACATTTTTTGGCTTTCACTAAGACATTTTAGTCCTCGTTTTTTTTTTCCCCAAAGAAGAAGTGATGTGGAAATCAACATTTTGGGTCATTTCCTGGTGGAAAAAGGATTATCCTGGGTCTAAAATGGCCAGTGGAGAGGGACTGCTAAAACTGCTCATTACACCCCCTAGGGCGGGGCATTTGGGAGCTATTTTCTAAAAAAATTAAAAAGTTGCGGGGGCGTGGCGTCCATGTATGGCCAGCAGGCTGCATTTTCCCCATCTCTGCCTTATTAATTATGGATATAAACTTGAATATGGAGAAGGCACAGGAATATTTCATCCTAGAGTATTCCAAGCTGGAGCGGATAACAAGGCCTGTCCATTTTTCTGGCCAGCAACCACAATAACAGCAAATTTTGGTGGTGCAGGGCAGCAGTGTCTCCCCCACCCATTACTGTATACTTTTCAATAAGGCACGTGGGGAGTATATGCCTTATTTTTAAGCTGAACTGTACCCCAAGGGCTGCAATTCCATGCATGTTTACTGAGAGCAAACACGTTTGAACACAGTGGATCTTACCTCAGAGAAAACATTAACAAATGGCACTGTGTGGTACATCTGTGTGCCTGTTCATTTTATCTTTTCCGTTTAGTGCTTCATCTCTGTAGCACTTTACGGATATTAAAAAGGCATTATGCAAAAAACCTTTACAGTACAAGCCTATTCAACATTCAGGTTTAATGAAGCATTACCTGTTGTTGAAAGAATGATTCCTTTCTGCATATGTCAAAAGAATACTACAGTAACAGAGAAACAGCAAACATTCTGTGACTATGTTTGTGACTCAGTGTATATTCAGCAATAAAGATACTGGGCTAGATCCAGAATGAATTAGTCATGTGCTAGTTACACTGAAACGCATGGAACTTCCGTTAGTCATACTGAACTGGCCCAGTTGATTTCAGAGTAGTCTGAATTGCACAATTCTGCAAATTTTATTGTAGAAGACTACTACATGCTAGTCACTCCACAGTATAGAAATCATTATAGGACATACGCACTTTGACTGCAGTTTATATTTCATATATGTGAGTATGTATGTGGGGGGGTGCCTTCATATTATAAAGTTCTTGAAAACCTAAATTGCATACATTAAAGCATGTGTTTATGCTCAATCAGAAGGTACTCATAGTTGTGTGGTCTAAATCTACAACCTGCAAAAGCAAGCACTCCAAACTCAAACCCACATTTCACAAAAAAAACCTCAGATTTCCATGGGGAAGTTGGGTTTTAGATCCTTCATGGAACACAAAGATTACCAAGCAACTGACAAGAGAGTTGACAAACTGCACCAACTTCACAGTCATTTACTCAGGTGTAAGTCTCTCTGTTCTTTCCTAGAGCTTTTTCCCTACTCCCTAGTAAATCTAGTTTTTGGTAGGAGGGGGAAATACTATTTGTAATTATTCATTCCCAGATCGAAAGACAGGTTTCCTGATGGCCAGGAAATCCTGTTGGGAAGAATAATATAACAATGAAAACTTTACACAATTTTCTCACAGCGTTAGAATATGCTGAAGTGTTATGGAGGAATTAGTCTATGAAGAAAACCATGTAGGGTACACAAAAAAACATTCTTTTCTGCATTTCTATTTCTACTTTCCATCCTGCCTTACTCTCCAAAAGCTGACATGTATCAGTAGTGGCTGGTCGCTTACATAGCAGCGAGGCAGGAAATTTCTGGATTTTTAGTCTGAAGTTAAAAGAGTCTGTTCAAGGTGCTGAACCTGATTTCCAAAAAAGGTTTAGTAACTTAGATAAATCCTTTAAAGTTCAGACTAAAACCCAGCGGGGATTCAGCACCCAACTGATATAGAAACCATGGGCCACCACTGGCTTTGTGGTTGCCATTAACTGCCATCAGGTTGACTCTGATTTATGGCAACTCTGTGAATGAGATATCTCGAAGGTACCCTATCCTCAACTGCCTTGCCCAGGGATGCATCTTCCTTGATTGAGTTTATCCATCTGGAATGTGGTCTTCCTCTTTTCCTACTGCCTTCCATCTTACCTAGCATTATTGTCTTTTCTAGTGAGTCATATGGTCTCATCATATAGCCTTCATGTGGCCTTTGTTCGTCTGTTTGTTTTATATGACATCTTTCTCCCAGAGTGGAAGTCATCTTGGCTTCAAGGGAAAGTTCAGGCTTAATTTGTTCTAGGACCCATTGATCTGTCTTTTTAGCAGTCCAGGGTGTCTGTAGAAGCCTCCTCCAGTACCACATTTCAAAGGAGTTAATTTTCTTCCTATCACTTTCTTCACTGGAAATACAAAATATGATGGCATGCACAATACTTACTTGCATATTCAATTATCTATTTTGACAGTTCAGGATCTTGACTAGTTGCCCCATAGCTGTCCTTCCAAGTCCCAGTCTTCTTCTGATTTCTTGACTGCAGTCTCCATTCTCATTTAGCACTGAGCTAAGGTATGGAAAATTTTGAACTATTTCAATGTCTTGATTGTCGTCTTTGAGGCTATATCCATGGTCATTATTTTTGTTTTCTTAATGTTCAACTGCAAACCTGCCTTTGCACTTCCTGCCTTGATTTTCTTCAGTAACTCTTCCAAGTTTTTGCTATTTTCTGCTAGCAGTATGCTGCCATCTGCATATCTTAAACTAGGTTCCTTCGTCCAATTTTCACACCTCCTTTGTCCAAGTCTGATCCTGCTTGAAGTATATATTCAGCATAAAAGTTATACAGGGTGACAAAATACAGTCTTGACTGAACCCCTTGCCAATTGGAAACCATTCTGTTTCTCTGTATTCAACTTATCACCATATCACTATAAAATCACAACCCTAACTTGATCAAGTTCAATATCAAAACCAAACTAAATTTAAATCAGAAAAGCATTCTTCTTGGCAAGTCTTCCTTACTCCCAAACTACAACTACAAATGACTTTTTCTTATCAGAGAGGAAACTGGGCTTTTCCCTTGACAAGCCTCTTAGGACACTGGTGGAAACTTGGGAGGCCTCATGTTTTGATGGGTTTGCTCTTTCTAAGAGTGCCAGGATTAACAAAATTGGACTGATTGGGAAGAGTTAAGGAATCCAAAGGCAAAGTCATTTGGAGTATCAGAAGAAACAGAATTCATGGTTTGTTGTACACAAACCCTGCTCTACACACACACACACACACACACACACACTTTTTTTCATTTTAGCTGTAAAATTTGAAAGGGAGGTCTCATTTGATCCTGTCCCTAATGTTAAAGAATTTGGAATCAGAAATCCTTAGCCGTCAGTGCCAACCCATCCAGAAATCTACTAGAAAATCCTGATTTATGTTCTGCCCAGCCATGGTTCAAGAGATCCACAGTTCCACAAATGGATCATCTCCTATGGTGAAATTGGCTAACTCATGGGCCACCATGGTTCAGTCTTGTGGCAGAAAACCATGGCGGAGATCCTGCATCACAGGTTGTGATTTGTGGCTTTATGATTATAGAGCTGCATCACTACATGATATCCAAGCATGTTAGAGAATTGAAACAAAGTGTGAAAGGGCACAGAACAAGCTGTTGTGTTGTGCGGGGGGAGCTCTCACTGCACAATGGGGCACCTCGCAATGTGGGCACATTTTCCCAGCCAGGTTCGGGACACCTATGACTTTTCACTGCTTTCCATTCTGGATCACAGTGCCTCACTGCTCTGTTGAGGTCCACTGTCCCTCCTTCTGCTGTTTTTGCAAAATGACAGCCTCCCCCACAAAATGCTACACTGTTTCACATCACAACTTGGCATGCATTGGGCCCACCCAGTTGCTCTGCTTGTGAAATGGTTTCAGTGGTGCAGCTACAGCAGTGCTCTCCTCCTGAAAATACGAGCACTGTGCAATGCTGAATTTCTAAACTGTCCAGTTACTAAGCTGATTTGCTCTGTGGCATATTCCAAATGGAGAGTCTGCATGGGGTAGTGGCTTAAGTGTTCAACTAGGAAACTGGGAGACCAGGGTTTGAATCCCTGCTTGGCCATGGAAACCGACTGAATAACCTTGGGCAAGTCACATTCTCTCAGCCTCAGAAGAAGACAAGGAGCAAATCCCCTCCGAACAAATTCTTCCAAGAAAACCCTGTGATAGATTCACCTCAAGGTGGTCATAAGTCAGAAATGCCTTAGTTTTGAATTCAAAAAAATGCTAAGACATGTTGAACTGTTCTCCTTTTTTGAGGTATACAAACCTACCCCTATTCTTTCCATATTATTTCTGCCTTTGGAACCACATTTTCTGCTAAAGCACTAATGCCCAGGAGTACATCTTCTCCATTAATTGAGGTATAGTTGTAATTTCTGTCAGTTAAGGAGCAAAGCAGGACTTCAGCTAAACATCACAGGAGCAAAAGTGAATGGGCAACTTCTCCCTTTGGCATGCATCCAAATGGAAGGTTAGTGCTACCAAACAAAATATGTTAGGCATCTATTCCGTCCCAGCCCTTCTTATTCGATTTTCTGTCATATGAAAAACAAAAACAGAAGAAAAGGCAAGAAAATGCGGACAGATTATAGATGGAAAATGACAATGTCTTGCCGCCTCCATCACCATCTCCTCCTCCAAAGTTCTGTGAATGAGGCAGGGCCACTGTGTAATAAAACTCTCATCGGGAAGCACCCTCAGACCCAACACAAAGAACCCATGCCTCTCCAGCCTGCTTTAGCAATGAAAAATGTTGAAAATGTGGTTGACTAAGGAACAAGGGGTACTAAAATTCTAAAATAAAAACAGACCCTCCCCCCCGGGAATTTTCACCAACTCCTGTAGAAAATAAAATGCAGATAAAAATAGATCAAAGTAAGAGTCACATAGCTAAGTCATGACCAATCTCCTTACTTTCCCAAATCTAATTTGATTGTGGTTGCTTCTGACTGACTAAATTGCTCATGCACACTGGGTCTATTATTGGGCAAGATAACACTGAAAACATCACACTGCAAAAACTTAAATGATACATCAAAAGCAGCAAGTGTAGATGGGCATTTGTTTAAATATAAAGTTTAATAGAGTCCAAAGTTTATCTTTCCTTGCTGTGTTTGTCTGTTGCACCAAATAAATAAATAATCAATCAATTAGTCCTGGGGCACCTTCAAAATGGCTATTTGATATTGTCTGAGCATTCATGATCTGTAGCCAGCTTCATTAGGTGCATGAAATAATAATAATAATAATAATAATAATAATAATAATAATAATAATAATAATAATAATATGCCTTTTCCCAATAATAGGACTGAAAGAGGCTCATATCTTATTTAAAACACTATAGATTAAAAATTATTAAAATTGGCTACTCGCAAAACTGTTGCTTATAATGCATTCAGAGCTTAGAACTTACTTGATAAATATAACTAGTGATCTGCAATTAGTTCATTTCCTCAATAACTAAGGTGCAACTGTGTTACATTATGGTCGTAACTTAGGGAGGGCTAACTGCAGTGATATATCAGTAGCTTTTAGTTACTTTCCTAGTTACAGGGGTGCGGCCTTCATAAATGCTGGAGGAAGAATATCACACAGTTCAAGTGCTGGCTTGCTGTGCTTCATGCTAATTTGTGGCTGTTGAAGAAATGTTAAAGTGGATTGGAGGACAGTGTGTGTCATAGGGCAGGCCAGCAGCTTGTCCCATTTGGCTGTTTGTTTTTAAGTAATTAAAGCACTTTTGAGAAATGAGTAATTTTTCAGAACTGTAATGATCATTGCAACTAGCTAATAATGGATGTACCTTGGAACTAAAACTGTTTACCATCCGTTAAAAGTAACTTTCTAAATATTATAAAAGGCAATCAACATGTATATGAATGTTGATGTCACCTGTCACCTGTCAATGTATCATAATCCCATGAATTTCATAGGGCTTCCTTAGACATTTCAAGGAATGCTCAGAGGTGGTTTCGCCAGTTCCTTCCTCTGACATATAACCTACAGCAGTGGTTCTCAACCTGTGGGTCCCCAGATGTTTGTGGACTTCAGCTCCCAGAAGCTCCAGCCACTATGGTCAATGCTCAAGGCTTCTGGGAGCGGAAGTCTAGAAACATCTGGGGACCCACAGGTTGAGAACCACTGACCTACAGCATCTGGTATTCATTGGTGGTCTCTCATAAAAATAGTAACCATGGCTGATCCTGCTTGACTTCCAAGATCAGATGGAACCTGGTGGCTTTAGGGCATTTAGGCCAATGAACACATATAGCACTATGAGAATCTGTTGTACCAATGCAACCCTCTGACAACAGATTGAAACTTTCCTGCTTACAATATTATATCTCAGCGTTCTCTAGCTCTGATCTGTATAGTGTTTTGCTCCCCAGTGGATATTTTCAAAGACATCCTGGAAAGTTGAAATATTCTCCCACTAGGATCTGAATATTCCCAGTTCTGATATCAGAAATGTGTTGGTGAATCCTTCTTCTGCATAGACTTTGGGTGAAAAGAGAGGCTGAGTCTCAGGATGTATGGAGCAGGTAGGGCTGATTGGGGCTAACTTGGGGATTAAGCTCTTTTTTATACACTTGGATGTTCTATCTAATTCACTTGACATTTCCAGGTCCTTCTCCTTGTATGCAGAGGCTGGTCTCCTTGCCCAATGTAGAATATAGAAGCACAATATTGCCAGAAAGCAACCTATTATCTCATAGGGTTCTTGGTATGGAATGGATGTTGCCTTCTGCAATTCTCCATGTTCAGAATTCTATGTGAAGGCTGGTAACTTTCTAAGAAAGAAAGCAAGCAAGGGAGAGAGAGAGAAAGAGAGACACACATAGGCAGGCAGACAGACAGATGTTGGTCATCCTGCCCTCCCCAGAAAGGGAGTCTGGTCAAGCAGGGCTCTGCCTACCATGTGCAACATTGCGCAGCCATCCCCCTAATTGGGCTCCAAATCTGGCTGGAATACTGCCCTCAGGAGGGAAGGTTCAATGGGGCCATTATTCCTGCTTGAACAGCTGCCATCTGACTTACAAAACTGTCTGCCCATTGGAAGCCAAAGGCAGCGCTGCTCTGTGAGCTCTGAAGGGCAATGCACAAAGACCCTTTGCTTGAGAGGAGGCCTTCTCAAAGACCAGAGAGAGATCTTTATTCATAGTAACACTTTGTTGTAGGCTGAACTTTAGAGAGGCTAATGTGACTGACAGAGCGTCCCTCCATCCCTATTCCCTTTTAATGCTATTTAACCTAGGGTTGCGAGAGTGACAACTGAAGAGGGCTCTTGTACTTTTATTGTTGTGCAGATGAGGGAATTTCAGCACTATGTTACTTTTTAACTGGCTGCATGACAAGCAATACCTGTAGAAAAATCCCTCTCCTGGACAGTCATTAAAGGTATAGGAGCCCTCTCCAGTTTTCAATCTGGCAACCCTCATTTTAGCCACATTAGTGTGGCTATTGGCTGCTTAAAATGCACTTCAACCTGGTTAGTCCAACCGCATCTAACTCCTAAGACAAGATAAGGTAAGGTAATTCCTAAGGTATTTCTAACAAGTGTTACCTTTGAGAAAGTAAAATCCTGGGCAACACTGGGTAAATATGCTAGTTTCCCATAAACCTCTTTGCCACGCACACATCCCCACACAAAACATGTCCATACATTTACAAGCACACGCGCACACAAACACACTGGCACCCGCACACCTCTACCTTCCTCCATCAATGCTCTGCTTCTGGGATCATCTGCTCTTCCAAAACACCTTTTCTTACCCCTGCTGCTAATATTTTTCCTGCCTTCTCTCTCTCTCACAAAGATGTATGACATGAATGCACCTCAGCTAGACCTACTTTTACCAAACACATAATGACAACAGATCCTTGGCTCCCATTGTTATTAATCATACCAAGAGACTGGCTTTTGAAATTTTTTCAGGACATTCCTTAATGCATACAAGAGAGCTGTCCATTACATTTTTTAAACTAATTTCCAGTGACAGTAGATACACTAGAGTAACAACTCTTCTCTACTAAGATAAAGCAAGAAATGATAGGCTTGTTGTTTCCAGGTTGTTCTGAAAGCTCCCTCTCCCTTCAAAGAGAAATTCCTTCATATCAGCACAAAACAGAGAAAAACAACAATTACAAAATCAGACAAGTTCTTCACATATGCACCACCCTTCTGGACACTTGAAGACTCCTGTTCCACGCAATGGACAATATGTACAAGAGGGTCAGAAACAGTGCAACCATCTCGGTATTATTGAACTGCAACTCTCCGTACTCTTCACTTTTGCCTATCCTGGCTGCAACAGCTGCTAGGTGCAGCTCAAAAACATTTAGAGGGCTGAATGATTCCCAGCTCTGATGTGGAAGAACCCAAGAGTATTACATGGGCAGGAAGAGCCCTGCAAAGAACACCTATGTAGGCAGCCTCATCCCTTGAGCACGTGGCTTTGCTGACCATGTGTTTCTGTGCTATATCATGACGGATCTAGATCAGCTCTCATTTTGCAGGCCAGCATGAAGGCAACTGGTGGCTCTTCAGATGTTGAAGCACTACCACCATCAACCCTCACCATAAGTCTGAGAGGGTCTTAGGGCTAATGGGAACTGGAACTCAGCAGAAATTGCAGGGTTATCTGATGTAATTCTCTTTGTTCAGGGATTCACCAGCAAAGCCACAAAATGTCGTGGCAGCTGAAGCATCTCCCATCAACATTTATCTGAACATCCCACACCACCATCTTCATTTGTTCCATAAGCATCAACAGTGCATAACCAACATTCTCCCCACAAAGATACTTTTGAGACACGCTATTCTCTCTCAGAAAATGAGTGCTCTTTGTCTTTTCCCTAGAAGTGCATTAGTATGTTTAAGTATCCCCCCACCCCAACATGATTCAAGTGAATGTCCTTGGGGCAGTCAATGTATCTTTAAATGAGAATAAAAAATAAGCCGGGGGGTAGGTTCCTGTATGAGTACTGAAGAGATTGATCATTAGAATGGCTCTGCCTTTAAGAAGGTTCTGCTGTGGACTGATTCTGGCCTTGGACAATTGATTTTCTAGATGTCATTTCTCCCTTCTGTGGATATTAATGGCCTGAGTCTTCACAGGTTTGAGAGCACATATGCCAAAGACAAGGACAGAAGGACCTGTACAGTAAATCAGCCATCCCTCTCTGCTTCCTCCAGAAGCAATGGAGAACCCTCCTTATCAAGCATAGTCATGCTGGTTGGATGATGGAAGTTGCACCCCAACCCATTTAGAGGGCGGCAGGTTGTGACAGACCTATATAGACTGTGTGCTGTAGTTCACCAATGCAGTCTCACAGCACTGGAAGGGGCCAGGGAATGGAGGCAGAAGTCAAGATCCTCTATTGTCCCATGTGCCTCTAATGAATTACCAGCTATTTCCAGCAGCTGACAGTTAAATATTTCCCAGACTAATTGTGGCACTCAAACAATACCTTCTTTGGGGGAGGAGGGAGTCAGTCTCTTGTTATTAAATAAACCCCACTGTGAAGAGAAGAGCTGGGCAAGTTTGTCCAGTGCCACCTAATTGCAGCTCAGGGAATGCTGTGAAGGTGGGGCTACAGGGGAGAAAGGATACAAAACCAAGGCTTGTTTCTGACTGAAGACAAATAGGGCAAAGATGCCTTAGAGATAGGGAAAGGATGCCAGGGAGATAGGGAAAAGATGGCATTGAGAAAAGGAAAAGCTGTAATAGAGTTCAGACAATCAGCCAGGCAAAAGAACTGAATAGGGTTTGGGGGAACTGTCAGTGATTAAATACTTCAGGAGTTAATGTGGGATCGAATTGGTCTATTAATAAACTTTGACTCATTTATTCTTTTTTAACCCTCTGTCTGGCTGTTAAATTTTGAGACACTTTGGTCATGCTTACCACAGTGAACCCACAGAACATTGATGTAGGAGGGATCTTAGGGGGAAAGGGGCAAAATGAGTGACAGGAGCCCAAGGCGTTGGAACTACAAGGCCAGCCTGGAGAGGCGATCCATTACTCTCATTTCCAAGGATGCTTCCAAATGAGGCCTTTACTGTGCAATGCCTGCCTCATTCATAGGAATTTATTGGGAGTAGAATGCGGGTGATCCAGACAATGGCTTCCATTTATAATTTTCCTGTGTTCTCTGTTGTTTCTTTCATCCTTTTTCTTCCCTGTCTTACAGATATGGTTGCTAGATAGAATCAGCATCTTTAGTTATGATGTAGAAATTTCCAGTCTTTCAACATGGCCTCAGTCACACATGTGATTTCAGGCAAAAGGAGAAGAGGCTGCTACAGTCCTTTTCAAATGTTTCAAAAACAACTCTTTCACATATCACATCACCTCTCCAGATGAGGAACACAGATTCGACTCTATAATCAGTTGTTATGCAGTACTTTCATTGACTGCAAACTACTCCGAGAAACACAGCATCTTAGCATCTGTTTACAGGCTGTCATCTTATATGCAAGCAGAGGTGATTTAACCTTTGGGGGGAAAACGTTATTTGCACTTACATAAACTCAGACCTCATACTGAAACAAATCTAATAGTGAGGCACGAGAGTTCTCCAGCAGAAGATTCTAAATGCTTCCTGACACTATAAATCTCAATGTTCACAGGATGTTGCCGTGGCAGTTAAAGTGGCATCAAAGTGCTTTAATGGTATAGTACAAAATAGAAGTTAGTGTTGATTCTGCTCCCCTGGGAACCTCCCTTGCAGTTTTAAGTAGCAACATATGTTCCGCTTTATCTAAGTGTTCTCTTCCCCGAACATTTAAGCCTTTCTAAACAAAGGTTTTCTTTTTCCACAATACACACAGCTGCAATTTATTGGCTGTAGGCAATCCCAAAGCCATTCAAGGAATGGGGGTGTGTGTGTGTGTGTGGAAGTATAGAAGAGCGTTGGAGGAGGAGAGAGCGTCCCAGGGAATCCCCCAAGGCCCAGACGCACGTTAGTCAAAAGAAACATGTTGAGAGCAGGCATCTGAGTGTGGATCAAACTACTTAGGATGGCTTCAAAATACAGTGCTTCAACTCACCACTATGATGTAGAAGAAAAAGGAGGGTTGAAGGAGCAGGAAGGGTGTGAGAACAGGCCACTGGAGGAATTTCTTGCTGAAAATTGCCATCTCCCTGGGCATTAGTTTCAAAGATATTCTTTGCAGCCTGGCAGAGAGGTGGGGGTCCTAATCAAAGCACATTCTGGACTAGGTCTCCCCAACTTCTTTTCTCCAAAAAAACAAAGTTGCTAGTTTAAGCACACAGTTTTCAAAGTTGTCATATAATGTGACTTTCTCTCTTTCCTTCTGTCTGCATGTCCTCGCTGTTCCCCAACCCACTTTCCCCCCATGCTCATTACCTTCCTCTTCCCACTGGCACCCCTGTTCACTCTCCTCTTTCCTTCTCCTCTCAGCTTACTAGGCAGAAGTGGGAAGGGACATTTCTGCCAACCCACTGCTATTTTTACCATTTCATCAGGTGGGTGTGCTATGCAACAAGGTCCCTTCTGCAGTCATATCCATCTCCCCTCATTGCCGCCAGAGACCTTCTCGGGACATGATGATACATGTTCCATATGGAGCTTTCACAGCAAGTTTCTGACAGGGCACCTGCATAACTGAATGCTAAGTTTAAAAAGAGAGAGAGAGAGAAAGATTGAGAGAGAGAGAGGGGGAGGGAGAGAGAGAGATGTTGTATGTCAACAGGCCTGCTATACTATTGATCATGCTGGGAGCTGACAGTATGGTTGTTTTCTGTGCCCACTCCCATTGTCTGCCAGAGCTAATCTCCTTCAGCAAATGTTCTTTGGGTAGGAGACTGCAGGATCCCAGGCCTTGTACCTTAAAGTCCAGCTCTAGCAGAGCCACTGACTGGATAGAAGAGAAAATTCTGCTAACTGAATTCTTGATTATATCAGCTTGGTGACCACTTTAAGGGGGCAGTGGGGTAAATGTACAGTTTCATGTATCAGCTGGAACGAAGCATCCAACTCTTTCATGGCTGCCAGGCCATTTGGTTGTACAGTGCAAGTGTTTAAGCTCAGTGTCAAATTTAGTTCTGCCTCTTCCGCATATCTTCCTGGAATGCTGTAAGGTGGGAGTAACAACCTCTCACAGAATGAATTCAAAACCACAAATATCAAAATAGCCGGGGGGGCCACCTGGCCCCTCCCGAAACTGCAAACCCCAGGATTCCGTAGGATGTTGAAAGTGGAATCATAGCGCTATAACAGTCTCATGCGGAAATGGCCTCAGTTAAAGAAAGGAGAGGGAAAGTGGGGTGGGTCTGCATGGTACCTTCTCTTTCGCCCATCTCCTTCCTTGGGGGTGTATGAGGCATTGGGAAAGGGTTTTTGGTGCTGAGAAACTGGGTTTCAATCCAACCTTAGCTGGCCAAGCAGTGGTTGGTGGAGGAGGAGGAGGACCAGAGGCAGGTTTTTAAAGGACTGTGTCGCTTGATCAGTGCCACTGAAAGGTTCCCCAGAAAAGAAGCACTTGAGGTGGTGGGGGGCAGGTGTTGGAGAAACTTGCAAATAATCAAATCTATGAAAGTTAAACCCGCAAATCTGGAGGGCCAACTGTATATAAAGTGTATCAAACTTTGTTAAATCTTATTAAGTGCTTATTATATAACATTTTGGTTGGTTACATGGCACTTGTTGGGTAAGTTTAGATAACAGTAATTAACTCATCCATCCCAGACTACATTAAATGTCCTAACAAGCAGGGTAGAACTCCCAGGCTGCCTATCAGCAGGCCAACAGACATCTCACTGCTGTGTGTCTGCTTTGTTTTATTCACTGCAGAGGTAGTTTTTATATTGCTCTAAGTGAGGGTGGCTCACTGTGGGAAGGTAGGGGGCTACATTAGCCCCACAACAGATCTTGGAGGACCACCTCCTTAAAAAAAAGTTAGTTTTGCTCTGAAATAGGTTGGATATAGCTTATATACCCTTTAGGGGGTATGAGGTGTATTTTCATCATGCTTTAGGCCCTCTGCGCCATTTAGACCCAAGAGAGGGGGTTTTTTTATAACAACAGTAGTAAACAGAAGTTACTTCCTGTTCATTTCCTGTTTTGTTTTTTTTAAAGACATCTTCTGGGCCTAAGATGACATACGATTTGAGAAAACATGATGAAACTCCCCCCCAACCTGCATACCCCAGAGATCACTTGGCAGCAATTTTTTTTTCCAAAGGGAAAAAACCCCTGGGGGCCACAAAAAAGCCCTCAAGGATGACAAGTGACCTGTTGGCAGCACTTTGCCCACCCATGTTCTAAGTCAACAGTTCACACTGACAACAGCAGTTGGTGTTAGGATGCAGTTGGTGTTATTAACCTTCACAGAAAGACAGAAGACTAACCAAAAAATGTTGTTTCTCAGAACTGGCTGAACAGACATATACTTTATGAGATCTGAGATTATTGTGAAACCAATAAAATATTGCTTCCCCAACCCTGACAAAAAAGAAGAGGAGATTCATAAATAGAAGCCAGAAACTCAGCCTTGGATTTATTTTGCATTTTTGTATGCCTTAGATTGTGTATATCTCATAATTTTGAGAAAAAAGCTTTTGGGCTCCTATAGAGTATAACAGCTTCGCACAGGACTTTAAATTTTAATCAGACGAATTTTGATTTTACACACTTTAACAACATGGGGCGCAGGGGGAGCTCTTCTTTAGATATAGGTATCATTCGATCAGGCTGAAGCTGAACTCAGCCAAAGACAGAAGTGCTGTCAGTATGAGCTTCTGGTGATCTTCAAGAGGCAAATTTGTCTTTCATCTGTATTGCACCACAAGGTTTTAATGAAGAACAGAATCCAGAATTCTAGAATAGTCAGCTGTTTGATCAGATCCTGGTTTATAGCACCCACAATTGCCTATGATATTTTAATAGAATCTGTAGGAATCTGTGGTTTAAAACCAGGAAATTTCCTCTGCAGCTAAGCGTACAAGAGGTGAAGGAAGGGAAAAGGGGAAAAGTGAATCGGTTAAAGCTTGTTGTGCATTCATACACAAGCCAATGTCCACTGGAGCTGCCTCTTACATCTGATTTGAGCCACTGAATTTCCTCATTTTTCTACATTCAATAACAATTCTTCCCATATAACTGTGAGGCTTTTTGGAATAAGGATACCAAAATGCAAGAGAAATATAAACACATTTGACAGTTAAGCTAATTTAAGAGTGGCACAATTGTTGCTGATGTACAATCTGCAGTTCTACAGATTTCCACAACCTTGATTTAGGGCAGGAAGTACAGAAAGAGTGCTAAGAAACACTACATAGAAAGGCACACAACCAATGCCAACATGCAATGTTGGAGGGAGAGCCAAGACGTCTGGCCTGAAATCTAGGCTCAGACATGTGCTTATTAGACAGCCTTTGGCAAGTTATGCATCCTTAGTTTCTTTTCACCATATATAAAATGGGACATACTATATTCATCTATTTATTTATAAAATATATTAGGACACCTTTCCAATAAAAATGCCCAAGGCACCATACAAAAACAAGCAAATCTATCTCACATGATTACTGTAAAGACAAATTAGAAGCACTGTATAGCCATCTACATAATTATTTGAAGGATTACAAATAGAAACAAATAAACAAATCCTTTATCAGGATACAAGTAATCATATAAAAGACAACACCATTAAAGCAGTGTATTTACATTTATGGCTTTATACAAAGGATTATTTTATATCCGGAAAAACATTAGGCACTTTTCCACAAATGTCCAAATTATAGTCTGTATCATGTAGCAGTAACATCATTGTGTTCTTATAATTCATACAAATGACTTGTGAAGTATTTTCTTGTCAGTTGTGCTGCTTAGGCAGATGATGGGTGGGTGCAAAAAGAGGGAGCTAACCTCCATTAAGAAGTCCAGTTTTAATGCAGAGCTGCATTCCTTTGCTTGCATGAACAACAGGATTACTTTTAAATAACTACATTTTTAAAAAGAAATCATCTCATTTAAAAGTTATAAATTAACAAGACTGAAAGTTTCATAATGTGGATTTAATTAAAAAAAACAATGAGAACACCAATCCAGTTTTTTGAACAAGTGCAAACCTAAGGTTGCAATCCTAAAACACAATTCCTAAGGAGTAAGCCTCCCTAAGTATACTGGAAATTACACCAAAGCAAATGGATAAAATTGCATTGTAAGACTGTTAAAGAACTCATCCATTTTAGCCATATGTTCTTCTCTTTTTAAAGGGAATTTCTGTTGAATTTTCAGCATTCAAAAGCACAGCATTAGGTTACCAGCATATGCAACTTGTCAGTTTATCAAAGCAGAGGTCTCATTAATGCAACTATTAATACAATATACAGTCAAAACAATACTTTAAACTGGTACAGTTCTATTATAGATAACATGTCTCACAAGCCAAAAACAGAGGAAAGAAAAGCTCCAAAACCAGGCTGCTTGGTTAAAACAATCCACACACTTCACACAGCCATAATTTACGTTGTTTTTTCAAAATGAAAAAACTAGAAAATCAAGGTCTGTGCAAATGCATATTTAATCATGTGCCAAAAAAATTTTGTTTCATAACACCATCTTTTATGAAATTTTCAGTTTCTCTGGGGCCACCATGAAACAGCCTTCTTGCTGCCCTGTAAGTGTGTCACTGAGCACCAGGCCCAGCTAACACAAGCTGGTGAAATTCAAAGGAGGCAGGGGTTGCACCACACCTGGGCAGAAGATACCAGCTTCCTATCTTTAGACAATTTTTGTTTGTGCTTAATTTACAAACACAGGGGCTCTTTTGAACATATTTCCTTAAAAATAACTTCCAGTCCTGCACAGCACAATTATTAGATTCTGAATGTTTAATATGTTTTGGCTTCCCTTCTCCTCTCACTGATATGCTAAGAGTAATTAAAATAAAACTGAACAATGGAATATACAGGTATTGTCATGAAAATATAACTGAGCACAGGAACTTCAAACCACAACGTTAGGATGTCGTGGTCAAATCTAACTTCTTAGTCTTCCTCATCTTGTCTGCCACCCACCTCAAAGCTGGGACACCTGATATATTAAATGGGTTAGAGGGAAGCCAAGTCACTGGAACATCCTAGAGAGGAGAAAGAAAAGAGATACAAGACAACAAGCAGATGCTTATCACTCTGCTCTCCTAAAACATCTGAGCATGAAGATTCCACAACCCTGGACAAATCATGCCATTGTCCAGCTTTACTTCCAGCTAACAAGGAAGTGGAATAATGCCCAATGAGCTCAGTAGGCCAATGAGCAACTAATATTATAATTCGCAGTCTCAGAAGTAAACATAGTTATTTATTTATGTGTTGAGAGCTCGCTCCTCTAAACTTCTTGAAAAGCAATAAATAATTAGGGCAACAACGACTTGATGAGGGATTAGGCCACTAAATGTTTACTACAATTATTAATATATAGTTAATCATTAATATATAGTTATAATAATTATATAATTAAGACTGCATGGCTTGTGACCAAAGTTTATTCCTACAAAATATATTATTACACCATTAATGTAGCTTTAAGCTAGTTCTAGCTCTTTAATAGCTTTAAGGGAAAATAGGAGGGAGTAAACATAAAGAATGAGAAACCCTACAATTAAGAACCAATGAAATTAAAATGTATTATTATTGAGAATATTATTAAGCTGTAAAGTTCCTGTTCTGGGGTAAAAATGTCATGAAACTTCCATCATATAAATATGAAGGTATGTACATACAAACCAATCTAACAAGAGTTAAAATTTTGGGGGCAGTCAGTGTTAATATAGCAAAAGAATTTGTGTGTAGATATATCATTCTTGTGCTAGAAAAAAACCAATTTTTTTTTTACAAATAGAAACCTTCTTTTTACAAATCTTATAGAGTGCTAATATAAATTTTCTCCCTTTATTCTTAGTAAAATTTTGTATACAAAGTACTATAAATTTTGCTAGCTATCTTGGATTCCGCAGACATTAAAGAGCTTCTATAACAAAGCAGAGACGTAAAAAAAAATAGGTATATCGCTATTATAAAATTTAAGTATGTCAGTAAAATTAATCTGTCAGTCTGGAAGTCAACTCCACAGTAAATCCACACATAATCAAAAACAAGGTGACAAAGCTTTCAATCTGTTCTCAGATGTGGAAGTCTGAATGGCCAGCCAACAACTTTGGTTAGATCATGTTTAATGACATGGTGTTATACAAAAGGTACAGCAGTTTTAATACCCTTAAGGCAATTAATTGAGCAGTACACAGTTCTGTGTGAGTTGAGTAGTAAGCCAAAACTAAGCCTGGATCAAAAGCAATTCAAGGTATAAAAGACTGCTGCAGTACTTAAAATTTTAATCTTTTAGGTATGAAATATTCCTAAAGAACCCATTTTAATTTTGCAGCTTATACTGTACACAGTCAGTGTAAACATGAAGTGCAAGTATCTTCTGCTTTTCTATGGCATTGTAGTGAGTTTGGCACTTCCAAACAAAGACACTTCCAACAGCACATACCTTACCTACAGCAGCAAACAACTTGCAAATATCTGGCAAACATCCTGTACAGGAAAAACATTTATCTGGCACCAAGTCCGACAAGAGAAGAAAAAATGTTACAAAAGAAATTGCAAAGAAGCTGAAGACATCTTTGGACTTCCTTGCTCCATTCTTGCAGTCAGATATGTCTGAAGTATTTTCAAGTGTAGCCTAGAAAAAAAACAGAGAAAATACAAAATGATAGAAAGCAGACTCAAAACACGGAGAATGTTAGACAGAATGTCATGCATACAGAGATGATAAATGCCTGAGAGTTAATAATGAAAGAGCCCTTCCTTTTTCTTCCTTTTCATTTTTTTAAAAGAAAGGATATCAGTGTTTTATCAATGTACAACTTCTTCTTTAACGCAGACATTATTGTAGAGGAAATGCAATCTGTAGAATTTTGTTCTGTCATACAATACTAAGGCACTGAAACATTCTTTTAAGGCCCTCTGCAGAGGCCCTCTTTCAAACATGCTTGGATTTCACTTCCCATCAGCCCTAGTCCATCTTGCCAATGATAAGAGATGATGGGAATGGTAATTCATCAATGTCTGGAGGACCAGGTTCCCCACCCCCTTTTTTAAGGTGAGGAACTGATTGAAACATATGGGCAAAAAAACATGAGAAACTAACCTTTCAGTCTTATCCTGACACCCAGCTGTGTGTTGTTGTTTTAACACCATGTGACAAACTCTGGTTAGGCAGCACATTGTCAAAGTTAAAATCTAATGTTTCCCCATCCATGAGGTCATTACGAATTATTGACTCCATATCACAATCCAATCGTTCAATCAACATATCATCTAAGTCACTAGGGAGCTTCTCCTGATGGAAAGAGACAATCCCTACTCTTCCATAACCATTGCAGCTATTCACAGTGGTGTAAGGGTTTAGGCTGTTCATCTGCACTGGGTGGCTCATAGGCACTTGTACTGAGGTTTTTGCTGTTGATGCACGATTTAAACTTGAAGCATGAGACACAGTGCTAAGCGTGAGAGACAAGGTATGACTGTTGACTGCTGATGTTGACTGGATGTGTCCTTGATGAGAATGACCACTGGTGGGGGCAATGATTTTGTTATGAGACTGCTGGTTGCCATATGATGATATTGCTGAGTTATTGGCCATTAATACATTTTGTCCAAGGACTCGGCCGCTTGGCTGGGATACATGACTATCTACAGATGCCAAGAGATCATTGTGAGGAGGTGAATCAGAAGTAAGCAGTTCCTTCAGAAGTCCTACAGGGCAGGAACCATATTGGCTAATGGTTCCATAGCTTGATTTGTTGTCTTGAATTGTTTGCATAGGCATCTGTGGCAAAGAGTTCATGCTAGGCTGGGCATAAGTGTATTTCCTGTATTCTGGATTTGGTGAACTTATACTTGTGCTTGATGAAGTATAGGAATAGCCAGGAGATTGTTGCATCATGGTAGTTGGCGGAGACTGAGTTGATCCAGTCAAAGTTGTGTTAGGGGATAAAAGATTGAGGTTATCCAAGAGGTTCTCCATGTTTTCTGAACTGCTCATCTCAGAAAGACTAGGAAGAGTTGAAGCCATTTTGGTTGCAGATGGAGGGTACACCATGGAGTGTACATCCCCTTCTCCGAGGTCATCTTGTTCTGGGAGGATTGGAGAAAGCCTCCCACTAATTGTACTAGCATTAGAACTGGCTCTAGGCCTAAAAGTACTCCAGTTATTATCAAAATCATCATTACTGTGAGAGCTAGGACTTGCAGGCCATTTTGAAAACTGCGTGCCCGAACTGTCACCATTTCCATCTTGACCTGCCTGAAGAGCTGCTTTTTTCTTTGCAGCTCTCCCTCTGCTTTTTGCAAACTTGCTGCTGTTGTCCATGGAAGCAGCCCTTCTCCTAGGAGACTTTCCACTTTTGCCTCCTTCTGGGTTCAACATCCACCAAGAGCTTTTCCCTGTTCCTTCATTCTGCACTCGAATAAACTTGCTGTGCAATGAGAGGTTGTGACGGATTGAATTCTGAAAAAAAAAAGAAAGAAAGAAAGAAAGAAAGAAAGAAAGAAAGAAAGAAAGAAAGAGGGAGGGAGGGAGGGAGAGAAGAAAAGAAACAAGATGTAAGAAAAACATTGAGTCTCCCACACCCAGTCATTTATTTTCAGTGGACAGGCTATTCATGCATGATAAGCACAGAAAATACCTTATTTTCCAATGCAATATTTAAATTATACCCATATAAAACACAAAGTTTTTAATGTTGTTTTGAAGCAAAATGAGAAAAGACCACTGCAGCCGGTTTCCAGTTTATGGCATGTTACAGGTATAAAAACAATCTGGGATACTATCATGGATGCATCTTAAAATCTTTGTGATTTAAAAGCCTACTTACTTATTCCAATTTATCTGTGCCAAAGGAGGAGGAGGAAGGGGGAGGAGGCTGGTTTTCAGCCAGAGGGAAAACCTCTGCTAGTTCTATTCCTTAGGAAGGAGCCATTCAGTATTCTCAAAGGTGAAATAATTTTTTTACCTAAAGCCATGCAGCCCAACACATTAGCCATTAGGATGAGGAACACCAGCATCAGTGATGGATCATCCTAGATACGGTTGTTGCATTTACTAACCCACCGCCCTCAACTGATGCAAACCTGTCCTCACAGTAGTGGCACACACTCCCTGACTAATACACATAAAAACACATAAAAACACAGGAGCTGTTGGGAGGAGAAACAAACTCTCCATCTCTCTCCTGCAGCATGTTTAGCTTTTATGGTAGGTATGGAGGAGGCAAAGCATCTTTCATATATCCAAGACAGAAATTCAGTGAGCTGCAGGAGGAGGGAGGCAGGGGGTGCCTTCTGACAGCCCATTCATCATTTGTTCTCAATGAAATTCCAAGCCACCTGTAGCAACCAGATGAATTATTAGAAACAAGGGCAGATTAAGAAAGCTGTGGACTGATTTTAAAAAGCATACTAGGTATTAAGTCAAGTTGTTTGCAGTCTCACAGGAGGAGAAGTCCTGGATGGGCCTCCTTAAGTAAGATTCCATTGAGTGGTGGGAGATCTAGTACCCAGCTTTGTTATTGTAAAGAAAACATCACTTTCCCTTTCCTTCTGTCTCACAAGCAATCTGAAAGCTCCAATAAATAGCAGCAGACACAGCCCATCACTAACTTTTATATTCACCAAATGATCTCTTCTACTGTTTCTGCTCATCTCTGGGATACTGAATTAATTAAGTCATCAGCAGTTCTCTCCTATACATCTTGAAACACCAACAGGCTACAGACAAGGCCTCAACATAACGTCCTCACCCAGAAAAAACTTTCACACATGTTTACTTATCTATAGTTTTGAAAGGTAAGCAGAAGCAGAGTTCTGTGCAGCCTGAAAGCCTGGACACCTATTGTGTCCATGGTAACTTAAAATTCTGCTAAGTCACTTGTAACACATATGCAGGTGGGACTTGATCCTACCAACTCCCATATTCTGATCTAGTACCACTGCTGAATATGCAATTTCACAGTAGAACTAGATGAGGATGTCTATCTTAACAGACAAGTGCTTTCTTAATAAGCAAGTGACTGCTGGGGTTGGGTTTCTGCTTCTCACATGAAATGGAGCACATGGGGTAAAAAGTAATGCCCTTTCCCCCTTTACCACACACTCCACTGCTTTCTCTGCCTGTCCCATTTCTGCCACTGGAAATGTGCTGAAGAACATTCCTTAGACCAGTGGTTCTCAACCTGTGGGTCCCCAGATGTTTGTGGACTTCAGCTCCCAGAAGCCCCAGTCACTATGGTCAATGCTCAGGGCTTCTGGGAGCTGAAGTCCAAAAACATCTGGGGACCCACAGATTGAGAACCACTGCCTTAGACTATCAGACTACAGTGAAGTAACAAGGGGGAGAGAGGGGTCAGATTTTGCTTTCCTGGCCTGTGTTCTTGGCCATTTCTGCACTACACTGTTACAGTGCTATGATTCAACATCCTATGGAATCCTGGGGTTTGCAGTTTGGGGAGGGGCCTTTAGAATTCTCAACCAGAGACCTCCTTGGCCTCAGTAAACTACAAACCCCACAATTCCACAGGCTGTTGAAAGCGGAATAACAGCACTATAACAGTGTAGTGCAGAAATGGCCCTTCTCCCTGTGTGAGAAGCAGAAGCAGCTCCTGCTTTACAGGGCAAACCTACACTGAGGATGAAAAAAAAAGAATGAACACTCTGAATGCTCAGCTTGGCCTTTCAGAATATCCAAGTCTACAAATGCCACTTGCCCTGGCCAACCCAGAGAAACACAATATTCTGTCTTGGCTGCTTACTCTGAATAAAGACCAGTAATTTTCTGGGGGTGTATTGTGGTGAGGTAAGCACAAGAAAGTTGTTCTGTAAAACATGCTGATTAAAAATAAATAAATAGTACTGTTTCAAAATATTGTTTTGTATACATCATATATCCTACCTTAGCATAGCTATATGGGTTAGTGTTTATGATGGATACAAGCTTTATCTCCTGCACACACATGCTTGCCCAGAACTTTCAATCCATCCACACATGGAAGTGTTTAGTATTTTACAGAAGCTACAGACTTCCTTACTTATCAGAAAGTTACAATCTAGTATTCTCATACAAAGGACATTCAAGGTCACTCTTGGAGTAGCAAAGCCATCTCCCAGTTCTGCCAACAACAACAAAAGTTCCAAACAGGAAAAGGTTTGCAGCAAGTGCCTGTTACATAAATTCCTGTTTTTCACACAGCCAGGAGGAGAATAAAGAAACTATGATTTACTACCTTTGGAAAAAAGTGTTGAAGAGGAGTAAATATTGCAAAAATATGTAGCACAGTTAATGATGTTGTGTCTACAAAGCTTTGCCAAATGTAGACATGACCTGATAATAGTACAACTTCAAGCACTGGAATTTGGCAACAGGGCAGGCAAGAGCAGTTACAAGATTTAGAGGTTGTCACTAGGCACTACTATATACCTAGAAAATGCTTTCAGCAGTCCTGAGAACGAGAAAATTTTAACATTTATTCTAAAAATAAATGAGATTTTTCACTTCAAAGCAGAATCAGCAGCTCAAGATTGTCTAGTTCTATTTGCTGATATCTTTGCAGGGTTAATTCCAACTTCATTCGTAACAAAACTGCTGCCGGCTTTCCTGTCATGCTCCCTACCCATCCACACCTTAGCCAACAATTTTCCTGCTGTCCAACAAATTCTTAACACATGTATGGGCATGTACACACACACACACAAACACACACAGGTTCAAAACCCTGTATACAAATTACCTTCCAATCATTTTTTAAAAAATTATACCTCAGACAAAGGCATATAAATGCAATGGAGGGGCAAATTTCATCCACTCTGAGCTACATAATTTTCCTGCCGCTTTCAACCAAAAACTGCAACCAAATGTCACTTCTCAATTCCCCAGCAGCTCTCCAGGCACTTGGGTGTAAACACGCTATATATATGCATATGCATATATATGCATATTTCTATGCTGCCTTTCTCCCAAAAAGGGATCCAAGCAGCTTCCAACAATAAATAAATTAAAAATATTTAAAACACCATTAAAATAGTTACCAGCCCTGAGCCCAAACCAAGCCATTCTCAACCTCTCCATTATTCCTGTTGCATTGACTAAATGTTATACAAAACTTTCTTCTTTTCAAGCACAGCAGATGACACTTGGCTACAGCTAGACATGGTAAGTACATTTTTAAAGAGATTCAAGCACACTTATCTTGGCAAGGAATTGTGCTTCATATGACCCTGTAAGAGCTGGGCACGTTCAGCTTGGTGAAAACAAGACTGACGGATGACATGACTGCACTCCTTAAATACCTCAAGGACTATTATAGAGAGGAGGGGGCAGGCCTCTGTTCTCTGCTGCACCAGAGGGTAGGACCAGGTCTAAGGGACTGAAGTTACAGGAGAGTCGATTTCAATTGAACACTGGAAGGAATGTCTTGACAGTATAAGCAGTTGAGCAATGGAACTAATTGCCTAGAAAGGTGGTGTGGTCTCCTTCTCTGGACATCTTCAGAAAGAGACTGGACAGCTACCTGCTGGGGATACTTTAGCTAGAGAACCTGCGATGAGTAGGGGGTTAGACTCGATGGCCCATACGGCCCCTTCCAGCTCTGTGATTCTATAATTCTATAGTTCTAAGACAGCTTGGGGAGTGTCAGGGAAGGACGGCAAGAGTCTACACTGTCCTGTCCATCTCAGAAGAGGAAGCTTCAGGTCACAGCTGTCAGACAGTTGTGAATTCACTCTCACAAAGAACAGCACTTTTAAAAAGTAAGGGCATACAGCCTTCTGGAAGAAAACCAAAGTAATAAAACAAGGAAACATTTCAAGAAGCAGAAAAGGCTTTTTTGTGTGTGTGTATGTGTGATGGAGGGAAATTTATTTATTTCATTTATATGCTGCCTTTCTTGAGGGGGGCAAGGAGGATCAAAAAAGAACTCAGTTAAAACTCAAGAATAAAAAATTTAAAAACAATTAAAATCATTTCATAAAATTATTTAAAAGGCATACGAAAGTACACACCCCAGTAAGAAGCCTCCCTGTGAGTGAGTGCAAATTGAAAGCCTGTTTAGCCAGAAAGGCCTTTGCTTGCCAGAGAAAGGCGAGCAGGGAGGGAACCAGCACAGTCTCACACAGAAGGGAATTCCAAGGGGTGGGAACAGCCACTGAGAAGGCACGTTCTTATCAAATAAACCAAAGGAAAATCATCTCTTGTAGATTTTTAGGTTCTAGCAGGTTCATATAGAAAAATATGGTCTTTCAAACAGTCTGGACCTAAGTTGTATAGGGCTTTATAAGTCATGTCCAGCACTTCAAATTGTGCCTGGTAGTCCAAATGGGATGTAATCAAGGTATAGGTCACTGTAGCCAGATCTGACACCTCCAGGGACAAGTGCAGCAGGTGCACTAGTTTTAACTGTGTAAATGCACTCCTGGCCACTGCTGAAACCTCAAGCTCAGAGCTCAGTCTGGGAGAACACCCAAGCTATGAGCTTGAGATTTCAGAGAAGAATGTAACCCCATTCAGCATAGGCAGAATTCTTATTCCCTGATTTGCCTTTCGACTGACCAGGAGCACATCTGTCTTGTCTGGATTAAATTTCAATTTGTTTGCCCTCACACAGTCCATTACTGACAGCAGACATTGGTTCAATACTGAGATAGCTTCCTTAGAATCAGATGGAAAGGAGAGACAGAGTTGGATGTCATCAGCATATTGTTGACACCTAAATTCAAAAGCAGTTTTATGTAGATGTTAAATAGCATGGAAGACAAAACTGAGCCCTGAGGAACTGTAAAGACCAATGGCAAGTGCATCAAACAGGAGTCTGACATCACACTCCAGAACCTGGTCCAAAAAATGGAATGTTACAGACTGGTCAATAATTATATAGAATGGTGGTACAGCTTTTTTAGTAATGGCCTCACCACAGCTTCTTTTAGGCTGGATGGAAACTCCCCTTGCTGCAATGAGGCATTCACCACTCCTTATACCCACTACTCTCATCCACTCAACCAGTCTCCATCTGGCTGCTTTCAGGAGCCAGGAGAGGCAAGGATCCAGTACACATGTGGTGGCTCTCACTTCTCCAAGGATCATCATGGATCCACTTGCTCAGGCTGCTCAGACCGCACAAACAGAAATGTATCCAATACAGGACAAGCAGGTGCCAAGATTATATCCTTGAATGGTATGCCGGGGAGGAGGAACTGTGATAGTTTATAAGACAACATTGGCCACTAACCCATTTGTCATGAATGGTGATACTTCATTAACATCTTTTGAAGTAATGACACCGTGGGACAATCCTATCTGCAGGAGAAGGTGCTTGCTCAAGCCTATATGCCTCATCACTTATTTGCGACCTTTAACGCTTTATTGAGTCTAGTGGCTGGCTTAGCCTGTTGGATTCCTGCTCTCTTCTCCCTCTGGCCTTAATTCAGAACAGTGTCATCCAGGTTGTTTTAAATCTTCCTAACTATTCACATACTGCCCCCGCCAATAGATCCCTTTATTGACTACCAGTTCAAGCAGGAGCTATTTCAAACTTTTTATTTTTGTACCTAGGGCTCTGTACTGTGATTTTTCCCAGCACCTGGCAGCTCAGCTAGCATGGTATACATCACCTAGGAATTTAAGATCTACAAGCAAAGGATTATTGTCTGTTCTACCAATGCACACAGCTCTGTTGAGATTGTGAGCCTGTTAAGATCTGAAATCTGACTAACAATGCAGTGGACTCAAAGATGGAAGAACCCAGCATTACTTACTAGGGAGGAATGGTTGTTGAAATTGACTGATCTACCAGAAATGGATGAATTATCTGGCTCAATTAGAGAAAAGTTGTTGCAAACATTTCTAAAAGACTGGAGACCCCTTGCAGACTTTTCATGGAGAAAAGGAAATGATCTGGCAACTTTTGCTATTGACAATTAGTAAGATTTGGTTGTCAGAAAAAATGAGTTTTAGAGAGAGGATTGATTACATTGTAAGACGGAAGCCACACTTTCTTTTTGCCTCTATATCTTTTTATATCCGACTTCTCTTTCTTTCCTTTTTTCAAATTATATGTAATTTTTATTGCACTTTGAAAAGATGTTAATAAACATTTTTTTTAAGGTGCAGTATTTCTGCAGAGAATACCAGGCTAGTAGCTGCTAGCATGGCAATTAGAAACGGATTTGAAAGTCACCTCTTGAGGTATTTTAGGGAAGGAGTGCCAAGAATGTCCTGAAAACAGCAATGTTTGGAGAAGAAAATTGCCCCACAGACCCAGATCCTATTGTGCAGCTATACAAAGGCCACAAAAATGAGTATGCATTTTAACCTGAAGACGCATCTTTGTTATTATAAAATGTGGACCTCAAAAGGGATTCACAGACTACAGCTGACTATCTCTCAATATTGAGCACACTGTCAAATAAAACAGGAAGCAGGGTTCATGAACAACAACAAAAAAAAAATTCAAGAAAATTCAGCAAAAACCTTTAGGATTTTATCAATCCTTTTCCCCCTCAGATCTAATGATAACTGCACAAAGTTGCATTCTTGGATTTTGTAGTTCCTTCTGTTTAGCTGTGCACCTAAAGTTCTTAAAAAGTGTTCCAAAATTAGAAAGTTATTATGATGATCTGCCTTATGCCCAACTTAGAAACTTCATTAATTGCATTAGCAATTCCTTTAAAAGAACATTCCTCTAACGATACTGAGGGCTGTTATGAACAGCATATGCAGGGAGCTTCATCATCTACTATTCTCTCCTAGTCATAGCAGAATTAGAACCAATCAGAAAAACTCTCTTTCACTCTGGTGCTTGTTTTACTTGGTAGTTCTGTACTTCTATAGCATATTGCATTATCAAGTCCTAAGAAATTTCTTTTTACTTGAAAAATATCTATCCCATATATGAACAACCGTTTCAAATAATAATGGTCTATAAAACAGTTTTTTGAAAAAAGAAAAAAAAACTCTACAGAAGCAACGTGATTTGGCACTGGACAGTACTTTATCTGCTGCAGATGTGGGATTCAGCAAAGCCCCTCTTCTTCCCTAGCGCCCTGAATCGTACTTGGAACTGGCAAACAACATTATACCTTGCAATTAATGCTTCATGATATCCATGAAATATTATCATTTGTCAGTTTAATTTATTTTTAATGTCACAGACTAAGTGGTGTCTCTCATTGATCTGGCAGCAGCTTTTTAAATGTATAGCTTGTAATGCTTTGATTTATAAACCTTTTCACACAAACATACAGACTCACATATAGAGGCCTAAAATGATAACCTGCTATATACATTACCACTTAAAACAAAGGAGGATTCTTGATGCAGAAATATTGCTTTAAATATTTGCATCAAAAGGCTGGATAATTAAATTATGTAATTAGACAGATAACCTTACTCTAATGAGGCTGAAAACATCCCAATACAGGTTTGCTTTGCTTAACACCATCCAGCAGGTAAGGACCGAGAAAACAGTAAAGTGTTTTTGGAATATTAAGAGTTTCTGAGCAAAGAGTGTTTCACAACCACCCATCTTTCAATGTTAGTTATTCTAATTGTTCTAATTTGACATAAGGATAATCAGAAAAGAGGAGCCAATTGATTTTAGTTGTCCTTTTCTCCTTCGAAATGGAAAACCTCTGGGCTATGTAGAGATCAAGCCATCCAATTTGTTATAATTAGCTTCCAAGAAGGGCTAGGAAAGAATTGGGCCCCATGTTGGGAGAAATACAGGATATAAATTTTAGAAAAGAATCCAATCCAATCCAATCAAATCTACCTGAAATCTTGGAAAACCATGCTCAATCAGAGTTGATAATAATGGGCAAGATGGGTTACTGGTCTGACTCCAATATGGCAGTTTTTTCTGTTCTTAGGTTACAAATCAAACACAAAATCATCAGATATAGCTTGGAAAGTAAAGATAAACTAGTGTAGTAGATATAGCATCAAACATCACCCTCTCCATAATTAACCCCTTCACCACTTTATAAACTGAGCATATGGGCTTAGTCTGTATTTTCCTACTATGTGTACCTAAACTGGGATGTGGATATTCAAAGATCAAAGGAGCCAGTTGTTACACAGAGCTACAACAGCTGGCATTTAATTGTCATTCCAGATTTTGTAAACACTTCAGAAAGATCACTTTTTAAAAGCCATATTCCCTTTTAAGGCTAACAAAGAAAACATCTTAAACTACTTTAGCTCAGGCTTTGTTCCCACTGAGTATTTCCTGCAACTTCAGAATCATAAAACAGGAATGTAACAGTTCTTTGTGATGGGCCATGAGCCAAGAAGTTCCATTGTTTTCAATGGAGGCAAACTAGAACTGGAATGACATACTGGAAATGACACTGGAAGTGGAACTGGTTAGGCATCCATTCACACTCTCTCTTCCACCAACCCCTCCTTCCCCTTGCAGGATGAGTCTTCTCAAAAATTCCAGTACTGTATTACAAACACCAAGAGGAAATCATGCAATGCAAACTATAACACAAAAGACAAATGCTGGTTATCTTTGTGTCCCACTCAGGCTCTGAAGAGCTCAGAGCAGTTTTTAAAGGCCTCCTGCAGTACCACTGAAAATTAGCTGAAAGTATAAGAAAGGAATAGGAAGCAACTAACCTTGAAAGTACATAGACCGTTTGTAGAACAACACTGCATACACAAAAGCATAAAGTTAACACTGGTAGCTGTGGAACTGTTCTTCTGAGCAAAGGGTTTTATTTCATCAGCTACAGGAATAGCACGGTACCCGTACTTTTGTTCTGCTCATTGCTGTTTCTTAATACTTCAAGGAGTTTTACTTGATTAATGTTCCTCCACTTTTCTAACCTTTTACTTGTTTACAATATTTAAAAAATATCTGGCAAGCAATACAGTTTTCTGTTTCAAAATGTTTATTTTTGCTCCTTCAAGTTATTGTCTACCTAGCCATATCTTCTTTCCAGGCTTTTTTGAGCAGCCAAAAGGAAATTAGTAATATCAATGTTTTTTCATTGTGGTGGGCAGAAGGCAGATTCCACTCCATGGCAAAGTTTGAAACACCTAATTGAATCTGATTGGCTGCATGCTTATTAGTTACTCCACTCCTGCTATGATGCTTAATGAATTAATACATTGACTCACTAGAATCACTATCAGAGGCTGGAAATAGCTAGTTAAATTTAAATTTTTAACTGGTTTAAATTTATAGCTAGTTTAATTATATGTATGTGTGTGTGTGTGTGTGTGTATGGTATATTTTAGCTATATTTCTTTTTATTTGTTATAAGCCGCCTTAAGCCCCAGACTGAAGAAAGGCAGAATATTAATAAATACAAAAGTAGCAACAACTAGTTATTTGCAAATTCATTTCCTTATTTTGCCAACAGCACAGCAGTTGTAGGGTTGGGTGGAGCTGCTAAAACAAGAGAGAGATGAAGATGTCTGAGAAAACTGAACTAATGCATTATCCGATCCCATGCATTAGGATAGCCTTCTCCAACCTGACTGATTCCAAATGTATTGTTCTATAAATCCCATCATCCCAAACCATCAATCAGACTGTAGGATTTGTAAAGTAATACATCCAGAAAGAACGGGGTTGATGAAGGCTACTTAAAAACTATTTTTAAAAACATTTCTGAAGGAGCCAATAACAAAATGTGCCAGTAGGGGGCATTGGCAACAACCAAATTTCCTTTCCTTGTAAATGCAAAAACTCTAGTGATTTAATTAATGAATTAACAACAGCAGAACAAATTAAATTCCACCCTTCCTAACATTAGTGACAAATTTGATTTCCCCATTTCTATCCAGCAACATTAATGCATTCATTTTAAAACTTAACATTTGGGGCTTGTGGGGAAACAGGAAGTCAACTAGAAGGTGACTTCTGGTTCATTTCCTGCTTTTTAAAAGGCCTTCCCTGACATAAAATAGCCCAAGGTCCCCTCCCCCAAAGTAGCCCTTAGAGAAAAAAAAAAGACCCTGGATACAAGGGGAGTATATTTGACAAAATTGAAAAACAATTAAAATTTTAGAGGTGCAGGTGTACAGCAAGTAATACAATCTTCCAAGGTCCCATGAAGGATCAGTGCAGGCTCTCAACCCCTGGCAGTTGTATTCAGCTTCATCAAATGAAAGTATGCTCTACCAGCTGGCTTTTATCATCCAATTGGAGAATCTTTGCGGCAATATGTGCTGCCCTTTGTGTAGCTCAAAATGGCAAAGAAACAGGTTCCAAGAGCATTAAACAGTGATGTTCAATCGTCGCAACAGACCAACACCCTGCACACATCAAAAACATGCGGAGACCTTTCTAATGGTGCAAAAGGAGCAGAACACTGGAAAAAAAGAGATCTTGAAACAGATGGGAAAATAGATACAACTTCTGCAAGTAAACTAATGGTGGATTGTTTTAAAAGGAACTTTAAAAAGTAACAAATAGCAATTAGCAATATATTATGAAAATTATTATTATACTATTATTATAGTATTCCAACCCTGGTATCCAGAGTCGTAGTCCAATGCTCAAACCACTTCATTATGCTGGTTTTCTAAAGAAAGCTATTACAGAAGATAAGAACAGCACTTGTCTCATAGCATTAGAAAGCCTTTATGGTAACTATGTACATATCCAGACTGAGACCAACCGATCAAATTCACCGGATAAGTTTGGGCCAATCAGGTCTCCCAGGCTGGCCTATCTCTTAGTGCCATTGTGAGGATAAGATGAGGAGAAGGAAGAGAGGCATTTAGAACACCTTGAGTAAATTGGGGGAGGCAGGATAGAAATATACCTAATACCTACATTAAAATTATCGAGCAATTTGTCTCCAGAAGATTGACAGATCTATCCTGTGATCTGAAAACCTAAGATGAATACAGAGACATGGACTGAAATCTAAATTTGGGGTTTAACTAGTGAATGTTGTTTCAAACATTCTGTAAAATAGGCAGCTTATACTATTAAAGAAACGAGTGGCTACAATGACTTCAATGTTCTTAATTGTTAAACTAATGGATGGGCAAAAAAAGAGAGGTGGCTCTGTCCTGCTACTTTTACCGGAGCCAGCATGACAATGTACCTATCAAACCCTTCCTGGCCATGGCAACTGCCTCCTTCTCTTGAGCCTCATGGATTGAGCAGCTGCTCACAAGGAAAAGGAGGAAATGCTGCAGGCTTTAAATTATCAGCAACAGAATGAGTAGAAGAGTCTGTAGAAGTAACCCGGGCAAAGGCTATCACAATCCTCAAAGATGCCAGAAGGAAATGAAAGGAATTTCCTCCACTCCTGGAGGTCCAGGTCAGTTCTGCCACAGAATAAGTAAAACATGATGGTAGGGAATTGTGCTCCAGCCCCAGTCCATTTCAAGCACATAGTGGTGACAACAATACTTCTCACTCACAACTGTCTGGTCATGCTAGTATGTCAGTTTGCTCAAGCCTCTTAAAAGTGGTACCATGAGGCAGAAATGCAAGCCACAGAAAACAGATACTGTTTTATTTTATGTAGAAGCACAGAGGTTTTGTCAGTTAGGAAAAGAGGTTCTAAAACCTCTGTCATTGGATATCATCTGAGATTTTGGAACATCTCACCATGCAAACAGAAAAGACACAAGACATTTGGAGTCCTTCCCTGCTGTAATTTTATAGCACTATGATTCCACTTAAACTGTCATGGCTGCATCTTATGGAATCCTGGGACTGATATTTTGGTCAAAGGCACCAGAGGAACTGTTTGACTGAGCACTCTAAATAGCCCTCCTTCAACACCAAATACCAGTGCCATTCCTGCACTGAACAGTTATAGTGCTATTATTCCACTTTCAACATCCTACGGGAGAAGTATAAGCCTCAAAGGCCCCTCCCTAAACTGCAAACCCCAGGATTCCATAGGATATTGAAAGTGGAGTAACAAAATACAAATGGATGACAGATACAAGACACCGAGGGGGCTTTGCAGTACTGGATTTAGGTCTATACTATGAGGCAGCATGCATAGCCTGGATGAAACCCTGGATCCTCCTGGATGACAGGGAAATATTGGCATTAGAAGGACATCACCTCCATTTTGGCTGGCACGTGTACCTGTGGTACGATAAAGCAAAAGTCCAAAAGACCTTTAAAAGTCATGTGATACGCAAGGCACTCCTCAAGGTTTGGGAGAAGTATAAGTCTTATTTCTGTCCCAAAAAGCCATGTGGATTTCACCACTGGAGGCGCTTTCTATTAAGGGACTGAGAAGAAACGGTAATTGGCTGACTTATAAGGATCTATCAAAGCAAAGTGGAGAGGCAGTATTAATGAAAGACCAACGACAGCTAAAAGAGGAAAGACTCGAAATATAATGGTTTCCCTATATGCAAATAAAAGAAAGATTCAAAAAAGACTTACAAGCAGAAGGGGTGGAATTAAGACAAAATGAACGGGAAGATTTGATGCTAAAAGGAGAAAAAAAGTTACTTTCGAGATTGTACAAGAAGTTGTTATCCTTTAATCTAGAGGGAGAGACAGTTAAAGACTGTATGATAAATTGGGCCAGAGATCTCAACCATAATATCCTCCTAGAAGAGTGGGAAACAATTTGGAAAAATAATATGTTATATTCTAGATTTTATGCCCTACAAGAAGGTGTTGAAGATGGTGTACCGATGGCATTTGACACCTAACAGAATAGCAAAAATGAACAAGAATATGACAATCACTGTTGGAAATGTAAAGACCAAGTGGGATCTTTCTATCATATGTGGTGGGGATGTCACAGAGCAAAGAGATTCTGGTATGCCATGCAAGTTAATATGCAAAAAATTTTGAAATGGAAAATTGACTTGGTTCCTGAATTTTTCTTATTGGGGATCTTTGGTGCAGATAACACTATGGATTTCGGCACCAAAAGATTAGTATGGCATTTTATTGTGGCAGCCAGACTTGTTTACGCCAAATATTGGAAATCGACTTGCATTCCCACAGTTGATGAATGGCTATCAAAAATCATTGAAATCGCACAGATGGACACAATGACTTACAGATTGGAGAACAAGATGGACAGTATGTTCTATAAAGCTTGGGAGCTCTTTACAGAGTTTTTGTGAAATAAGGAAATTCCAACTAATGGTTTCCAACCTTGAGTACTGAGGAGAGATTAAAGGATTTTTTTAATGGAATCAACTTATCATAAATTTTACTTTAGCTCTATGGGGACATATGTTTGATTTCAGTAATACGGTATACACAAGGACCAAGTAGGAAAGTGATAATTTATTGTTAATATAATGGGAGGCAATCCCTAGGTAATATTGCGGAGAGAGGTAGAAGAAAGAGAAGAGTGTTAATGTAATAGGTTTGTTTCTGAAAGAATAGGGTTGTGAAGGTATACCATTAATATTATGCATTAGATTTAAGGATTTACTGAATAAAATTGTTAATTGAATAACAATTGTTAAAATTATTAAATTGTTAATACACAATTATTATATAATTAGAGTTGAGGCAAATGTGTGACAATTAGAATATTAGTTATTTCCCTTTCTTATATAGGGAGGTACACTTTTTGAAAATATTATAAGGCTGTATCTCACTCAAAGGGGAAGTGCTTTATGTTTTGTGTAAATTATGTAAACAGGTGTTGTATGTGTATTATTTGTATGCTTTCTACTACTATGTTTGTTATGTTATGTATGTTATGTTTTTCTAGTTCTTAATAAAAATATTTAATAAAGAAAAAGAAAAAGAAAAAAAGAAAGTGGAATAATAGCACTATAACAGGCTAGTGCAGAAATTGCCCAGGATTCCATAGGATGCAGCCACAGCGGTTGAGGCAGAATCATAACACTATAACTGTGTAGTGTGAAAGATCCCTGGTGAGCCAGAGAGTGTTTTTATCCATACACAAGTGACATAAAGGAGAAACAGAAGAAGCAGCAGCTACTGCAAGCTTTAACAGTTTCCAAAATGCTCTGCAATTAAGCAAATTGTGGTCCACCCAAGTTCAGCTGACTAGATAGTTCCCTTCACTGGTCCACAGCACAGATAATCTACCTGAGAGTAGATTACTCTGACGTCCTGTAACGCTCTGACTAGGTTAAGGACCGAAACTGTCTTTTAGTCTGCATAAGACACGTAGTGGTGATGGTGGTATCCCTTCATGTCATTTCCAACTTATGATGACCCTGCTTGGCAAGATTTGTTCAGAGGGAGTTTGCTCCTGCCTTCCTCTGAGGCTGAAAGAGTGTGACACGCCCAGTGGAAACATACTGCATGATTCACTTATAAGCTCATCCCATCTCCTTTCTTATCATGGGCTGTTTTTTTGACTGCCACTTGTGCTGAAGGAGGTGAAGCAACGGAGATGATGGTAGCCAACAAAGCAGGTGGCAAGTATAAACAGGAAAGTTCTCCATTTTTCAAGAGAGACCTGCCTCCTGTTATTTCAAGTACCAAGAAGAATGGTTTTAGTCCCTTTATTATCTGCAGCAGAAAGCAGTCAATCATCTTCCACAGCAAACCACCTTTTCTCACCCCCACTAACATACCTCAAGCAACATTCAGGCAGCAACAAAATCAGTGGCAAATGCACTAACGACTGTACAAAATAGGATTTAAAATTAGGAAGGCAGGTGTCCTAAGTGCATTCACCCTTAAAACTGGGCTATCAATAAGCACCCATCTGCTTCCTGTTACATGTAAAAAAAATAACGTTCATCTCACTCAGTCAACCATATATACTATTCTTACATATACAGTGAAAGATAATAATAGTCTGATTTCAAGTACTGTTAGGTACTACAGAATCTAACTTCTTTTTCAACATCTTGCTATTAAAGTTATCCTTATAGATTACTTGACATAGTTTTTGTCAGTTACTACTGTTGGCAATGCCTTAAAAACAAGTCTTACCACTTCACTCATTCCAAAAAGAACAAACACAATAGATGTCAAACTACTCCAAATATCCTCTTTTTTTCTTATGATTACCTGAGGGACTTTCCTCGCTACACAATTACAGCACTATGACACCACTTTCACTGCCATCATCATCATATGGGATCCTGGAACTTTTAGTTTAGTGATGCACTAGAGCTCTGTGGCTAAGAATATGACCCCACAGACACACACACACACACACACACCTTAAACTGCCAAAATTCATAGGATTCTGTGGTAGTTAAGTGAAATCATAGTATCATAATTGTGCAGTGTGGAAAGTGTCCAAGAGTTAAGCAGTCAGAGGTACAAATAAGAAAAAGTAGTGCAAAATCAGGTTTATTTGATCAAATACTGTCAAACAATACTTAAATTTTTCCAGCATTAATTGATTAGAACAAAAAGAAGAGAGATTAATCAAGCTACTATTTTCTACAATATTTTAGCATTTCATTCTTCCCAGAATCTTTACAGATAAAGGCCCTTCCTTGTTCACTAGAAATACAGAAGATTCTGAGCTAGTAATGACTCTTGTACACCTGTGGCCCATTTAGAGCTTCTCTCTTCCGCTTACAAAAGTTTTGGCACCTATGCCTGAGTATTTCTGATCATGTGCAGTTTTTTTTTTCCTTCAAAAAAAAATGGACAGGAACAGTATGTGTAAAATGCCTGCTATTTGTAAAGGGAATGATTCCTTGCTTATCCAAAGACTATGGAAACTGGTATCACTTGTCTCCCAGTCCACCTGCCTACCTACGGAGGCAGCAGTTGCACAATTACTGTACCAGCGTGGGAAAGAGTGCAGGCAATCATTCAACAGGAAATGAAAAGCTCAGCCTCAATTTTGGGTGGGCCAATGCATCAGCAAGGCACCAGGGGACCAAACTAAGTTTCAGCCGGAGCTTTGAAATGACTAGTTACAAATGACAAAATTTACTATAATAATCAATAATGAAGTTATCATATTTGCTGGCTTACAAGACACACCCGTGTATAAGACACACTCCATTTTAGTACACTGGCAAGTACTATTTGCTGACATGTAAGACACACTGGTGTATAAAACGCACCCCATTTTCAAACAGTATTTTTCGAGGAAAAAAGTGAGTCTCATATGCCAGCAAATATAGTATATTACAACTATAACACAATGAGGGATAACTTGCGGTAGAAGTGTAATTATAGTTACAACATGGGGACATGACACATTGGAAAAGACAATAATGCTGGGGAAAATGATAGGCTGTAGGAAAAAGAAAAAGACTGTATTACAGGTGAACTGATTCAAGTAAGGAAGCCATGGCCTTGGAAGACATGAACAGAGCTGTTGATGACCAGGGCTCATGGAGACCTCTTGTTCACAGGGCCAAATATCTGTCAAAACTGACTGAAGAGCAAATAACAGCAACAATAGTTACAAGGAGTATATAGTGGCATTCTCATTTTCCATAGCAGCTTTCAAGTTATTTCTGCTTAGTAAGGAAATAATTGCTTTCTTTAAAAAGCAGATTTAATAGCAACTAGTTACTCTGAAGGAGGTGCACCTATGATCTTTGTAAGAGTAATTTCCCAAGCTCTAATGTTAACTCCAGTGAAATATTGCCATTATTGAACAGGAAAGCCGCAGTTGGAGGAAAGGAAGCGCAGAGTCCTGTTACCTAAGTTAAAGTCTGCTCATATGGTACTGGAATGGTACCAAATGGCAGCTTCTCACATTTAGGGCATGTTTGATGAGCAGGACTCAGCTGGTGGAGGACTATATCACATGCTCTTTCTGAATAACTGAGCTGGCTCTAACATTTCTTATCATCATTAACTTACTGGCGGTTTCCCCAAAGCATGATCAGAAAAAGTTTCAAAAGAAATTAAGAAGAGGCACGACACTGCTTTAACAAGTCATCAGACTGGTCATGGTACTTCCAGATGGACAGCGCCTAGTACTAGTGAGTCCCACTCTGGGAGAAAGGCAGCATTTGAATACAGTAATAATAGTAATAATAATAATAATAATAATAATAATAATGATGATGATGATGATGATGATGATGATGATGATGATGATGATGATGTTCACCCTCCACATTCTTTAGGATTAGGGGCACAAAACCCTCGCAAAAGTGAAAAATCGCAAATATCAAAATTTGTGTGTGTGTGTGGGAAAGGGACTGAGGCATGGTGGCCCTATGTTTCCTCTCTTCCCCATCACCTTCCTTGGGTATATGTGGGGCATTGGGAGAGGGTTTGTGGTGCTGAGAAATTGGGCTACAAGCTGTCCTGAGCTGGCTGTGCAGTGGCTGGTGGAGGAGAATGAAGACTGGAGGCAGGTTTTTAAAGAGCTACGTGGCCTGATCGGAGCCACCAAAGAGAAAAGTTCCCCCAAACAGGTGGGGGGAGAGTGGAGAAATGCACAAATAAGCAAATCTGTGAATGTCAAATCCACAAATGTGGAGGGCCAACTGTAAATAACAACAAGAACAACGCTAACCAAAAGACAAAGTGAAGTTATTCTGTCTTTCTTCCTTATCAGTTTTTCTAGAGTAGGAATAAACAATAGCAGTGGGAAAACACAAAGAGTTGAAAAAGTTAGACATCTGAATCCTCTGAAAAATTATATCACTGAAGCAAAATTACTGTATAATAAAAACTTCACCTGGAAGCACTCCTATTAAAGCTCAGTCTACTGAGTGAGTTCAAACACAGCAGACACAAGGCCATATGTGATATTATGAAAGCTGAATAAATTCACAGAAAAGACAAGCCTTCCCACTTCCCAGTCTCCTCAATCTTTTTTTGATGCTTCTTTTTGCTGCATCTTTCTTGGGCCTAGGGCTTGAAAACTCCAATGAAGCCTTCTCTACCTCTTATTTCTATGACCAGTGAAGACCATTGCTGGAGTTCCTGCCTCAATCTCTCCCTTTCATTCTGTTCAAAGAACATTGCCCTACCCACATACTCTCACAAGCTGAACTCTCAAACCCCCAACGACCCTCTAGAGTACTGAAACACTTCTTGAACTGCCTGGTGCATATCTATTTCTTGTGGCCTTCCCACTACGTAAGATCCCCAGTTCCTGCCCTATTGTTTTGGAATGGGAGCCACACATCCTTCCCATGTACCCATGTATGACTCTCAGCAGCCACTCTACAGCGCCAGTCCTGTTTGCCCCACTTGTTACCCATTATGTTCAATATAATCCTACACATAACTTTGCTTAAACAGTAATCATGTCTGCTTCAAACACATTTACTTGCATGCTAGCTGGCAGTTACTAAACGGATTTTGTTCTTATAGCTGTGTGCAGAACATAAGCTTGCAAAAGAAAATAATCTGGACACACTGTAGTTTAATCCAACTACCAATTTGGCTGCTAATCAAAATCTTCCATCACAATCAACACCTATTTATGGAACTTGTCCAAGAAGACAATCTAATATGTCCACAGAAATCCATTAAATTCATTAAGAGACCCAGTTCACTGTAATGTATTGCTTCCCATACAGAAACCAATCACACTGTATCACTTAATACACAAGCAGAAAGTCAGTATATTGACTGAGTACCCTAAACTTTGTGTCAACAATGTAGTATGAGATGCATTTTTAAGCAAATACCATGTTTGCCAAAAGCACAGGAAGAACGTTTCATTGGGAAAACTTTAACAAACAACATGATCAATTAATGACAATCACAGAATCATGATAAATCAAGAAGAGACCAAGATATCTCAAAAGGCCAGACAATTTATTCCCCCTCCATAAACCCATGTTGAAACAGTGTATCACAAGCAGAGAAATGAACAAGATTAGATTATGACTTTTTATGTGTCAAAAATAAAAATGATGTGATTTCTTCCAAATTTAAAGTGCAGAGATAGGAACAGTTTAAAAGCCTATATTTTTAACGAAAAATTTTGAGGACCCATGCAGAAAACACTACAAGCAGAATTTGATTTAAAAAAAAAGACATTTTAGCATGAAATGCCCATGTTTAATTCTCTGTCTTCCACATACACAAAGAATCAATCAGCATTCTCTAGCGACTAAATATACTCACTCTTCATAGCATTCTTTTTAGGGTCCCCTTTGTATATTTTGTTAAAACCATTTTTATACTTCTACAAATTCTGAGGTTCCCCTGAGTCTACCAGCACATTTATATTATACACAAGTGGCATCAAATTGGCTATAAAAGTTATGGTTTTTGGAGAACTGAAGGATGATATGACACAGGGAGAACTAAAGCAGAAGCTCTCATACTGAGCTATTTCTTTTGGGACATAGCTATTGAAGGTATAAATCAGAGAATTATAGACTGTATACCCGATCACTGATTCCAGAGTCTCAGTTTTTCTGGGTAAGGGCCAAGTTACTGTAAATATGTACTCCCTGAATTATATTTGTTGTTGTTGTGTGCCTTCAAGTTACTTGCAACTTATGGCAACCCTAAGGCAAAACTATCACAAGGGGTTTTTTTGGGCAGAATTTGTTCAGAGGGGAGTTGCCTTTGCCCTTCTCTGAAGCTGAAAGACTGTGACTTGCCCAAGGTCTCCCAGTGGGTTTCCATGGCCAAGCAGGGATTCAAACCCTGGTCTCCAGAGTTGTAGTCCAATGCTCACACTGCTATACCACACTGGCTCCTTCTGAATTATATAGATATGTCCAAATGAAGAACATGGGACAGGAAACACGATTCTAAGTACAGGAATACATGGCTTAGTGAAAGGCGCCGGAGTACTTATGGAGGCAGCTTTGCAGAAGCTAGGTGGGTGTGGACCTGAAGTGTTACTTAGATGGGAAACCCATAGAATAAATGATAGTATATTGGCATTGTTTAAAAGAAAAAAAACTAGTGTTGCATAACATTTTCTACTCACATAGCAAGTGAGTTTTCAACTAGCGTTCTGACTCTGAGCATCTAGAAAAAGACAAAAGGAAAGCCACATTAGAGATATGAAGGCTTGCGGGGTTCGGAGGACAGAAACTTCAGGGAAAAAACAGTTTTTTCTTTTCTTTTTTCTGAAGCCATAACTTTCTGGAAATGTTGAGAAAAAGACTGGATTATGGAATATTTTGTTTCTGATTGATGAATAAATTGTATAAGACAAGATGTTTATACATTAATTTCCCCTACATTATTTCTAAAAACAACCTAGCAGGTAGGCTTCATGTAGGACTATAGAAAGCAGTGCTATTCAAACCGGTAGTCTTTAGGCTGGTGCCAGTGCACAAGTCATCAGCTGTCAGTCTGCAGAGAGTTTCCAGGAAAAGAAAGAAAGAATAGTAGCCAATGGGTACAAATATGATACTGGTCTCTGGCACACAGTAGGGAGGGAATGCTAGTTCTCCAGTACCAGAGAGACTCAGAAGCACCAATGTACAGTGTCAGATCATTGTAATTCCTAGTCCTGGTATCATTTACCATTTTTAATGGGATTAAATGCATTATGTCTATTTGACACTGTAGAGCATGAAAGGAGATAAAATAATTTTCTCTAGTCTGCTAATGTTGATGATGTTTTTACTTGGGGGGCGGGGTGTTTGTTCAATTCTCACAAACTGGCAAAACCAAAGATGTTGCCTATAGTTCAGGTATTCCTTACAGTTCAAGACCTTGTAGTTCCACTAATAAGAAAATGTTCAATTTGTAATTATTTTCTGAATAAATTGCACTTTGATATATCAAACATGACAATTTTATGTCAAACCAGGTTTACTTAACCCATTTTATATTCTTACAGTAATAAAGTAACTTGCATTTTTCAATTTTTTTTTCTGAAAATCATCAGCTGGCATCCCACCAATAGTTACAAGACCACAAGCCACACAATTACGATCTCATGATTTTGGGGGTTTACATTTACAGTTATTAATCCCTGAAAGTGAATCCAAAATATTGTCTCATAAACCAGGTAGCACCCCAACCGGAGGGTTTCTGAGGTGCTGCAGATTGGGGCTCTGGGAAATGATGTCTGTAGTGCTCTCCCTGTTTTGGGGCATGTTGAAACAACCACCTGCAGCAGAGCCCTGCAGGGTCTCTCCAGCTACACCTCTCAGTGTGCTCCTCAACTAGGAAAGTACTGCATTCATCATTTCCCAATGCCTTCATCTGCAGTGCATTGGAAATCTCTTGGATGGGGCACTGCCAAGCTTAAGGGGCAGTGTGTATGGCATCAACAGGAGTAGGTACAACAACAGAGCTCTGTCACTGTAGCTACATCTGCTGAGGCAGGATCTCAGCCTTCAGTTTCCTTCTGGAGAAATAACAAACCATGCTTGCCCACCACCACCACAGGTTTTCAAAATTTCCAGAAATTTTACATCTCTGAAGCTGCAGATAATGGCTTGAATCCTGCATGGGATTTATGTATGAGTAAGTGTTGTAGTTACAGTGCTATGCGGTAAATCCCCGCCAGATACCCCCAAACTCCACTCACAGGGAAGCAGCCGCTGTGAGTCAATGATGGGGGGAGTCTGTTCCTCTGTTGCTCAGGAAGCAGCAGACTGCCATTTCCACTCCCTCCCCTGAGCAATCTCCAGGGTGACAAGCAGAATCAGAGTCTCTGTTGCAATTCCCCCTCACATCAGAGATCAGTTGCACAAGTGGGAACATCAGTCAGCCACTTCCCAATTGAAAGGGCAACATACCCCCTTTGATCACAGTGGAAGCTGCCCAGTAAATGGGGACTGGGGGACTTCCACAGTCCCTACGTAGCCTCTAACTGGGGGCTATGTAGGGATCACAAATACATAACACTCAAAGTGCAAAATTCTAGGTTATGCATTTGTAACTGGCACAGAAGGTTCTGGCCATGTCTTTTTCTATTCAAATAAGGAGAACAGAAAGAGGAATTTTGTCAGCTTAGATTTTCTTTCCTTTCCTCTACCCCAGGAAGCTTAGGGCAAGTCACAGTTTATTATTTTAACTTCATAGCAAATGCATGAGATGTTTAGGTCAAAAGACACCACTTTGCCAAAAGTATTCACTGGGCTTCACAGACTAAACTTGATGCTCTCACAGTTTTATCACACTGTGGCGGAGAGAAAGAAGTTGTGTGTAATGTGTTTTTGTGTGGTGTGTGTGAGAGTGTGCATGCGTAGAAACTGAGCAGAAATGCTTCTTCCTGAAAATCTGTCTAGAGGTTGATGTTTAAGTACCTGAAACCTCCAGAGTGGAACCTGGCAGTGGCTGTTAAAAAGATCTATGTTAACACACCATGATTAAGAAAACAAAGCTGAGCTTTCCTTGGCCAGAACTTGAAGTTAATTTTAGAAGGCACTCAGTAATTACTCAACTAAAATTTGGCCAGAACATTGGAGTCAGTCATGCAATACTTGCAGAATTTTCCAAGGGATACTGTGATGACCATCAGGACTACCTCCTGCTGAATTAACAAGACATCCTGTTTCATTTCCTCAGGCACAGATTGAAAAGACTGAAATCTGATTAGTCAAGAAGCAAAGTTGGCAGTCGCTTACACCTAATTGTCTCTATCAACTGTAATACACTAAAGGTTATAAAAGACTTTGTGCTCTAAAGTAAATCATATGTTACAATTAAGAGTATATTGCAAATCAAGAATAACTCTGATTCAACCCATTATCTGCTTACATCTGCAGAGCTACTACCCCTAGGTGCTCCTCCATCATTTTGCCCATGCACAAACTCTCAGCAGATTTCTTTGTCCTTACTGATCCTAGTAAACCATAGTAGGAGGCTTTTCTACATAAGATAATATGTTATTGCATGACTTCAACATGAAATCAACCTTTTATTCTCCCCAGACACTTGCATCTTGTCAAATCTTGCCTAATGAAGAAACCTGCTCAAAAGCTTGTACTTGAGTTGTGTATATTTGATCATACCTAATAAAATCTATCTGACCACTGATTTGGTGATTGTTTGTTTGTTTGTTTGTTTTGTGGACCAGTACAGCTTACTCTGCTTTATCCCTCGAAGCTGAATGCAAGGACATAGTCTATATGATGTTCAGGACAAGTTCTTTTAGAAATGAGAAGCATCCTGTTTGTAACTGACTATAATATGGAGGTAACCCCTGGCTTGGCACCCACATTGCTGTTCTAGTGTCCCCTTAATTATTTTGATTTAAAAAGGCCTGAGGGTCAGAAAGTTCACAGTAAGTCAGAGCTGAAATAATAAATGGCTTATTTTCCATCCTGGTAGAGGAAATACATCACGACCCATTGTGGGACTTTCACAGATGCTGTTTTTACAGGAAAGTGTAAAAATAACTGCATCAGCTTGCCTTGCTGCTCAGACTCAAACAAAGCCCCTTACTACAATTGACACTTGGAAAGAAAAGGCAAGTTTTCAAAACACATTCAGTAAACTTAAAAGGAAGCAGTAGCTTAAGAGGGGAAATAATAGATACTAATTATTTAAAAGGAAGAAGGAACTTTGACAAAACATAATTAGCCAGAACTGGACAAACTGTAAGTTACTGTAAGCTACTGCCCCTTAAGCATAAGAAAAAGCTCAGATGTAAGATGCTTTTGCCTAAAAATATTAGTGCAGCTGAAGTATTGCTTTTTCTACAAATCATAATTATGGCTGGAGTATTACAGTGGTTTTATACCACGAGATCTACTTTTTTACAATTGTGTTGTATAAGGAGGCATTCCCATGCAAGATGTTTCTGGGCAGCACCACAATAGCAAGATGGTACCAGTCACAGCTCCACCCCTGTAACCCAGATGGCCATTGACCAGCCACAGGGGGGCACCTGGAAAACTCTCTTGAGCTGCTGCTGGGCTGGCTGCCCTGTATTCCCTCCCCAGCAACTTGGACTCCACACTCCACCAGCTTTACACATGATCTTTGGCCAAGGCTGCAATCCTATATCTACTTACCCAGAAGCAGGATATATTCAATTCAATGAGATTTACTTAGAATCACAGAGTTGGAGGGTACTTCAAGGGGCATATAGTCTAATTCCCTACAATGTAGAAATACACAACTAAAGCACTCCTGAGAAATGGCCATCCAATGTCTGTTCAAAACCTCCAAAGAAGGAGAGTCAGTCCTTTCCGTGTTCAAACAGCTCAAGTTCTTCCTAATGTCTAGGTGGAATGAAATCTGAATCCATTGGTTCATGTTTTAATGTCTGGAGCAGCAGAAAACAAGCTTGCTCCACCCACTACATGACACTCCTTCAGGCATTTAAAGATCACCTTTCAGTCATCTCCAAGCAAAACATCACCAGCTCCCTAAGTCATTCCTCATAAGATCTGGTTTCCACACCTTGATCAAGTCTGTCACCCTCTTCTGGACACATTCCAGTTTGTTAATATCCAGAGACACGCACAATACTCCAGCCAAAGTCTGACCAAAGCAGAATAGAGTGCTACTACTACTTCCTTTAATCCAGACATTATAGATCGATCCTCCATATCTGTGGGTTTAACATTCATAGATTTCATTATCTGTAGATTATTTGCTGCCACTTCCACTGCTTCCCTATGCCAGTGCTTCCCAAAGCTTTATCGCTTGTGTACCCCTTGGCACCCAATTTTCATAATTTGTATCCCCCTCCACTACCATGTCCTTTCTTTGAGGGGAATAAAAGCCCCACCGGAAAGCTTCTGTGAGCTCTGAGGAGATGTCTACACAACCACAGAAGGAAAGACAGGGTGTCAGGCCAGCCACTCTGCCTGGGTCTCTCCATCCCATCGTGCCCCATTAATCACCTAGACTCTCAGGATCTGGTTTGCTCCATGGGAAGGAGTGACTGGTGCTGCGTTTCCCTCTTTCAGACAAATTTTGGGGCAGAACCGGATGTCCCCACCAGCTGTGCTCTCCCCTCATGGAGAAGGACATAAAGAAGAGGGGGGAAAGAACACATGTGTGCAGGACTCAAGAAGCCCCCCTGTGTGAGCAGGGACAGAGTTGTGGCAATTCAAACAGAAGGCAGTGTGCGCATATGTGAGACTTTTTTTTCAAAGTTTCTGGGCCAACAGCAGCCAGAAGTTGGCTTGCATGTCACTCTTCCCTTTGTTTCTATGACCCTCCCGTCACTTAGATTATATGATAGGAACGCCAATGCCACGGCCAATGAAGCACCACACTGAGTTGTGAAGTCCTCCAAGAATGCCTTATACTTTATACTTTTTTCAGCCATTCTTATTTTTTTCCCCCATACCCCTACTTGTCCTTGTTCATACCTCTGGGGCTATGCACACCCCAGGATGGGAGCCACTGCCCTATGCCATTTTTAAAAAGGAGTTAAAAGTCTCACCTGCCTCAAAGGCAAAACTGGGTGGCTGATATGCTCCCCACTGTGGCATATAGATATTTGCAGTTCTTCCTTCCACCTTCACAGGAGTACTGCCTCCATAACCCCTTCAAATGTGGAAGGACAACTATACTTCTATTGATACAGCCTAGAATTCAACTGGTTTTTTGGCCAGTGCCATCATACTTTTGATTCATGGTTAGCTTATGGTCTACTAAGACTGCTCAATTTTTTTCACATGTACTTCTTTCAAGCCAATTGTCACTTATATTTTTGGGTTTCATTTTTCAATTGTCACCTATATTTGTGGATTTCATTTTTCCTGCCTCAGTGTTGTACCTTACATTTATCCATGCTGAAATTCACTTTGTTAGTTATGGCTCAGCTCTCAAATCTGTCAAAGTCCTTTTGATTTTCCTGATTCTGTTCCCTGGAATATTAAACACTCCCTCTAATTTGGTTTCATCTGCAAATCTGAGAAGTATCTCTTTTATTCCATCATCCAAGTCAATTACAAAGACATTGGATACAAGGCCACAAAAAAAGCTGAGGCATCACACTAGTTACTTCTCATCAGAATTAAGAGAAACCATGAGTGAGCACTCTTTGGGTTTGAATCATCAACCAATTATAAATCCACATAGCAGTAGCACTATCCCACATTTGATCATGTTGTCTGCAAGAATTTGATGGTCTTTCTCAAAACCATCACCAAAATCAAGATATACTACATTGATAACACTTCCTTGACATACTAAGCTTACAACTCTATCAAAAAAAGAAAAAAAGTAGGCAAGATTAGTTTGGCATGACTTGTTTTTGAGAAAGCCATGCCTGTTCTAAGTAACAAGAGCATGCCTTTCTACGTGTGCACAGACTGACTGTTCTAGAACCTTTCCTAAGATTTAGATCAAGCTGCCTGATTGGTAGTTGCTTATGTCCTCTTTCAACCCTTCCTGAAGAGAGGGATAACATTCACCCTCTTCCACTGTGTTGGGACCACTCCTGTACCACAAGAATTCTCAAAGATGATCAACAGTAACTATGAGATTGAATGCACTTCACCTAGTATGGGAGACATGAATTTATTTGGAGTAAGTAGATATTCTTTTACTACCTCTTGACCTATTCGGGACTGCAGTCTTCTTACTACATCATTTGTTCTATTTTTCACCAAGAAAACAACTATTTCCTTTTTGGGAGAAGATTGAGGCAAAGAAGAGGTTGAACAATTCTGCCTTCTCTCTGTTAGCATTTCATCATTCACTTTATGCAGTGGTCCTGCCATTTCCTTCTTTTCTTACTCAGAAAATAGCCAAAACCAAAACAAAACAAAACAATCACTTATTATTTTTAACATCTTGACAGGGTGTGAGCTCATTCAGAACTTTAGCTTTTCTAACCTGCTTCCTGTAAGCCTGGCCATTTATTTGTATTTCTCTGGTGATTTCTCCCATTGTCCATTTTTTGTACACATCTCCAAATTTCAGCTCATCTGAAAGTTCTTTGTACATCTACCCTGGATTTTTTAGACACTTCCTACTTTTCTTCCCACTGGAACTGTGCCTTCAATATCTCACTTAAGAAATTCCCTTTTGTCAGGAATTCCCTTCCTTTTTACCATTTCCAAACATGAGATCTCACCCATAATTTCCTTAAACTTATTGAAATCAGCTTTCTTGAAGTTCAGAGTGCATACACGACTATGTTTGGCTTCCTATTTTCTCTATATAACATATCCAAAGAGAGCACAGTCGCTCACATCAAAGGATCCCACTACTTCTACTCCATTGACCAGTTCAGCTCTCCTGGTTAGGATCAAATGTAAAATACAACTGGCCCTCCACATTTGCTGGTTTCCCCTTCATAGATTTGATTAATATATTCTCTCTCAGAATCTCTAGATCCTCCATTAGAAGTGGACTACAGAAGCACACTGGAAGACCTAGAGATTCTTAGAGAACATATTTTTTTCCTGCAAGAGAGGCAAATACGGTAAGAAATTTTAAAATATATAAATTAAATAAATAACCCACAAATAATCAATTCCACAAATGCTGAATCCATGAAACTGGACAGCCAACTATACTTGCATGTTTTCTTTTATAATGAAATAATACTATAAAAAAAGAGAGAGAGGAAAGGAAGGAAGGAGGGAAAATAATACAAGGAATCCAGTAATTAACAACTCCCTGACCCCATCAGCCTATACATATGTATCGGAGACAGAAGCACCCGGACTGGATAGGAAACAATAAAACTGGTAGAACCTGTAGACCACAACTTAATTAAATGCACAGTAATCGTTCAAAGCCTCTATAATGTTTTCTTTGTCCACAATGCATTGATTTTGGGAGAAAAGGCAGGAAGAAAACAATACAGAATGCATTAAATACAACAATTTGGCACCAGTATCATCTAGGTTATCTGCAGACAGTGAGCAAACAAAGGAAGCCAACTCTAGAAAAAAAGAGCTAGTGTGGAAACAACCACACAGATGAATGGAAATTAATTCTGTACTGATATTCACAGACCCTTTTGAAGGAACTCTTTTATGATTAGCATTTGCTAATAACCCAGTGTTATTCTTCTCACTTGCCCAGTGAAACTCTTGACCCTTAATGGGTTTTTATCCTTGAAATATCCTTGCTCTTGGCAGCTGCAGCTCTCTGAAAGTTAACTCCATTCTTTCAACCACAATTACTTCTGAACAGCAGAACAAAATGGCAAGGAGATCATGAGTTAGCCACAGTTGAAAAAAACCACCACCACCAAACTAGCCAGGAGAGATACTGCTACTGGAGCTGGGGGCAACAGGTTTTGAAAGAAGAGCTCCCTGTTTAGAGTAAGAGTGGGCTAATTATGCCCTGACTATACAGTTTTTCTCAGCATAGGGCTGAACCGAACAGAAAGCATTGAAAACTTCAGCTGGTTTTTTTTTTAAAAGGCCAGAATATTCTAGTGTTAGCAAACAGTACTAGGAGCACTAACATGCATGAAACTGCTGGGCAAAGTTGATAGAATTCCTCAATAAAATCAAATGACTTTTTAAAAATTATTCCATTCCTCTGCCTCAAAAAACCAATCCATTTTCTACCCTGTAAAAACCACTCACACACACACACACACTATATGAATCACTTAATTTTGAAGGATAAATTAACAAGAAGAAACCTTGAAAAAGAATATTAATACATCAACAAGTCCTCCGAGGTTATGGTGGAAAGAATTGTAGGGATGGCATTAGGGACCACCACAGTTTTAACATGTGTGGTTGATACACCCATATTGTTAAACCAAGATTTGGCACTATAAAAATGAACAATGTATTCACACATGTCCTTTCCTTTTGTATAACTTTTATTTACCGTATTTGCCAGCATATAAGCCACACCAGTATATAAGCCACACCCCTTTTTAAGTATAAAATGCACTGGCATATACGACGCACCTCATTTTCAAACAGTATTTTTCAGGAAAAAAAAGTGAGTCTTATATGCCACCAAATAACATACCTCCAAACCAGCAAATAATGGCTTGTGTTTGCCCTAAACACCAGAATTTGATCCTGGACTAAAATCCTAGTTTGTAGGACAAGCACAAACATTAATCTGCTGGCTTGGATTAATAGTACACATCATAAAATAACAAATTAGACAGAACATGAGAGGAGAAGAATAAAAGCACACAGGGATTTTAAAATGTGTTATTACATTTATATCCCATACACTTTGTCAGGAATTATTTCAGGTCAGCTAAAAAAAAGATAGAAATGCAAATCAACAAACAAAACATAAAAATAGCAAAGGCTGGTGGTGTTCTTATTTTCTGTAAAGTAAACTTTAACTTATGGAGACCCTATGCTTAAGAGACCTCTAAGATCCCCAGTCATCAGCCACCCTGCCCAGGTCTTCCAAACTCAGAGCACCTCTGGCTTCCTTGAGTGAACCAAGAGACTAAAGAGGGTCTCTCTCTTTCCTGCTGTCTTCCATTGTCTTCAATGAGTCATCTCATGTCTGAAGTACAACAACCACACTTTGACAATGGATAGCAAATAAAATAACCAATCAACAAATGAGGAACTGCTTTAAAAGGGAAAAAAAATTAAAGTGACTTGCAAAGACTTAAAAGATCTGAAAAGTTTGAAAGACTAAAAAACCATGCACATACCAGGGAAGCTGAACTGGAAAAGAGTTCCAGAGGTGCAAGAATCAGGCCTCCTCTGATATCCCAGAGCTAATCTTCATACATTCGCTGTGCATATAAGCCTTCAACTAGCAAGGAATCAGAATATCTCAAGAAACATATCTATGACACTGTCTGAGAATTTTATTACCTTCCAGCATTCTTTTGCTAAGCATTATCCTTAAGGATATATTTGCTCCTTAGAGGATATGTGCTTTCAGGATGCATTTACTTAAGACTTGTGATACTTTCTATTATTGTTTTATTTGTAAGCAACCTTACATTTCTAGAAAAGTGGTACAAATATTCTAGCAGCAAATAAAATCTAAACTTTTTCTTCTCAGTATGGTAGCCTCTGTCTCTTTCACCATGGCTACTTTTATCATGTTCACATAGTTGTGTGTATATCAATCTCTCTGAGAAGCAATGGGGAGAGAATAATAGTAGCATTTCTAACCTAACATCAGGAGCAACCTTCTCTGTTCCCACAAGATCTCACTTAATAATGATTTGTCCAAAGTGTACACAATTGTGTACGCAAATATGAACTCCCAAATTAATGCAGTGTTGAAGTATACAGAATGTAAATTTTATTCAGCATTTTCTCAAGGAATTCATCTTATTTATTACTGGGAAGAAAAAATTCTCTTACAATAATCTACATGAACAGAAAGTAAAATTCTCTATGTATGTAGCTTTTACCTGTTCTCAGTGTGGCTCTTTCTCTCTCCATCACACACACACACACACCACTCTCATTTGCAAACACTCATCTCATGGAGGCTGTGGAACTCATGCAACAGCTTCTGTAGGCATTTTTGAAAAGAGAAGGACAAATAGTCTAAAACGTAATATAGACCACACAACAGTACATTGGATAGGAAAGCCAGTTGTTCTAGAAAGAGATGTTCAACCAGTTCTGGACTGGGTTAAACTCTCTCTCAAATGCCATCTTCCTAGCTTGAGGATCCCTCCTAGACTCACTCCTGGTGTAAACACAGGTGGCTGTGGTGACAAGAAGGGCCCTTTATCAGTGTAGGCTGCATTACCAGCCACTATCCTGTCTGGTTACAACAGATCTTGTCACAGTTACTCATGCCCTAATTATGGCCAAACTAGACTACAGTGCTCCTACACAGGTCTGCCTTTGCAGGTGGTTCAGAAGCTTCAGCTGATGTATAATACAGTGTCTGAGATGTTGACACAATCTTAAGACTTAGACCATACTGCATCAATTCTGCATTGACTGCATATTCACTTCCACACTCAATTCAAGGCATTGATATTAACCTTTAAAGTACACAATGGTTTGGGACCAAGTCACTTAAAAGGATTATCAACACTCATACAAACTCTCCCAAGCATTAAACTCACATACAGAGGCCCCACTCACGGCCCCACCTGGAAGGGAAGTTAGCTTTGTGAACAAGAGAGACGTCCTTTCGGTAATAATCCCCATACTTAGGGAACTCTTCCTCTGCGAGACACAATTGTCTTCCCTTCCTGTTTCCTTTTAGTAAGGGCATTAAAATATTTTAGTAAGGCTATTAAAACATTTTTTAAAATTTAGTCTGCTTTTAATTGACAGGATAGTCTGTGTGCTGTTCTTAGGTTTTTGTTTCTAGATCTTGCAGCTAGCTGAAACGAATATATTATTACTCTTTCTGCTCATTGTTTTTACTATTTTAATACTGACTCACTTATATTCTATTGTATTCAATTCTATTTTATATGCTGCTTTGACAAAATACTGCAGTTTGAAAGGTAGTCTGTACCTCTTTAAAATAAAATTATATAAAAGATTAGCATGTATACCTGGCATTGCCCAGGGTTTCATTTTTTCATAGGTAATACTTGTTAGAAAAATTTGAGATCCCATGTCTCTAATTCTCCCAGCTGTCTTGTCCAGTACCTGCAACTTTTCCCCATATTCCCCAATCCAATCTGTATTCAGAGTTATTAACATACACAGGTTGGTTTCCTGAGGGAACACACCACTCTCCTCCTTGCTGCTAGGCCTCATCTCCATAGCAACCAGCCAGGCCCAAGAGCTCTGTGGCTGAGAATTCTAAAGGCCCTTCCCTAAGCTGCAAACCCCAGGATTCCACAGAATCTTCTCAGGCAGCCAATCATATGAGGTCTTTGCCTCACATACCCAATCATATCATTTGCCTAACACAGCCAATCATATGAGGTCTTCGCCTGACACAGACAAATAAACATACAAAATTTGACTTTTATATACCAGATTTAGAACACAGATTTAAAAAAAAATTATCTCCAGCTGTCTCTCATTGTCAGTATCTGCCTTCATGCAAACTATGAGTCTCCTAGTTCGCAATCTGATCTGCCATCTGATAAGCCACCTGAACTTGCAGAGCAGAGGGCAAAGAGGCAACTTGTGTCCTCCCAGGCCTCATTCCTCATGCAATCTATTTCTCTTCTCTGACTCAGCATTTCCAGATTGGAGCTGGAACTTCAATGAATAACAGCCAGATTCTCTCTCCACTGGTGTGTCTCTGGAGCCTTCCACTTGGAAGACCTCTCCACCAAGCTATCTATCTTGTGTTTTTCTGACTTCTTTCCTACCTGATTTCCATCTTCCTTGTCTACCTTGCTGAATGTCTATACCAGCTTTTTCCCCAATGGACTCCTTAGCTAGAATCCTGACCTGAGAGTTATCACCTATTGTTATATTTATGTCACTCTGCCTTTTATTTCCTTCTCAGTCCTCTTGCACCCAGGCTCAAATTCAACCTGCTGAGCTTCCTGCTTTCAGAACTCCATGTGCTCAGTTGCGTATTGCCCTGCACTCACAGCATACGGCTTAGGTTGAGACTATCTGAAAGCCTGCTTTTCCCCATAAGCCTGCCTGAGTCTTAGCAGGCTTATCTTCCATAGCTCCTAGGCTGTGGAACTCCCTTATGAGGAAGATTTGGCTCGCCCCTCCCTGCTCTTTTTTCTCTGGCAGGCAAAGCCCTTCCTACTCAGCTGGCTGGGGTAGGATGTGCAGTGTGCGCGCTGTTTAATAATATGTGTTTTCTGTATTTTTAATCTTTGAAAGTAATTTCTTAATTGGATTGATTGTCTAATGCATTTTTTCAACTTTTGCACCACATACTGTTTTAGCTGCAAGTTTTGTTTTAAATTATACTATATTTAAATTATAAACCACTACAAGTCTCATCTCTGGAGGAAGAAATCGAATAAAGACATAATTACAAATTCAAAAGATGACTATTTTTTAAATCGTGTATTTAATCTGTATATTAAGCAGCAACATGAAAACGTGGAGTATTCAGCTACACTGCAGCACAAATTAATTGCACTGAGAAAGCGTAGCTTTTCCACAATTAACTAGAAGAATTAAAATGGAGGTTCTGAACAGTATCTAATATACTGCTGTGTTTTTACAATCACAGACCATTTTGAGAAACTGATGAAAATTTTGGGCACTTTCCCCAAGGAAATGCACATAATCACAATTTTCAAAGCAATTAGAAGAAAATCAAAAGTGGAGAATCACTTTTGTCCCAGTTCACAGACTTCCTGAAGCTCATCACCAAAAGTTAAGGAATCCCTGAGCTGCATTGTTAACCAGTGCCCTGCTTTGTGGCCAATCCTTCTGCAAAAGCTACTCACAATGAAAGAAATTCATCAAAAGTCCTTTCTGAGGCTCTCTGGACAGCTTCTCATTTGCAGGTTAACTTGTTTAATGTCTTCCAGTTAATCTGGGATAATTTATGTGCCAAAAAGCTCCTGATTTTACCCTGGAACAGGCTCTCCAAAATAAGAATGTCCCAGTGAAAGTCTGCAGGGGCACTGGGCTTTAGGTTCTCCGTCTGCATACATCTACATTTGCTATCATTACTGATCTCCCTTCATCTTTATTTTTTTAATTGTAGAACAGCACTATCAAAGTTATTTCACCCTTTTAAAAAATGAGAGGAAGTCTATTCACCCTTCTAATAGGAAGAAAAACTGACACCTGTACAGTTTATAAAAGGTCATACAACAGTCAAATCAAAAGCTATTCATTAGTAATCCCACCAACCCAGACTAACAGGAAGAAACACAAAACCAAAGAGCAGACATAGCATCCTATTTAAAGGCACACAAGTTCTAACAAAGTGTTAATCTTGTTTTGCCTATTTACTGATCAGAGTACACAAGATGATTATTCCAAAAACATCAAAATGGAATTGGCCAACCATAATGTCACATGGGTACTTCACAGAGAAAGACATCTTAATAGAAAAGATCTCATACAGAAGAACTTTTTTGTTATTTCTAAGTGCAATTTCATTGACTATTGTTATGAATCTCCCTTCCTCTGAACAAGCAGAACACTGGCAATAGGGCTACGTTTAGATTCCCCTAGATGCATGTTGTAATGTCTATTTATTTACAAAGTAAATTGGAAGCAACTTGATTCCCCCCCACACACAAATGCAGCCAAATCCACTGCTTCAAATTTCCAAAAAGCAACTGTACCTCATGTTTTAATCAACTCTAGTTAAGAAATCTTTGCTGTCCATCTTTCAGTTCAAATCTGCCCAAATTGCTTCTTTTTCACGCAGTTTCATTCTCTGATGATGGATGTCACAGGCTGAAGCCATTACCACAGGTGCTATAGGACTTACGTACTTCAGCAGAGAATGGCTAGACACACAGGTATAGGAAGGCCCATAGTGTTGAAAGCACTTTTCAAAACTTTTCCTACAGTTTCAACAGATAAACAGTTTTGACTGGCAAGCAGTTTGTGCTCAGAAAGAGAAAGAAAAAGAACATACACTAGCAGAAAAATCCAAAAAGAAAGAAACAGAAGAATTTTCATGTCAGACTGCCTGAACTTATTTGAACCAAGAGGTCCCCACTGAGGGCCTCCTTGTTCCCTTTGTTGACTTCCAGTGCTGTCTACTATGACATACAATGAAAGTTACTATTAGTACAGCAGTTCTTTAAGCTGTGCAGCAACAAAGTGTCAAAATCACATTCATGTTCTCATATTAATTAGCACTCACAAGCACGATTTCCTGATAAAGAGCAGTCTCTCAAGGCTGCCACTCCATACCAGACTTTCTATGACACAACACATACAGAAGAAACGTGTGGTTTTTTAAAAGAAATGTTGTATGTTCCTCTATTTCGTAATGTCCCATTTATTCAATATTTCTTCAGTTTTTTTAAAAAAATCTCTGTATTATCCTGTGGAAAAAAGCATATCAAAAAAGGAAGAGTGCTGAGCAACACATATTTAAACAGTGCAAGGTGATTTTTGGAGCTCTTTATCTGCCTTTTCATATGTTGAAAAAGCTGGATACAGTATTTCATAAAGTACTACTTATTCCAACCTTGCATTTAAGCACTACCTGGCTGTCTAGCAGTGAACAGGTATTCCATGCAGATGAGTGAGTGGTTTGACAAAGGTGGGGTACAACGTCCATCCCTCCTTTGAGTCTGGGACAGAAAAACATGTGTGCTGGCAGAAAAGAAAGCCCCCGCCTTTGCAACCAGCACAAAAGCACAGCATGGTGTGACAGCAGGGACAAAGTTCTACAGCTCTTTTCTGGCAGCCAACAACAGTCTAGTAAAAACTGTTGCAGGATAATAGCTTTTTGGACTTATTTACCAAGCAGAGCAACTCTACAGAAGGGATGAGAATCATGTAGGCCTCCAGATGTTGTTGCACTGCAGCTCCCAGCATCCTCAACATAGGAGCTACAGTCCACTAACACCTGCAGGGCCACGTGATTCCCAGTCTAGCTCTATGGATATAGAAATAACCTTTGAGGACTTATTTATAAGATTGATATATCTTTAACAAAACCGCAGATATTCCAGCTGTTTAAGGGACTACAGATTCTACTTGTTTATTTACAAATATGGATTGTACACTTTCTAAACATGCCAATTATTCTACTGTCTTCTTCCCAAAATCTCTATTTCTGAGACCACACACATGTGGCCTCTAAATCATTATATCACATCCTAGCATTTCTTATACAATGAATCGTATTGGGACTAAGCAATCCATTGTTAATATTCTCAAGGCAGTATTAGGCCTCAAATTGACTAAGCTTCTGCTCTTCAGGGCCTAAAACTCTGGCAGCAAAAGCTAGACTTTCCTCCTTAGCTCTACTCTGTGAGCCCCAATACTGCCAAATCCCATCCAATGTAATTAAGCTAACTAGAGACCCTGATTGTTTTGCCCTTCGTTGTTAGGGATTACTTGTTGTCATCACTGACCCTTCCCAAAATTCTCTACTATAAAAACAGGAATACCATTCAACCTCTCCTTTCCAACGTGATTTGATCATTTCCCTCAGTCTCTGTGCTGACTGCAAATCACATCTCCATGCAAATTAATGGAGCACAATCAATGCATCCATATTAATTCATCCCTGTCTCTGAGTTTGTGGAGGGATGCAACAGGTAATGGGCATGGCAATTTAACTACATGTACCTACAATATGTTCTGCATGGGATTGCCTGGGTAAACTTAGTAAAATGAGTTCATGTGACACATACCACGCACATCCCATTATATGATTGCTCTCTATAGCTGCATCTAGACAACATCTGTTCTGTCTGGAATTGCAGTGTTTGTTTTTCACTAGTACAGGTCAAGAACAGAATAAAAAAACTTAGAACTTTTATCATTAGAGGGTTATTGTAAGCTACTATCAATCTCAGCTTCCATCTCAAAAGGGAGAATAATAAAACAACGTGGTTGCAACCTGCATTGCTCAGTGTAATCTAAGAGTTCCACCTGCGGAAGCATGCTACACTGAGCCACTTACCACCCTCCCAGGCCTGCCACATTGCCACTGAATCTTCCCATGGCTATTTGTACCTGCAGGGGGTATAGAAGCATCTGGCTATGTCCTTGTAGCCAGATTTGAAGCAATGACATCACCCACTGAGGTCCACTGTGTCTTCTGGAGGCCTGAGCAGCCAAGGTAAACATTTCGTATCCGGCTACAGAGATATAGCCCAATGTTTCTGCAAGCCCCTTCTAAATCTCCTTTAAGCTCGAGGGGCTGTGACTGGGGGGCTCCAGCAGTTCTATGGTAGATCCTTGGTTGATACAAAGAAAAGAGGGGAATATCACCCTCCACAGTAGCCAAAAACAGACATACACAGGAGCAGGGTTAACTTACATGTGTTTATGCCACTAACAGGATGCCAGGCAGTGATTTTAATTCCACCACTGGACCACAATAAGGGTTCTCATAAATTCTATCAACCCCCTCCCCGGCAACATGGTGAGGTAATATGCACCCAGCTTAGAAAAAGAGCATATCTCTCAGCCTTACTCAATATCATTACTACAACACTGTGTAATTTACTTCTCCCTGCCTAGCACTGAAGTATTTACTAGGCAATTTAAGAAAAAAAATGGTATTTTATTATGCATGATAGGATGAAGCAACGTGGCAAAATCACAGCAAGGTCCTGGGGTTCTACAATATTTCTCATGAGCAGCTGTCATATTTTCCACTGCAGGGATAGCCATTGTGTCAAAAGTAAGCAGGAAACTTATTCTGCAGACAAGGGAGTGTCAACAGAGTAGTTTCTTGTGTCCCTGTGACTGGCATATGCAGAGAACACAGGGGAGGGGAAAGATTCACTTCTCAATTCACAGTGTGCTTTAAAGACATTTGGAACTCATAAGTAATTCTCAATGCTTTAGGGTGTCTCTGAAGTCTTGGATGAAAAGAGATCTCGTAGCACCTTTGAGACTGATACGATCCCTTTGCACAGTGATCCAGACTAACACAGTTATGTCTTCTATCACCTTCAGTGAAGTGAGAGTCTGACTGACCTCTTCTTTGTCCCCTCTTCAGGTTCTCTGCATTTTCCAGAAGTGCTTCCTTCTGGAACCATATCAGATTCCCTCAAATATTAACAGGAGCTGTGTTTTTACTGTAAAACCTCACTTCCATAAGCAGAAAGGAAAATAAATGATGACTTTATATATGATTGTACATTGTTTTAATGCTTTTAATTGTTTTTAACTTCTTTATTACTACTTCTTTCACTAATGTACCTTTTTTCTAATTAATTAATTTCTAATTAATTAATGTGTGTGCTGTCTTGGATCATATTCGGGAGAAAAGTGGGATGTAAACTAAATAAATACATAAATCTTTAATATGTAACTCACACTCATTTATTAATACCACTGTTTTGTAAACCTGTTATTGCTTTGCCATATTATACAATTAAAAAACAGACAGAACTAACTTATTAAAATTTATTAACCAGAATTCACATAAATGACACTATAAATGAAGACTAGTTTTCCCAAATTCTAAAATAAACAGCCAGGTTACTCTGAAATCTGCTTGAGCACTTGTACTTCCTGTATAATACGTCACTGCTATTCAGTCAAAACATGGAGCCAGGCCCAACTCCTGTCCCTCAAGGCTTCTCCATGTTGTTCTGCTATTGCAAACAAGTTTGTGTAAGACAGTGAGAGCTCAAAGGATGGGAAAAAAATGCTACCAGAGCATACCCTGGACAGGTCAGAGAAATTAAAATTAGAAGTCTCAGAAAAACTGATGCACACAGGCTGAACAACAGAAATGCCAAGGATAAAACATGTTCGTCCAATTTGTTTCCTGAATTCACATGAACAACTTTTTGAAAGATTTCATTTAATAAGTTAAATCACCAAATTTTAGTATTAGTGTAAAGTATGAGAGGTAGGACAGAATTTTAAAGACCCAGGGATGTAGCCAGTCAGTGTCATTCTGCTGACAAATAGTTCTTTGATTCATTCAAGGCTTCCATCAGCAGAATAAACTGAGGGATGATTTTGCACTGACTTGCGTTCCTTTTGCAGCCTTCTGCCATTCCTGAGTCACCTCCCCAAATCATCAAAGAGCAAATGGGGAGGGGCAGAGTGGAAGGGAAACTGCTGAAAATCACTTCCCTCACCACTTCTTTATGGAAGCCTCCACCAGACTGATGAGCCTTCCATCAGCAGAGTGACAACCAATTGCTTGCAACCCACACGCAGATGTCACAGTTTGTTCATTTTTCCTAAACACACCAAACACTGTACTTTCCGTAACATTTCAAGATTCCATTGATGAATACCACACTTTACTGAGTAGGCAGTACAAGCAGTTCTCATTGGGACAAATGGCAGAGGAGAAGTCCTGTTTGTTGTTTTTGCTGCAACAGACTAAGCCTTGTGACACTGAAAAGGCTAAGAAATATATTGTGGCCTAAGATTTACCAGACTAGACTCCAGTGTAACAGACACACCTAGCAAAAAAGGTCCTGGCCCAGAAAAGCTCATGCCACAATACATCTGCAAATCCACACAGTGCCACAACACATGTAAACTAACTCCCTTCACAATGGTATAATTTTTGACCCAAAAGTATAAAGAACTGCACCATGAAAATAAGCTTGGGAAAGCTGCTTAATAGACATTTTAAAGGGAATACAAATTTAAAATATTAACCTTTATTATTTCGTTCCCATTTGGGAGAAAGGCAGGGTATAAAATAAATGATATGATGATGATGATGATGATGTCATTTAATGAAGACGACAGCTCTGCATGTGCCTTAGGAAAGATTTTTTGCTCCTTATGAACATCACAACATACACACCACTACTTTTATTGACTTGCATTCAACAGAGTTAACAGGCACCTCTTCACTGAATCTCTCTACTTTACAAAAGACTGAAAGCTCCAACACACTTGTAGCAAGAGTAGGCAACACAGAGACTTGAAACTATTTTTGCATATCCTTTGTGGCCTTGTGATTCTCATAGCCTCTTAAGACTTCCAGATTACAATACATAAATTGATTCTAAAGCTCTCTCTCAGAGCTGCAACTATGTTTTGAGAAGGGAAGCCACAGTTCATGGCTGTTATTTATTATCTATCTTTATTTCAAAATCAGTATACTGTGATCATTGTCAAAGGCAGGTTGCACATCAAGGATGGAAACCACTAAGTGCAAGTTTTGTACAATGAGTCTGAGTGCAGCTTCAGTTTAGCAAGAGTCAAGTACGTAATAGAGAGCCAGCATACTGTAGTGGTTTGAGCATCAGACTACCACTCTGGAGACCAGGGTTTGAATCCCCATTCAGTCATGGAAATCCACTGAGTGACCTTTGGTAAGTCACATTCTCTCAGCCTCGGAGGAAGACAACAACAAAAACCTTTCTGGACAAATCTTGCCAAGAAAACCCCACTGATAGGTTCACCTTAGGGTCACCATAAGTCAGGAACAACTTGAACGCACACAACAACAGCAAGTACATAATAATTATTTGTGCCTAATTAGATAGAGCCTGCTAGTACATGAACCATTGCCTACATAGCCATCAGCCACTAAGACCTTGCATACCTTTCCCATGTGACACAGTATCTACCAGGGTAGATTTACCAAGGCAAAAACCTGTTTTTCTGCATCTCAGTAAAAAGCTGTTTTCCCTACTTAAAACTCATTAGCACTTGTCAAAAGCTTTAATATTTTCTCTTTAGTAACTGTAGATTATGATCACTTTTACTTACCTAGACAAACTGTTTAGTACAAATAAAAAACAGATTCACAAATTCATTCAGGGCTAAACATACAGTCCTGATATATGTAGTTGTTTGCAGGTATACTGAACAGTTAACATTTACTTGTTTGTATTTACTTGTGTAAACGTTCACAAAAGGAGTGGGCCACCTGGATCCCTCCAGAACAGTGGTTCTCAGCCTGTGGGTCCCCAGATGTTTGTAGACTTCAGCTCCCAGAAGCCCCAGCCACTATGGTCAATGCTCAGGGCTTCTGGGAGCTGAAGTCCAAAACATCTGGGGACCCACAGGTTGAGAACCACTGCTCCAGAAGATTCCCATCAGCCACAGTCAGGCTAGCCAATGGCCAGAGATCACAGAAATTGTCATTTAAAATCTGGAGGTTCACATATTTCGCATACTTGATAGATGTGAACTTTCTCAAAGGGCCCATGAATTGGCTGAATTGGGCTTTCCTATTTCTCCATGCCAAAAGCCAAATTCTTTCATATGGTCTAGCTGTTGGACATGAGGTCAATCAGACAGCCCAAGGCACAAGGAATGGTAACAAACACACAATTCAGTTAAGATTGATCTAAAGAAGTGGTTCTCAACCTGTGGGTCCCCAGATGTTTGTGGACTTCAGCTCCCAGAAGCCCCAGCCACTATGGTCAATGCTCAGGGCTTCTGGGAGCTGAAGTCCAAAACATCTGGGGACCCACAGGTTGAGAACCACTGATCTAAAGCTTAATTTCTGAAAATCAAAATTTCTCTTGTTCGCTTAGCTAACACACAAACTAAAATATCATCACACTAACCCACACAAATAGTTCAGTGTTTAGGGTATCTAGACAATATGTTAGTCAGCAACATTCCCTCCCCCCACATACTTCATTTCCTCCTCTGAAAGAGTTGCCTGCCAAATCCTACTGCCACAGGTGCAGCTCTTCCACATTCTACTTTTCCTTCTGGAGTTGGCAAATGAAAGGGTCATATGGCACAGGCAAAGAGCCTGACTTTGACCCTGAGTTGCCAGTTACTTATCCTTAGCAGTTCAGTTGGAGTCTCTGTTTCTGATTTATTTACACTTATTAGACAGTATCACTGGTAACCTATTGCTCATCCACAATTACTCTACGTAATATATTAATCATACTGCCTTACATCCTTTTACTGATAAATACCAAAAATGAATAACCACTTGCATTCAGTTACCAGATCTTTGCGCATCTTTCAACACTTTACACACTGTCAGGAAGACCTAAAGGTCAAACATCCCAGTGTGTCCTTTTACTATATACCAGGGGATATCTGTACAAAGGTATATCGTAAAGGTAAACAGATATACAGTATAGCAATTATTTCCTTTCCAAGAGAAAGTTACATTTTTGAGAAATGCAGAGGGTTGCTGTTTTTTTTTAACTGTAAGCTGTATGACTACTCAAAGCTTGATCATGCAGAAACTCTTTGACAAAGCTTTACCCAACAATGGCTTACCTTCTGTCAGATACTGGGGAAGAAACGGTACTAGACTGTGCAGAAGTAACAGAGCAAGGAATCAGCCCCAAATATATTCTTGTATGGATTTGGCCCTACAACATATTTCATTTATCAGTCAGGACACCTTTACTGAACAAAACATGTCCCCTGTCTCATCTTCAGTGGCTGGAGATGTCCCCCCAGAACTACCACCTCTACACGATGCAGGCCAGATTCACCCTCACTTTCAAGAGGCCTCTCAAATCTGCCAGAGGAAATGACACAGCTGTACTTGCAAGCCAGCTGTTTGCCGAGTTACACTTCCAGCTCTAGCAACTTTTGACAAAGGCAGGAAGGCATGCATACAGAGGCGCGCGCGCACACAAGCTCCATCTAGGGACCTGTCCCCTGCTCTGGTCTCAAAGTGCCTCACCTCCTCCTTCCCATCCCTACGCCGTGAACATCCTGCGTTGAAAAGTTGCTGTGCAGAAAGAAAACACAAATGCACGCCACCTTCCTCCTCCGCAGGCATACCCCACTGTCAGGACAGGAGTGGCGCAAAAAGGAAAGGGAGAGAGGCACCGCAGGCGCATCCTAAGCCCACACAGCAGATTCATCAGGCAGGAGCACCGATGAGGAGGACATCACGCTGCAACCTCACTCTTTTCTTTCCCCCATAACAACAATTATAATTATAACTCACTATTATTATTACTGCTACTACTCTTCCTCCTTACTTGCTTATCCTTATGGAGAGAGGCGGGGAACAACAGATTAAAATATAACAGATGGTCACGCAACGTCAGTTGAAAACAAGCAACAACACCACATAAAAACATATAGTCAGTGAAAAGCGTATACATATCAAAAAATAACCAATTCATAGTTCAAAAACCCTTGATCCTCCCCTTTGCCAGGCTCTTCCCCGTCAGCATCACGGCGGAGTGTTCAGAGCGAGGCCGGCGTTGCGCCCCCCCTTCCCGGCGAAGCAAAACTTTTGCACGCCCTGAGAGAGCAAAGAGAGAAGGGAAGGAAGAACCCCCCGACGCCCCCGACCCACGGGCCCCCGCGGGTTGGCGCCCCGCCGGCTCGCTCGCTCGCTCACCTTCCACCCGGCGGAGCTGTTGCTGTCGCCCTTGTCCTTGAAGTAGGGCACGTTCTTGACCATCCACTCGTAGATCTGGGAGAGGGTGAGCCGCTTCTCCGGGGCGCTCTCGATGGCCTTCGTGATGAGGTCTGCGTACGACAAGTTGCCCCACGCGTTGCGGCGGGACGAGCTGCTCTTGCGGGGCCCGCCGACCGAGGCCAGAGAGGGCCCTGCCTGCGCCGCCTGCTGCTGCGGCGGCGGCGGCGGCTGCGGCGGGTGCTGGAGGCACGGGAAGTCCCCGCAGGGACAGCCGCCGCCGCCGCCGCCGCCGGGGACCACCAGGTCTCCTGCCCCGGCCGCCGCGCCGCCCGCCTCGAAGCCCTCGCCCCCGGCGCCCTCCAAGAGGCTGAGCAAGTCGCCCCCGGGCGAGGAGGCGCAGAGGGCCGCGACGCGCCCGCAGCGGGAGGGCGAGGCGGCCCTGGCCGGCGTCGGGGTCGGGGTCTGTCCCGGGCTGGAGGGGGCGAGCTCCGGCCGGGGCAGCGGCCAAGTGCAGGAGCGGGGGCGGGGCAGGGGCTGGAAGTCCGGGTCGGTCTCCACGGGCTGAGGCGCCTCGGCCATGGCCGGGAACGAGAAGAAGAAGAACCCGAAGGAGGAGGGAGGCGGGCGGGCGGCTGTTGACGCGAGCGGGAGGTTTCGCCTGTCAGGCGGCGGCGGCGGCGGCGGCGGCGGCCTCCTGTTGAGCGCCAGACGCCAAAGCGGGGCAACTGCGCTCGCACCTCGCCCGCTCGCCCGCTCGCTGGCTGGCTGGCAGGCGCTGACACAACAAGCTCCTCCGCCAAGTTGCCTCGCTGAGCGACTCCCTTCCTCCAGAGCCGCCCTCTTTTGCTTGGGGCGAAGGGACGAGCCCGGGCGGGCGGCCCAATGGTCGCCCTGAAACGCCCCTTGTGGCGCTCCCGGGAGGCGGAGCCTGCCTTGCGGGGAGGACGGCCGACCGGGGCGCGGGCGGCAGGCCGGGCTGGCTGGCTGGCTGGCTGGCCAGGCGGTTCCCGGTCCCCGCCGGTTCCTGGACACCAGTTCTGCGAGCGAGGAGGAAAGGAGAGAGGGGGAGGGAGGCTGGCCTCGTCCCTCGCCGCAAAGGTCCGCCTGTGGGAACCGAGGAGGAAGGCGGACTCTCCCGCCGTGGCCGCCCAGTGGCCGCCGCCGCCGCCGCCGCCGCCGCCTCCCCCCTCTCTCTCCCGCGCTTTGCTGCGCTGCCGGGTCGTGAGGAGGCCGCGCCTCAGGGCCGGAGGGGAAGCCGTTATCGCGCCTTTCGTGAGAAACGGGGGTGGGAGGACATGGTGTGAGCGAAGGCAGGTGTGTGACAGGCGGCGGGGTCGAGGGTGTGGTTGTGGTGAGCTTGGTGAGCGGCAGGATGCGCGGGCGGAGGATGGCGCAGCGGAAAGTACGAAGATGAGAGTATTGTCAGGGGGAGGTGACACCCAAGCGCCCTGCTGCCGGAGCTCCTGCCTGGTATTTGTTACAGTTCTCTAATGAATTCTGTCGTTGCTCTGGTTTTGCGTTAGCTATGTTGTTCTCTAGTTTGGAAGATGAGGTCTTAACTGTTTGCATTTGCTTCGTCAGGTTTTTATTCAGTCCTTCCTGCAGAGCTGGGCATGTCTCCCACCTTCAGGCACACATTCATTTAACATTTTAAAATATTTTAAACAAAGATTGTATAAATATATTACAGTGGCTTACAGAATTCAAATGACTCCTAAAGCCACAAGCAAATATAAAATATCAGAACACAACCCAGCATCCTAATCTAGCATCTAGAGCAGTGGTTCTCAACCTGTGGGTCCCCAGATGTTTTTGGACTTCAGCTCCCAGAAGCTCCCAGAAGCCCTGAGCATTGACCATAGTGGCTGGGGCTTCTGGGAGCTGAAGTCCACAAACATCTGGGGACCCACAGGTTGAGAACCACTGCTCTAGAGCAAGGCCTCATGAGAGGACCTGAAGTGCCAAGGAGATTTCTTGAAGGAGAAGACGCTTGCCCTTAGGTCTTTGGCCTAATCCAATGAAGAGTGGTATTATTCCAACTCTCTCTGAGATATTTGGGACTCGGACTGTGTAAGGAATTAAAGGTAAGAGCCAAAACTCTGATTTAAGCTCAGAAATGGACGGCAACCAGTGCGCAGAATCACAGAACTTGAGAGGATCCTGGAAGTTATCTCCCCCAGCCCCACTGCTCAATGCAGTGTCTGCAGAACTTTCTCCAAACTCAGAATCTGAAATGCACGCTGGGAATTCCTGAGCAATGGTTGTTCAGCTGCTGTTGAAACATCTACAGCACAGTGTTTAGAAAATGCAGTGGGACCACTGTATTCATGAGGGGTTGGTTTCAGGACTCCTCGTGAATACTAAGAATTGTGTGTTTTCGAGTCTTTCTGAAAAAATGGCACAGGGCAGCAGCAGGGCTGGTGACAAGCCCCAGCCACAGCGGAGGTGCACCAGTCACTGCTGTCAGTTGCTGGTGCACCAATCACTCCTGCTGCCGGCTCATATTGAGCAGGACTGGCAGCACCACTGCCAAGAATCATAGGGTGGTGAGGAGCTTGGGCAGGGACACAGCTTGGGTGGCACCAATCATGCTTGCTTGTTTGCCTGGTTGATTTGTATAGGAAACAGCATTTTCTGTGCAAGGATTAATATTTCTGCACTGAAATATTTTCCACGCAGAAAAATGCTGTTTTCTGTGCAGAAAATGCTGTTCTCTGTGCAAACCAACCACATACCACTTTTGGACAGAGTAAGTCCTGAATTGTGAATAGCCTTTGAAAACTGTGATTTTCAAAGACTGCTTTGCAGCAGGAAAATAATTGCTGAAATTACTTGTCGCTACCTTCAAGAAGAAAATAAAGAATTACATCCCTATGTCAGCAGGACAATGAATATACTCCATGTTCTAGTTTGAACTGTGAAGAAACTAGCCAAGATCCTGAACCTATTTGGAGAATAGAGTTCAGTACCTTGAGCAGCTCCTTTGAAGTCTGGATTGAAACCTGGAGAGGAGTCACAAGATGCTGTCACATGACACTGTTATACCTCTGTTGCACTGCGTTAGTCCTGTCTTCCCATGGAGCTCATCACATGACATTGTGGCTCCCCCAGTGCTGTACCACTGTTGGGTTGTTTGGAAATTTGTTCTTTTCCCACTTGAAATAAACGATTAATGACTTCTATCAAACTGTGTTTTAGTAACCACTTTATGTGCGTATGTCTCATTCCATTTCACTCTGTGCTAAGAGCATAGTGGGAGCAGTGTCAGTTACTCCTGCCTTGGGGATTTCCTGGGTATCTCCAGTAGTGAAACCTCAGACTACTTCTGATGGTTGGAATGAGAGGACACTAAGTTTCCCAAGAAGACCCTTACATGTTTGTTCTCCAGTATATTTTGCATGCTTTTAAAAAAAATATTACAAGATATAGCACAATAATATATGGAGTAGTTACATTTTATACATAAAATGGTGGTGATACGAATGCAGACACACTGAAGCCAGTTTAAGGAATCCGGTGCCCTTTCTGATCTAAGAATTTATGTTCACTATTTGGACTGGAATGTGTTGTTAGGGATAAGATCCATGAAGAAGTAACAGAGGGGATGGTTGTAGGCCCCTTTATATATCTTTCAGCCTCCAATTTGAGGATGTCATCTTGGGGAATTGTTCCCAAGTAGGCATCTGATAAATACAGACTTTTTCATAATTTGTCTTATCCCAGAAGTGAGATCATCAAAGATGCCATTCCTGTAGAGCTTTGCACAATACATTATACATCTTTTGATGCAGCAGTTACAGTGAAATGGCAAAATGTGGCTTTAATTCTGTCTTTACCAGTTCATCTGGAAGACTTTGAATTACTGGGTTTTTCTTTTGATGGCCTTTTTTTTTTACATGTATCAGGCCCTTCCTATGGGCTGTTGGGTGCTATGTGCCATGTTTGAAAAGTTTAGTACTCATCTTGAATGGGCCCTTAAGCTTAGGCCTGGGCAAAAGGGAGTTATTCATTATTTGGATGATTTCTTGTCCATAGGGCAATCAGGAACAGGGCAGAGTTCCTTCTTGATGCCAGAAATTTATTCATTAACATCAGAACGGAGTGTACCCTTAATCATGAAAAAAAAGAGGAACCCAGTCAGTTTTTGTTTTTTTCTGAGTATAGAGATCAATACCATGAAATAAAACTATAGGCTTTCTAAAGAGAAGTAGGTTCCTGGGAAAGCTACACATAAGGAATTTCAGGTGCTCATTGGCCATTTAAATTCACATGCAGAGTTATGGTGCCTGATGGGACTATTTTAAGACCTTTCTATGATGCTACATGCGGAATACATAAAACTTCATCATAGGATTAAGATTACTCAAAGAAGGATTTGAGGGTCTGGCAGGAATTTCTTGCTCACTTTAATGGGTTTTCATTTTGGAAGGAATTGCTGAGGCTCCAGGATGGTATCTTCAGATGCAGCAACTTCTATTATTTTGGAGTATATTTTCACAGACAACATGCCCAAGTGTGGCCTGAGGAATGTGTTAAAGCAGATATGTTGTCAGATTTCATATTCCTGGACTTTTTTCAATCATGATGGCTACTGGATTTGGCCTGAGGAGTTGACTAACTGCTCAGTCCATTTCTGGTTATGTCAGTGGTTCTTAACCTTTTCCTTATCGTGGACCCCCTGTAAATATAATTTGATGTTAGAGACACCCAAGACATAACTCAAGATTTAAATATTTAAATTTAGATTTACATATACTACTATTTATTTAAATATTCAAACATTCATTCATTCATTCATACATTTAAGGCTTCTGGAGATCAGGATTCAAATCCCTGCTGAGACACTGGGTGACCTTGGGTAAGTTACATTCTCTCAGCCTCAGAAGATAGAAAAAACAAAGTCTCTCTGAACAAATCTTGCCCCCCCAAAAAATTCCTATGATAAGTGCATTTTAGGGTTGCCATAAGTTGGAAGTGACTTGAAGAAACACAGCAACAAAATGCCACTGACAGGAGGAGATTCTTTCTATCCATCACACTTCTCCCCTTTGAAAACTGACTTATGGCATCTCTAAAGTGAACTTATGGGGGTTTTCTTGCAAGATTTGTTACCTTTGCATTTCTCTGCGACTGAAAGAATGTGACTGGCCTGAGGTCACCCAGTTGGTTTCCATGGTTGAATGGGAAGTCAAATCCTGGTTGACAGAGTCATAGTTTGGGCACGTGCACAGTCCTGTCACCATGTTCCTTTTGTCAGGGATGAAGTAGCAGGGGTGTATGTGTGGGTGCTGAAACACACACACACCTGCTGTTGCATCCCTCAGTGCCCACACCCTCTGCTGCCACATCCCAGATAAAAAGGATACAGCAGCAGGCATGTGCGTATTCCCAAACTGCTCCCTCATTGGCAAATGAGGGAGCAGTTTGGACATGTGCACGCACCCACTGCCTCATCCCTGTTGCTGCCACTGCTGTTGGTTTCCAGCAGAAGGGCTTTGCAGACCCCCTGTGAGGGCTCTGCAGACTCTCAGGGGTCCCTGGACCCCAGGTTAAGAACCCCTAGGTTATGACAATATGGCCACAGTACAGGTTATTAATTCCTTTTCCTCCAGGTCCTGTTTGGTCAGGGCCTTTACACTGCAATGTCTCCATTATAATATACAATATTGTAATATTATATTCATTGCACTCCATATGGCTGGAGATGGGGGGACAACAAGACTGCTGATGTTCTCCTCCAGCAACAGATGGACTGCTTTGGACAACTGGCTCTGGATGTAGAGACCCATCTGGGTCTGATGCCAGCAGACTTGGGGCTCCTAGTACTGGGAAAAGTTGTATGAAGTCTAGTTTGGGATTTGAAAGATGTAGGTCTTGGAGGGGTTTTGGGCTCTTCAGCCAGTCCCTGTTTCACACATTTTGCAATTCTGTGTCCATCGGAGGGGTGAGGGTTTAGCTTCACAGTCTAATTGAACTAGGTTGGCAGCGTTGGCCTTTGCTTTCGGGGGTCAGGAGTATCAGGGACAACATGAGTGACTTCAGAATTCACAAGGCACTAGGGGATTAGTCTTGGGAATGGGGCAGAGTGTCTGACAGTGCAAACCATTATCCCCTGAAGTCCTTAAAAGATTGGAAAGCTCTTGGTTGGCCGTTTGTACCTTGTATTATGAGGTCATATTATTCTATGCAGAATCTTGGAGGTAAGAGATTCAACTCTTTCTGGGAAACGGACAGTACTACAAATCTTTAATATAGATCAGGGTAGTAGGGGTTAAAATAACATTAGGGCTTTGTTTTGGTCTGGCTTTATGAATGTTTTTCTTGCTTTACAGAGTTATATATGTAGCAGGGGATCTAGGCTGGGTCCTTTATTTTGTCATGCTGACTTTTCACCTCTTACCAAATACCAATTTTGTATTGTTACTTCCAAGACCTTGCAACATTTGGGTCTGCAAGGGGTTAAATTTGGAATCCATTTGTTTTGGATTGACGTTGCTTCTACAGCTTTTGCCAGGGGTCTGGGTGTGGTATCCATAAACCATATTGGGTGCTGGAGATCCCTGGTGTGTAAAGGATATGTCCGACCTCAAGTTTTGAATGATATTGTTCTGTTTACTAACACTGTTGCCTATTCTAGATTCTAGGTTTTGTCTGGAGAGCCAGTGGGTCCTGTTCCGCAGTCTTAGTGTGGTTTACTTGGCAGCACACCTGGCCTGGAATTGCCATTTTGGTGCTCAACTGGTTTTGGGCAACCAGACCACAGTAGAGTGGCTCAGGGAGAGACGCCTACATTGGCATGATTTTTTGCCTCTGTTGTTTGGAACCTCTGCATATTTTGTTCATTCACCTGGGAGGGAATGACCAGGGTCAGTTGAATGGCAAGGCCTTATCTTTCAGGCTCTGTGTGACTTCCTGGTCATACAGAATAGAAAGCTGGGAATAACATTGGTGTGGTCAGCCTTTTTGCCTTAGGAAATTTGGCAGAGTGAGAGTGATCCCCCATGTATGGACACAAACCATAGAAGGGTAAATAGGGAAATTCGAAATGCCTTGCATAGGGGGTTGGGTCACTTTCTTCCATACCCTACCAACATTTTTCAGCAGCTCAAACTCTATATTGCTGATGGTGTCCGTAAGGTAATATGTTGTTCCTGAGTGATTTGCAACAGAGAGTGAGGACCCTATTGGCCAGCTTGGTGGAGGAAAGGGACTAAACAGATGCTTGTTCCTTTTCCATGGCAGGTAGTCGGGGAGAAAATAAGTGTTAGAGTGAACACTTTAGTACCCTTTTAGTGAAGAGGAGGGGTCTGGAACTGTCTTTTTAGGTCCTGAGACATGGGGCTTGGGGAAGAAGACTACCATTGGGACTGGCTTGGGGATTTACCCTCACCTGAGTCCTGTGACTTGGGGGTGGGGTTCCTGAGGTTTGCCTTCCACTAGATAGCCAGATGGGGAGCCATCCAGTTACTGGGTTGCCCTTGAGGCTCAGGTTGTTCTCCCAGAAGAAAGCTGAGAAGGAAGTCAAGGAGTGATGCCTGCCTCAGCTGATCCTGCGCTAGAGTGCTGCCCCTCTTGATCCTATCCAGCTCAATCAAGTTTTAAAAGGTTCTGGGTTAAATAAAATGGCCATTTTTCAACCCAGTTCTCATGTCTTGTCTCATAATTCCTTGGTTGGTCAACAAAGGAAGTTCCTGCACAAAAATCTGTGTTTTCTGTGCATTTCCCCCCTCTTTTACCACACAGGAAATGTTGCTGTCTACACACACAGGCACACATTTTTGGCACAAAACAGCTCCCAAGTGGCTAATGGTTTTTGAAAACTCTGCAGCTTTTGAAGACTTTCTTGCAGCAATATTTGTTATTGCTTGCAATGATGACATTTATGGAGATTGACATCTATTGCACCTGCCCTTATAGTTCATACAGTAAGGGAATAATTATAGCCTTTTCTAACACCAAAAACAACAAAAGCCTGTTGTTGGAATGCAATTCTTCACTAATTTTCTTCTTGAAGGCAGTTGAGCAATTTTAGTGATCTTCTCCTTATTGTGAAAAAGTCCTTGAAAACTCTGCAGTTTTTGAAGACTGTTCACAGTTTGGGACTTATTTTTGCACAGAAAGTAGCATTTGCAGTGCAGGAAACAACATTTTCATGCATAATATAATATTTCCCCACAGGTCAGTTTGTGCACAGAAAATGCTGTTTCATGAGCTGAAAATGCTGTTTGCTGGGGGGGGGTAGCTTGCAAATTTTGTACAGAAAAAGTCCCAAGTTGTGAAGCTTCGTGTCAGTCTAGGATTCTCTTCATCAGGTAGCAAAATTTCTCAGTTTACCACACAAGGACAAATCAAGGTGGTATTTACACCACTTTTCTCTATCCCATCACCTTCATAGGGATCTTTGGTGGAGATGTTGAAGAGAGTCATCTCTGTGTTTGCTCCCATACTTTGAGACTGTTTTACTAGGAAAATTAAAATGGCTCCTTCCTTGTTGTTTTTGTGGTACCAGGTAAAGACCTTTCTGTTCCAGCAAGCCTTTGGGAATTGTTTGTTAAGAACAGAAAGGCTTCTGTGGTGCTATACTGTTTTTAATCTGTGTGTTAAAGTAATGTTTAAATAATTGTTATTCTGCTGTTAGTGCAATACTGTTTTAATCTCAATTTTTATGTGTTTCTAACTATATACTTTTATTGTAATTTTCTGCCTTTTGTATGCTTAGTCTAGGAGAAAGCAGAATATAAATAAAGCCATGGAGAATGAGCAAAGCGACAGATGTGTAATTGTGTCTGTAAGGTGCTTTGAGGACCAAGTACTTGAATTCACAGGGATGGCTCACAGTTTTCTTACAAGCAGTTGCATTGCTTTTACCCAGTCACTGTACACTTAATTGCCAGCAACCTGTTCCATGATGGTATTCCACTCAACAGTTTTATGTCTGAGGTCACAACAAGGCAAGAATTTCACCTGAAAAAAAAAGACTCCTGGTTTGTGGGATTTTTACTTCCCTGAAGCAATTAATGATTTATTTTATTTTATTTTATTTTATTTTATTTTATTTTATTTTATTTTATTTTATTTTATTTGGCTAATGCTTGTTTTTTTTCTTATCCCAATATGGCTTTGCTGTTTTTGGCATTGGGAAATAACTATTTCTTGGAAAACAAATAGGCTGCCCCTGTTGTCTAGGAGGCAGACATAAGGAACCTGGGGGATTGTGAGGACTGGGGGCTTGCCCAACTTGGAGGCAACCATGTTGCCCCCGCCCCTGGTGGGGAGTGAGAAGCATGCTTCTGTTCACAGCATTGTGAAATCTCAGCACTCCTCTGGAATACCAGCAGGCCAGCTGAGCTGGACATTCGCCAGTAGCATGGTTGGCCGATTAATGGATCATTGCCCTATATAGTGCCAATGTCTTCTGAAATCTGCTGAAGTTCAATTAAGTTTAATCCATTAAAAGCATGTCTATCCACTTCGTTCAGTCTCTTCTCTTTCTCCCTACAAGACTCATCACCATGCATGCATGTCCAGAAGCATATGGGGGGGGCAAGTAGGGCACCAATGCCAGGGGGGTGCAAAAAAGCCATGCATGTAGGAGGGGGGTAGGAGTAAGAAGGTAGGGGTGCAATTTCCACATTTGTCTTGGTGTTGTTTACACTAAATATACTACACTAGATATGCTGCCATTTAATAATATGGGATTCAATCATTCACATTTTTTGTCATCTGTAGGGGATCCTGGAACCAAATCTCCACAGATCTGGAGAGCACATTGTATGAAGACTAAATACGCAAACATTTAAAAAATAAAATAAAAAAGCCAAACCAAGCAAGTGCTGTTATATAGGAAAAAATAGCAGAAATGGTGTGGTATGCATTCAACTTTGCAATCTGGGCAGGGAATGGGGGTAGTTCTATGATAGCATCATTACATAATTGCAGAGAAGCTGCAGCCACCACTAACTTGAGGAAACAATAGTGGCAAAAACAAGTGTGACAGTCCTTGCCCTTAGCTTGTGGTTACTGCCTCTCGTCTCTTTCCTTTTCCTCTTGAGGAAAAACGACCATGCCTCTTTCTGTCATTGCAGCTAATCATCTTCCAGCTTTGCTCCTCAGTAGTACCAAGCCACCAAAAAATTTCCTCAGGACAATAGTTCACCCAACACATAAATATGTGGAAAATCAAATTAAATTATGGACTCTTTTCATGATATAGTTACTAGTGAACAAGCAGTAAGGAACTCAAATTACAGTGTATTGTAATATAAATTCACTTTATTAGTAAAGACATATATGATTTTCCTCTGCCCTCTAGATTGGCAGTGCTCAGGCTAGCTGATGTGAGGGAGTTGATTTTTTTCTCTCAATATACTAGGGACCAGTACCATATTTATGCTCATTGGCTACAGCAATTTCCTTCTGTGCTGGAAACTTGCCATGGACCAGTTGATGGCTAACAGATCAGTACCAGTCCACCAACCACCACTTGGAGTAGTGTTGCTCTAGCACACAGATATTTAGTTGCAGTGTATAATAACAAATAGCAACTAATTTTCTTCAGACACTATAATATTGTCATTGTGTGCTTTCAAGGATTTCCTACTTAAGGCAAACCTGTCATGAGATTGTCTTGACAAGATTTGTTCAGAGGTGGTTTTGCCTTTGCCTTCCTCAGAGGCTGAGAGAATGTGATGCTCCCAAGGTCACCCAGTGGGTTTTCATGACCAAGCAGGGATTCAAACTCTGGTCTCCATTTTACCATTTTCGTGGCTCTCACAGCTCTCTTGCCACTTAGTTTTGGCACTGTGAAAGCAGCAGTCGAAAGGAAAACACATTTTTTGCACAGCAACAAGGTGCTTGAGGAGCATACGCCTTGTTTTAGAGAAGAATTACACTCTTGGAAGCACTTGCCCTCTAAAACCAGGCATATGTTTCATATGTGGTTTGTTTTAGCTTGAAAATCTGGTGCCCTGGTAGTTAAATGCCAGTACTGCAGCCATAACGTTGTGAGTTCGATCCTGCAGGGCTCCAGGTTGACTCAGCCTGCCATCCTTCCATAAATTGGTAAAATGAGTACCCAGCTTGTTGGGGGCAGTTAGCTGAACATGTTGTAAAACCACTTAGGGAGTGCCTAGCACTGATAAGCAATATAGAAATGTAACTGCTATTGCTATATTGTTGTAAATCTGGTTTCTCAGAAGTCATGATTTTTTTGTTAGGTTGGTTGGTTGGTTTTGATTTTCCATTTCACATTTGTTGCTGTACCACTAACTGGGACAGATCCAGAAAACTGCTAAATTTTATATATATATTTTTTAAAAATGGGTGTGCTGCCATTGTGCTTACCTCTTTGTCCCAAGATTCTTAGGTGTAACCTGAACCCTGCTTGGTAGCTGCTGTGCTATGCCATACTGTGGATTTTGGAATCATTCATTCCTCTTAAATTCATTGTGGCAGTTCCCCTTATTCCTTCCTTTTCTTTCTGAGATGAAAAGTTCCCATCAAGGCAATAATGTGTTGGACATTCCATTCTTAATAGAGGTAGGCTTCCAGTAGATTACTGAATGGTGGAAATCTCCACTTATTTTTGTGGTTAACTTGTATGAATATTTGTAATCTGTTGTTGGAAGGTATCACACATCTTATTATTCTCCTTTCATGATAGTATCACTATTGTTTTTCTCTCTCTCCAGCCTTCCCAGATGCATTCAACTGGATTTCCAGACACAGATTCACAGACTTCAGGACAAGTGAATACATTAGTTATACACAGTGTCACTCCTCCCTTTTTTGCTGAATTTATTCCTTTTGAGCAAGGTGTACCCCTTTAGTTACAATAGACTCTAGTCATGTGTTATCATCCTGTCTAATCTCAAAACACACCTGTCAGATTATACTTACTTTTTTAATATTGGGTATTCAAATTCAGTCTGCTTCTTTCTCAGACTCCACACATTTGTATATATAAGTCAAAGGCCACAACCCTTGCATTTTCCTTGTTTCCCTTCTACATTTATATGCAAAATGCAAGTGATTCAAAACAGATGACAACTGCAGTTGTCACAACACAGCACCAATATTCACCAGCAGACATATACTACACTAGCAGTACTCAATTATCATACAGAATAGCAGAGTTGTGCAGGTTCATGAATGTGCCCTGTTGCGCAATGCACATTATATTCTTTTGGACATGCACTGTGCAGCAGTTCTGCATGTGAAGCTGCCATCAGATAATCTGCACCTGTTAACAGGAGGGCAGTTATAGGTTTCTAAGCCATCTTGAAAGACAACCGCATGAGATTACTGTAGTTTTCTACAGTACTGAACAGTGTGTTTTCTCCCCCAAACACACACACACACACACACACACACATACTTTTTTTTAGAAGTGTGTGATTTCCACTGTTAACTTCATTCATATAAAGGTATGTCTATACATATAAATCCCCAGCGGTATAAAGAATATGTGAATACTCTGAAGGAACTGAGAGCAGGGAGTCCGCAATTTTAAATGGCATTGGATGTAGTTAATGGAGGTATGCCTTCAGGAAAAATGTCATGAATGTAAAGCCACATGCCCAGGAAGCCTTCCAGGGATATACAGATGGATGTCTCTTCACTATAAAAGCTCTACTTATGGCATATAAAGAGTTGGAAGGATCTGTGACCTCTGGGCACACTCAGTGGTATAGTCCTGGGGTGCCCCTCTATGAATTCACCCCCATAAAATTCTCCTTCACTCCCTGCGTTTCTAGCACTGCAGAGAGTGAGACACTGAAAATTCTTCACATCAGAACTTTAGTATTTGCTGTGTTTATATGTATTTGTTAACTCTGCCTGCCCCTTTTCTTTGGATTCCTAAAGCATATTTATAAATGTTCAACTAAAATTTTAAGTTACTGCAGTGCTAGGAATTTGAGGAGTGAAGGAGTGAGGGATCATCTCAGAAACTAGTAGGCAACTGGATACTGAAGAGAAAACAGCACAGCTCAGGGGATCCTGAAACAATCCTCACTCAAAAAATTTTTTTGCTGTAATTGGACTGGAAACAGCTCTGATCATAGTGGCCTGCCTGTGAGGTCTTTTTTTTTTCTTATTTATTTGGCATTCTAAAACTATTCTAACATTTGTACTCGGCTATGATACTGTAAAAGAACGCAGCACAGTTAGGCCATAAAACTTGATTGTGAACAATCCATTATGTAACAAGCCCCCCAGACATATAACATAGCCCAAATATCTGACATTTAAGAAGAAAAAGTTTTACAGACTTGATGGAAAATTCCTAGAGACAGAAACCCTCCTCTTATCCTATAGTTGTTGTGTGCCTTCAAGTCGTTTCTGACTTATGACAACCCTAAGGTGAACCTATCTTCCTCCTCCTCCTCCTCCTCCTGCTCCTGCTCCTCCTCCTCCTGCTTCTCCTCCTCCTCCTCCTCCTTTTTGCAAAATTTGTTCTGAGAAGTTTTTCCTTTGTCTTCCTCTGAGGCTGAGAGAATGAGACTTGTCTAAGGTCACCCCGTGGGTTTCCATGGCTGAGCAGGGATTCGAACCCTGGTCTCCAGAGTATACTTGTCTTTCAGTTGATAATTATATTGACTAGCTTGTTTTGTCCCCCACACTTTTTTTATTATCTCATTTTTAACTGTTAAAGAATATAATGAATCAGCCCATCATTAGATCTCTATTATATCCCATTTGAAATTGTGAACAAATTGGTTGCATTGGATGTTTTTCATCATAAAATCTTATAGAAACACATACAGTCAGCCCTCCATGTCTGTGGATTCATCAACCATAGCTTGAAAATATATTTTTAAAAAATCCAAAAAGCAAACTTTGATTTTGCCATTCTGTATGAGGGATGCCATTTTACAATCCCGTCATACCTCATGGGACTTGAGCATCTGTGAATTTATGTATCCATGGGGGGCCCTGGAACGAAACCCTAGCGAATACTGAGGGCCCACTGTATTTCAGTATAAACTCAGTACGATGCATTAATCTGCTGGTATGAGTCTGTAAACCTTTGCCAGTTTGAGAAATACTACTATTTCTCTTGCTTCTGTGAATACAGAATATTGTTCAAATCAAAGGACAAGCAAGAGTCTTTGGCTACCAAAATAAATAGATGATGTGTACAGGAAATGAAAGCAAGTTTTAGACACAAGCTCTACTACTTCTCTCATGATTTTCCAGGTGTTAAAACTCCTGTGTTGAGAAGGTATCATATGAAGGCCTACTATTATTGTTGTTGTTGTTGCTATTATTATTTCTCATCTTTTTCCAAGTTGATTGCTACAACAATTAAAATATAGATAAAATTCACAGGCTACAAAAGTCAGCAAGTAATTAAATTATATACAAAAAATAAAACCAAGTAACACAAAAACCTTTTTAAAAAATTCCAACACATTAGATAAGGCCCATATAATGAAGATCCCGTTGTATCTCTGGTTGAGGCAGCTGGCTTGTTGGAGATTGAGGGGTAAATTCTAATTTCATGGGAGAGGAGGAGAGAGTAGAGTGTGACAAACTCTCTTTTGTGGAGTGCAGTACTTAGAATCCACCACTCAGCACAAAGTTTAGGAATTCTAGTCTTTGTAGTCCACAAAAGGAACTTTTCCAAACTCAGAAGATAGAGAAGTATGTTCTTGTCTTTCTTCTTCCAGCTTCTGCATTTTGTCTTATTTCACAGAGAAGCAAGACTTCTGTTGTCTTTTTTTTTTTTCAGAACTGTATGTAACTAGAAACAAATTTAATCTTGCATGTTTACTCATGTATCTGCAAGCCAAATATACTGGCCAGTTTTACTTCAGAAGATGCCTGTCGGAGACTGCTGGGCAGCTAAAGGTGTTTTCTGTGATCATTTGCCTCAAAGTCACAAATCTGGTGGGGGAAGAACACCCTCTGACAGAAATACCTAACACAATATGGATTTGGAGAAGTCACTGCTCCTTTTGCGTGATGATTCCTAATAGTTGTGTAGAGTAGCAAATATCCATTTCAGAATCAGCCTAGCAGCTGTCTAGGGCATGGCTGGCATGGAGGGCAGAATCTTTCAGGCAGGAAACACGGAGGTCTCTGCATATCTGTGCGTTTCTTCTTCACTCATTGAGTGGAGAAGGAGAACGTCCATCTTTTCCTACTTTCCTCCTTTTGTTGTGAGAAGTGTCGGAAGGGATGAGCCAGTTCAGGACGATCTCAGGCCCTGAAATCCCAAGTCCAAAACCTGAGACCTTGGGACAAATCTTGACAATATCACAGAGGGAGGCCCCTGCTGGCAGTACAAAGAATGATGTCATTCAGCGCATTAAACATCATTAAACATCAACCACAGGTGTTCAGAGTGTGCTATTCTGTGTTTCAAAGAAATCTAGCAAAGGTCTTGGGCCTGAGATTCCTCTCCCTCCTAGAGAAGAAGACCTAGGCCATGACAGTCAGGGACAGGCCCTGAGATCTGGGAACTCTAGATGAGTGTGCAGTAGTATTTTACAACATCTAGCCACATCACATGCGCACTGTGCCACTGTCTTTCTAGAGGCCTTTGCTTTCACCGAAATGGCTGGTGGCCAGGGCTGTAGCAATGTAGGGGGGACACAATGAGGGTGCTTCCCTGCCATAAGAGCATTTCTCCCCGATGAAATTTCGTTTAGATCTTCAAATTTTGAGCATTATAATAACTTCAAACTTCAAATGTGCATTTAGAAATAGAGTTTAGGCATCGAAAGAAAAAGGGGCAAAGCAGATTTACCAAAGGAAAGGAAACACAGCAAATATAAGAATTCTAAGTGTGAACAATTTTAAATAACTGACTCTGCAATATTAGAAATTTGGGGAATGAAGGAAAATTTCATCTGGGGAGGGAGAACTCTTAGTTGGAGGCAATGCTGTCATTCTGCCTCCTGCTGGCAACATTCTGGTGTGACAGACAGAAAACTTGACTGTTGCGGAGGCGTGGAAGTGCTACAAGCCCAGTTCTCAAAAGAGTTTTCTTAGCAGAGCTGTGGTAACCTTCAAGGGTATGATTTGTCTGATGAGTAGTCAGAGCTGAGTCAAAGCGTAATAAGAGGTGATCTCCTCACTCTAGAAAGGAAAAGGTACGTTGTGGGTTATGAGGCCAAATAAAGGGTGTGATCCATCTCCATTAAAGTCATTATGCAGCTTGCAATTAAATCCAGTGAAAGCTAGATTTAACTCATAGTATCCAAGCAGGAACTGGTAGATAGCTTAGAGAAGGGGTGAACAGCCTTTGCAAACATGGGAGCCACATTTTCACATCCAGCATCTGGTACAGGCTGCGCCAGGTTTGTTTAGGGAGGCTTAGGAAGGAGAGGGGTACAATGTGTTAAATTTATAAAGCAAGTTGAAAACAAATTTTGGGGCTGCTTTGCCTCCTCAGCATGGGGGAAGTGGGGAAGGGGTCCCAGGGGTTCAGGTTGCTGCAGAAACAGCCTCAAGGCTACATGTGGCACACAGGACACATTCCTCCTCCCTCTGAAAGAGAGTTAGGATCAGTTCTTAGGAAAAGGCACAAGGTACTAGAGGCAGTGTTTGGGAAAATCAGAAGAGCATGGCCAGTGCTTCCATTAGGGAGAACGAGGCAACCTCTTCAAGTGTCAAATGGGGACGAGCCAGCAGTGGCAGCCTTCTGACATTCCTCTTGAACCTTTGACCATATTCTTCTTGCAGCCTCTCCCAGTCACCCTAAACTGGCTTGCTTTCAGAAGTTAGGGACCATGATTTTCTGTTGCCAATGCTGAAGTGAAAGGCAACTGCCAGAGCAGTCGACTTCTGTAAATGGAACAAAGGAGGCACTGTTTTGTCCTTTGTCTTCGATGGCAAAATGTCTGTGGTCAGCCTGTAGGGAATCATGGTAGATGTAATTTTTCCAGAGCTTGGAATGTGAGGTTTGTTAAAGGCCAACAAGGAGTTACATACTTATTTTAGTTAAATGACACTGAGCAACTGCAGGTGCAGTTGCAAGGATCAGTCAATGAATCAAGGGTGGAAATTTCTCAATCAAAAATGTTGCATATGCAGAATGTTTTTCTACAAAACTGAATTACTGCATCCTTTCTTCTTCCCCACTGCCATGCAAGGAGTGGCATCTGCAAATAATATTGGTAGAGTACATGTCTTGCATGCAGGAACCTGGGATCCCAAGTATAATTCATAGGATCTGTAGTTTAAAAGGAAATTGCAGGGGTGTGTGAGAAAAAATTCTACTTAGTTATCAAAATGCCTACCACTGTGTAAGCAGTAATAAACACACTAAAGGAGCAGAAAGGATTTTATTGCAGCTCATCCTGAAAAACAAGAATATACAGTACTGTATATTGCACAGTAATATAGTATACAGTAGAAATTAGAATAGATTCAAAAGAGGAGATGAAAAACTCCAACTATTTCCATATTTGCCATTAAGTGAGGCAGGTGACACCATCTGTTCAGGCCTAAAGGGCCTCACGTTCTGGAAAGGCCATGTCAGGTCAAGGGCCCTCTGAGCCAAAAAAATCGCCTGCCTCAACACACATTCCATTTCTCCATTCTAGACCAGTATTCACTTTTTTTCTTCATTCTTTTCCAGTTGTTTTCCAAACCCAATTGTTCAGTTGCTCAACAGCTTTTCTTCTGCACACCAGAATTTGTCTGTCTCCCTGTCCCTAAAGAAAACCATGTGACAGCAGGTGGATTACTCGCCTAGCAGCAAAGCCATAGGATGCCCTTCTTCTAATCCTAATCTTTCTTCTTTCATTGGTTTACCGAATCTGGCAGAGGGAGACTCTGGCAACCCATCCTAATTTTAAAGAAGTAAAATCAATTGACTTCTTAAAGCCTGTATCAGCTTCATTGTTAATCAGGAAATATAGTAGATCAGATCACACAGGGAACTCTCCAAATCAACAGTGGAATGGGTTTATTGAGCCATTATTTTCAAGCTCCAGAATTTCTTTTTACTTACTTGATTTGTGTACACATGCTACTAAAACAGTGATGGTTTTCCTTCCCTGCATTTGTACCACCCTTGCCTAATGATGATATCTGTGGACTTCAGAAGCTAGCATCATGCATTTTGTCCCTATTAGCTTGCCTAATAAAAGGATCCACACAATGTATTCATTGGTCAGTTACATGTGATACCAGTTACTTGTAATTTTTCCTATGGCATTTCTGCTGGAGTAACTAGTTCAGTAAATCACATAATCATTCTTAAAGGCAATGAACAATGCAGTCCTATGCATGTCTGTGCAGAGTCCAGTGGAGCTTACTCCTGAGCACAGAATTGCAACTTTAATTACATTATTAATATGTAATAAGTTAGCATGCCAAAGAAACAGATCTCTTGTTTAAAATTAAAAAGACAAGTACACGCCCTATAGAGGGCCAGAGAGGCGGAGTGGTTTGGATGCTGGGCTAGGACATTGGAGAACAAGGTTCAAATTCCTGCTTGGCCATGGAAACCCACTGGATGACTTTGGATAAGTTACATTCTCTCAGTCTCAAAGAAAGGCAATGGCAAACCCCTCCTGAACAAATCTTGCAAAGAAAACCCCATTATAGATTTGCCTTAGAGTCACCGTAAGTCAGGAACAACTTGAAGGCACACAACAGCAACAACAACAACATGTCCTTTGTGGCTTATATTACAACAGGTTTCTGCATATTTTAGCATTGTCTGTTGCCTTATATGATGTTTTTAAGCATCTGATATCTATTGTTAGATTGCAGGAAGCCCCCACCTTTTGATGCCCTGTTATCTCGTGATTGTCTCTTTTGATGTTTCCAAATTAAGGACAAGTTCCATTAATTTGACAGAGAGTTCCAGTCTTTCATCAGTTCTTCTTGCCTATGGAGGCTCACTTGAAACCTCTCACACACATACGTTCTGCTTGCAAAGTTTGCTGGGGGGGAAGTGCTACACCATCTGAGAGACTTTGCAAGCAGTGCACACACAGTTGGTAATAAGTGAGCCCCCATAAGTCCTTCATGCGCCCTACAGGTTCTGCTTTTCAACCAATTCCATTTTCTGATAGTGCTCCAGTCCCTCACCTGTCAGATAAGTGGGGGAAGCCTACACTTCTTGTTAAATTACTGTCCGTAAGGGCTGAGATTTCACTAATGATTGCATCTCTTATGACAACTTCCATAGCATCCCATCTGGTGGCATATGAGAGTTCTGTAGTGCTGCTTAATTGGAAGTACTGCTCTTTTAAGAAAAAAAAATCACTTGAGATGTGCTGTAAGAGAGAAGTCTTTATCGCCCATGTGAATTAATGTGATCAACCTGTTTGCTTCCTGTAATCAAACCACTGTTTGCTGATGTATATCTGTTCTGGGTATATTTGAGAGTTAGGATAAGAAGATATGAATATGGTTGGTTCTTTTGCATATGCAAAGGAAAAGAGCAGTTGACAAATTTCCAGATATCTACTAGATTATATTTTAAGAGATCTTCAATTTTTGCTTCCTTTGCTTGTCTCTTTTTATCAGTCAACATAGATTCTAAGTGATTTATGACCAGATTTGAAATCACCATATAAGAACTGACCTCTTTCAGAAGTTACTCAGTTAATGTCATGTACTGTTTACAAATTCTCACTGTCCTGAGTGGGGGCTGTATATGGAAGCCAATTTATGGCAAACTTTTCCCAGTTTGTGCCTTAGTAACTCAAATATAAGTCTGCCATCATATTTGCCACTGGGAAAGTCAGAGATATTGCTAGGAGAATGATAACATCCCAGGCTTTGGAAGATTTTGAACCTGCAAATACCTGATTAAAGAGCTCGTGATTTAAGATTACACCCATGTTTACAGGGCATCTCTTGTATCAGGCTTACTGCATCTGAGGATATCTAGCATCTGTCCCCTTTAAACAACTGTCCTTAAAGCCCATATATTGTTAAAGAAGAGAAATTCACATCTTCTCTGGAAAGTTCAGCTCATCTTTTGCTTTATCTTCCTTTGTACTTGGTAAAGCTGGAAAAACAAATGCAGTGGTGTGTTGAACAAGTGAAAAAAATTATGTTCAGTCTGACAGAAACAGCCGCTACTGGGAGGATTCTGTTCTGACAGCCCCCTATGCTGGCAGAAAATGATGCTGGTTTTGTGCCTTCCCCTCCCTCCTTAATACTTCAATAGCAATATATGTTCCAGTCAACATTACAGAAATCAAATTACAACTATTTATTAGCAGTCATAAACTCTCAGGTTAATCTAAGAATGAATTTTAACCAGAGGCTATTGGACAGACACAGGCTAATTTCAATCAGTAATCTACTTTCTCTGATAATCCTAAAATGTTTTTGTGGTATCTACATCTCCATAGAAACATTAAGCTTGTTGGGACATTGCACTCTTACTTTTCTTGTTTTTGTCTCTTCTTGTTGGTCCCCAATGTCTTCTCCATCAAAGAGAAAGAAAATATTTCTATTCTAACTGCCTTTGAGATGGCTTTACATGGTACGATTTGCTGCCGTGAGTAACCGGCAATTGAACAGAAAATCCTGTCTACACTAGATAGCAGCTGTTCTAAGTCTATCCAGGTACCCCCCAGTTCATGTCTTTTCTTACCTGTGTCCAGGCTGACGTCTTGCAAAATCACGATGAGTATATCACTGTAGTAGTCTAGGTCTGTAGTTCTGACAGAGTGGCATCTTTGACAGTATACTAACTGAAACTGATAGTAACCCTGGGCTTCACTTGTGGGGACTGATATAGGTAGGAAGGCAAGGCATGCTTTCAAAGTCTCACTCTGTGAAATATGAACAATGGTGTTTTCCTTTCCCTGAGGCTCTGGGATTCTGGAGACTCTTACATTCTAGCATTAAACTGCATTATCAGCCTTACAGAGAGAATTTATTTTCCGTCGCTGTCTTACACCCATTTCAAATACTTTGTTTGCACTCTGGGTAATCTCTATTCCTTTCTCAGTGAGCTTGATACTAAGGTTGTTAAAGATTTCATTAAAATTGACTCTCTCAGTACCTGGTGGTGTTTTATTGTTGGGCTGCTATTTCTTTGATCAACCTTAGATGTTGCAAAATTCTACCTTTAGTAATTCGGTCCTCTTTTGCCATTATTGCTGGGCCTTTTTGCCTCCTGACCCACTCTAAAGAAAGCAGAAAGTACGTCACCAAATCTCTTCACCCCCATGGTAGATTACATGTTGTTCCCTGAATCAATTAATATATGAAATTTCTCTTTAGATAATCTGTATAGTTTATGCGGAATTATGGTTGAGACAGTATGGACCTCTAATTCTAGGTGGCCACTGTAGTTCTTGAGAGGCATCACCATCACCACAGATAAGATTTGCTTTTGAATTGGGAAGTCTTAGGCCATTTCCACACACTGTTCTAGTGCTGCTAGTCCACTTTCAACATCCTATGGAATCTTGGAGTTTGCCATTTAGGGAGGGGCATTTTAGCCAGAGAGCTCTTTGGCCTCAGTAAACTACAAACCCCAGAATTCCACAGGATGCTGAAAGTGGAATAGCAGCACTAGAACAGTGTAGTGCTGAAATGGACTAAGCAAACTTATCTATCAACTAAGTATAATCAAGTTTGGCCCATTCAGTGTCATTGCAGCTACATCTTCTTGTTACTCTTATCAAGAGTAAGAAAAGTGATTATAATCCTAGCTGGGGCAGCAGGGAGGGATAAATGCATTGTCCCATCTGCCTGAAGTTTAATTGCCCGATAGTGATCCATTTATTTTAATAAATCACTTTCAGGAAATAAA